>OY764961.1:19799389-20399389 GCA_963668005.1 Melieria crassipennis
TTGACTCGTTTAGTGACCTTTGTTATCTCATCTTTCGTTGCAGTTGATATTTATTTGGCCTTGAGATGTTTCAAAATCAAAATAATGGCTTAATAGGCGGCGGCGGTGGTGGTGGCGGTGGCACGGCGACGCCCAATCCCACTGGCACGCCCATGGAACCCACGCCACACCCGCAACAAGCACAGACGCCACAGCAGCAGCAACAGAATATGAACTACAACGGCATGCCGCAGCAACAGCCGCAGCCGCAGCCGCAGCCGCAGCAGCAGCAGCCCATCCACATTAGCAAGAATGTGCGCAAGAAACCGTACGTCAGGATAACCGAGCAGCCGGCCAGCAAGGCGCTGCGGTTTCGCTACGAGTGTGAAGGTCGTTCGGCTGGTTCGATACCCGGCGTCAACTCGACACCGGAAAACAAGACCTATCCCACCATCGAAATTGTCGGCTACAAGGGACGCGCCGTTGTCGTCGTGTCTTGCGTGACCAAGGACATGCCCTATCGGTAAGCGATACTCACGTAAATTTGCATTTCATCACTCTAATTATTTCTGTTATCTCGCTCGACAAATGGCAGGCCACATCCGCACAACCTGGTAGGCAAGGAAGGCTGCAAGAAGGGCGTTTGCACGCTGGAAATCAACAGCGAAACCATGCGCGCCGTATTCAGCAATCTGGGCATACAGTGTGTCAAGAAGAAGGACATCGAGGCGGCGCTCAAGGCACGCGAGGACATACGCGTCGATCCGTTCAAAAGTAGGCGACTTGGCCTCGTTCTGTGCCACAAATTTTTTATTGAGTTGTTTGCACTGTTTGCTTGCAGCTGGCTTCTCGCATCGCTTCCAGCCCACCAGCATCGACCTGAACTCGGTGCGTTTGTGCTTTCAAGTATTCATGGAGGGCGAGAAGGGCCGTTTCACGCAACCGCTGGCGCCCGTCGTCTCCGAGCCGATCTTCGACAAGAAGGCCATGTCCGATCTGGTGATCTGTCGGCTGTGCACCTGCTCGGCCAGCGTCCTGGGCAATACTCAGATAATTTTGCTGTGCGAGAAAGTAGCCAAAGAGGATATTGCTGTGAAGTTCTTCGAGGAGAAGAACGGACAGGTGGTTTGGGAGGCGTACGGCGACTTTCAGCACACCGATGTCCACAAGCAGACTGCCATTACATTTAAGACGCCCAAATATCACACAACTGACATCACTGAGCCGGCAAAGGTGCGTTGGTCCGAGTACTCTTGCCGCTTTCTGATTGTAATCCGCAAAGTGTTTATTGGCTCTTGCAGGTTTTCATTCAGTTGAAACGTCCATCGGATGGTATCACCAGCGAACCACTGGAATTTGAATATGTGCCGCTCGAGTCTGGTAGGTATTCGTTTTGGAATCTGCGTCGGACCCTCAAGCGAAAGCCCGATGACGATATATTTCAAGAGATCCTCGCGGCGGCTGGCGAGAAGAAGCCAGCTGTTACCGAGGTTATCGACTTGGATACTCCGACAGCGGAGCAGCAAGTTTGTCAGGTTTTCAGCAATGTTTTGATCGACGAGGAGACGGAGGCGGCCAAGCGTCGCAAGGAGCACGAGATTGATGCGATTATTGATGAGAAAGTGCGCGAGCTGGAGCAGCAGGAACAGGAGCACAAGCAGCAGGAACAATTACAGTTGCAGCAGGAACAATTACAGTTGCAGCAGCAACAGGAGCAGTTACAATTGCAGCAGCAACAACAACAGCAAGAACAGTTGCAACAGGAGCAGTTGGAACAACAACAGCAATTACAGCAGCAACAGTTACTTCAGCAACAGCAGCAACAACAGCAAGAACAGTTGCAACAGGAGCAGTTACAACAGGAGCAGTTGCAACAACAACAGCAATTACAGCAGCAGCAGTTACTTCATCAACAGCAGCAACAGCAGCTACTTCAGCAACAATCACAAGTGGCACCTCAAGTCGCCGTTACTGCGGAGCAGCAATCCGAACTATCCACAGCACCAGCGCCAACAGAACTTTCCGTCAACGACAAGATCAACGAATGGATGAAATCCAACGAGCTGCAGCAAACTGCGCCGTCTGACGCTGCATCCACTGTCGCTCCTGCAGCGACCATCGAAGATAAGGCCCTGAACGATTTGCTCGAGCAGGCAGCCGAACTGGACGAAATCTATTCGCGCCACGTGTGCCAACGCGACACCTATAACAGCGCCATACTCAACGAGCTGAATGAGATGGAAACATGCGTGCCGGATCCGACAGCGACCATAGACGACGGCCAGACCAATGCTATGGACGTTGAGGACTCGTTCGATGATGCCGCCACTTATAGCAGCTTGCAGAAGGCCTTCAAGAATCCCATTGACATACCCATGGAAGATGTAATGCCGCCCACGCCGCCCGCCTCCCAACTGGCGCCGGAGGATGCGCAACACTACGATCACGTCGAAGTGTTGTCCGAGCCCACGACGAATGGCCAAGCCATTGCCTCGCCGGTCAGCGCCCCGTCGCCTCAGCTGCAATCGCCGCCCCGGCCAGCACCACCTAAATTTAGCTCACCCCACATGCACGTGACCGCCGCCGAGGAGGAGAAGCTGCCGCCGTTGCCGCCGAAACGCTTACGTAAGCAGGACAGCAACGCGGAGAATCGTTCCATTGAAGCGAACTCGGGCGATCACAGTGAACGCTGTGATCGCACACCCATTATAATCATGAAGACGCCCGATCATTCGCCGCCCACGAAGCGGCTACCACCCAAGCCGGGCGGCGGCAGCCTGAACACGCTGCCCAAGCAGAAGAAGCCCGGCTTCTTCTCGAAACTCTTCTCGCGTCGCAAGAGCAAGTCCGATCTGGAGTCCAGCTCGAGAACGGGCTCGAAAATCGGTACGCCGAACGACAGTCGCGAGCCGAGCATTGGCCACTTCAACATGAACGATTCGAAGCGAGCTTCGATCAAGTCGCTGCAACCGACCTCGAGGAATGGGTCCGGCAAAGCACCCAAGCCGAGCCGTCCAGTTGGCCGCAGCGTGAGCAGCGTCTCGAGCAAGCGGCCAGCGCACCTCGACGCCGCCGTCATACACATACCGCTCAAGGGCGACAGCGTCAGCAGCCTGCCGCATCAAGAGGCCTACTCGCACGCCAGCACTCTAACGCTGAGCAACACGCTCGACCGCAAGACCGTGTCCGCGCTGCAGCTGGCCGACATACCGATCTGCGACGGCAACATGGAGCTGGTGGCGATAGCCGATCGACAAAGTCTGCGCAACCTGTGCGAGGGCGAGTTCAATGTGCAGCTGGACCCGAATGTCGACCTGACCGAGGCCGAGCACTTTGCGCTCTACACGAGCATACCGCCGCAGGCGACCGTCAGCGAATTCGACGATCAGTCGGCATACTATGCGTCCGTGGACGCGGGCGAGATACTGACACCGGACGATATCGCCAAACGCCTGGCGGCGGCGAATAGCTATAACTGAGAGCAGCGCCGGGGGCTGGCTGGACCGACTACACAGGCATTCGTGCGCATTGCTGGGCGCACATTTTGGTGGCGTTGGCTGTGGCGGGCCAACGACAATGCGGTGGTCGAACCGCTGAATATGTTTTTCAAGAATACGAAACCTAAACCAAATCGATCAGTTGTGTGCATTCGCCACTGAACGCAAAACTGAAATTCGATGCAATATTTTTGTTATACTTGCATTACCTAATTGAACTTGTATTGAAATTGTCAGCAGTCGCTCTCAAGCAATTTGCATAACCCCCTTACATACCTATATCCAAGTATGAGAGGTCCGACTGTACTTTAGCCAATTGATTTGTCGCGAAAGCACAGAGACAGCAGGAAATCTACTTTGTTAAGGAGCCAACGCAAGTGTGCGTTCTTTTTAAAATGAAATGAAACCATTTTACTCCCCATCGGTATCTATAGAAAAGAAAGATATATTATTACTATTGCATATTGATAACATTTGTATGAGAACGTCTAATTGAAGTTCGTTTGAAAAGCTCAATGCAATCCATTTTGACTTTACACTCGGTACGATTACGTACAATTTACACTTTGTTAAGCGTTTAGTGAACGTTGAAAAACACCAAATTGGTACTATTGAAAATTGTGACAACGCTTTCTGATTGCAAAAGGCGGTTGTGTTGAAATTTTATATTTGTATTTTTGAACTTTGAAACCAACGATTACGTATGAACAAAATACTGTACCGTACGCATAAGTTAGGCTTAAGTTATTCAAAAAATATTTGAACTATGGATTTTCCGACCAGATATTTGCAACATTTAATGAGAACAAGAATCGCATAAACGATTAGAGTAAAATTGAAAATTTGCAATAAACATAGATTAACTCTTTTGCTTTTAGATCCAGCTCAACTAAGGCGCAAACGTCAAAAGACTGGCGGCGATCCCATGCATTTGTTGCTGCAACAACAGCAAAAGCAACTACAAAATGATCATCAGAATGGTCGTAAGTTTTCGACTTTTCTATTCGCTACTCCCTAAACGTAATTGACTGAACTATATTGTTGGTGGTTGGTGGTGTGGGTGTTGGTTGTATTTGTCTCATTTACCATTTTGTATCGACTATATATATTCGTATGTACATAATAGTATGTACTGGGTTTTGGTCGTATGTATTTGTCTCAGTTGCCATCTTGTATTGACTATCAACATAACAAAACATTATGTACTCGGTTTTGGTTGTATGCATTGGAACCATTTGTCATTTTGTATGTTCTTATTTGTATATACATACATACATACATGTGTGTATGTGTATATCTTCATCTACTTAAGCCTTCGAGCGAATCATACATATTTTAATTTATGAGTCCATACAATTTTAAATCAAATATCCAATTTGATAGAACTTTATTCTACTGAAAATTTTGGTTTGTTGGAACTACGCTATTTTAGTAGATTTCCGTAGAAAGGAAAAAACATAAAACTGATGTAACAAACAACAATAAAATAAAGTAACATTCATTCATAGTTCAATGTTCGCAAAGCTAGTAAAAGTTTACACAAAATATGACATCAATCATGAGATTTACTCCACTGAAAACCGAAGCATTGTACATATTGAACTTTTAAAAGCTCAGAAATTAGATTAATTCGAGTTTAGTGCAGTAAAATAGAAGAAATACAGAAGTCATCGCACAAGTTTGTAAAGATGACATTTTATACGCAAATCAGTAAAATTGTATGTTGAATGGTGAATGAGAATGGTGTTGCTTTTTGAGTTATAGCTCAGGTTTTTTCCTCTCTCCTCATAGTCTACTTCATGTTTGTCATAATCCTCTTACATTAATTCATATCCATTCATTTTTTTAGTCAATTTGTGCATTTTTTAGGCCCTCCAATGTAGTAAAGAATTTTTATTATTTCAAAAAAACTTCTGCAACTATGCAATATGATTTAGAAAAGATATTTTCATATTTTGAGAATGTATTAAAAATAATTTTTAATTTTTTGCTCTGTTAAATGACCAGATTTGCATTGAAATCAACAGGTGGCGATGTTAAATTTAGGTAAATCTCGTCATTGAATTGGTTTAGAATACAAAAAAGTTAATGGTTGTATGGGACTTGTAAGCCAGTGGAACATTTTGATAAACTTGAACTTCATTTATATACTACAGAATGTGTATTATGAAAATTTGATAGAATAAACTGAACGACAATTGCCTTCCACAACGTTATTGCTGTTGATAATAAAATTTGACCTGATAATTTGAGCATTGCGAGGTACTCAATGGTGGTACAAGTTCTTCAGATACCCCAAGTTGAAGTCCCTTAAACGTATGCAATGAATCACTACGAAATGTGATGAAATTGAAATTGGTGCTGCTGTCAAAATGGGAAATTATGAAGTGACATAGTTGTCACAGATGCTTGACGAATTGTCTACAATACTAGTGGACTTTGTCATAGTCTGTTTCCTTCATTCAAAGCAAAGTTTTGCCTCCAACACGTCAGCTAGCACACAATGCAACCTAATTGTGACCCTAAAAAAAAATTATGAAAATAATTTTAAACAAGGAGACAAATTACTCAAAATTTGTTATACTTTGTAAGCAAAAAATTTGACAACTTAAGCAAATGAAATACTAAACATTATGTTGCACCGTTTTCAACATTTCAATGAATGGTGCACACTTTGTGTAGAGTTCGAAAACTCTACACACACACAAATAATTGTCTATTTGTGTAACAGCTAAAAGCTACTTTTGAAATATGTAAAATACTCAAACCATTTCAAATGTGTTGAGAAAGCTTAAACCAATGGCAACAAAGCGCTGGTGAAGCTTTTCGCATACTTTTAGAGAAAGTGTAGATTTTTGGAAAAAGTCTATGAAAAGGTGTTTGATCAATTGAATAAAATGGATGTGGTGAAATTTGTGGATTGAATAGAAACTACAAAATGGATACCGCAAGGTTCAAGAAACTGAAAATAAAAGTGCAATTGGAAGTGAATTTGAAACCGAGTGAAAATGTGTGGAAAGGTTGGTTTTCTAGAAACCGATTGGTCTCAATTCCACATGTTCATTTTGTACTCGATAGTTTCAGATTTTTGTAAAAATATGAAGAAAACAAAGTTTGATTGAAAGAATTTTAACAATAAAACTTTAGATTTTTATTAAAACATGAAAAAAACGGAAAAAGGGGCAGCTAAAATCTGTATAAGTTAGAGTTACTGATAGAATAGTAAAGATTCATTGTTTGGAACGAGAACATTTTCAAAAACTGCATGAATGGACATGTAATGAGAATTCTTAAGGTTTTTGTAAAAAGTAAACAAATCTCGTTTACTTGCAAGGGTTGAAAACATTTCAAAGTTGACGGAGACAGAAAGGAGAGTTTGAGGATATTGAAAGTGTTGCTGAGAGCCAAAATCCGCTAATGAATTACTAAAGTCAGTTAACACTTGAGACATTTTTGTATTGAACTTAAGTAGTTAGATTATGTTAAGCAGCAGGTCTGCAAATTATTGAAGGAGTGAGGACTTATTGAAATGGTTGATTGCCGAAGTAAAGAAAAAATTTTTTGTAGAGCAAAAATAAAAAAAAAATCGGCAATTTCCATCTCAACGAAAAGCGAAAAATATACATAAATTGATGTTATAAAAAAAGAAATGATTTCTAACCGCAAAACTAACAAAACTAACGACGATTTGAAGCTGAGTTATAAAAAATGTTGAAACAAAAAATAAAAAAAAATTAAACACATACACAATTTAAATGAAGAGATCAGTTTTTTCAACTTGAGATATTAAAAAAATATAAATAAATAAAATAAAATAAATAAATATAAAACAAATATTTCATCAAATAAATAAAAAATATATTATTAAATTAAAAAAAGATTTTCTGTAATACATATATTGAAAACACAGTGAACTTGAGGTTTGGAAAAATCTTAAAAAGAGAGAGGAATGCGCTTTTTCGAATTGAGATATTAAAAAAAAATAATAACAAATAATTCATAAAAAAAATAAAAAATATTTTATTAAATTAACAGCAATTTTTTGTTTAAATATTGTATTGGAAATACAGTGAACTTGAGGTTTGCATGAATCTTAAAAAGAGAGAGATGCACTTTTCCAGCTTGAGCAATTAAAAAAACAATTTTTATTTAAACAAATATTTCATTAAATTAATAGAAAATATTTCATAAAATAAAAAATAAAAATATATTTTATGGAAATGAAATTAATATAAAATTTTTTTTTAAATATTGAAATTGCAGTGAACTCGAAATGGTGTGAACATAACATAAACACACTGCTCGTGTGAATGGACTTTTTTTATATTGAAAAGTGTGTATTTAAAACATTTGAAATTGCAAACAGAATGTTTATCCCTTTGAGAACTGTCTAAAGCGATTGTGCAATTTAATTTTCTAAAAAAAACTACAAAAAAATTTTCTAAAATAAAATGAACAGATAATTAAAAAAAATTAAACTACTGAACCGAATAATAGTTGTAATTCTGAAACATAACCATGACGTATAAGTTGGGATAAAAACGAGTTTCATAAAAAGAAACTTTTGTGAAAGTAAGAATTAAACTTTTTGTTGGTTCTCAAAAGGTTAAAATTACTAAAAACATGAAAAAGTAAATCTAAAACTACTTAAATATTCTGGTACTGCAAAGCCTTTGTGATATATCAGTACAAAAATTTGTACAATATTGTCAAAAGCAAACCAAGATTTAAGATTTTCTTCTGTTCAACATTTAAAAGAGTGAAATGTATAAAAGTGCAAAAATTAGTTTGCGTTCTCTACAAGTTCACTGTATTTTTTTTAACATTAAAAAATATTTAACTAGTCGAACAATGACCTAAAAAAAAGTTGCTTTTATAAGAGAAAACTCCAACTTTTTTCATATATTTAATGTGGGGCGGGTAAAAGTTAAATGTTCATGAAAAACTGCAAATGGACGATAGCTCTACACAAACATACTTAAGACTTTGCATGCAATTGTATTGATACGAATAGACTGTAAACGAATATATTACAGTATGAAATATTTAAGCAAAAGTTCAGTGCACTTGCGAGAACACACAATGCCAGCAAATCTACAGCAATTGCAGTGTTTTGGGGTGTTGAGGGCAAAAAAGCAGCACATTTTTATATAAACCTTTTTGCAGTTTTATACTGACAACCTAAGAGTATTTAGTCGAATTAACACAGTTGTAGTAGTAAACGTGAAACGAGTAGTAGAAATATTTTTTTGATACATATATACAATATATGATATGTTCCTTATTGAATATAAATGAATATTTAGTCTAAAATACATCCATGTGGAAAACATTTCGCAGCAGACATTGTTGAGAAAATTGTAAAAGCAAAATGCGCCATAAAACTTGTTTCAAGTACTAATTATAGCTAATGAAATGTAGCCGAAGCATACTTGTACCTATTTACGATAATAAATTATTACAACACAAAACAAAAATAGCAAACAAATGAAAAGGTAAACAAAATAATGCAAATGAAAATAAGAAAAGATTGTGCAAACATAAAAAAAATTTAATATTGAAAATAAAGCAACTACTAGAAATTTCTCAGTGCGCTTTCTTGATATTCTTGGATAGAGTTTTCCATAAATTACAGATACTACTTTTTCACTGTCGGCCTTATGTAAGTCAACTGTCAAGTTTTCTAAGTGTGGCGCCAATATTAATGTTGTTTTTGTTTGAAAATTTTATAATTGCTTACTGTTGCTTTATTGAATAATTTTGTTGCTTAATTCATGAGTTAATTTAATGTTTTTGTTGTTTTGCATTTTGCAATATTTAAGCTTTGCTATGCTGCTTGAAAATAATGTTAAATTGTTTCTGCGATGTTTTGCTGTACGGCGCAAACTTTAATTTAAATTATACACTTCTGCATGTTGCGAAGGAGGCAATGCTTAAGGTTAACCCTTTCCTGACCAATTCATTGCAGTGAACACAGGATTTCATTTTTGGGGGAGTTTCGTAAACAACTTTTGAGCGCAATACCATTTCAAACCTCAGAGTGTGTCTCTTACAGAGGCAGTCACCATGTCCTAACCTAACCTAACCAGACCTATTAGCCACCAAAAATATTTGTAAAGAGCGGATAAATGTTTGAACTCCAAAACGTCTGTTGCGTACATAACTGAGAACCCTCCCTGAGATTTTTCAAAATTAGAACTTTTATGTCTCTAAGAATATTTGTTGTTCTGAAAATTTGGTCAAGACTGTAAATAGTTTAGATGACAAAAAATTTGTATAGTCAATGCCGCAATTTTAAAGCTATTTTGAAACCATATTGAATGGATCTGAGCCAAATGAAGAACATTACTAGTTAGTTCCGATGGTTTAGATCGCTCAAGCGAATCTTTGCTAAAACGATCTCTGCCTAAAGCGAATCTCTGCTAAAACGATCTTTGCCTAAAGCGAATTTTTGCTTCGAGTTGTCGAGTTGAGTTAAAATTTTTAGACTCACACTGGTCTGAATACTGTGAATACTTCTCTTCTTAAAAATTAAACAGGATTCTACTGAATTCTTCTCAAAATTCTGAATACTGCTCGTGGAAACTTCACTCATATAATTTGCTGGCCACATACTGACATAAAGCAATTTTAATTCACTTTTCAAGCTTTTCATTTTTGAAAGCTCCGCACTCTTTGGGGCCAATTTTTCATTGTCAGTTTAAAAAATGTAAGTTTGAACGGCGACAGCGCGTTTCAATTTTTTTTTAAATAAGAATAACTGCCAAAAACAGTTTAAATTTGTTTTAATCGAGCAAATTTGGGCGTTTAAGCCAAGTTTTAACTTTAAGTATGACTGAAAAATTCATTAAACTCGCACTGAAAAACGATTTCTTTTATTTCTTAATTTTTTTATTTATTTTATTTTTTTATTTCCTTAATAATTACTGCAGCAAGTACAAGTCACCTTCCCTGCCACTCCGGCTCTCCGTAGACGAAGATAAAAATCAGCTCAGGCTCTCCCTTCTTCGACAACTTGAATAACCTGAGTTCAGTCAACATCAGAGACTTGTGTTAGGGTTTATCCACAAAGCAAATTGGCTTGTGTAGGCTCTCCGACTTGCAGTAATATAGATTATTCCTTCATTTTGGTATCACAACGGGCCCATTTTGAGGCCTTAGTGTGTCTTTCCCATGCACAGGCAGCCACAAAATCTAACCTTACCCAACCTAACCCAACCAAACCTAACCTAACCTAAACTAATCGCTGCAGCAATAATTTCTTTCTCACATTTGTACATTCAATTAACTTATTTCTTTTTTGTAGTACTTTAGTTATTTGTTATCTGTTTTATAATTTAAGTTTTAACCTCAAATAGTTTTAACTATTTAGTTCAATTTTTGTTTGATTGAATTTTAATTTTTTTCTTTTACACACACACATTTTATGTTTTTAGCACCAAATGTCGTATGTTGGAACACACCAAATATCCCAGCCATAAAGACCGAGCCCAGAGGTGAGTCATTCATTCTCTATCCTCAAAAATTCTTGAACTTTGAACATCATTGTGAAATTATTTGCAAATCTTCATGTACAGATTCTTCGCCGCAACCGTTCGGCTTGTATGGCGGACCGCCGGAGCTCACACCATCACCGCAACCACTGTCCCCGGCGAATACCTACAACCACAACGCGCCTTCGCCGTACAGCATAGCGCCCGCTGGAACGCCTGTCAGCAACACGCACCTCATGTCGCCCAATCATCATCATTTCCGTGGCGGTGGCACTGGCGGCGGCGGTCATCCGAATACGACGCCTACGCCAATGGACATGCAGGACTACAATTCGTATGTACCGCAGCAGCCGCAACATCAACACACCTCCCCGCACCCGCATGCGCTGCAACAGCAGCACCAGCAGCAGCACCAACACCAGCAGCAACAGCAACAGCAGCAGCAGCACCAACAACATCAGCAGTTCCACGGAAATCTCTATGGCAACGGCGGCGACTCGCCCTGGGAGGAGAAATTCGCCGTTGCCGTTGCCAATGCCAGCAACAACGCCAACACCAACATCGGCCACAACATGAGTAATCTCAACACAAGTCAATTCCACATGCAGGCTCTGTTGGCAGCGAGCACTGCCGGTGTTGGCGGCGGCAGCGGCCTGGGGCAGCACGAGCAATGGAATTTGCAGCCGCAACATTTGGTAAGCAACGTCGGCATAATTCCAGTTGATGGTTGGTCGAAAATACAAAATGCATCTTTCTCTGTAGCACAATCTGCATATGCAGCAGCAGCAACATCACATGCAACAGCAACAGCAACAACATCAGCAACAGCAACAGCAACAACAACAGCAGCAGCAGCAGCAACAACATCAGCCGTATCAACAACAGCAAACGAACGATATGAACATCGCAGAGGCAGCGCCCGTGCGAGACGAAGCCGACGGCAACGAAAACAACAACATTAGTACTGCAGGTGGCAACGAGCAGGGCCCCACGATCAGCAACCTGCTGAACTTTGACAGCGAGCAACTGGTGCGCATCAACTCCGAGGATCAGCAAATGCTGCGACTCAACTCGGACGAGCTGCAGCTTTCCAATTTGTCCATATCCACGTAATCGCTGGCCAGCGTCGAACTCAGCATCGACACACACACACACACTCACTCACACGAAGCCCATACAAACAGTGGTGGAACGGTGCACAAGTGATGGGGTCGCTGGTGTGCAATGCCAGCGATTGTCAGCAGGAGGCCTAAAATCTTAATCTTAAGTTAAAGATTTCAGTTGATAACTTCAATACATATTTGTTTTTGTAAAAATCGTTGTAATCTACATTTGTCGTTAGAATTTTTAATTATTACTCTAGAAATTAAAGTTGTTTTTTTAAAATGAAATTTATGTACACCGAACTCTGCGAGTACGTTATGCATTGATTTTCTCGTCCACATGTTGTGCTTTATAAACTCAATTGAAATTGTTTAAACATTAAAAAAAAGAATTATAATATGAACAATGAACTGTGGTTTGGAATGCAAAGTTCTGTGGTTAAGTTAATAATTCTGTTATTTGTTTTACACTTTTTAGGAAAAAGGGAAATGATTTAGTTTTAAAGGAAATAACAATTTCCTTCAGTTAATTTTGTTTTCATTCCTAGAACTAAACTTCAAAACAAATTAAAATGAATAGATTAGAAACCATTTGGAAAGTATTTCAAATATATGCTTGTAGAGTTAAAAAAGTTAAACCATTTCGAAAGTCTTTCAAGTATGTGTAGAAACTGCAGAGTTCATTCGCCCATTCAGGCCAAGTAATATTTTTTTATTATGGAAATTAATGTCACGTATGTAATTCTCATTTTTATATACATTGTTACTATATTTGTCATTATAACATCTCCACAATCGTGTTTACACAATCTTTGAAGAATGTGTTGACTCAGCCTCCAAAGCCTCAAAGTAATTATTTAGCTCACAGTCAAAGTACAAAGCCTGGAATTCGATAGAAATGGAATTCGATAGAAAGACTTGATGATGAAAACTGAGCATGTTTACGCAACGCTTTTACATCAATCTTGCATGTAATGGCAAAATGTGAGTGTTTATTAATTCTTAAAACATATTTAAATATATAAAAACGAGTTTCAAAAGTGCATCAAGTAAGCTGCGGTCTTTAGAAAAGACCTCTTGCGACAGTTGGAAAAATTAAGCGGAACTACAAAGTCCGGTTTGGATGGATTCCCCTTTGCGTGCATCGATTGCTATTAAATTTATGAATCAATACTAGAAAAATCAAAGAGAAGACACATGTTGGGTTAAAATACCACCCAAGTTTTGTATATGTAAGTCAATGGCACAATTTTTTTTTATTTGTCACAATTAATCTTAGTCACAATTAATTTGTCAGGAAAGCATTGAATATGGTAGTGCGGGACTTTCACCCCACTAAAACCTCCACACCATCGGTAGGGGCTGTATGTATACAAATGCTTCCCTTCGCTCTTTGTCCCTTTCTAACATTTATTTCGTTCAGAAAACAAAACAATGTAAACCCATTTATAAAGATATTCGTGAGTAATGGTCAGTGGAAGAAGGTTTAAAATAAAATAAGCATCAAATGCTTTAAGATTCGCTAAGTTTGAGTAGAGTTCATTACGACTGTCTACTTGAAGACGGCCTTTTAGAGTACCTTTAGGTACCGATTTGATCTCAAGATGAAGATTGTAGATTCGCTCTGTAGATTGCATGAGCCTAGACTAGTAAGACCCTTTATATCGTTCGTGGTATAATACATTGTTGGGAGCGATGGTGTATACAACACTTCGGTGTACACAACTTTCAAACCAAATAACATTTGAAACCATATCTGCCAACATGTTTGCAACAATCAGACATTTGAGTGAGGTTTGAACCCTCCAACAATATCCTTGAATTCGCCAATGGTTGGGAGTGTCGCAGGACAAAGGCACGTAGACATTGCTGTCCATTGCACCCCAATTTAGTGCAGACATACCCTAACCATGATGCATTATAGAGGTGAGATCTTCCTTGACAGTTCGTTTTTGACACTGTCTTATAGAACGAGAGCCAATATTGTCTAGTTCGCATTCAAAAGAAGGCGGAAATACGACGAAGCAAATTAAAAGCGTCACATACAAATTAATAAATAGTCATTGAATCAAAAGGTTAAGATTAGTTTATTATTTTGTGCATTGTATTTGATTTTTTTATTGATTAGTTTTTATCATGTTATTTAAAAATTTTACCCCAAAAGTGAATGCGACATTTAAAAAATGATGTTTTAATTTCGCGGGGCAATGCAACGGTGGAAGTTTCGTGAATAAGTTTGTCGCTTATTTTTCAAATAATTCAGTTGTGTTGTATTGACTGAGATTTAACTTCTTTAAAATGTAGTTTTTTTTTTTTAGAAACAAAAAAGAATGTTACATTTCCTTGCAGCTATCCAGCTGTAACATGTAAAAGACTTAGAAAATCTAAAGTATATTAAAGATCCAGTTGACTACGTCATCAATGATAAAATTGTCAGAAATACATCAGAAATTGATCCCAATTTGTTTCATGCACGTTGGGTGCAGCAACCTCCAACGACATGTAAAAACTCAAAGTTTAAAGAGCGAATGGATAACGATTTCTGGATATCTGTTGACTAGGTGATCGAGTTAACCCTTAAATGCATGGGCAATTATATTCGAATCAATCTAGAGCAAGCACAAACATGATTTAAATTGATTTCACAGATGTACGAAGGATTTAGGATTGTACCATATATGGGACGCCATGCATTTAAGGGTTAAAACGATGGTGTATTCCAAAATTTTCAAATAAGCATACGTCAGAAATTGACTCCGATCTGGATGAACCAACCGCCGTCATGTAAAAACCAAAATTTTGTAGTTTGAATATAAAAAAATGGGTACATGGCACATGGAATTAAATGATCTCAAATCTATTTAGACAAAATCTAACCCAATGTTTTTCCCGAAAGGGTACTTATCTCTGAAAAACACGCGCTTTACAACAGATTTTTCAGGTTCGAATTTATGTGTTTATAATACAATGTGTGTACTCATTCATTACACATTTCTTCATATTACTCAATCGCCCCGCTACCTTAAATATATGCAGGCTCTATTCTATTCTATGTCTTCAAATATATTGAGACAAGAGTTCATAATGCCGCGCTTTGCTCAATCCAATGCCTTCGCCAATATTCCAAGACCTATCATTCATAGTCCTTTCACCATTCTGTGGATTCGGTGGCGTACGCTACCATTATGCCGAATCGCACACAAATCTAAAAAGGTATTCAAGTTCAAGGTCACAGCCAGCTACTCGTATTGTGCACACGTTAACTGATAATCTACAGCACGTAGTATGCTCCGTTCAAGCCAATGCCGAATGCTGGCAAGCTCGTAGACGGATGTAAGCAAGTTCTATTCTTTAAAATTACGAACTTTTGTGGAAAAACCCACGAATGGGAAACGAATAAATCCCCGACTTGTGGGGAAACACAAAAACCCCGGGAATTTCCAAGCTGCGCGATGAGCAATGCGGTTCGCCGAAACCGCAAACCGGTTTTCAGAGCGCGCACAAAAAGTTAGTGAATGAAATTTTAATAATTTATTGATGCCGTAAAAAGTTTGGGGAGTGTGCGTTTCTTTCGTTTTGCAAAAATTTGCCATGCATTGCAAAATAAGAGATATATAATATTGAAATAAATTAAATAATTAAATGTTAAACAACGGTTGGTTGGCTTGCTGCTAGACCAGCGGCGCGGAGCGATACGATGCAATGTGACGTGACGTGACGTGGTGTGGTGTGGTAAGCCTTAGCGTCTCACAATGCTAAGCGCCTTCTCTAGCGTTAGACCGAAGGGGAATGACGAGAGCTTGGGTGGCGGTGTGGCGGGCAGTGCGTAGAATGCAAACCAGTGTACCAGCTGCAATGTGGCCTTCTGGTAGGTAATCGAGTTGTTCCAGCAAGCTTTCAGACGATTGCCCAGCGTAGCCGACAGATACTGTTGCAGTGTGTTGACCTCGGCTGTCAGAAGCTCCAATTCCTTCTTGAGTCGTGCCTCGTTCTCCATACTTTCGCCCAATGTTGACGTTTTCCTGTGAGAGGAAAACAAACAAGTGTCATTAGACTGAGAGTTCTAGAAACATGCGTAAGTTGCACTGACTTCTTCAGCACTGCAATCTCTTCCTCCAGCTGATTGATCTGGTAGAGCGCAGCTTCCAATGCTTGATCCTTCTCGTTCATTTCAGCACGCAACTTTTCTTCCTTTTGCAATGATTCATTGTTTACTTCACATATCTGCAAACAATCGAATTATTAATTACTAATTGTAGGCGGCTCATCCAATAATTGATTGCAGTTGGACTTTGCTGAAGAAGAAGCAACATGGCGTAATTGGAGTGTGGAATGTTTCAATGTACGTAAGAATGTTTCCATATTCGAAAAAGAGTTGGATGTAAAGTGTTTGTGTGCTACTATAAACATAAGATTTGCAGGATTCTAAATTATACCCATATCTCATCAGTAATGAGTTGGTGTCACCATTATGAAGAGCGATGACAAACCATGACGTTCGAGAGTTTTTCGGTTAATGGCCAAACGAATATGGTTACATCGATTCATCTCTTTTTTTCTCAAGTATCTGGCTTTGGATAGGATCTGTAGATTCTGTGCAGAGAGTGAAGAGCACCGACTGAGCAACTTCAATATATAAAAGAATAAAATGTCTTGGAGACAAATCTTGGACAAGAGACCCTAATTTGTTATCTTTGGGCTCTTGGTCCTCATTTCTAATACTTATGTATCTTATGAGATCAATAAATCCAACGCATGGGTTTATAAATTTAATCTAAGCACTCATTCTTTAACGTTTTTTACCAACTCCATCATATAAGAAGTAGAACATTTTGTTTTTCGTGGCTTAGTAAAATTCGTATCAAATGTTATTCCCATATTTAAAGTCACTTGACAGCTATTAGATGACTATTTGGTTGACAAATGGACGGAAATGATTCGATTGTTCTTACTGATTACAAATATTTGTATGGGCAGAAATGTTTTTTCATCCTGATTATAAATATTTCCCACACCTTTTGGGCATTACATATATTCAATGTATTTTTGATAGTAAAGGAGGACTCTTCTGGTACACTGGTTTGGTTCTTGGTATACCATTTGGAAATATTACTCAATCTGCTTCTTCAATGAAAAATCCAATTAATTTGTCTGAGATAAGCCTGAACATCTTTAGAGATTTGTTTCATCTTTTGGTCTGACCAACTGGAAAAGGCGCGCGCAAAGCAGAGACGACTGGAAAGAACTTAAGTGGTAGACCGTAACACAGTAACGGGTTGTTATGGCCAGTAAAGAAAGAATTGTGTTTATTTACACTACACTATATCTGGAATCAAGAAGAAGCTTGTATCAGCAAAACCGAGAGCGACAGCACGGATTCACTTAAAGTGGCTACAAACTACATAAATTTGTAAACAGATCGACTATTTAGTTTATTTACCATATTTAATTACTCATTGTGGTTTTGATAAACTTTTTTCAATTTTCAATATTCAATCCATTTTTGAAACCTGGGCATAGCAACACTCTTCAGTTGTCCACAAAACATTGTCATAACTGGCTATCATGGAAGATTTCAACTTTGTAATTTCATCATAAATTGGGCCCATGATTCATTTCATCACAGGCATTTCAATGGGGATAGAATCTCGTCAATCGAATTTGAAAAATCTCATATCTTTGGTGTTACCGCAACCACCAATCCAACCACTGACAAATTTGGTTGAACAACAAAGCCACAAATGTGGTGGTTTTGATATTCGATGCGATTTGATTCAAGTTGAATCAGAGTATATAAATCATATAAATTATTGTATAATATTGCTTGAATCACGTATGATATGGTTGAGTTATAAAGATTGGAAAATGTTATAAAGATTGGCAAAAGTTAAGAATTGAAAGGAAGAATTTATATGTTAATAGAAAATGATGATATAAATTAGAATAATTTCTTGCATTTCCAACGATTGGCTATTGACTGACGATCGATGATGTCAGTGGTAGCTGATGTAATAATCGAGCTAAAAAGAGAACTATACAACATAGCCTTATTGGGGCTTTCTGGGTACTTGTAGTTCAGGCAACTCTTGCTTTAATTTTCTTCGAAGCGGCTTTGTGAGAAATTCGTGGAATTATTGGGAATCTAAACTCGCAGCAGTTTATAGTATAAAAGTGACATGTTTTACTTTTAGAGGCATTGAGTGCTTTCAATCTTTCTTAAGTGGTTGAGTGGGAGAACATTTTTAGGTAAACTGATATTTCAATAAAGCCACTGGTGCATACAGGATTTAATTTTTGGGAGAAGGGAAGTACGAACACTTGATACCAATACCATTTTACCATTTAAAATCGTCCAAACAGATATTTGAGGGGGGTTGGACCTTGCATCGATCAAGACTATTCAACAATACAGTGATTTCTATAAATAATTATTATTATTATTATTATTATTTTTCCAAAGTTCCCTCGTGATTTCTACTGGAAATTTCAGTTTCAGATAAGTTTGCGTTTCAGATTCAGGTATGGTATGAAAAAACATATCAACTGATTTCTGACTAACCAAATGTAAAAGCGTTCCTTTGTCTGATATTTCTAATCCGTTAATGCACCACTAATTTATAAGGTTGCTTTGTTGTTGGTGTCTGCATCGCGGACTGACATTTCAAAGAGACAATCCTACAACACTGTAATTTCAATTTCTTTTATATTCGGTGAATGGTTCATGGAGAGGTTGGCCTCAGACGTATATGACAAAGGTTCGCATGGATAGAGTTGGTAACCCATTTTAGGTTAGGAAAAATCTTAGATATGATGAAACAGTTTGGGATTTGGGAATTCGGTAACAGCACAATGGTTTAGCTTTGCATTACCGGATAGTTTCCTTGGAACTATATAAGCTTCATGTACGTAAGCATCACTTTGGCTATCTTAGTCCGGCCAACCTTGTAGAGTAAAATACAATTTCGTAACGATATTCTGACGTACCTCGTTAATAAGTTCGTTCTTTTGGGATTCCAGGGTTTGCACTTTGCGCTGCTCACTGGACAGGCTGGCCTGCAGTTCGCGTTGCTGTGACATCGCTTTAAAAAGATCGGATTTGGTTTGTGTTAGGATCGTGTTGAGGCCATCGAATTCCTGCTCCTTGATTTGTATTTGCTGTTCGAGCAGTGCTTTGTCCGCCTTCAGGCTAATGAGTGAGGTGGTGAGACTCTCGCACGAGGATTTAGTATTACTTATATCCTCCAACGAGCGTTTCAGCTGGCAACTCAGCTCATCGTTACGCTTCTGCTCGACACGAAATAGCGTATTGAAGACGTGTAGTTGGTTCTTAGCTTTGATGGACTGCAAGTGTAAAGATCGCAATTCAGATCTAGAGATAAGTTTGTTTGTGCTGTCACTTACACCACGTTTCAAGTCGGTAACCTCCTCCATGAGACGCTTGACCTCGTCACGTCGCTTGCGCCACGCATTCAGCATGATGGTGGCGAAGATGCGCATTCCCGCCACCTTCGGGTCGCGATCCTTGATCACGTAGAAGTAGTTGTCCTGATCGAAGATCTTGTTGACCAGCGACGACTGGCTGGAGTTGCCCATGATGGCAGCTATCTCGGAGGCACTGTTCGGAACCAGCGCTTGTGACTCATGCGGCAGCTGCCCGATGTCGACCGACTTTTGGCTGATGATCGGCGGCGGGAAGTTGGCGCCACGACGGGTGCGCTTGAACTCCATTTGCGATACGGACTTGCGAATGCGGAAATTCAAAATGGCAGCGGTATGTTGGCGTTGCAGTTGCAGTTGGGGTGTGTCCGGCCGCGATGCTAGAGTTCCTATGGCGGTGGGCTTTGGGGGTGTGGGTGGAGCGGGTACATCTGCTGTGGGTTGTGGGCTGGCTGCCACCGGTTCAGGTTCCACTTTGGGTTTGAGTTCTTCTTCGGTTTCGGGCTCGATTTCGGCTCCGGCAGATGCTGAGCGGTGTGTTCCCAGCGATGCGGACGATGAGGACGGAGTCAGAAGCAGTGCACGCGGAATTTGTGATTTCGAAGTGACAGCAGCGCCTTTCTGTTGCGGTGATCTGCGACGTTGGGACGGTGTTTTTATTTTTTTGTTTCAGTAGGTCTTCGTGAATTTTTCGTTTTATTGAAATTTGTGCGCTAACTTGGGGGAGGTTGGCGTACTCTGTACTAAATTTGAATGCAACCGGATTGCATAAAGAAAAACCTAGAATTTTTAAATTTGCTTCTTTTGAAATTTTCAGTATTCGAAAAATTTTACGTTATAATTAAAACTGAACAAAATTTCCAGATGTTGCTGTGAAAGTTTTCTCCCCCTTGCTAGCCGGTGGTTTGTGTTTGTGTGCGGGCTGGCGGAGTGCGAGCGGCACAAACACCGTGCGAAAGCTGTCAAACGGCCGACTGACAGACTTACCCGATTTTGGGCGGCACCGGCGGCTTCTTCGAGCCGCGACGTGCCAGGGAGCGACGCGGCTTCTTGTTGTGTCCGGGGACGGGCACATATTGCTTCCGTCGGCCGGCATTCGGGCCGCTTTCGATGACGCTCGACCCGACGCCGGTCGAGGTGGTGGATCGATCAGTGACGGCGCTTTCCGTCTCGCTGGAGAGTCCGGTGGGCAGCTGCAGCGCTGTGACGGCTGCAAGTACTTCTGGCATGTTGACGAATTGGCGCTCGGCGTGCTCGCGTGGGAGTCAGCTAAGGATAAGAGTAAATTCAATAAATAAATTGAAGCAATTCGACTGTGAATTAAATTAAAATACTTTTTTTCCAGTTTTATATTCCTGAAAATGATTTTTGTTAGCTACGGCGACAGGCGTTTGATGATTTCGATAGTTGAGGCGCAAAGTGCACGACGGCCAAAGTGTTTGCCAATGGCGCCAACGATCGGTTCTACTTATGATGGGCTCGGGAGCTACAGCCAAATTGCTTTGAATAGCAGTGAATGCGTTGTATGCGGTGTGCGAATTATTTATTTATTTATTTGTTTATTGTGGCGGAAATCTGATGCAATGCATCCAGATAACGCAATGCTTCAAATGAACATCAAAGATTGAAGCCCTTTCGAGCATTTCAATTTGCCCGATTAGCTTCGTTTGATTTGTGGAAATGAGTAAAGTGCATTCATGCATACAAATATCTGGCATGAAGTGTGCGCCCGTAGAGCGTAAAGCTCAACGCTGTTGGTGTGTTAGTGCGCAAAGCTGCGAAGCAAGCAGAAAGCTTCATGGCCGGTGGCCACGAGTGGGCGAGTGAGTATTCAACACGTGCGAATTATTGTCATTTGGATATTTAATAGGCCACTGAATTCTTTGTTACTTGCCAGCAAATCCTTGTGGCAGTTTAATGGAATAGAATGGGTTTTATGGCGAATAAACTTATGTTTGAGATTCATTATTTGCGCCAAGAATAATATTAGTTGGTTCAAAACAGAGCGTGCACTCATTTGGGGTCATTTGAACTCGAAGTGATATTTTATTCAATGATGTAGGCAAATATAAAGGAATTTCTGAAACCATAGAAAGGGTTGACATACTTATCAGACAGTGCACTCTGTCCAATCTAAGGCAAGAATAACGACTTGTCAAACCAGTTTTTGTGCGTCTGTTTAACTTTTGCTTGAGATTTAATATGCACTAAGGATCTAGCCTAGCCTAGTCTAGATCTAGCAGCCGCCGTGGCTCAGTTGGTTAGTGCGTTGGACCGCGAGTCGCAGGCAGCAACCTCAGGTTCAAATACTGCCTGTAATAACACCTAAAAAAATAACGGGAAAACTCGTTTTCTCTTTCGGTGGCTGTCCTCTCAGCTGGAAATGGCAAACCTCTGAGAGTAAAAATTGCTTATGAAAAAGCTCCCAACCTGCCGTTCGGAACCGGCATAAAACTGTAGGTCCCTTCAACCCGTGTACAAATTCAGACGCACAACACGGGTGGTTGCGGGAAGCTAGGCTTAAGTCTCGCGTAAGCGGGCTGTCGTGCCAGTCAATTATTATTATTAAGGATCTATTTAAATTTTCGCGAAAATAGGATAGATTTCAAATATATCAAAATACAAAATTTTAGAAACTAATTTTACTGTGCAATATTGGTATTTATTTCACAAATAAAACCCAGACGAGGTCAGCGAAGTGGTCACGTTTCGTCGGGAAGTATTGCAATTTTACTAATTTCCACTGATCTTATAGCCCATTAACCCTTTCGCTGCGATTTTTGCATGGCTTTTGTCCTGAAAACTTGATTTTCAACTTTGTGGATACCTTTTTTGTTTGAGTTTATGAGACTAATTACGAGTTTCAGGGTCAAGTGAACATGTCATGGGTCTCCAGTGTTTTAGAAACCCTTTCTCGTTGAGTTTTTTATACTAATTACGAGTTTCAGGGCCAACTGAACATGTCATGGGACCCCTTGGAGACCTTTTTAGTTGCGCTTATAATACAAATTACGAGTCAGAGCAGACTGAACATGTCGAGGGGCACCAGTGTCCCTGCAGTAGCGAAAGGGTGAATCTATCAGTCGAAGCAGGATACAGGTCATCTCAGCAAATATAAAATTAAACAATTTGAAATACATTCATCGGATGTGAATAAGTGGCTGATTGAAATATTTGGCTAACGAACATTTAAATTTCTCCACAACGAACTTCTAGCGAATGAAGGGCTGTCTCTTACAATTTGATTTGAACATTTGTAGCTATTTTATTTTTTTTAATTTTATGTTTTGATCTCCGAGTTTCCACATACAGCGAATTGTCCTCAACAATAAAACAATTTGGCAGCTAATGTGTTTGTGATCTCCATATAACGAAATTTTTCAAATAACTTATTGCTTATCAATCGAACTTTGTACCGAGAAAAAAAACATGCAAAACTATATATAACAACAAAAACTGAAAGAAAAGAAAAAACGAATTCTCATTACCAAAAAATTTAAACCTTTCTGGATATGAAGAACTACGTAGGTACCGACTTTTGTGCTTGTCTGATTATAGATTAGTTTCATTTTTTGTTGTAGGTTACGTGGTTGGCCCAAAATCGTGCAGGAAAATTGATATCAAAATTCTGATGAGGGCACGTTCAAGGTCATCCTGCACTCGAATATGTAGATATATAATTTTTATGACCTTGCCACTTGAAATATTACGATTAAGTAAACAAAAAACAAAAAAAGTGAGTGAATATCTTTTTTCGTTCCTTCCTAATAAATCTTGAAAAACAGGCTCGAAAATCAGGCCTCTACGTAGACGACCCCCTTAAGTACGAAATAAACACTAACACATTTTCAGTTTCGGCTTAATTCTAGCGTTGAAGTTAATTTCTGAGCTTTGATGTATTCAGAGACCTATAGTAGAATTTTATGGTGAATATTTTCGTGGTACATTTTTGCCTTAAAAAGTCCTAGTTTACAGGACATTTTTGGCATTATAGAAAAAAAGAGTCAAATTGACCCATAAAAATGGTAGCTACGGGGTTAAAATGCTCCACAAAAATATTCTTCGTAGCATTTTACATCAAATTGGTGAACCCATCATATACCTAAAATGTAAGGTTACATGGTTTTCGTATGCCGATTCACCATAAGAATGTGCAAAAGGGGGAAAACTTTGACCCCCCTAAAAAAAAATTCAGATGTATCTAAACTTTCAAAACGCCGATACACGTATATTTTTTTTTTGGTTCCCTCTACCAGAATCCGTTGTCAGAACCTTGTTATTTTGTTTGTGTTGTGCAGTGTTATTAAAAATAAATAAAAAACATACTTGCATAACAATATTTTTATTCAAAACAGTGATTTTCGCTATAGGAAGGTTTCACTATAGTTATTGAAAATTATTAATTTAGCAAATAACTTTCAAATAACTAATTCCTATTTCTTGTATTCTATTATTTTTTACCAACCTTCGGAGAACACACTTTTTCTTAATCATTGGGTTCCCGATCAAATAGACCTCATTTTCACTTTTGATCACTTAAAATTCTACAACTGTTGAATCTTTTGACTTTAAAAAATGCTTGGGTGTTTTTTTAATTTTGTTTTAACAAATTATAAATATTATAGGTATCTCTGAAGTTTGTAACATACTTTAAAAAATCGCTGGAAAACAGGTTTGGAACAGATATTGTCGTTTTTGGTAGGATTATGGGTTTAAATACGAAGGTTTAATATCTTCTGAAGTTGTTGTTGTTGTTGATACTTGCCAAACATTTGGTTTTGTACATATCAACATTTTGAAGTTGATTTGATATTTTCTTAAGCGGTTTTGCCAGTTTGAATTGTAGATACAATAACTATTTTACTTCATTAGAAAAAATCAAAATCTTAAATGGATTTTCTCTTAAAAAAAACAGATTTTGAAAATGTGTCGTATATTGGGGATCAAGTGGATGAATCACAGCTATTTCAGATGTTAAACATTTAGGTTATGTATTTTTCTATTTAAGTGTCCATTACAACCAAAACTACGCAATGGCTGGACTTAAATTCAGTGCTTGGAATAATCTTAAAACATAAATTCTAAATCTTCGCGTTTTACTTTTTTAATATCTTTTCGAAATTTTAGGCCAAAGTTTTTTTTAGTAAAAAAGTACATTTCAGGGATTTTTGATAACGTGTGAGGGCAATTTGGAATTTGGACTTCTTCAGATTGACTATGAAAAATATCCGTAGCAGGTGTACAAGAGTCCACTAGTTTGTTCCTTATAAGTTATAACCCACCAAACGAAATGTGTCAAAGAGACTTTGTAGCTATCAAAAGAAAGTCTGTCATGGCAAATTTGACGGTAAAGAGGTGCAAGGATACTGGCACCATGTACGAACGAGAGGAGTCCAGATTAGAAAGGGATTAAAAAACTTGTGTACATTGTTAAGAAAATGATAGTTGATAGATAAATAGTAGTAGATATTCAGTACATTTCAGTACTCCGTAGGAAGGAGAAGAATCTAGATATCCAAAAATGAAAGACTTATAGAGACCATCAAGATTTTTTTATAAGGAAAAACACTGTGAAAGACAGACATACGCACATAAGTATGTACCTCATTTGCCATTTATTACCAACAAAAGCGATGTCAGCTTGAAGGCAGAGCAAAATATAACTTTACAAAGTCTTTGGTGCGCAGTGGGCAAATGCTTGAGCTGAAGTGTACTTTTTCGACCAAACCAAACTCGCGTCCATTCAACTGAAAGTGCAACTTTGACAATAATAGCGAGGAAGATAGGTATTTCAACCTTTCCCGTGCATACTTACTCTTATTTCTGTTTATTTATTTAAATTTTTCTTATACGCATTTATGTTTAAGGGGACAGTCCCCTCAAGAGGTCTCAAAAAATCGTTTTTTTTTTTTGCTTAATCGATTGGGCATCTATTTAAGTTTATGTATGTAAAGTTTTAGCTCCAAATTCGAAGTATTTCAGGAGTTGCACGAAAATTCAGTCGGTCGCGCACGGTGCCTGGCGGCCACGCACGGCGCGTTTAAAGTGCGTTTTCTCAAAACCATGTTTTCACAATTTGCGGGAAAGATAACTATAGAAGTTATCAACAGATTTTCTTAAACTAAAATTTATTTTATTCAGTATGAAAAACTACTCTATGCGAACTACGGATTTTGAAAAATTCCGATTTTTAATACCTTTTTTATTAACAAATAAATGTAAAAAAAGTCACTTTTTTTTTTAAATCATAATTTTTCGTCTAAATTTTGGATTTTTTGAATTTCCGTAGTTCACATAGAACAAATAAGTCTGACGAAGAACACAAAAAAAAAATTTTTGATTTTAGTTGAAACCAACGGCTGCTATCGTTCCCGCAAATGGACTCCGACCGTGCCGAAACGCTGCCGGAAAACGTGAAAAACTCAGTCATTTAGAATTTCCCAGATGTAATTTTTTTTGTGAATAAAGTTGAAAGTATGACTAAAACATATCCCAAAGTTCTTATGTCTCCGATCTTTCTTTCTGTAAGAAAAAAAATCAGGAAAAAACGCTTTTTTCTCGGACGCTTGAGGGGACTGTCCCCTTAAACAGAATATTCATTTTCTTTTCAATTTGGAGATAACATGTTTTGAGCGATTAACAAAAAATTAAATAAAAACTTAAACAAAAAGTTAAATTAAAAATGAAAAGATTAAACAAAAAATTTAAAAAATTACCGAAAAATTACATTCTTTGTTTAGTGCTTTCTTTGTGAATGTTTAGTGTGACCATATTAGGGGCTACCGAGTAAATTTACCAAGTAAAGAATAAAATTTAACGAGTTAAAAGGACTAACGCAGAGGCAATGATTACTGTGAGTGGATGAATCTACTATGATA
The DNA here is from genome assembly GCA_963668005.1 of Melieria crassipennis. Taxonomy (NCBI): domain Eukaryota; kingdom Metazoa; phylum Arthropoda; class Insecta; order Diptera; family Ulidiidae; genus Melieria; species Melieria crassipennis. Next base: position 19,825,777 of record OY764961.1, read on the forward strand.
TCGTTGAGTAGCGATATGGTCACAGCTTAACGAATTATCAGGCAGCTATTTCACTGACTAGGACACATTGTTAAGATGGCCTATGAAAATCGAACACAAAAGGAATCTTAGGATAACGACTAAGCACAGAGTTCGAGACATTATTGGCAGAATTAAGTCAATGAAACCCTTTGTATGTTGAGGTGATGAACTGTAAAAACCAGCCGAGACCTCAACAATTTGACTATATGACTGACCAAAACTGGTAACGGATTACTATGGCCAACTGATAGTTACATGAACAAATTGGTGCCAATGATTTTGAGGTCAAAAGCAATTATCGCTTAAGAACTATTTTGAGCAGCACGTTTTAAAGGAACATTTCAGTACTCAATGATGTCTTAGGTCGACTTAAGTGTTCATCGGTTTTGACCACTGAATTGTCAACATCAGACTGTGATTTGAATTCAACTGCTGACCACTTACCTCTTTGATATAATCACTTTTAAGGTTCTTGCTCGTTCATATGTAGGAGTAATTGGTGGTCCAATAACTAAGAAACTGGTCTCAAATCGTTCGCAGTACCTTCGCTCTTGATTGCACTGTAATGTGTGCTGTAAATTTAAAACATTTGATTTTTCTTTTGCTAATTTCAAACGACGTTTAACAAAATAAAACTTTTATTGACAAATTTTGAATTTTGAGTATATGTATGTTTTAATATTGGAAAATAAACCAACTCACAAATTAGTTTCGCAAAGGCAAAATAAAAATCAAAGTGGAAAAAACATTCACTTTGCGCCAAACATTTCTCGCCACTCTGGCAACAACTGACAGCCAATTTATGAATGCGGCCATAAACAAAAATGTTATTACACTTGAAATTAATTTCACCACAGCTTCTAGCTGGCTTCCAGCTTGCCGCAAAACTGTGACCAATTGCCCGGCGGCGGGCCAAATGGTGGCGCGCAGCATGTGCGGCAATCGCTCCATACGCGCCGCATTAACGCAACCTTTTTTACACTTCATTAGCGGCGAATACTTAAACATTGCACAGGCGAAGCCACAGCAGACGGCGCTGTTTTCGCACCGAACGCGCGCCCCGAGCGCCAAAGCGGCCCGCGAGCAAGGAGCCAAGTCGACGCAAAGGCGAGCACTCGGCGGCCACAACAATGGCAAAAGCTCTCGGTCGGCTGGAGAAGGCACCGACGGCGGAGCAACAGTGCGACGGCGGCATTTTCACCATGCGTTCAACGCGTTTGCGCGAACATCCCATTTCGCTCAATGCACTCGCACCGGGCGGAGAGTGGGCCACGTGCCGCACACGAATTGTTCAGCTGGCTGGTCGGTGCGATGGGCCCAAGCGACATAGGCGCCAAGTGGCATTTCATTGCCAGTGTGGCTACGGCGGCAATCGGTCGGCTGGAATAACTCGAGCGGCAAAACCTTGAACGCAAACGTAACGACATAACGGCCAACTTCCGATTTGAAATGGAAGCGATTCGAAACAGCATTCGGAGTTTTTAAGTCGAGTACGCGCGCATTTGAAACGTACTGAAGTGGGGCCGTTGCGCAGATTTGAGAAAACGTGGATACGAGTATACGAAATCGACTGTGTGCGATGTGGTAGTAGGCGAACGTTCGCGATATTCCTGTACCAGACGTGCAGCCGGTCACTTTCGATCACTTTCGAACCGAACACACTTGAACGCTTCGGCCGGTCGCCCGATAGGCCGCCAAAGGATTACGCAATACGAGCAGAACACTCAAATGGGTAAGCGAACAGTGGGACGGGCGGCAGCTACGTGTATGCAAGTTGGCGCGTCACTGCTGAGTTGGGCGAAAGCGTTTGCCGCATTATGCAATCGCCGAAAACGTCACTAATCCAATCAGCACCCCGGCTGTCACCCTAAAATGTTTGTTCTTGTAAGTCATTGTGAGTATAATTGAACGTGAACGAACGCTCAGCTGTTTCCACTTCACGCTGCGTACGTAGTCAGCTGCAATTAGTAGCGTTCGTGCATGAGTGAACTTGGACACTCGAGTTGGCGCCCCGTCACCCAGACACTGACTCCAACACTGTAGCGGCAGTGGACGCATCACGCATCACGCTGTATTTTCGGCGCCACAGTCGCCACACGCCGCTGGTGCGGCCAAGCAGGAATTTATGGCAATTGCTACTCCTTTTTGGGGTTTGTGGGTAATGGTTTATAGAATTTGATCGATAAACTAAAAATAACGCGCCACAAAAGAAAACTGAAAATGAAAATAATTGAAGGATAATTTCGAAATGTGCGGCAATCAGGCAACTGCGGTGCATTGGCTTGTGGCGACGACTCATTTCAGTTGACTTTTCCCATTTTTCCAATGTCATTTGTCGCTCCTGCCCAGTGCCGCTGTAGCGCTCCATGTGCTGTCAGCCTATGTGGCCTGCCGCCCACTCCAGTGCCGCTGGATTGGTGTGTTCGAGTGAATGAAGTGAACTTGTCAGCAGACATTGCCCCCAATGCGCAAAGGATATAAGCGACAGTAATAGGCTAAAGTCACAATGGCTGCCAAATGCAAACTGACAGCAATTACGGTTCTCTTAATTGTCAATCTGTCTGTTGTGCAGGGCGCGCGTAGTCAGTGGTGATAGCGCGGTGATTAAATGCCGCACGCCACAGTTCGTGAGCGCTCCTCACTGATTGCAGACTGCACACAATCAATCAGGTTCATAATTCGCCAAACAACACGTAAGGCTCGCCCACGCAGTCTATTTATGGCCTCCATATGCACAATTTGCAGTTCATGCGCACAGAGATTTTTATAAATATTCGCCTGGTTGTGATTTTCTTGTCGGCGCATTCCAGGAATGTGAGTGTATTTTCGAGTTGAACATTTAGCTGTGCACTGCCGCACTTGAACTCTGCTGAAGTTGTTGTTAAAGTTGAGTAAACATTTCAAGTTGAGGATGAAGGGGCAGAAAGGTTGAAGTGGCTGTCAAGAAGACAAGTTTGCGGCTGAAAATAGAAAGGCTGTAATTGCAAGAAACGTCATAGAATTGGGAAGAAGAGTGGTGATGTAATGACTATAGAAAGACTAAGTAGTGGTGCGAATTTTACTCGGGACAGTTCCATATATCGGGTGTTTTTTTTTAGAGGTATAGAACTTCGAATTGAAATAAAACACAAGAAAATCGTTTTAATGTCCATCAATTTAGCTTTATTGGAAGGATAATTTTATGCCATTAATGTTTAAATATGATTTCGGGCATGTGGCCGCCGCGGCTGGCTCGAATAAAGCCAATTCTACAGGTCCAATTTTCAACCACTTTTTCGAGCATTTGGGGCCGTATGTCGGCAATAACGCCACGAATGTTGGCTTCCAAGTCCCCTAACGTTTCTGGTTTGTTGGCGTAGACGAGCGACTTCACATATCCCCAAAGAAAATAATCCAATGGTGTCAAATCACACGATCTTGGTGGCCAATTGACAGGTCCATTCCGCGAAATTATGCGCTCATCGAATGTTTCCTTCAATAAATCGATTGTGACGTGCGCTGTGTGGCATGTAGCGCCGTCTTGTTGGAACCACAACTCATCCACATTCATGCCATCCAATTCGGGAACAAAATAGTTGGTTATCATGGCTCTATACCGGTCTCCATTAACGGTAACTGACTCCTCTTCTGACTGGGTCCTCTTCAACATTTTGCTCTACAGCGACAATTGTTTCTTCGGTGCGCACTGTTCGACTTCTCTGCGGATGCGTATTATCACATAGAGTAAACGTAGTGCGAAAACGACCCATGGTTAACCGAATTAATTGCTCTGATGGACGATTATGTCGACCATAAAATGGACGGAGCTTGCGGTAAACTTCGCGAACTGAACCATTATTTTCGAAATAAATTTGCACGATTTGCAAGCGTTGTTCTTTTGTCAACCTGTTCATGATGAAATGGCAAACCAAACTGAACATAAATGACATTAGAGTTGCCAGATTTGACCACAAAATGCCAGTTTTATCTCTATTCGAAAAACAAACCTCTAAAAAAAACACCCGATATATGTAGATGAATCTTAGGAAGTTTCGACTGCTAACTTAATTAAATCTTTCAATTCGACAGATGGATGAAGCTCAGCAAGTTTCGACTTTTTAAGTTTAAACCTTTTTTATGGATCTTACTCAAGCAATTGCAATAAGTAGATAAACCTTAGCAAGACTTGACTGCTAACCAATTTAACCCTTTTTTATTTTTTTATAGCTTTAATACTCAGACTCGTTCGATAGATGGATTCACATCAGTAAGTTTCGAAAATTAAACAATTGAACCTATTTTAGACCTTACTCAAGCCATTTCGATACGGAGAAGTTTCGACTGCTAACCAATTCAACTTTTTTTATGGACCTTACGACCTTTTTTATGAACCTTAACAAGTCTCAACTTCTAACCAAAATAATCCTTTCAGGTTGATAAGTAGAAAAATATAACTGAGTTTCGACTGCTAACCAATTCAGCTGTTTTATAGACCTTACTCGAGACATTGCGATATGGAGATGAACCTTAACAAGTCTCGACTGCTAACCAAAATAATCCTTTCAATTCGATAAGCAGAAAACCATTAGCAGTGCTGACAACATTTCATTTTCACAAATCACTAAAACCTGCGTTTTTCCACTCAAAAAGCATTGATAAGCAAAAAAAAAGAGCAAATGTTGGTAGTTGTTATAATGTTTCGTGTAACATACTAGGAAATCTATTTCAGATCAGTGCAACCATGACGCAAATAGCAATTTAGAAAAGGAGTATCACTTCAGCTGTCATGTAATATCCAAACAATTCTCCAATATTTCAGTACTGTATAGTTGTTAAATATGTGTTGTATAACATCGCCGTTTTCAAAAAATTAAATTTTTTCAGCAAGAATTATCATAGTTTTGGTGTCTTTTAAATATAAAAAAACACTAAACAACGCAGCAAGCACTAAAATCAATATTTTTCGCGTTTTTTCTTTTCAAAAAGCACTAAATTTAGTACAAAACGCACTAAGTTGGCAACAGTGATCGTGAGTAAGTTTTGACTGTTTACCAATTCAACCATTTTTACGACCTTACTCAAGCCATTGCGATGGGTAACCAACTTTTAGCGAGTCTCGACTGTTTACGAATTCAACATTTTCAATTCAAATTTCAGTTACTGCTGGGAATTCCATATATCCTAAGTTTGAGTACCAAAAGCGATTGGGACTACATGGATATATTTATATATGTAGTCCCAATCCAAACTTAGACTCCATACAAATATTGTATACCTAATTATCCTGTAAGTTCATTTTCGGATCACACCGTATGACAGAAAATTTCACACACACGAAGAAATCGATATACTAGCAAAACTAGGGGCAAAAAACAAATAGAAAACACTGCGTTTTTAGTTATTCTTTCTGATGTCAGCATTTATTTTAAAAGGACTTGATCTGAAGAGCTTGTATTTTTCCAAAAAAAAAATTTTAAATTGAGTGCAATGTAGATTATCAATAATTAAATGAAAGAGAAACATTTCTGGAATTTAAAAAAATATAATTTTTTCATGCGCTTATACGAGTAGGTACTGAAAATGTCCTTTTAAAATGCTATTCTTGAATTTCTAAATTTTTGTTTTTAATTATGTCTTAACTTATGTGTATGTTACCACATCCTCAAATTTCGTCCTTTTAATTTTCTTAGTTTAGGATTTATTCAAGTGTTCATTCAATATTTTATGTTTGCAGTACGATGCAATACTGTGTTGCTTTATAGAGAGAAGTATTATGATTTTTCTTATATGAGTCGATTAAGAATATTTTGTGATACAAATGCATAATACGATTAGAATTTTAGGGTTACGAACATTGAGGTTGTTGATGGGGGTAAATTTTACAATTGCAATGCAAAGTTTCAGGCAGTGACGAAATGGATAAGCTGCCTTCTTCTTCTTTCTGATTTAACTATAACCGACAGACGCCTATTATAGGCATATCATAATTGCTATAAAGAGGCTGTTCTGTAAAGATGGACTTGGAAAGAGATGAACTGCATTGGCGTATTTGTCTGTTTAATTAAAATAAGTGATCTGGGGTTAAAAATAGGTCAGCGCTATTTTGCAAGGCCTGTTCTTTCTTATTTGCACAGTCCATATCACTTCGGTGAGCCCACACATGTTTCAAGAGTGCGCCAACTCGCTGAGCAAAGAGCCACAGAGACAGACCACTTTTGAGTCGCAAAAGGTTATCTTTAAAGTGACTATTGGCTGGCGAAAAGAAAGAAAGAAAAAGTGATCTTTATTCCACTGGAATAAGTAAATTGGGAATAAAAATTTTCAAATATTCAATATTAAAAAATGTGTTAAAAATTGTTTTTTGTTGGCCCATTTTACTTCAAGCATATTCATTCTGTAAAACCCGTAACCGGAAATAATGATTGAAAACATCATGACGACACTGCACTGAGTTAACTCATAGAATTTGACCTAATTTTTCAAATATTTCAATGGCAATTTTTGCTATTTTTTTAATCATACTTTTAGCTGCTGTGAGAATTGAATTCATCTTTAGACAAGTTAGTCTTGATGCAGAATTTTTGTACTAAAAGTTTTTGACATTTGACTCTTCCCGAAGTTGCAATTAACACTTCAATGGAAAAGTGTTTTGATTCAGTTGAGTTGGTGAAGAAAAATTTACTCAAAACTAAAAAATATCAGCCTTTGAGAAATGTAAGATATGTTGGGCCTAGGCTTGGATTGGAGATGTCTTGTATGAAATCTCTCAGATTAAGGATTCTATGTATTGTTGGACAAAGCAAGACCAAGATACAAATTCTATAATAAATAACATGACAAAATTTTGAAAACTTATTGATGTTAACACTAATAAGACAATAATTTATGTGTTAAAAGTTGGCGACTCTGGTTCGTCGATGCCCATTGGAGCTGCAGAGTTGAGAAAGTGATTTTGGTTGTTAAGAAACGCTGAGTATTCTGTCCCTGACTCTATAGCCCAATGTGTCTGAAAAGTGCAGCCATTTAAATATAAATCAGTGATGCCCATCCGCTTCGAATGGGCATCAGTTATCTAAATCTAGACCTGATCTAACAACTGAAGTTCGTCCTTCACTGCACATACACTTTCTATCCTGATTCTGATTTCTGGCTATCACAACAAACTAAGATTTGTCTTTTTTCATTGAGAATGGGGAATCAGTCTTTTATTCGTTTACTAACCTTAGCACTCTAAATGCATTCAAGACTATAATATTGACTTCATAGAGACATACAAATTTTCTTCAAGGCCCTTTATGAAGAGAACTTTTCTAGCGTGAATTATAAAATGTGTTTGTTTTTACGGATCATTGATCTCTTAATTTTTATAACTCTTTAAATCCACATTATGCCACATAATAAATAATATTTTGCTAAACGATTTACGATTTGCATATTTGAAAACAAATTGACACTTTTAAACCGTTTTCCCTTCGCAAGTTTGTTATGATAAGACATCAGTTATTGCAACGCGTGCTGCTTTGTTTTTCAACAATAAATGAAAAACAATGCCAATGTTCCACGGCTTATTTATTATTTGGAGACGATTAATGTTTGTTTATGAGTGATATGCAATATTTGTTTTGATGCAATTTTGATTTTTGGCGCTTAAAAATTTGCATTGAACTAAGACACTTCTGAATTTCGCACATGTGGGCTGTGCGCGTGTGAATGGCTTCAAACTGGTTGCGAAATTGCAAAATTGATAACAGCCGGGCTTGACAGAGAAAAAGAAAAATAAACAAAGATAGCGAGAGAAAGAGAGAGATCAGACAGTTCGATGTTGTGATTAAAAGTTGCACAGATTGTTGAGTGAGCTCACCGATACGAAACGTTCAAGTCGGAGGGAAACGCACTCAGCTCCGGCTACAAACACGAAAGCAATTCAAAAGGGGTCAGTGTGTTGGTGGCTGTACATCGATTGTCTGTACGAGTTCTACCAGTTTCGTTTTCAACATGACAAAATTCACGTGAAAGAAAAATGAAAATAAATACAAACATGAAGAGGCGCACACTCGCAGGTGGGCAGACATATTGACAGACAAGCAGCGAGATGTGTAGACACCGACGGGCTTTATGTGGTCTGCAGTCAATGCTCAAAGTGTTGACGGTTGTGTCTGCTCGTACCACGTACGGTCCAATATTTTGAAGCCACAACTGCAGCTGTAATGTGATCTTGACGCCGAATTCAAATGGCTTCCATCAACGAACGATGGCCGAATTGATTATTACGGCATCCATGATTCATGCTACGTTTCGGGGAAGCCAATTCAATTGTCCCAGCGGCCCCAACCAGCGTTTCCCAAACTAGAGAAAGCGGAGCTATAAACTGTTTTAAGAGGTACATGCAACTGAAATTTACCAAACATGACGAGAGAGTTAAAAAATTGATTTTCAAGTACTACAATTTTCAGTTATTTAAAAGAGAAGAATTGAACTTTAATTTGGATCAACACTCAGGGATACTTTATAGATGCGTAAGCATTGGGCATACACAAGAAATACCTCACTTCAACTGATCTCCGTCGGATCTGTATCATCTTTACACGTTTAGAGTTCAATTATGGACAGAAGCCTCACAAACCCGTGCAGAACTTAAGAGATGGGTTGATACTTTGCAGCAAAACACGGGTAGGTCATAAATTGGGTTCATTAAGATACGATACATCGAGGTATCCAGCTCTATTGACTTCTTGGAAAATTGTCGCAATGTTGCACGTCATGTGTACATTTTTTATTGTATAAAATTGTTCTATTCCTTGGTAGATTTGATTGCAACCCTATGCTTTTTGTGTTTTCGATACATCAACAGGAAGCTGGGAGGCAAATGCTTTAAACTATGGTCACATAGTGGGCCTCATGTATCCCCTTTTTTAGGGCTCAGTGGTTGCTCCAAAGGAATTGAGACGCAAAATGAGCCACAGGACACACAGGAGATGGTTTGAGGCTTGCTGACTCAAAGTGGTAACGACTATCTCTAAAAATTCAAGGGTTGCTGATTTAAAGTTCCGATCAACAAAAGCTGATTGTTGTTACGACTTTAAATGAGCAATCTTTATCTCTAAAGGTTGCTGATTCAAAGTGGTAACAACAATCAGAATACGAACCTCGAACCTCAAGAGATGGTTTGAGGCTTGCTGACTCAAAGTGGTAATGACTATCTCTAAAGATTCAAGGGTTGCTGATTTAAAGTTCCGATGAACAAAAGCTGATTGTCGTGACTACTTTAAACAAACAATCCTTATCTCTAAAGGTTGCTGATTCAAAGTGGTAACGACAATCAGAATTCGAACCTCGAACCTCAAGAGATGGTTCGAGGCTTGCTGACTCAAAGTAGTAACAACTATCTCCAAAGATTAAAGGGTTGCTGATTTAAAGTTCCGATGAACAAAAGCTGATTGTCGTGACTACTTTAAACAAACAATCCTTATCTCTAAAGGTTGCTGATTCAAAGTGGTAACGATAATCAGAATCAGAAGTGGTAACGACCATCTTTAAAGTTTCGAGGGTTGCTGTTTCAAAGTGATCACGACAATCAGTCTTTTTTCGACCGAATTATTACTGCTTGAACTCCACTGAAGCCCCTTTGAAAGCATTTATCTATTTGCGTCTAAATATTAAATGGGTGCCGTGTTCTGCCAAGTTTAAAGACCTCTGTACCAACTCATTCGCTGCCATTTGTCTGTTCATAAATTGTCGCTCTTTGCTTTTTAGGTTCGCGTCTACGTTTACTTTAACAAATACTGAATGTTTGTCTTTCGTATTGATCGCGTTTGCGTGAATTCACGCATGGCTTGGCTTAAATGACAGTCGTTGTAGTTGTGCTACTGACGCCAAATAACTGAATAAATACATGAAACAAACTAAATTTTGTTATTGATAGCGCGTTTCGCTTTGAATGTCTTGCATTTTAATATGTTTCTTTGAGGGTGACCTTTTTCTTGCCCAAACTGTCCAAGCCACCTGCACAGTACTTCACTCCGCCGTATCTACTGAATCACGATTTTCGCGGTTTAATGCCGTTCGTCGGTAATCAGTTCGCTTTCTGGCAATGCTGAAACTCGATACATTCTTGTTGTTGTTGTTGTTGTTGCTACGCACATTTGCACTTATATTAAACGTTTGATGTATGTATGTATGTATGTACGTTTGTTATGTTTAGTTTTATGGTGCTAAATGACGAAAGTCTTTACAGCTTTCTTCATTTCCTTCCTATTCTTCTAGCCTTCGATTATGTTTACTACGAGTATTTCTTTCATTTTATTGCGTTTTTATGTATTTGTTTGCATTTACTATGCATTCTTATTTATTGGTTTTTACTTACGATTTTGTTGTGGTTGTTGCGTGTGATTGTTATTGTGGTAGTGCTGTTGCGCGAATGACCTTGAAGCAATTTGGTCTGGCTCGAAGTGCTGTTGGCTGTTGGCTCTCAATTCACTGAAAAGTGTTTTCAGCTTACGCGCATTTACGGCCATTGGCTTAAGTCACAGCTTAAGTGCGCTTTAACACTCTACATTCAATCGCAGTGCATTTATGTTTGTACTAATGTAAATATGTACATGAAAATGTGACTATTGTTAGTTCAGAGCAAGTACCAGCGACTTATGGGTGACATTTTTTGTTGTACATAAGTAGATGAGTTGATGTAAACAACGTTGCTTCTTTTACTGACATTAAGACGATTTGTTTTATGCATTTAATGGCAAAAATTGAAATGTTAGACCACTATATTGAGTTGAACTATATACTACTTATATAGTGTTGAAGAAAAATCTTATATGACAAAAATATTTGGTTTTATGGGTCCTAATGGGTTTGTTTCGAATGGGCTTTTATATAAATTGATGTAAAGATATATAGATATAAAAAGATATTTATGTATGGATCTAATAAAGAGATTGCAATTTTTTGCAACCGCATGTTTGTCTTCGGCTTCGGCCACAATAGCCGAATACTTTAGCCGAAGGTTTTTGCCCTGTAATCCAAGTCAATTTGCTCTGTTTCGAAATTTTTTTTATCAAATATCGGCTTTCATCGATATTTCGGACATCTAGATTGCGATTAATAAAAATGATCTCTAATCAGCTATTTATGTCAATTGAATTATATTAAGTTTGTTGTTTTTGTTAGAATCTGAACTCGAAGACGGTTTTTAGTTTTTTTTACTAACATATGTATATGTATATAAATTCTTTTATTAACACATTAAAGGCGGGAGTCGTAGTACTATGATTTATCTCGACTGTAGCTTAACCCTTTCGCTACAGATTTTTATTGGGAAAAGTTAAAATTTTAAATTTTACGTTTTAGGCTTCTATGTGGTTTTTTTTTATCAATTTAGCAACATTCCATAAAACATTTTTTCATTTTTATACTCGGACCCTGTATTTGAGAGTGTTTTCCTATGACAGCAACCACATCATTGTGGCTGTACTAATTACTTAAACATAAAACTTTTTACGCATAACGAAAATTTGAATATTTCTTCATTTACTTCAGCCAAAATTAAAAAAAAGTATCTAAATTGAAAGAAAACGTCCAATTAAAAAGTTATGTATAGTTTTCTGCTTCTTCTTCCTTTACTATGCCAAGATATACCATTAAAAAAACGTGTATACTTCTCTTCTTTAAACTTAAATATTCAGTTTATTAATTTCGTATTTTTCCTAAAACTTCAAACGATTCTAAGGACCCACAAAAAATTTATTCTTGAAACCACAGAGGGTTCAGGCGTTCACAAAGTAGCATGTTGCCATATGGCAACAAAATAGCGAAAGGGTTAAAGGCGGGAATCGTAGTACTACGATTTATCTCTTGTAGTTTCTTGTAGTTTTAAGAGTTTAAATAAACTTTTTTAAGTCTAAATTTTTTTATGATTACACAAAAAAATAATACATTTAAAAATACATTTAAACTGTGTAATGCGATATGTGAATTTTTTTGCGCAGCGCAACGTGGCGTATGAGTGTCGTTTAATCAGTCATTTAATTATACTTAAATGACACTCATACGCCACGTTGCGCTGCGCAAAAAACACAGTTTAAATGTATTTTTTTTGGATTGGTGTCTTCAGCAAATTTGTTGGTCGTTAAAATATCTATAAACTTGCCGAAGACAGTAAAGCGATATTCGGAATGATTTAGGACCTATTAGCATTTAAACGTTCGAAGACTTAAGCGACGAACTCGACTAAAATGAGCAAACTTCAAAGACGGATTTCTCTTAAACTAGAGCCAATCCAGCCAAACGGCTGGTGGATCTCAACTCAGTATAGTATACCTATAGAAAAGTCGTTCAGTAGGTCCCCCCATGTCTCAATTTTTTAGGGTAAATTTCATGCACAGTGTTATTAAATGGAACAAAGGCTTCGGCTTCGGTCTTCGGCCGAATATATTAGTTATGCCAAATATTCTGTTTTGGCTTCGGCTTCGGCCACAAATCCACCTTCGGTCAGACACTAGATTAAAGGATTCCTGGGATATCATTTTAGTAGCCTGTAGCCGAGCAAAGGTGTAGAAATTATATGACCCATACCCCCTAAAATGGTAGGAAACACTCACATTTGTAGCTCAAGTTTCTCTAATTCGCATCTACTTAAGTATATGAACATCTCAATGATTTTTAAAGGTATTGCATGAATCAGAGATGAAGAGAGCCAAAAGACGATATACAGACCAACATTTTGTTTTTTTATATTAGAGGACTTAGGAAGATTGGAATATTGAAAGCCTCAGCGAAAGCCTAAAAAAACAGCTCAGCTTATGGATCAAAAATGCAATGCTAGTCTGTGGGAGGGACTGTCAAAACTTAAAATAAAAAGGTAAAATGTAACAGTCCCAGAAACGAATTAACACTTCCTCCGTACCTTGGGCGCGCCAAATATTGAAATTCCGGATCTGCTCTTTTGTATGAAGATGTCGAAATGCATTGCCCCGGATTGAGACTGATTGACTAGCTCCACAACCATTTAAGAAGGGATTCACAATGGGCCAGTTTGGCCTTCAAGTGAAAGTGCGATCTCTGTGCCGCACACTCTTCCCTACCTAAACTAACCTAACAGCCCCAGAACAACAACGGAGAGGAAGATTATGTCTCTGCATCTGCACTAAATACCAATAAATTACAACCAAAAATTGCCGAATTTGCATTTTTTTAAATTTATAATTAATAATAATAATTTTTTACATAAATCAAATAACAGTACACATCTTTACTACTTCAAAGATTTCATTCTTCTTCTTTAATTGGAAAAATACTGTATGTCTTTTTTTAAGGAAAGTTTAATGCCTCTCCTGAAAAATTCAAAAATTTCCAAGGTTGACTTTTATACAAAAAACAAATCACAGTGCACATATTTACTATTTCAAGGATTTCATTCTTATCACTAACTTCTTTAACTAGAAAAATACTGTCTGTCTGTTTTTTATGAAAAGTTTCTCTATATTGACTCTGCTGAAAAATTGAGACTTTTGAGTAGCAACTCTTTTGTATTTAGTGTTCGATATGTTCCAACGATTTGTTCCATGATTAAATGGAATCAATATAAATAGATATTTTCTGAAAGGCAAGCCGAAAACTTTTATTAGTCTTTTACTGACCCGCTGAAGCCAATCTTTCTAGTATTTTGCTCTTCTCTTTATTGTGTCCGTATTCGAATTCACAACCCTCTAAACTATAAGCTAACCATTACGTAATGCCAATTGTTTGCAAAAATAATACAAAGAGCACCGCGCTGACATTGACAGCACCCCTCCCCGCTTTTCAGTTCAAATTCTGTCCAACATCTGCTTTTCCTTCTAATGCCGCAGCCGCATTTGCTGCTTGCAACGTTGCCGAGTACATTTGAATAGTTTTCTGTCATTTACAATCACTTAAGCTCGGAGGTGCATTTCCATTTCAAATTGAATTCATAAGTATTGTTTATATTTTGCCAGAGCCATGTGGTATTAATAATTGCCATAGTTTACAAACACACACACACACACAAATTCCACCGCTTACCAAAACAAATCAAAGCACGTGCATCAAAATTCTTTCACTAAATCCTGCAACATTACGCAACCAACATTTACATATAGAGGAATAAATACTTTTGGGCAAAAATATTCTTCAATTGTTGTCACTTTTGGTTCACTCGTTCGTCAATTAACTTTTTCGTTCGCTTGGCAGACTACAACAAAAGTCGTCGTCCTATGGCTGTGTGCCACTCGGCGCCATTTCGACATTAATAAATCATATTTTAGTTTATTCTTGACATTTCGACGGTGTTCGAGTGAAAGCCTATTAAACTATGTTAAAACACGCGCTATGCCGCGAATAGGAATTGCCAATAGACAATTCATACGCGGTGGCTTCGACGGCGTGCGATATCGGAACTGAATGTCAACAATAAATCAATATCCAATGCGAGATGTGCGCTGCAACGCAGAAGTATTTCACGCTAAAATATGCAATATTCCACTAAATATTCAATATATATGCACAACTTGAGCAAATAAAGTTTTAGTAAGCGCCACTCGAGGTGCAAAGAGTTGAAGAGGACGAAAGGACTGCTGAAAAAACTGAGCACTGAACTGTTGGACCTTCGTCAAGTTGAAAAAGAACCAACATAACTACTGAAGCATTGCTCTTTAAATCTTTTTTAAATACAAGAAATTAAAATACGCTTAATTTGAGTGATTTTTGATGAAATTTTAACAATGGTTTTTGTTGATGTTTTTTTTTAAGTATTTATATGAAAATGCTCAGAACTTTGAATTCGAGGAGGGCTCATTGAGTTGAGATGTTATAAGTCGAATGTTTTTGAAAAATTGGACAAACAAATATTGTGCACAGTTTTTGACTTCATCGCAATGAACGACAAAACTTGTATTACAAGTGACTTTAGGCAACTTTGTGGTTAATCCTTAAATGCATAGGTTCACCTTAAGGTGGATTAATATATACGAACAGATCTTTAAGTTCAACAACCCTCACAGCAAATGCAGTCTGTTTTTTTTTACTATTTAATAGAAATTTTTAAAGTAAGTTAAAGTAGTTTTCTGCTAAAAACTTGCCGGAAAAAATAAGTCAGGAGCCTTGCATAACAATTGAAAGAAAAAAAGAAGACATGTTGTGAACAAATATTTAGTCTGTCAATTACTTTAGGACAATAAACCAAGAAATTTGTGTCAAATAGTCTGAATCTACAGGGATCCCAACAGATTGGAAAATACATCGGTGTTTCTAAGAATGAAGGGACTCAATGGGGTTTCCGGAGGAAGTGCTTGCCCTTCTTTAACCTAACCTATGTTTTTACAGAAGCAACTTTTTTTATTCGTACGTATTTTCAAATATCCTGATTTGTTTTGGTTAGATTTCAAAACCTGTCACTATAGATATTTCGTATTTGAAATGGATCAAAACAGGGGCGTAGCCAAGAGGGGGCTTTGGGTGTCAGAACACCCATGCCCTACAATTATTTAAAATTTTCAATCACTATGCATGGTACGTTCCCACATTAGCAAAAAGGTCTTTTCACCTTTAAACATTTAAAATAGTAATAACAAACATTTTTTTTGCTAAAACCATTATGATTTTTTTAAATAGTCCCTTTAAGGCTCAATACAACTATTTGCATGATCTAAAAGCATGTCTAATGAGTATTTTAGATTCTTGGCTGAAATGTCCTTCAGGATGTCGGTATAAGCCTTTTGGATGGCTTCTACGTCCTCAAACCGCCTCTGTTTAATAGGTAAATGCTTTTTGTTTTTTGAAAAGGTGAAAGTTGCACGATGCCGCATCAGGTGAAAACGAGGAGTGGTTGATGATTAAAATTTGATTTTTAGTCATAAAGTCAGGCACAAGTGTCTATCAATGAGATGGCGTTTTTCGATAGCCAAATGTTCAGTAAAAATTCGATAATTTTATGTTATTAACACGTTTAACCTTCGCCTTACCAAAGATTTTTGTATGCGTCGTTTACCACTACTTACCTACCCGGATGACCCCAGGCGCTTCCGCCGCTATTTTGAATAAAACTCACAATAAATAATTGTTTCCATACCTCAGTATTTAGTATCTTCCTCTGATACTAGATAGTAAATCTTTCAAAAAAAGGCCTAACTTTAACGATTTATTTTGCGACTGTTAAAAATAGTAGATTTATTTCCAAAGGGTTTATTGAACACATACTGAGGAACGCAAACAAATTTTTTTGTTTCATTCAAAATAATGGCGGAAGCGCCTGGGATCCCCCGTGTCGGTATTTGGTACACAATATAACAAAAAAACATTATATATATATTATATATATATTTCCAAAAAAAATATTTGTTTATGTTAGTGAAATCTACTTTCGAATGTGTTCAGTAAGTCGCAATCATAACAACATTGGATAAATACAGATGGCAGATATTAGACATGAATATTAAAAAGATCGTCCGGGTGGGTATAAGGAAAGCGAAGGTTAAATCCAATTTCAAGTAGATTTTGGCTGATCTTTGATGGCTTTGGCTCAGTTTTGATGGAATCTGCGGTGATCGCGGATTTCAGTTGGTCATCATTTATATCATGACAATTGTTTTCAAATCACGTGTACCACTCATGAACTCTGCCTCGGAATAAACAATCATCACCATAAACTTGGTTCATCAATTGAAATGCTTCGGTTAAAGTTTTACCAAAAAAAATCGCTCTTTGCAAATTAGTATAGAATTTTTATACCAGTGCACAGTGATTCGACTCCATACAACCGCGGGACAAAATAAGAAGGAGTGGTCCGTTCTTCATAAAATTTGGTATACCAGTTAATCATGGTCTGCTGAATTGAAATCTCCATTTTGTTTTTCTTTCTTCTTTTTGGCAATGTCTGAGACTTAAATTTGCAATTTTCGTCATTTTTGGTGAGCTATAGCAACGAGTGTGTTGGCTAGATTTTTCAGATTTTACATTTAATCGGTAATGTCAACATTGATAATTGCAAAGAGTAACAGATATTGTCTTACGACCCTTTAGTTGTGCAATAAAAAGATAACAATAGACGTATGTTTTACTTTTTTGCAGTTTTCTCAATTTTTCATGCTGATTGCATACTTTTAGGGATACAAAAAATTAATTTTGTCGCAAATAGGTGTTTAGACCACTTTTCAAATTGAATTATTTTCTGAGATCGGAAGATATCGGGGGATATAATTACATTATTCGACAAAGAAAAAATGCGTCTTAAAATAAAAAACAATCCAGGAACATACTCTTTAGATATTTTCCTCTAAGTTTTGCCAATTTTCAGATTTTTATTTTTGAAAAATATTTTAAATTTAAAGTGAAGTAAAGGCTTCAGCTTTGAAAATTTTGAGAAAATATTAAAAGCAAAAATGGCCTCATCATTTTTTAATCTATATTGAAAGTTTTAGCAATTTCTTGATAACCATGTATGTTTACAATTTTTTTTACTTAATAGACTAAAAAACAGAAAATATGTGTTTAACATTTTTTGTGAAAAAGCTTCAACTTTGGGCCGCTTTTGCACACACACTAATTAATTGTTTGCACAGATTTTTTGGAGTTTTCCTAGTTGAAGTTTTACCTTTCAAATGACATCTAAATCGTTAAATTCTGAGACTATTAATTTTTTTAATTATGTCTATGGAACGAATCACTGTGCAGTGACAAACATACTTTTACTTCGAACACAATAACTCCGCTTCCAGTGAACCAAATTTCATGAAGCCAATGCACTATATGACTGGCACCACCACAAAATGCCCTATTTGAAAAATTCAGTTTTTTTAAAAGCATGTGATAGGAAAATAAAAAAAAATTTTTTGAAACCCCCACGACCAAGTTCTGGCTACGCCCCTAGTACAATAGAAATTTCGTATTTGAAGTGGTACAAAAAAAGAGGCTTAAGTTTGTTTCGAAAGAAATAAAATCCTCAAAATTGCGCTCAACTTTGAACAAATGCAAAATTTCGCGTCAGAATGGAAAAACCGGCTAAACACAAAACAAGTTAACAAAAACGAAAAAGAACCAAAACTTAGGTGGATTAGGTCGTCAACTGTAGTTACTGAAAATCATGCGCAGCGCCATATTAATGGTACTATTAATTTAAAACTACGAGTAGGGTCTGACCGAAGATGGATTCTTGGCCGAAGCCGAATACTAAAACAAAGTAGTTTAAGTAAAAAACATTTAGCCGTTCTTTGTTTTTTCCTGTCTTTGTTCCATTTCAAAATAAATAAAAATATTTTAGTAAAAAACCAACAACAGTCTTAGAGTTTAGTTTCTTACAAAAACAAAAACTTTACAACTCAATTGACATAAACAACTGAATAGAGATCATTTTTATAAATCGCAATCCTGATGTCCGAAATATCGATAAAACCCGGTATTTGATAAACTACTTCCAAACAGAGCAAAATGACTGGGATTACAGGGCGAAAACCTGTATAAATATTTCCACAAAATGAAGGGACTTGATTATTTCTATAAAGTGTTGCTTGCAGGCTTTTAGAATATTAATTTTTTAGCTTATATTTTCTATATTTATAATTTTTATATTTTCTATATTTTTTCTGCTCATAAATATAGATTTGACTGCAATTTCTGCTTGACCAATTTTTTGGTATACTTCCTTCGTGTTTCAAACACGAGTTCTTTAAGTTAATATTTGAAGTATCTAACATTCTGTTTGAGAAGCAAAAGCCACCTCACAACTACTCAACTGCTCTTATTGAGTTCTTGCGACACTTACAGCCACATGGCACAAGTATGTGAGTCAATTAAGTATTGTATTGTGATACAGACTTCCTTGTATATGATTATCACGTTTTGATGCAAAAGAATAAAAGCTACAACAGTCAGTGTGGCAATTGTGTTGTCCAGTTGATTTGTTACCTCAAATCGCCAAGACCAAAAGTAACAACATTCAGCTACCTGACTGCAAACAGCAAAACAAGCCAGAATTTCACGTGTTTCGTATTACCGAGACCGGTTTGGCATTCGTAATACTTATGCGTACAAACCCATATGCAAACATATAAACATGTAAACATGGACGCTGAAGAACCACCATAAAGCACTTTCTCTTCGAACACTCGCAGCGTCATTGGCGCTGAAAGCGGCGCAGAGCACGTGTGCGGAGAGTGCGCAGTGTTGGCGCGAGTTTGACCTTCAAAGTTGCGTGTGGGTTTCGGCCACAATTCTGATCGTCGACTTGGTCAACGCAGTGCGTAGTTGCGAGTGTCTGCGCGCATTGCTGAGCCGCTTGCATCATGCCAGCCAATATTTATTACAGCAAAGCGCAGCGATGACAAAGCCAACAGCGGAAGGATGAACGGTTAAATATATCGAAACAAAATGCAAAACACTGGCATATTGAAATAACAAATTAATACCTTTGCATGCTAATCATTTTTACGATCAGTTGTGGTCGCGCCAGGCCAAACAAACCAAAATGTAAAATGAAAAATTCAAATCGCCATTCGACAATCCGACGATGTGGCGGCCATTATATGCGCATCCGCTTCCCCGCCTTCGACATGCCAAATGCTTTCTAGAAGCTGCGATCGTTCGGTGCATGCAAAGCACTCCGCGAGTGCAGTCGGTGTGCGTCGGTCGGAATGCATTGCGGCAACGGTGGGCGGCAGTGTTCATTTTGTTCGACATTCTGTTTGAAGTTTGTGCACTCACAGCCATACATTTGCATGTGTGCGTGTGTGTGTGTTTGTGATTCTTTGGCGCTGTTCAATGGCCACAATTTGCTTTCAACATAAACATTCGTACAAATGAAGCGCGAAAATGAACTCGTAGTCGAAAAAGATTGCAAATTCAATTTTCAAAATTAGCCTTAAACGTCTCCAAGCTAAACAAATACAAAGACGCAAAACTTTTGCAAAGCCTTCACGCACTTTTTTTTGGCTGCAAAGAATTTAATTTTTTCAAAACAAGTCTGCCGTTTGCATGTTTACATAAAAAGGGTGTTTGCAGAGAAAATTTAGAAATTGATAAATTTTAATGCTTTGAGTAGTGATTCAACAATCCATTTTGTTAATGTGTTGAGGCAAACTAACATTTGACCATTCAGTCAGACTTGATTATTGGCAATTGTCAAATGTACAGAGTTGCCAACTTATAAAACTCACACTGGGTCACCCTTTAGTTGTAAGCATCGAAGTAAATTGAATGCCTCTATGGCGCAACGCAACATCGGCGGTGACGAAGATGAACGAAAATGTCCGATAAGCACTCGACGCCTTCAATTAACGAAAACTTAAGAATTGAACGAGTGCAAATGTTTCACAAATGTGTATGCCAATTGTAAATTACACATAACAATGTCATATTTACTTGCGATATTCGTTGCCGTTTAGTGAAACTGAAAATGTGATAAGTTGTTGTAAGTGTAAAAAGTGCGATTAGCAGCAGACATTCTTCGAATGCTTTAAATACATTCTTACATTTTTTCATACATTACATTCTTTAATTACATTACATTCTTTTTGATAAATTTGCACAGAAAAATATCACTTGAATATGTTTGTTTAGTGCCCCTACAAAAATTTACACAAACACATAAAATTGAAAGAAGTTCTTTTCAAAGAAGTAGCTGAGATTTTCCTACGTTTCCCTTTGGAGCTTTTGAGCACAGGTTTTCCACACCTGATTGATAAAATTAACCATCTTTCTTCAAAGTTTAGGAAACATGATTTTGAAGTCCTTGAACTGAAAATTTGTTATCATTGATCGAAACCTTTGGTTCAATACTTTTAAATCGTTAGAATATAAAAAGTGTTTTGAAATTTTAGAGCCTTTAAAACATAGGTGGGAGGAGTAAATAAAAATTTTACTCATGGCTCCTTAGTTCATAGCTAAGGAAACAGAGTTTTGTAGTCTTGAAGCTAAAAATTCGTCATCATCGATTGACATTTGCTTAGCACTTTGGGATCTTTGGAATATGGAAAGTTTTTGAAATTGAATAGGCTTTGAGTTTGAGAAACAAAGTATCGATCGAAATCGAAATATTTGATTAACACTTTGGGATCGTTGGAATATGGAAAATTTTTTGAAATTTTAGAGCTTAAATCGCAGGTTCGCAGAAATTTGCCCAAAATTGTTCCTTGGTTCAAGTAAAGAAAACTGAGTTTTGTAGTCTTAGAACTAAAAATTTGTTGTTATCGATCGAAGTATTTGGTAAGCACTTTGGGAGCGTTGGAATATGGAAACTTTTGAAGCCTTTTGAACACAGATATGGAAATCCTACAAAATTTTGCCAACAACTTTCCTTAGTTTAACTTCAGGAGAAAGAGTTTTGTAGTGTTGGAATTGAAAATTTGTTATCATCGATCGAAATATTTGTTTACACTTTGGGATCGTTGAAATATGAAAAATTTTTGAAATTTAATTGACTTATCCACAGATATATCTGTGATGTGATGCGTCCATGTTTTTTGTGGATACCGATAGAAGTAGATGAGTGTTTCACCAGCCCGAGCTGGTATTCGAAACTTGGGCCTCGGTCAGATATGGAAATTCTATGCATTTTAATCCAAAAATTGCTCCTTAGTTTAAATTCAAATCAAAACAATCAATGTTTTCTTAGTTTTCTTCTACTAACTGATACTTTTGATTTTATTGCATGCATTTTGGGTTCTTTTGGTACCGATTTGTAAAGCTGTTGAAATCAGCTTCAAACTCTTATTTTGGGAAGTTGAGGTTAGAAAATTACATAGAGTGGATATAGTGGTGAACGAAGGAAGAAATGAAGAAGAACCTTGTGTGATCAGATAAGGACTCACGTACAGTGACGCACACACGATTTCATTTGGCAAGATCCATCTACACTTTTTGAGCTCAATATCATTCGAAACCATATCTTGCAACAAAGAGGTATTTGGGCGGTTCGACTATTGTAAAAGAGACCTGCAGTTCTCCCTATCTCGCGCTTGAAATCTCCATGATTTTGGCCTAGCGTCATGTCATCCTGGTTAACTCCATTCATCTATCTAGCTTCGAACGTCCTTTGGAATGTGTGTTATGACATTTGCTAAAGCGATTTGGTCTTATCGGCTTTGATGTTATGGCCGACCTCAGTCGGTTGATCTTAATGTTTGTATGTATATATGAATGGCACTTTGAAATTTTGCACAACAGCCACTTAAACATTTCTGTCATTCGTACTGCGCATTATTGTATTTATCCATTATTTATAAACTCAAACCATTCAGCATGTTAGCCAGAAAATATACCAAGTATGACTAAAAGTGTGCGGTGTTTGGTGACAAATACTCAGACGTAAAAATTCGAATCTTAAATCATTTTTAGACCGAATTCAATGCATTAGATTAGTCAGTTCAAAGAAAGCTCAAGAACCGAAAACATTTTCAAGAACCGATTAGTTCTTGATTCCAGGAATTGTATAAATATTCTACATATTTTTTGTTAGAATTTAAACATAACTTCATACAATACATAATGTGGCAGTCAAGAAGTTAATCTCGTGCTTATCGAATGCCATTTTAAAAATATCCAGTCGAATGAAATGAAATATCTGCGTTGCCATACTGAATGTTGCCATATTTAAAATATCCAGTCATTTGAAATTAACTGAAATATATGTGTTGTTGGTGCATTTACCGGTAAAACATGTCAACAGCAACCAGACTTATTCCGGCCTTCCAAAAGTCTATTACGTCATAAAGTTGCCAAAGCAACATGTAATGAGAAACAGTCCAAAGAAAGAAACACAAAAATACGGCTTCACAAAAATAATAATAATAATAATAAATGTGAAAAAAGAAAAGAAAATGAAATGAAAGAGACGAAATGAAATTCATAACAAAGATTGCGTGCGCGTCGGTTCGTACGGGTGAGAGCAACCGTGGAGCTGGGCATCTGACGCTCGGCGGACGCGTGCAGCTTGTCGTATCGCAAGCGATCGCGCATGGCTTCAACATGAGCTATGAGGCGATTAAGTAGCTGGCTACAAATTGCTAACACTTGGATTGGATTGAATGTGCCTTAGACTGGACTGGATTGTGTTGAGTTATTGGGCGGGAACTGGGACTGCCAGCTAACACTGGTAAATACGTTTTTGGGTCTTTAGCGCAAAGTTCGAAATCAAAAAATGGATAGAGGAGAACATGAGACAGAGTTTTTCAATATTGAGCATTTTTTGTTTTAAATTTTTCCCACGTTGACAAATTAAGTAAAAAGACAAAGATTTGGAATTGAATTTTTTTGTTTCGAAGGTCTCAAAGAATCAAAAAGACAGCCACGACAGAAAAGTTTAATTTGGGATTTTTCCCACGTTGCAAAAAAAGCTACAGGACAAAGACTTGGAATCAAATTTCCTGGTTCTAAGGATAAAGAACAAAGATTTGAAATTGAATATTTTTTTCGGAGGTCTTAAAAAAAGGCAGCCCAATGCTTGTTTCGGATCTTTCCTAACTTAATAGAAAAGGAAAACGACAAAGATTTGGAATGGACAAATTTGTTTTGGAATCCTCAAAGAATCAAAAAGACAACTTAATCCAAAAAGTCAAAATAATCGTATCATCTTACGAATTTTTTGAACTTTACGAATCAGTTTGTTTCGGAGTTCTCAAAGAATCAAAAAATCAGCCAGAAATTTTTATGTAGGATCTTTCCCATGTTGGCAGAAAAGGCTAAAGAACAAAGATTTGGAATTGAATATTTTTTCAGTGGTCTTAAAGAATAAAAAAGACAGCCCAATGTTTGTTTTGCATGCCGCCACGTTAGCAGAAAAAGCAAAAAAAAAACGATTTGGAATCGAGTCTTTTGTTAAGGAATTCTCAAGGAATCAAAAAGACAGCCAAGACAGGAATTTTTACTTTGGATCTCTCCCATGTAGGCAAAAAAGCTACAGGACAAAGACTTGGAATCAAATTTTTCGTTTCGAAACCTTT
Source organism: Melieria crassipennis (assembly GCA_963668005.1). Lineage (NCBI taxonomy): Eukaryota > Metazoa > Arthropoda > Insecta > Diptera > Ulidiidae > Melieria > Melieria crassipennis. The sequence continues at coordinate 19,849,722 of OY764961.1, forward strand.
CTCAAAGAATCAAAGAGACAGCTCAATGTTTATTTTGGATCTTTCCTACGTTGGCAGCAAAGGCTAAAGGACAAAGATATCGTATCGAGTTTTTTCTTTCGGAATTCTCAAAGAATCAAAAATAGTTTTTGTTTTAGATCTTTCCCACGTTAGCTGAAAAGGCAAAATGACAAAGGCTTGTTATGAAAACTTTTGTTTTGGAATTCTTAAAGAATCAAAAAGACAACTTAATCCAAAAAGTCAGACGCTTAGCAAAGCTTAAATAATCTTATCACCTTGCGAATTATTTGAACTTTAAAATGGAAAGAAATATTATAAAAATTCAAATTCTCTAAATGGAAATAAATATTTACAACACGCATTAAAAGACAAATTAAACTCTTCAACAAATTAAAAAATTCAACTACTCAAGAAAAACTAAAGTGCCATCTGAAGTTACTTGAACTTTTCATACTAAATATTGCAAAATATTCATAGCGCAACTAAGAAATGTGCCATAAAACACTTTGAAATGACAAAAAGTTTATCAGAAAATATAAACATTCAATATGAAAACGTGTTGAAATCCTCGAATTCGTATTTATAGCAAAGCTGCAGTGTTTCTACCTGATTGGTTGATTACTTCAGCTTTCCGAATCTGTGCTTAAAGTCGCATATGTCCATCCATAAATGTTTCCAATTTATAGATTAAAAAACTAAGAAAACACGTTGAAATGTAAAAAAGTTTTCATAAGATTTGATATTCAACTTTCTGGTCCATAAAAATCCTAGTCCAATTGATCATTTCTGATTTCTGATTCTGATTTTCTGAAAATGTTTGATATTTGCCAGGAAATGTGATAAACGCATTTAATTTGCGTTGTATGATATTTTTTTGGCAACTATTGTTTTATATTTTATGCCTATTCCAAGCAACCATTTGCCCGAGTTTCATGAACCTAAAGAAGTTGTAAACACTTTCTATCACCGATTTATTAAACGTCACCAATGGTGCTCGATTTGTCGTAGAGCAATGGAGTATCTTTTGGCTGGGCCATGTCTGTCGTAGGGACGATGAAGCTCCGGCGAAAAAAGGTGTTCGATAAGGTAGTTGGAGGTCGACGGCAAAAAGGGAGACTGTGCCTCCGGTGGAAGGACCAAGTTGAGGAGTCCCTATCTTCTCTTGGTGTGACCAACTGGAGAAGGCGCGCGCAAAGTAGAGGCGCCTGGAGAGAGCTTTTGCGGCAGGCCGTAACCCGATAAAGGGGTTTTATGGACAGTTAATTAAGTAAGCAATGGAGTCTCTGTACCTCCACCGGGTTTTCCTAAGGACTTAACTGGTTTTTTTTTATTTAACCTTCGCTTCAACTCACAAACAATCCACCTTTTCATTCCATACAATCAAGTTGTGCAGGCAGTTGGAATGTATGCGCCGGCGCAACTAAAAACTCTGACGTATTACACTCCCGTTTGAGCATAATTAGTTGAGCTACTAAATCTTGTCGCACAGTGTGAATGACAGCGGCGTTGTACGCCTGAAAAGCGCCAAACTGAGCGTCACAAACAGCTGAGCCGAGCCGAGCGTGTAGCGTACTCGAGTCGATCTGTGCGCGCGCCAGAGAGCCGCAGTTCGATATAGTCGTACATACATATGAATATTAATGTATGGATGTAGCTGCCAAGCTTTGGGCCGGTTCGATGGGGCAGCGAGGCTGCACGGTCGATTTGTAAATGTGAGTGCCTTGAATATGAAATCTGCGATTTTATTGTGTTTGTATTCATTTCAAAATCGCTCCGACGAAGGGAGTCTTCGGCGCGCAAACGTCCATTAGTCAGTCAGTTGGGTATGTGATACGGTGTTCGACAGACGCGCATACGCTGGCAACGGTTAACGTTAACTTAATTAAGCCACGGAACGGCTCAAACGTTCGAGCCCGGTGACAACACACAGGCGTAGCGGCGTAGTTATCGCCAGCGAACTTAATAAAAAGAGCAGCCGCACAGCGACTCGAGCTTTAGTCGTGCGCAACGGCAACGGCAACGCCAACCGCAATACCCCCAAATCGCAGTCGAAATCGCAGTCGCAATCGCAATCGCGCGAATGCAAACGTGAACGCGTATGTGCCGCTAAAGTAGCAATTAAAGAGCTATTACAACAACTACAGCAACAAATTGCAAATGGCAATAAAAACAATATAAATCTGCATATAAATAGTTAGTGCACCCACACAAACTTAGCCGCACATGCGAAAGCTGAGTGCGGCAGCTGGCCGCAGAGAGGCCGATATAAATAATGATATGGCCATGATGCTGGTTGTAGTGTGACTTGGAGCGGAGTGGCTGGAGCGCAGTGCTTGTGCCGCTGGAAATTATTCACAGCAGGAATAGAACCAAAGCGGCATCGTAAAGCGAATAAGGTGCGCGCAACGAGCATTTTAACGAATTAAAGTTGAACTATAGCAAAAAAAAAATAAAAAAAATAATAATAAATACTTATAAAAAATAGCCAACAATGATGAAATACACAATCGCAAAAAAATTATTAAAAACCAGTTTCCATACAGAAGCAACAGAACTGAAAATGACAGCGTTCAATGCAAATAATGAAAACGCAAATCAAAATCAAATAAATAAATAAAATAATTCGAAGCTGAAAAAAATTGTTGGCGCTTCAAGTGTCAAAGTGTATGACAACAACGTGTATGAAAATGATAACAACAACAACAACAACACCACTCACATTCAATATTAATAACAGCAGCCGAACAAAATCAACAACGAGCAACAACAACAAACGCCAACAAATACTCGAACAATAGCGAAACACATGCAAGACAGTCGCCTAAAAATTGTAGATAACTATAGTGGAATCGTCTAGCAGGCTATAGTAGTTACTGTCTAGACTTAAGAATCGAGCGGCGCAGAACTACGCGGAAATCAATCTTTATAAAAGCAGCAGCGGCGCAACCGAAGCGGCCGCCCGTCACTTGCCGTTCCACGCTCAGCGTCTGAGCATCCGAGACGCGGCGCTACAAGCCCCCCCACACACCAACACAGGCCAGTTATATAGTAGGTATAGTATATGTAGTACATGTGAAGCGTCGGCAGTAGCACATATAGTGTTGTGTGATTCCGGCAGAATTTAGTGCTCGCTGCGCGCGCGAGACAAGATTCGCGAATCGCGATACTGGCAACATGTGAATGTTTTGTGATTTCAAACTACAAACGTTTTTTTGTTTGCCCGAGTAGGAACGTGTAGCTGTTTGCTATTTGCAACGTAAATAACGCGCAATTTTCGTGTTGAACACTTTATTGCGCTCGTTTGTTGTCCTATTACAAGTTGACGGCCCTGTAGGAAAACTCTAACACGATACCTAAATCCAAATACATTTAGACACATACTTGCATACAATAAAAAAGGGCTTACGTTATTTTAAACTATTTCGGAGTTATTAGGTTAGGTTAGGTTGAGGTGGCTGCCTCTGTATGAGACACACTTAGGCCTCTTAATGGGCCCGTTGTGATACCACAGATTCCACCCGTTTGAAATGCGTATGCAACACTGTTTTTTCAACATGTGATACACCACACATTTCAAACGGATGGGGAAAGGGAGGGGAGCGGACCTACAGTTTAACGCCGAATCCGAACGGCGATGGACAGTTTTTCTTTCACACTTGGAGGTTTTGCCATTGCCTGCCAAGAGCGCACTTGTGCGATTCTTGTAATTCTCATTCCCTTCATGTGGATAGCGACAGAAGTAGATGAGTGTTTTTTCCAGCCCAAGCCAGGAATCGAACCCGGGGCACTCGGTATGAGAAGCCAGCGCGCTACCCGCTGAGCTATCGAGCTATTCGGAGTTATTACACGAACCCAATTGGCTGTTGGACTTTTTATAATTTGCGCTTATCTCATTTGATTGCATAATTAGGCATAATTCGGATAAGTTTGCTGCAAAGAAGGTTTATTTTCATTTACATTTAATTTTTATTACAAATAAAATTAAATTTAAACAAAATTAAATGTAAATCAAGTCTCTACTACATCTCACAAACGGATCTCCATCTGGCATCGCTAAGGACCCAATAAGGGTCTATGTGTGGCCATTCGTGGCCAGCCAGTCATACCTACCTACTTACTTTCATTACAATGTCTCGCACGACATTTGTTGTTTTTTTTTATAATGAAATACGCGAGATGGCGAATCTATGGCGATGCAAATTAACGAAGAAAACCAACTAAAGGAAGAGGAGGAGCTACTAATTAACCCAATCGAGGCCCACAAATAAGCAATGTTGCTGTTAAGTTTCAGTAAATAAGAGGACTGCGCTAGAACCAGATTTAAATTATATGGGCGGTGCCACGGCCCCTTAGTCAATACCCTCTGTCGAAAGAGAAAATGGTAGGTTCGTACTTAATTTCATTCCTGAGCGACTTATAGTTCAGCGAAATATTTGGGTCATAACAAATGTGCCACGCCCTTTGTCCAACGCCCATCAAATCTTACCAGTAGAATGACTCATTTATGGGACGACGGGTACTAAATTTCAGTGTTGTACAACTTACAATTTCGAAGATATCCCATTATTAAGATTTGGCTTGTATGGATTGTGCCACGCCCCCTTGTTGAATACCCGCACCATGCCCTCTGTCGAAAGATATGAATAAATGGTAGGTTCGTACTAATGGTTGAGCGACTTATAGTTCGGCGAAATATTTTGGTCAGAAAAATGTGTCACGCCCCTTGTCCAACGCCCATAAAATCTTACCAGTAGAATGACTCATCTATGTGACGACGGGGTACTAAATTTCAGTGTTGTACAGCTTACAATTTCGAAGATATTCCATTATTAAGATTTGGCTTTTATGGGTGGTGCCACGCCCCCTTGTTGAATACCCGCACCATCCCCTCTGTCGAAAGATTTGAATAAATGGTAGGTTCCTACTTAATTTCATTGCTGTGCGACTTTTAGTTCAGCGAAATATTTGGGTCACAACAAATGTGCCACGCCCCTTGTCCAACGCCCATCAAATCTTACCAGTAGAATGGCTCATCTATGGGACGACGGGGTACTAAATTTCAGTGTTGTACAATTTACAATTTCAAAGATATTCCATTATTAAGATTTGGCTTGTATGGGTGGTGCCACGCCCCACGTCCAATACTCACCCCATTCCCTCTGTCGAAGGACATGACTAAATAGTAAGTTCGTAATGAATTTAATTTATGCGAGATTTATGGTTCCAAAGTGATCGTCTGAAAATTTTCAGAATTTACGGTCAAACATGGCAGGGATTTTTCGACTTTTGCAATAGATTTTCTGGAATTTTCTTTTCGCATAAACCTGAACTGACTCAAGACGAATCCAACAAAAAAAACTCCATGGAAATCGGCCGGTCCGGTTGAGTGTAATGCGCTTACACACATACATCCACTATCTTTCGTTTGTTGGGTATATATAGATGACTTCGAAGCATTTAATCTTCATCGTTTGTATATGTAACTAGCAGGGCCCCGGGGCTTTGCACGCAAGTTCCTCTTAGCTCTACGTTGGCCCCGTCAGATTTTTATTAAAACCCAGCAGCGTCTTTGCACGCAAGTTTAAATTCAATGGGCCCAATAAATCAAGTTTCTTCATACAAAACTTTAACCCTTGGTTTGACCCTGCATTTCAAAAATTCCGTCATAGCGGAGGTTTATTTTCTTAAATGTACCTACAGTTAAAATTTTATGTTTGTAGCTTTAGAGGTTTGGACTGGGCGGTGATGAATCAGTCCGTCAGTCAGGACAAACAATTATATGTATATAGATTTTAGTTGTATGGGCCCATTCTTCCAATCGAAGGGTACGACCCAGTTTCATTGATATGAGACTTACAGCTCTAAAGTTATGCGGAAAATTTGAGTCACAAAATATGTGTCACGCCCCTTATCCAAAGCCCATCAAATTTTACGAGTAGAATGACACATCTATTTGACGACGTTATACAAAATTTCAATCCTGTCCGACTTAATATTCCGAAGCTATTCCATGTTAAAAATTTGGGTTGTATTGGCGGCGCCATGCCCCTTCGTCCAATAGCCACCCCATTCCACCTGTCAAGGGGCACGTCTAAATCGTTAGTCTGTGTTAAATGTCATTGATGTGTGACCCGCAGTTTCAAAGTTATTCAAAACTTTAGGGTCGCTTAAAAAGTGCCACGCCTCCTGTCCAACACTTATGCAATTTTACCAGTGCAACGACACACCTAAGTTAGGTTTTACCCCCAATGCGAACAGCATTTAAAGTTGCCAATACAAAAATGTAATGTTCAAAGAGACTTACACACACGCACACCTTTCACTTCAAACACATCAAAATTTTATTAAAAAAAACAAGTATTCGAAAATTCTAATTCACTTTTTCCCCCCATTAAAAGCCGGTCGACTTTACTATGCGCAATGGGTAATTCCTCGCAGTAGAGCAATTGATTGCTTCGAACTCGTTTTGTGGCAACGCTACGAAAACCTGATTTGGGAAAAACAAATATTGACATTTTATTAAAAAAGGATTAGGCACTCAAATTAAACACAATGGTTGCTGTTGACGATAGGTTAGATCAATTAAAATGAAATAAAAACATCGTTAACTTATCTAATGGTAAAAAACGATTGAAGAGCACTAAAAGAGACTGTAGGCTTTTCAAATCGAAAATCTTTGGATTCTTTTAAGTCAGAAGATAGTAAATTTTTTTTTTGTTCAATTCTCTTTTTTGTTAAGTTCAAGCCTCCCTGTGGTACCTGTAGAAATGCAACAGCCTTTCAATTCCAACCTTTTAGCGACCCTTCTACCGCACTTTGAATGATCGTCTTCGAGAGCATTACAGGTTGAATTGAAAATCTCGTTTCAATTTGCTCCGCGCAATGGGCAAATTTCTTGAATGCAGTTGAAAGCGGTTGAAAGTGGTTGATTTTTGAGTTTAGATCTACCGATGAACGAATAGATGGTTGCTTTTGAACACATTTGAAAAGTAATTTTTCGTATAACTTGCAAGATGTAGAATTAATTTTCTAAACCAAAAAAAACTCATGGAAAGTTTTAATGTACTGTTGTTACTAAGTATATCATAGATGGAAAATTTCTTTTAGGAGCACATGGAAGGTTTCATTCAGGTCTTCAGGTTTTTTTTATAGATCGTTACTATGCAATATTTCTTTTAGGAGTTCATGGAAGGTTTCAATCAGGTGTTCAGGTCTTTTTTATAGATCGTTATTGTGCAATATTTCATTTAGAAGTTCAAAGAAGGTTTGAATCAGTCTTTTTTATAGATCGTTACCGTGCAATATTTCTTTTGAGTTCATGGAAGGTTTCAATCAGGTCTTCAAGTCATTTTTTATAGATCGTTACTGTGTACTATTTCTAATAAATAATTAACATAATTCTAGTAAATAATTAACAAGACTACTCTACGAGGCTTTCTAGAGCCATTCATAGAATGTTATGGAAGAAACCTAAAGCGTGTGTGTGTGTACTTTACTTGGTTTCGTAGGGTTTCAAATCATTGACAGTCTAATTTATGAATCAGCAAACTAACTACTTCGCCGCTAGTTATATCGGGTGTTTTTTTAGAGGTATAGAACTTCGAATTGAAATAAAACACAAGAAAATCGTTTTAATGTCCATCAATTTGGGCATGTGGCCGCCGCGGCTGGCTCGAATAAAGCCAATTCTACAGGTCCAATTTTCAACCACTTTTTCGAGCATTTGGGGCCGTATGTCGGCAATAACGCCACGAATGTTGGCTTCCAAGTCCCCTAACGTTTCTGGTTTGTTGGCGTAGACGAGCGACTTCACATATCCCCAAAGAAAATAATCCAATGGTGACAAATCACACGATCTTGGTGGCCAATTGACAGGTCCATTCCGCGAAATTATGCGCTCATCGAATGTTTCCTTCAATAAATCGATTGTGACGTGCGCTGTGTGGCATGTAGCGCCGTCTTGTTGGAACCACAACTCATCCACATTCATGCCATCCAATTCGGGAACAAAATAGTCGGTTATCATCCGGTTATCATCATCTATACCGGTCTCCATTAACGGTAACTGACTCCTCTTCTGACTGGGTCCTCTTCAACATTTTGCTCTACAGCGGCAATTGTTTCTTCGGTGCGCACTGTTCGACGTCTCTGCGGATGCGTATTATCACATAGAGTAAACGTAGTGCGAAAACGACCCATGGTTAACCGAATTAATTGCTCTGATGGACGATTATGTCGACCATAAAATGGACGGAGCTTGCGGTAAACTTCGCGAACTGAACCATTATTTTCGAAATAAATTTGCACGATTTGCAAGCGTTGTTCTTTTGTCAACCTGTTCATGATGAAATGGCAAACTAAACTGAACATAAATGACATTAGAGTTGCCAGATTTGACCACAAAATGCCAGTTTTATCTCTATTCGAAAAACAAACCTCTAAAAAAACACCCTATATATGTAAACCCATTTAATCGTTAAATTTTGTTCTTACTTAAAATGTGCAGCTCATAAATGCAAATACTGTTTAGTACAGACTAAAATATTTTTACTTAACGCTCACATAATATTTGTGGTCTTTTTTTGTAATTTTTATGTGTGCAAAATGAAACCTGGGCGATTCGTATTCATTCATGTGGTATCACGACAAACCATTTTTTTCTCATACAGAGGCAGCCACTGTAACTTGACTTAACCCAAAATCTTTTTGATAACTTCAAAAGAATCACTATAAATATATTTTTTAAATTTTTTAAAGCTCAGTCTTCTTCGCGATTCGAATTAGTGCTGACTTTCTTCAAACAACTGCAGACAACTTCAACTGAAACTTCGAATATTCGCAGTTGTTAGTCGTTGCTATAGGTCAGGGATCTCAACACTTTCGAATTGGGATTTTGTGATTTTTTTGATGGTTTAAATATGGAAACACACATAAAAACGAGTTTCAAGTGTTTACCAGAATGTTGGGGAGATTCGGCGAAGCACACTTTATGGTGTGTAGTTATGGCCCATTGAGACTTAATTTATGCAAATTTTTGCATTGAATCAACAACAATATCAAACTCGTAGTTGCCAAAAACACAAACAGCAACAATATTTACGGCTCTGAAGCCAATGTGTGTGTGTATTTTATCTGCATGCCACATTTTTAGATGGAATTCCGAATTTCGCGGGAAATTCTAAACATTCAATTATTTTGTGTTGTCTTGAAACCTTAGAGTGAAAGCAACGCTCGGGATACTCGAGTTTGAGGCGATTAATCACACCCCCCAATTAATGTAAACGATGAATAATTTTCGCGTTGGGTTCATGCCAGCGTGTTTAGTTCGCTGCACGCATGTGTAGGTGTAATGTATGTTTATATGTATGTGAGTGTGTGCATGTACATCATTGTATAGTATATTGTGGTAACAAATAGGAATCATTGTAATTAATGCACAGACATACAATCGTGCCTATGAAATAAGCGAACGAGTTCATAAAAAATGCATTTTTCTAATAATTTTCGCTGTTGCACCTTGCAATGCTTGTATCTGGTGTTGTTATTGCAATCATTTCCAGTATTCAATTCATACAATAATCGGCAGCATCGCACTGCAAATGCCACAGACCGGCATGTGGCTAAAACGGCTTTCTGGGTGTCAACACCAGTCAATCGCAGCACTGAAAGTCAGCCAACAATGTTTACAAACAACAAATCAATAATCAGCGGGGTCCAGTAATCGGCTTGAGGGCTCCGAGCAACACTTACACGGCGTTTAAGCGCCTCTCAGCTTTAGTAAGAAGTTTTTAATGTGGCAGTTAATGGCGTTGAAATTTGTTGATTTTCCTGTAGTATGCGAATTGTCTGTTGCAGTCTTGGCAATGTGGTTGAAAATGCGAATAACCAATTTCGTTCCTTTGATTCGTTAACGAGTCATAGAAATAAGTAATATTTGCAGTTTTTTTGCATTACGATAAGCTTATGTAATCTATAGTTAAGGTTTTTTGTATTATACTCAGATCTTTGCGCTTCCTATTAAAATATTTGTTTGCCATTCCACGCCTTTTCTATTAAAGAAGGGCTAACTTTTTTCTTAAATTCTTTAAAAATACTAAAAATAATCAGATTTGTACAAAACCAACACAGAATGATTGGAAAAATGCCACACTAATTCTGTATTATAATAAAATTCATTCAAATCTGTTAATCCATTTCGTACCCTTGATTCGTTAAAGAATCATAATAATAATTCGTAATGTTTGTTTAGTAATGTTTGTAATGCAGTTTTTTTATTACGATAAACTTTTGTAATCTAAAGTTTATATTTTTTATATTATAATATGATCTATTGGCTTTCTAAAAAATAAGGTGTTTGCATTGCCACGCTTTCCCTATTAAAGTTGGCCGCTCATTGAAAAATCCTCAAAAACCTCACATATAGACATTTTTCCTTAAATTTTTTAAAAATACTAAAACTAGATTTGTAAAAACCCAACACAGAATGATTGGAAAAATACCACACAAATTTTGTATTATAACAAAATTCCTAAAATTCGTTAACGAATCATAGAAATTAGTAATGTTTTCAGATTTTCTTTATTACGATAAACTTGTGTGATCCAAAGTTTATGTTTTTTTATTACAGGTACTCAAATCTATTGGCTTTCTATTAAAATATTTGTTTGCCATGACTCGCCTTCTCTGTTAAAGATGGGCCAGCATTGAAAAAATCTCAAATTTCGAACTTTTTTTCTCAAATTTTTTTAAAACTATTTTACTAAAAATAACTAGACTTGAGCAAAACCCTAGAAAAAAAAAACTAAAAAAACTAGACTTGGAAAGACAAATTTAGTAATTTTCTATTACAATAAAATACGTTTAGATCTTTTCAGATGAGCTACGGAGGGAAAGTGTTAAAAAATCTAATGTATCTGTTTGCAAAATGTATTCCAAAACAAAAACAATATGATTTATTTCTCTAATGTAAAACAAAGTTTTAAATATCAAAAAATACAAAATCTAGAACTTGTGTCAGAAGAGTGGGGACTTAAAACCCCCAAGTGAACCATTGCCAAATAAAGAAACGCTGCATTAGACAAATGCGCTCTGAGTTTAAAATATGGAATTACTTATGAAAAAACAGTTGATCCAATGTTGATCCTTTCGTGGAAGGATTTGAAAAGCTTGGTGCCTCATAGAGCTACTGTAGCGACTGTATCGACTGGTTATAAATTTAAGTAGATCAATGATGAGCATTATGCTAATCGCGATTTCGCTAATCGCTAACAGTTCAAGACGAGGAAGTATTTAAGAAAGGAAGAACCAAATTGACGAACCCTAAGCACAGATTAAGTTCAACAATTTAGAGTCCTTAGGATCCAGGAATGGTAAAGAAAGCAAATTGGAAGTTATCTTTCAAGGGCCTTCAGAGTAAATATTACAATTAAGGATGCAGTTTAACTTCTGAATTGAATCAAAAAGTTATATAATCGCCAAGTTTTGAATTGCCTTAGAAAGCACGAACTAAATGTACAGCAAAGTTACTAAAACGATCACAAGTTTTAAAACTTGCTAAAATCAAACACTTCAGCCAATTCTCGAATTGCCTTAGAACGCTCGAAATAAATATCAAAAGTCTTGTAAAATTATTGATTGCATTTTTCTCCAAACCAACTTTCCATTTTTCTTCGAAAATTACCAACTAAGGTATTTTGATATTCGAAATATATATTTTCATTGTAATTTCAAAGTTTAACAGCGAATTTTAATGGATGATTAGCACATAAATTAGTTGGTCGGTATCGCTTTTAAATTATTACGAATATTTACATAAATACAGTGAAATTCCTCATAACCGGACACTCACCGTCGCACTGTTTTTGTCCGGTTATGGGAGATGTCCGCTTATGGGGGAGGGGGGCACAAAAAATTAGTTTAAATTGTATACGAGTGTTTTTCGTTTATTTATTTAATATTTTATACGAATTTATGAAAATTGAATATTTAATTAATATTTATTACATGTATAGGCAAAGTGCATACATTGTACAAGTCGCTAAATTTTAGTACTGCTTTGGTTGAACAAATTTTGTAATTGTTGATTGTTTTAACTGCAAATGTTCATTTTCTAATAAAAGTGAGATTTGTATTTTAAGGTAGTACAGATTTTTAAAAAACTGACTGGGCATATTTTTTAATTTTGTCCGTTTATGAGATTTTTTAATCAAAATGGTTTAAAATATATATTACAGGTAGGAATGATATTTGTATGAAAAACTTAATGAAATTGCTGTGTCTACGAATTTTGTTCGGTTATAAGGACTGTCCGTAATGAGGAATTTCACTGTACTTACGTACATACGATACGTTAGGTTAGGTTCAACTTTCAAACCAAATTCCATTTGAAACCATGTTTGCCACCAAATATTTAGGGGGCGGTTTGAACTCCCAGAACTCCCCTTGTGTGCGCGCCATTGCACACTTCACATATGCATGAATGTATGTATGCGCATATTTGCACATTGACGTATACAGATGCTGACGCCAATCGTTATATGCGCGATATATATCTTTGCATGCAATATCGCATTTAATTCGCTATAATATTTATGGAATGCATACTGCATGATGCTTTATTGTAAAAGAGAAAATAATGTTTGCAACTTTTTTTTTGCCTTCTTGCTTCTAAGAAAAGTTGACCCCTTGATAGTCGGTTGTAAAATTGCAGGCGATTGAAGTGTAACAGCCTCCCTAATTGTAGTTTATCGTATTTGCTGGCGTATTTAATCAAAGAAAACGACAGCCCTCCAAGTGCGATTATTCCTAGAAACACTAAACTAACCAATACAAGTGCATTATAATTCAGAAGCAGCACATCCACGTATTAAATAATTGTTCAAGCATTTATTTATGTAAAATGCTGAATTCAGCTTAATAAGGTGTCCGCGTGAAAGTGTGTGTGTGTGTGAGTGTGAATTTATGTGCCAACGTTTAGAGTGCAAAGATAATTGCAGTCAGTGCAGTCTTCAACTAAAGTTAATTCAAAATGGCTTTTACTATGAAAATGGGGTTTCGACTGGTTAAAATAACAATACTTGAAATAATATGAAATGCTTTGAATATGCTTGCAACTTTTACGTTCTTGTGCAAAGACCTCAAAGCGTTTCTAATTGTTTAGTAAATATTTGTATCGCCGCAAAGGCAGCCAAGTATTCGAGCTTTGTTGTTATTTAAATGGTTATTTGCAGTGAGAACATTTGCAAAAGTCCTTGTTGCATTTGAATTTGCCAGCGTCTTATGGGTCATTACGCCGACTCGTTTTATTGCTGTAAAGGAGACTTTTTTTCAAGGTAAATACTTGGCAACTGGGTCAATTGGTTAGAGTGCAAAACTTCTCTTGGATTACTTATTTGTGGTGAAATACTTAGGAAGAGCTCCCCACAACAATAATGCACTAATAACGACCTCATTTTGAATTCAATTCCTGTAGGTTTTTTCACAGCGAGAAACAAGTCAGTCTTTAAATTAAGGTCGATAACTATTTAGGTTGGGATTAGCTACAGCAAGACTTATGAACAGGGAAAGGATTTTGAGCACCTAAAAATCTATAAAAAAGGCAAAATAAAATAGCAAAACAGACACGGAAAGGCACTAAAAACTGCCAAAAAGGCAGAAAAAGGCACTAAAAACTGCATAAAAAGGCAAAATAGGGCATTAAAAACTGTTAAAAAGGCAAAAACCGGCATTTAAAATTAAGAAAAAATACTAGAAAATCTAAAAAAAAGGGGGAAACGGTATGTACATATTTTTTAATAATTTTATTTCATCTGACGTATGCATTTGTAAAAGAAAAGGAACAGCAAGGTTTTCAAAGATAGTTTAAAAACTAAAACTAAGATATTTTAATTGAAATGTTGGCACATATTTTAAATTCATATTTTAACTTCTCATATACCATAAAAGCATAAAAGCCGTACTTGTATCACATTTGGCATGTTTTTTTCTTTAAATTTTCCACTGCACAACGAAAAATAACGGCTTAATAACGGCTAATGATCAAATCAATGTAAAAACATCGATAAGTTACCGAAATTGCAATGTTGCCACTTAATTTTTTTTTTAGTTTAAAGGTATTTTTGGCGAAACAAAAGGGAGAAAATATTAAAAACGAAAGAAAAATAAAAAGGCGCTCGATAAATCTTGAAAAAGGCATTTTGTGGCATTTATAGGTAAAATAGGTACTAAAAAAAGGCATTTATGGATGGGCAAACTGCCTTTTTAAGGAAAAAAGGGCAAAATAAAAGTGGTATATTTCTAATCAGGAGGACCTAATTCGTGCTCATTTTCAATGAGAAATGCTCTATCTAGCAGCAACCAAAAAAGGCAAATTCCACAAAATCCTTTCCCTGCTTATGAAACTTTGCCCAAAGCGTTAACTATCTGTTTTCTCCTGTCAACTATTTGTTTTCTTGTTAACTCCTCTGGGGAACATAGAGCCTCAATCAGACTTGATGCCCACGTTAATCAGTTATTGTTAGGTTAGGTTTACCTACATCCAGAATTATGCGAGATTTTTGCCCAAGGCGTCAACTATTTGCTGTAGGGTGTATAAGCTTCAATGATTCATGCCTACGTTAATCGGTTATTGTTATTGTTAGGTGGGATTAGATTAGATTAGATTGGATTAGATTAGTTAGATTAGATTAGATTAGATTAGTTAGATTAGATTAGATTAGATTAGATTAGATTAGTTAGATTAGATTAGATTAGTTAGATTAGATTAGATTAGATTAGATTAGATTAGATTAGATTAGATTAGATTAGATTAGTTAGATTAGATTAGATTAGATTAGATTAGATTAGATTAGATTAGATTAGATTAGATTAGATTAGATTAGATTAGATTAGATTAGATTAGATTAGATTAGATTAGATTAGATTAGATTAGATTAGATTAGATTAGATTAGATTAGATTAGATTAGATTAGATTAGATTAGATTAGATTAGATTAGATTAGATTAGATTAGATTAGATTAGATTAGATTAGATTAGATTAGATTAGATTAGATTAGATTAGATTAGATTAGATTAGATTAGATTAGATTAGATTAGATTAGATTAGATTAGATTAGATTAGATTAGATTAGAATGGAATAGATTAGATTTGTTTTCCTTTTTCTCTGCTTTAGCGGGTATAAAGCTTCAACAAATGCCTACTTAATGCCTATTTTATTGTTATTAGTGGGTTACATTAGGTTCACTTGTGAGATATTATTGCTCAAGGCGTCAACCATTTCTTATCCTGTTTTACTCGTCTAGGCAGCATTGAGTCTCTACAGGTTTTATTACGTTGAATTTTTTACGTGAATCGGTTATTGTTCCACCAGGGTCGTGATTAGGACATTTACTTCTATAAACTAAAAGCTATTAACTTCTTGAAATGCTTCTCATGAAATACTTTCAGCACACTTTTAATATTCCGCATCATATCGGAGACCTTTTTGTAAATAAGTTTTTTAATTCTTATAATTTTTACTGTTCCAAGGCAGGAATACACTCAAAACATTAAAAGTATTACCAAAGACATTTCAACTAATAGTTATACGTTATTTGCTATTACTTCATCGCTGATAGCGCAGGTTCGAGTTCGACAGAAGTTTTAACCGATAATTTGCATTAAATACTAACCAACTGTTCAATACTAAAATATTTCACATCTCTTCAATCACTGCGATCGCGCCACAATTTTTCCTCTCACCTTATTTCCATAAAAAGCTTCATTTTAATACACCGGTCACTATTGTTGCCAACAACGAAAATATCGCATTGGTCATTATGGATTATGCCATACACACACACACACACACATACACACACAGGAAAACGTAAACAAAATTTACATATGCAAATTTTCAAACCTTCAAACTGGCATGTAAACAAATATACATCACATCTTCACATCTATAGTTTTGCTGGTCGCTGCTCGAAATGATTTTAATAAATAACCAAAAGAAATATTTTGGCATGCATATTGATCAGTTTTACCACATTCGAGTCTTGGGTATTAACCTTTCGTGCGCCCAGTTTGGCCGTTGCTGTTCGCGCAGACATTGCTGCTGATTATTTTGCTGTTGTGTTGGCAAATTGTTAAATCGGTTCAATTCAATGTAAAACAGATTTTAATGGACGAAATTTCAGCAACTGAATTGCGGTGTCTACCAAAAACTCGATACGTGTGCAGTGAATTTATTTTGGCAGTTCATTGTTTTCGGCGGTTTGTTTGGTTTGCGTTGGTTTAGTTTGCTTTGCGTTTAAAATATTTGTGCACACTGTTACTGTGTGAGTGTGTGTGTATGTGTGTATGAATATTTGTAAACAAATGTTGCGAAATTTAATGCACCCAGAGGAAGAGATGAAACAATTTGAAAAGCAAATTTACTTAAACATTACGGAAAAACGAAATTTAAGGGAAAACTCGTAATGCCGGAAAACTCACACACACACACCTGTCATCGTTGAGAAAATGGCAGAGCAACAATATGGCAACAACACAAGTGTTGTGTTGTGTTGTGTTGTGCAAGCATGCGACTAAAAAAACATTCATATATATAATTATCATATATATAGACATAATTATTTGTAGGGAGGTAGTCTGAGTCAGACTGAGGTAGTTAGAGTCAGTTATCAGTGAATGATTATTTATCTTAGCAAGTATTTCAAATTATTTTTGTAACAATTTTTTCTTTATAATTTTGTACATTTGGCATTTCTGTGCCAAAACCATTTTAACACCATTTGGTTTCCATTTGAATAGAATTTAAAAAAAAGGTCAACTAATTGACCTCTCCACGACAGATTTGCCAAATTTGTATCCAAAGTCCTACGGAAAGGGGGAAAATAGGAAAATAACCTAAAAACCAAAAAATGTATCCAAAAACATATTCGAACAGCTCAAAAACAACCACAGATACTAACATCGAAACGAAATTGATTCCATTTAATTAGTTTCTCAAATTTGTGCAAAAAGTCTTTAAAATTCATTGGAAAGTTGAAAAAGTAAAAAAAAAACAAATCATGCCCAGTGGCGCACACAAATTTAGTTTTGTTCCAATTGAAAGCATATTTGTCATCCAAAATGTTTTTAACAAATATTAGGGAGGGATTTGAACCCCAAAACCAAAGTGGCCTAAAACGCAAAAAAAACCAAACCTGAAAAGAAAAGTTCTCCCATTCAATGAAAAACTTTCTCAAGTTACCAAAATCCCACCAATTCAGTTTAGTGTTGCATAACATTTCATGCAAATGGTTGACGTCCATTCCTGCCATGGCTGTGTCTTCATTTATGTTTAGCAATTCAATGGGTTGACCCTCATCAAGTCTAAGTTGAAATTCTAAGTTACATTTAGCCTGAATTTCAACAGTGTCAAAGTTTTAACCACAAGTGTCACGTAGCATATAATTTCGTCAAGTACAGTCGTGTCTGGGTATAGTGAACCCCCTATATAGTGAACACCTCGATATACTATAGTGAACACCCAAATTTTGACATCGAGCCTCTAAATATAGAAACAAATTTTCAAGCAAAAAACAAAAAGTGTATTTTGACCAAATAAAACGAGTTTTTGAACAAAAATGTTGACCTTGTTAAAGTGAACAACCTCAATACAGTGAACATGCCTTGCAATAATTAGTTCACTATATCCAGACACCACTGTAATACAATTATTAATTTGTTAGTCTGATTTGGTAAACCAAAACGACCTCAAATCAACACTTACATAAAGTATTTACTCTGTCAATCGCATTTCCTTGCTTAACCCATTAAAACCTGACCCCAGAAAGGCTTGTGCGATTTCCAAAAAATTTTACACAATCTTATTAATTGACCTAATCAAGAAAAAAAATCAAGCAAAAAATTCATACCATGTTTTTTTTGTCATGTTTTTCGCAAACATTACACAAATAAACAAAATCAAACATTTGCGGAAAATAAAATGTGCCAATAAAATATCAGCTGCTTGGATTATGGCATTTTCACGCGTTGCGTTGTATGAAAATTGGCAGTGTTTAGGCCCAACGTTGCATTCGCGCAACACAAAACTTAAAGCATATTTTTTGTTTAAAAAATCAAAAAAAAAATTTTCAAAACTTATTTTTAAATAGTTTAGCATTGCAAAATGCAGCCCACTAACTGTGAAACCTAAATTGGAGCGTTGAGTGTTGCGTTTTCTGACGCAACGCCCTCGCTCAGTGCGGCATACCGAAATTGAAGCGTTGCGTTGGGATTGTAAAAATCATGAAATGTAAAAAATATCTGTTTAGTTGCCAAAAAAGAACAAATTATTATTATTTTGCAAAACTTAGCTCTTATTTGAATGAATTCCTCACAATTTAAATCAAATCAAATATAAATTACCGGCGTTTTTGTTAGTCGCAGCCAACTTCAACCGCTAACGCCTTGTCAAAATTGGAAATTCGAATAGCTCAGCGTCAGAGCGTTTCAATTGCGGTTTGCCCCATACATTTTGTATGGGCATGAAGCAATTTTGACAGTTGCTTGCCGCTGACGCTCCAATTTAGGTTTGACTGTAAGGGATTTTGATAGGTTTGAAGAATAAGTATTTTTGATTGAATTTCAAAAATTCCCCAAAAAAAACCTTTGACTTTGGATCGAAAAAAACGTATGAATATTTAAATAAAAAACACGAAAATTTATTAAATTTTTTCTTTTACCGAATGTTCAAATTTGCTTTTATTTGCTAGCATTTATTTTAATTGTTGCTTGTAAATTGTAAAAAAAGTATCTCCTTTGTATGGGACATGAACAAATTTTGAGCGAACTGAAATACAAGAAAATATTTGAATTTATTTTTTTTTACATGTCCACACATACATATATCGGGTGTTTTTTTAGAGGTATAGAACTTCGAATTGAAATAAAACACAAGAAAATCGTTTTAATGTCCATCAATTTGGCTTTATTGGAAGGATAATTTTATGCCATTAATGTTTAAATATGATTTCGGGCATGTGGCCGCCGCGGCTGGCTCGAATAAAGCCAATTCTACAGGTCCAATTTTCAACCACTTTTTCGAGCATTTGGGGCCGTATGTCGGCAATAACGCCACGAATGTTGGCTTCCAAGTCCCCTAACGTTTCTGGTTTGTTGGCGTAGACGAGCGACTTCGCATATCCCCAAAGAAAATAATCCAATGGTGTCAAATCACACGATCTTGGTGGCCAATTGACAGGTCCATTCCGCGAAATTATGCGCTCATCGAATGCTTCATGTAGCGCCGTCTTGTTGGAACCGCAACTCATCCACATTCATGCCATCCAATTCGGGAACAAAATAGTGGGTTATCATGGCTCTATACCGGTGCACGGTGGCGAATCGATTCATTCGGGTCCTCTTCAACATTTTGCTCTACAGCGGCAATTGTTTCTTCGGTGCGCACTGTTCGACGTCTCTGCGGATGCGTATTATCACATAGAGTAAACGTAGTGCGAAAACGACCCATGGTTAACCGAATTAATTGCTCTGATGGACGATTATGTCGACCATAAAATGGACGGAGCTTGCGGTAAACTTCGCGAACTGAACCATTATTTTCGAAATAAATTTGCACGATTTGCAAGCGTTGTTCTTTTGTCAACTTGTTCATGATGAAATGGCAAACCAAACTGAACATAAATGACATTAGAGTTGCCAGATTTGACCACAAAATGCCAGTTTTATCTCTATTCGAAAAACAAACCTCTAAAAAAACACCCTATATATAGCATAAGTACACGACTCTGACGATTAATTTTTTGCAATCACCTGTGTTTTGTGCAAAGTGAAACTAAAAGGGAAGAAAGGGATTTCCAAATTTCTATCAGAGTCAAACAAAAATGGCTCAGAAACGAAAGGTTCACAAAAAGGAGGTACCTAAAATTTTTACTATCAGAGTCAAACAAAAAATTGTTTTTTACAATTTGATGCTGACTACGAAAAAACAGATTCACAAAAGAAAGGAACCTAAAATGTCTACTATCAGAGTCAAACAAGAAACTGTTTTTTCCATATTAGGGATTGGCAGCAAAGGAATTCGAGTGTTTATTCCAAGACTAGCAAATCTATTTGCCATTGAGCTAAGGCGACACTAATACAATAATAAGCAAAACAAACATTAAGTAAGAGTCGATTTTTATCGATTAAATCAAAGATAGAGATGTCTTTGGAAAAAAATTAACTTTCTAAAAATCGTTGAAATGCCTGCATTTCCTAAACCAGGGCTAACGACTTGAAATAAGTATGTCTCATCTTGTAGTAGAACTTTCCAGCTCCTGTTTCTGATCACCGAGTCGAATGAATGCAGAAAATGAAAGAAATGAATTTTCTTCTGTCCAACTATCTCAAGACTGTGCCTAACTCATTTAGAGGCGCCGTTCTTCTCTAAGAAAGATGAGGTCCCCAAGCACGACTTTAATCCTTCGTTGCATGATTTAATTTCCGTGAAGGGAAAACATTTTTGTCATATTATACTTGTTGCTTGTTAATTTTATTATTTTATTATTATTTATAATATTTTTATTATCATATTATATTTTATTATTATTTTATATTCCTGTATCTATGGAAGAAGTTATGCAGAAATTTACAATATCCTGCCTGAGAACGCTACCGCCGAAAGGAAAATCGACTCGGGACGCGAACCTAGGTTAGGTGTCACTGTATACTCGTAATCCAATGCACTAAACAGCTCAACAACAACGACCGCCACATCACCATTGTCATCAATAACCAAAAGTATTTCACCAAATCGAAAAACTTGTTGATTTTTCGAGTTTTTTGTACATACTTTCAATGTTATTTGTAAAATACCGTTAGTAATCAAACGTTTTAACATAACAGACCCAACTGAAAAATGAATGACTGCAAAATGCTGAATAGAATAATTCCCTAATCTATGAAAAGTTAACATTGCATATATGCAATGCCATGCAGCGAAGCGTTAAGTTGCTTCAGAACTTTACCAGGAACACCTACATTCTTACCGTACAATTTTCTGTCCATTGGCA
The DNA here is from genome assembly GCA_963668005.1 of Melieria crassipennis. NCBI lineage: Eukaryota > Metazoa > Arthropoda > Insecta > Diptera > Ulidiidae > Melieria > Melieria crassipennis. The sequence continues at coordinate 19,870,768 of OY764961.1, forward strand.
ACACTTAGCAGCTCTAACTGGGATCCAATGTGAGGGATCCAACCTGGCCAAGCAGTCTCTGATATTTCACGAAAAATCCTCATTAAATCGATATTGATTGGAAGAGTTTATACATGTCTAAACAATTCTACGGTCTAGGCACCATTTTTCCTTCTCTCACAGACACACACACACAGAACACAAAGCTCTTAAAATTTTGATTTTTGCTCAAATATTCATTTCAAATATTCAATGCTCGTAAAATTTTTTTAAATTAATGAAATTCATTTCATTCACTCAATGATTTATGTAATGATTTCAATCGTCATACTGCAAATAATTATAATCGCATTAGCAGTGAGACTTTCGACTGTAATTAAATTATTATTAATTAATTTTCTATCTTCACTGGCAAATTCACACTTTGTGGGTGATTTTTTTCGCGTGTAGCTGTCCACTCGAATCCGCTGTGTGTTGGTGTAGGCCGCTATTCGTATCCATTCTGTTGGCTCCTATTAAATGTCAAAAAATCCGAAAGTGCTTCTTCTCTTCAAAATTCGATTAGGCAAAATTGGTGCTCGGTCGCCCACTTGCGCGACTATCGGAAATGTCAAGAGATGAAGGGATAGAAAACAAATTGAAATTTAATTACCGTTTGGCCTGAAATAGTCTCAGCAGGTTAACATTTCCATTAACCGCCAGCGTTAACCCTCCCAGGGACATTAATTGGGTTAAGGGAAGCGTGTAAGGAAGCGACGGAAGCGAAAAAGGCGAGCGACGACAAATTGGCGCTGTGTGTGGGCCAAGGCGCCACCTGTCGGCGCGTATTGACAATGCAGAAAGTGAAAAGGAACACAAAATTTAAAAAAATTACAAAGAGCGAATGCGAGTGGCAATGAAAAAAACATTACACGACATTTAAGCAGCGAATCGGGCGACTCTTTCAGACTCTGGAGGCGACTGGTGGGTGGCTAGCAGCGCTTGTCATGTGCGCAATCGATTGGAAAATGAGGCTCCTCGACCGAAAGTAAACACGCCACACACACACACACACACACACACACACACACTCACGTTCATATGAACATAGACAAAACAATGGCGGTGGTAAAGGGATAATAAGCGAGCGTTAAATGCGCGACGAGCGAGTGGCGAGGACACGGCTGAGCCAATGCCGCGTCGCTTCATAATCGATCGGTATCGGTTAGTGGTGGCGGTGTTGTTGTAGCTCCTCTGACAGCCGCCACATTTGTGTTTGTAATTGTTCTGTCATTTGTGTGCGATTGTAGCGCAAAATAGCATGCACACATTCATGCAAACAAACATGCATACATACATACACAAAATGAAATTGAATAGACTCGAGCGAGCGGGTGACGATGGCTGGTTGCCGCAGCACGTTTGTATGTTATTGATTGATAACAGCGAACATTGCTTGTTAGCGGTAAATACACTCACAAACATATACACATACACATTGACACTCACACACATACAAACATACATATATGTATAAACAAATATTTGGAGGAAAATATTTCGAAAATGTTTAAGGACATTTCGATTAAAAAAAAATTCACGCCAGTCACGACGGCAAATGTTATTTATAAAAAAATGGTCCTACGAAAATAATGAGAGGGTTGGCAAATCAATAACGGCGAGCAGGTGAGAGGGGATGAACGAATTTATGGATTTGAGCAACGGTGTCTATTTTTAATTGTGGCGGCATTTCGGGGGTACGGCACACAGTTGTGTAGGCCAGAAAAGTAAAATTAAAACATTGGAAATATTTTACTGCGCCATTAATCGAAAACGTTGTTAAAGCGATGCGCAAAAAGGCTAAATTTAGTATTTTAATGAGGAAAATGTGCTTCGAATGAATGTTATAATAATAATAATATAAAGATTCAATATAAAGATTCAATATAATAATATAATATAAAGATTCAAGCTATGAATTATATGAAATGTATAAAACTTTTAAAAAATAAATTTAAGCTTAGGTAGGTAGCAGCGACTGTAAGCTCTCTGAACTTTAACCGGAACTAAATTAGCTGTCGTTTTTTGTACCTTTCTCGAATATGTCTTGGGAGAGAAAACTAGGCATTAGAGCCAAACCGCATCGTCAAGGTAGGTCTTGATGCATCTCAAGACTGCTTCTATCAAAATATAGAATCAAAACGTTCGTATGGGGACGATTATTTTGATGACTGCACTGCCACACGAACACCGAACACAGTTGTCGCTGTTCTCTATTTCACAGGCAACAAAAACAAACAATTGGCAACAATTCTAAACAACTATTTTTAATGGCAGTTTTCCTACTTGTTCGGTGTGCTTTGAACAACAATTAAAGATTTGTTACTATTTTAGTTAAAATTTACTAGTTCTAAAAATTATTGCACATTGACATTTGTTTTAAATTTATTTACAACAATAGATAAAGACGAGTGCAGTAGTGTCGAACCCCTTTAAAATTTATGTTTAGGAGCTCAAAAATATGATTGTGATAACGTTGCTGCCGCTTTTATTGTAATCACGTAGTTGACTACACGGCGACGGTAGAAGCCGACGCCACCTTGAAGTTGTGTGGCCATGTCGCTGCCGTATTGAATGTGTTCGGGCCATCAGTCTTGTCTCAGAAAAATCAGTTAGAGAGTTTATCACACTGTTTCCTAGGGTATTTAATCTTTTCAACGCTAAGACGGGGCAACTGCATAACAAATGTTCGAGTGTTTCATATTCAACTCAAGTTTAAGTTACTTAACACTAGAATGACCGGCCAATCCAAACTTCCTTTAATGCCCAAAGAACTTAATGGCTGTTAGTAAAATCTTTCAATTACCTTCTGGTCAAATTTGACCGGGAAATTGTAAAAAAAACACAGTAAATTCATTTATTCTTCAATATTTATTTTATCTCCTTCAAAATAATCACCATCGGATGCAATACACATATGCCAACGTTTTTTCCACTCTTCGATACACTTTTCATAGGCCGCTTTCGGTATGGCTTTCAGCTCCCTCTGCGAATTATCTTTGATGGTTTCAATCGAATCAAAACGCTTTCCACGTAGCGGTAATTTGAGCCTAGGGAACAGGAAAAAGTCGCACGGAGCCATATCTGGCGAATACGGTACTTGCGGAACGACATTCACGCTATTTTTGGCCAAATAATCGCGTACAACGAGTGAAAAAATTCGGAACAAGTCGCGCTGCAACACGTCTCATTTCCAAAACATCGTGTAAAATGGTTTGAACTGATGTTTTTGATATTTCAAGCTCTTCAGCTATCTCTCTTTGAGTCACACGACGATTTTCAAGCACTAACGCCATCACTTTTTCGATGTTTTCGTCATTAATTGATGTGGATGGACGAGCGGCATGAGGCAAGTTTTCGACCTCTGTACGACCCTCTTTGAACATTTATGCAACATTCTCAACGTTTCGGCACAAGAAATTTCGTTGGAAAGACAAAATTTAATGCAAATTCTTTGATCAACAGATTCAGACATTGTAAAATTCGCAGAACAAACTCGAGGTAGACTTGTTTACACAGCTGTCAAAAACATACTAATGCACATATCGCGCTAAAAATTGACATGGAATGCTATAACAGTGCTACCAACCTTATGCCATCAGAAATTTGACAATATTTGGTGCGCGCTTGATTTAAATTGAAAATTCCCGGTCAAAGTTGACCAGGTATGGACACATTTTTACAGAACACATATATTTTTCTTGCAAACTATACAGATATCAAAAAAGATATCCACTATTTTTACATGAAATTAAAGACTTTATTTGCCATAATTAAAATTATCGAATACGCGCCGTTTTGTTCGATAACTTGTTGCCATTTTTAAGGTAATTTCTAAGCCTCGCACATAGAAAACTTCGTCCTTATTGGCAAAAAACTGAGACACACGACTTTTAAAAGCTTCTTTTGAGGACAATTTTTCAACTTTTAAGTCGCCTGGCTTGCGTTTTCGTTTTATTAATGACAAACTATAAGAAAGGACGACCAGAAATCAGTGATAGTTCTTCCAATACCAATTTCTCAAAAACTGTTAGAGAATTTGAATGATATGCTTTTTCACTCATAATGAGATGAATGCAGCTTCAAAATAGACCCAGAATCAGTTTGAAATTTAAACCGTTTGATTTTGTATTTATACCTATTTCTTTTCTTATAATTGTTATCTGGTCAATTTTTACTTATATGACATATTTTCTCTTTGCTGGTGTCCATATTTGTGGTGCGGTCGAACAGCACTGAGCCAAACAATCATTAAACTGTCTGAGAAGCTTTTTTTTAGTATGAAATCTGGTGTTTTAATGTCATTCGATGTAAATAAATTGCACTTTTATAACGTGAGATACAGATTACTAAAGAAAAAATTGGAAAATGGAAAAAATTTCAATATCTCAAAAATGTAAAAAAATTAAAAATCAGTACTGTAATATTAAGAAAACAAAGGTTTTAAAACACTGATTTCTTCACATGAATTCTATAAAAATTTTAAAGTTGATAAGGCTTGGTTGCCTGCAATAGAAATCAATTAAGAATTAATTTTATAGTTTCAACAACTCAACTAAATTGAGTTGTAATGTATAATAGCCACTTTAGAGCAACCACAGGTGGTTTAATAGGCTCCTTTATATATAATCTGTTAATATTAATTATTAGTTTGAACTGGTTCAATTGGCACGAGAAATTATCGAATTCGTTCTAATTTATTAATAAGGCAACGAAAAGGCCTGATTAAGTGATCTCTTTCTGCGAACTTCCAACAGCGAGTTGGAACAAAAGCTTCCGAAATCCGGCCAAATACGATGGGGTCTTCTAAAATTCTTCTCAGTACTGTCCAAGAAATATTCTCAAGTAAATTCTCTGTCTCTCTCTCTCTCGCACAACTTGTACGTTTTATTATACATTATTGAACATTGAGATTGACCTAAGTCAATGCTCGAAATTCTTAGAAAAGCCCAATAGATAATCTCATCAGAGAAACATTATACGACTTCACACGAAAACATTTAATGAGAATACCATACGCTTGGTTTATTAGCGCTCTTTAGTCTCTACTAATACAGGCAGAGTTTCAGTTGATGCTGAGCGCAACTTTAGTGTTGTTTGGGGGGCCGCAGCAGAGGCAGTGGGCACCGGGCTCAGCCGTAGAGCGCGTGTTCTTTCCAGACATTAATTAATCATGTCAATTGCTCACAAACTGTTTACACAGCGTTTGTGTAAATGTTGCAGCCGCTGCCGCTCACCAGCGACCGCTGTACCACCGAACCGCTGGCCAAGTGTACACACGTGTACGAAGCCTAAACTAACCATAAAACTATTCGCAGTTTAGGCAATTTTGCTTGCAGAATATGGGGAGAATTAATTGCCCCGGGGCCAGCTGAATTCAGCGGGTGTTTCATTTCGCGCAACCAGCCGCCCACTTGCGCCGGCCCAACAGTCAGTCGCTCGTAATTGATTTCATTAGAGTGCCAATAGAATGCGGCGAGTTCGCGTTCGCTGCAGTCGTTTCAGTCGCTCGCTTCAGTCGTCTCAATTAAAAACCCATTCGCACATTCTTAAATTACGGTGTGCCGGCAGAGTCGCTGGTGCAGCGAGCGGGACCCGCTCGACGTTCGGTCTGAACAAAAGGTGTGAAGTCAAATTTTCGTTGAAATATTCTGCTGCTGAAAGGCCGTTTTTCACGTGCTGGGACCATATACTTAGCATTGTTGTTTTTGTAGCCGATTGCTGCGGTTGCTGTAAATAAGCAGTTTGAGTGCAAGAATGCGTTCATGTTTGCTTTTCGGGCATTCCGGGTTTCGGCCCAAACTTCAAAGTAAACACCGCCCGAAGTGAGTGCGGCCATTGACTGGCACTGCGAGTGTATCGCGGCCGGCGTTCGGCCCTCTCGGTTACAACAAAAATAATCAATCGAAATAAAACAGATGCAATTGCGCGCTTTATGGCCGTTTGTTGTTTTGTTTGGGCCGAACGACAGACGTTTTGCTTTCGTTTCGGCCTCAACTTTTGTTGCTTCTGTTCGATGGCGAATTTATAAACTAAACTTGAACGCGCTTCTTGTAAAAATATTTAGAAATACCTTGTGTAAATATTTGCACAAGAATTCTTCACCAATGTATGCCGATGTGTGCGTGTGTGTGTGTGAATTTGAATCTGTTGCGATTTTCAGCGCTGCAAGTGGGTGTAGGACAGTGCGCGGTAAATTTTGGCTTCAAACAAAAACATTGTTATGGCTTCTTGTTATTATCTACAAATGTGATCTTGAATGTATCAATCGATTTTTCTACAAATTCTCCACAAAGGCTCGCGCATCTGCAGCATCATAAAATCCCAGCAACAATCACAATAACAATTAATCGACCACACGTTACAGTGCAATAAATGCTTAAGTAAATTAATGAAATCCCATTTATCTAATATTCAAATACTGAAACGGCCATTCGCCGCGGGTAGCGCTGCCGTATCGTTCAGATCCGATGCGGTTCGATAGATGATTCCATATTTTTGGTGGAACTTGGCGCATGTCCAAATATTTTTCCATAAATATTAGTATTTATGAATGAAAAACTAAACATAACCACAAACAGTACAGAAATTCAAACAAACTATTCAAATAGTACAGCACAGTTGGATTAAATAAATTTCAATTCGAAAAGAATCGCATGCAGGGTACAAGTCCGAGCACTAATGTGATATTTCAATTTGTGGTCAGTCAAAAATTCAAGTCAATGCGAAACTCTTGAAACATTTTTTTTGCCAGAACGGTGTAGAAAAGTTGTTCTTCGATACAAACTACAATACAACATGTGTTGTTTTAATTTTTTAATTTTCTCTAATTTTTAAAACAATGTGGAAAATATTTCATTGAAAACGCTTTTGACACTGACGGTTAATTTTTAATGCGGACAGCACTTTTCGTACATTATGTTTGTTTATTCATTTTTAAGCCATTGAACAATTTCAATTAAATAATTATTTGTAATATTTGTTTGTTTTTTCAGAAAACAGCAGACTAATGGATAACGACGAGCATAATTTGAGTGATTTGAGTAAGTAAAACAAATACTAAAGTACTTGCTTACGGACTTACTTATCTGACGGTCTATAAGAACCCACTACGGTCGACTGAAAAACTGTCCTTTAACAACTTTCACTCACACATGAAAAGATATAATAGATATGACTACCTACCTTTCCAACCGAGACAAACATTTTCAATCAGATCAAGTTAAATCCTTCAAAACTTTCTCCGTCAAAAACTTTCAATTATCCATTAAAAGAAATTAAACGTAAAGCCATATTTACCTAATCTTTCCAACCGAGACAAACATTTTCAATCAGAATGGGTAAAGAAATTCTATAAGATCAGCGCTTTTTTCCCCCATTGACGATCTATTATCTTTTTTTTTAATTTTTTATCGAATTATTTTCAGCTGTTTTGTTTTAAACTTTCAGTTAAAAACTTGCACTCTCAAAAACTTTCACTTTGACATTAAATAGTTAGAACCACATCTACGTAATCTTCGCAAAGGAAACACATATTTTGCATCCCAAAAGGGTTTCTAAATGAAATCCTACAGGATGTGCCTCTGTTTTACATTAACACTCTATCGGCCTAATTTTTTATCTGATTTATATGATGGTTGCTACATTTAAAAATTCTATTAAAAAAGTTATACATAAAAAATTTCACTTCTCCATTAAAAGAGATGAAAGGTAAAGCCACATCTACGTAATCTTCCCAACGGAGACCAACATTTTCAATCTAAATAGGGTAACCAAATTAAATCCTGCAGGATTCGTTTCTTTCTTACTTTAACAATCTATTGTCTTCTTTAGTCTACTTTCAGTCTGAACTTTTCTGATGGAATTTTGCAAACCTTGTATAGAAATCTCAATTGATATGAACTTCACCAAAATTTTTTTAATCATTTTTTGAATTAACCAAAAATGTTTAGAAAATAATTTTTTACCTATTGTTTTTTTTAACTTTTTCTCAAGCTACTTAACATTTTGGCAGAACTAATCTACTAATCAAAAACTTTGCGGTCGCTATTTCAGTTCAATTTGAGTCCGATCGCTATCGACTTGGTGTCTTTCTTTCTCACTTCGTCTTTTTAAAACAAGTGTAAATAGATGTAATAGCAAAGTTCTTCCTTTGATAGTCAGGCCCAATAAGAAGCTTTGGTGCGGCCTCATCGTTTCCGGAACATTGAATGTTGAATTTTTAACGTGAGTGCCGCCACAGTGTGGCCTAACCCCACGGTGCTCAAAAGCACAGCGTATCAAAATTAAGCATTGATAAGCGCCCCGAGAGACTAGCTCCCGGTACCAATTGGGATAATGTAAATGGGACATTACCTCTCCTTGGTAGTGATCGAGGCCTATCTAAACCTCTGCCATGTTATGGGTCCGGCACCCGGTTGAGAACGCAACTCCTTGTCGAGACGAAACTCTACCCCGTTTCCGGAGCAGACAGTGGAATGGGAAAGCTTCATTTTCACAGCTTCGGTAGATGTACACAGTCACTAATTGAGTAATCTAAAGTAATAACTCATCGCCGGTATAAACATATTTTCATTAGTTTTGTTAAAGTGAGCGACATGTTCTGCAGTTGCTCCAAAAGGAGTTCCAAAGTTATTCTCTAACCTTAAAAGGAATCCTCTGGAAAGCAACTATCTCGACGTTCGAAACGGGACTGAATTGTGTCTTTTATAAATATCCCATACACAACACAGAAGAATATCGCAGGAAGCTTGGACTCAGTTAGTGGACTCCTTTAGTAGTTCTCTCTGCCGGGTCATTCACACAGGGATTTCCACAGCCCTTGCTGTGGCTGTACGATTATTGTTTGGACTCAATTAATCCTTTAGAACGGCAGTACTGGTTAAAAGCTTCGAATTTCAAATGAGTTAACGTTTAAAAAGTAGATATAAAAACTTAGACGACCTCTCGGCAGACATCGGAATCCTCTGGGAAACATCTATGGAAGTCTCGACGGTCGAAACCGAACTTAAAATTGTACATTTTATTATTGTTCCATACGCAACACAGAAGAATATCACAGGAAGCTTGGACTCAGTTAGTGGACTTGGACTTGATTAGTGGACTTGGACTTAGTTCTCCTTCTTTTAGTAGTTCTCTCTGCCGGGCCATTCACACAGGGATTTACACAGCCCTTGCTGTGGCTGTACGATTATTGTTTGGACTCAATTAATCCTTTAGAACGGCAGTACTGGTTAAAAGCTTCGAATTTCAAATGAGTTAACGTTTAAAAAGTAGATATAAAAACTTAGACGACCTCTCGGCAGACATCGGAATCCTCTGGGAAACATCTATGGAAGTCTCGACGGTCGAAACCGAACTTAAAATTGTACATTTTATTATTGTTCCATACGCAACACAGAAGAATATCACAGGAAGCTTGGACTCAGTTAGTGGACTTGGACTTGATTAGTGGACTTGGACTTAGTTCTCCTTCTTTTAGTAGTTCTCTCTGCCGGGCCATTCACACAGGGATTTACACAGCCCTTGCTGTGGCTTTACGATTATTGTTTGGCCTCAATTGACCCTTTAAAACGGCAGTACTGGTTAATAGCTTCGAATTTCAAATGAGTTAACATGAAAAAAATAGATATAAAAACTTAGACCACCTCTCGGCAGACATGGGAATCCTCTGGAAAACATCTATGGAAATCTCGACGATCGAAACCGGACTAAAATTGTCCATTTTATTATGGTTCCATACACAATACAGAAGAATATCACAGGAAGCTTGGACTTAGTTCCCTTTCCCTTAGTTGCCTCTGCCAGGCCATTCGCACAGAGATTTCCACAGATTCAGAACATGATTCGTGTTTGGCCTCAAAGCCCTCTTTAGAACGGCAGTAGCGGTTCAGTAGAAACAAAAACTTCGACGGCCTCTCGGCAGTAATGGAAATCCTGTGGGAGGCTGTGGCTCCCTTAAGGACGATCGTACCGATTATACATATACTACATTATACATGTATCGAACAAGCATGTATCTACTCGTATAGATTGGAGAAATTTTATTATTTTATTTTAAAACAAATTTTCGAAATTACCCCAAAATTCTGTTGCTGGGTCTGATTTGGGTCTGTTTCTGGAAGTCGACTGTGTGGCATTCATTGATGTGTATTTTGAAATGCAGACAGAATTTAATGTGCCCATTAATATTATTCATAAAAACATCCACAAAGAATTATCGCAATTAGTCAATCACTCGTCGAGTTAATTACTCGTACTAAAATTTACACGCAGCCATAGACAAACACAAAAAAAAACATGTTCACAAACAACAATAAGCCAGCAAGTGAAGCGAAAGGTGAAGCGAATGTTTTGCTTGTTTGGAAAATCGAATTTGTATGATTTCAATACGATTGAGAACTCAGTTCAACGGTACGTGCAATGTTTCCTCCCAATATCTATGCTGTATATACACATAAATATATAAATACATATGTACATATATGGATCGTAGGTAGGTGTGTGTACAATTGCCGTAATGGTTTTTAAAACAACACAAGTACAAAAGATTTGACGTCAGAAGTCCACATCTGGCAACAACGAACCTGAATTTCTGGATTGAAAATAATATACGGCGCTGTTTGTATTGAGACCTGAGCAAATAAATATTTTACAAAAAATACTAGCAAATACATGTGAACAATTGGCGGCGGGCGCGTACGCGCCTTGGACATGAATATTTATTCACGCATACGCGGACTGAATGAACGGGCGTGGGCCCATTTGGTCATTGATTGGGGGGTCAGTTCGGCGTTCGAACGACTCAGAAACGATTGATTTTGCGTCGTTTGCAGAACGTGGTTGGTTGAAACATCAACTCGAGTCGACAAAATGTGCCAGAGATATTTTTTCGTGTGTTATTTCAGATGGAGAAAGCTACTAATCAACTTTTCATTGTCTAAACCAGATTTTTATAAGAAACCTAAAATACAAATTAACAACTAAAAGTAAATTAGATAAAAACAGTCCTATCGTTTTGTTTGTTTCAACATCAAATAACAAAACGAATTTGACCCGCACATTTGTGCCGCTTTGATCAGTCGCATTGATCGCTGGTCAAGGCACATTTGCGTCATTGGCACAATGAGCGATTTGACACGTTTCAGATTGACGTACATACACCGCACATACCGTAAATTCTTATCCATGCGTCTGCAGATACTCGTAAACACCCTGTACGAATTGTCTTAGCCGCCCACGCATCTAATCGATTAATGTAAACACAGCCTTCTGACTTACGTTTCTTTTTTGCCTTTCTTTGCCCAGTTGAAATAATCACACCGGAATTGAATGGTGCCGCCGCACCTGCCACCGGTGCCCAGGCCATCCCCGCGTCGTCGCGGCAGCACAGCCAAATCGCCGCCACACCCAGATCACCCAAACCCTACATCCGCATCATCATTCAGCCCACAAAGGATGTGGTGCGCTTTCGCTACGAGTCCGAGGGCCGTTCGGCGGGCTCCATTCCCGGCGAAGACTTCGTGAAGGATAGCCCCATGTACCCGACCATCGAGATTGTCGGCTACACCGGCGAGGTGTCGGTGGTGGTGTCGTGCGTCACCAAGGACGAGCCCTATCGGGCGCATCCGCACAAGCTGGTGGGCAAGGACTGCAAGAACGGCATCTGCACGAAGAAAACACGCGCCAGCCAGCCGATTCGCTTCGAATTCAGCAACATGGGCATACAGTGTGCGCGCAAGAAGGACGTCGTGGACTCGTTGAACGAGCGCGAGGGCCGCAAAATCGATCCCTTCAGGGGTAAGCAGCAAATTTGCGGGCCGCATGAGCTCAGTACGGATAGTAATGTTTTGAAATTTTGCAGCCGGATTCGATCACAAGCGGCAGCCCAAGTCGATCGATCTGAATTTGCTGCGATTGTGCTTTCAGGCATTTATACGAACGCCCGCCGGCTGGCACGAACTCGCGCCCGTGGTGTCGGATATACTGTACGACAAGAAAGGCTACATCGGTCTGAAAATCAATCGGCTCTGCAGCTGCTCGGCCACGGTGGATGGAGGCGATGAAATCATATTGCTGTGCGAGAAGGTGGTAGCGGGCAATATCAAAGTCAGATTCAAAGCGTTGGTCAATGAGCGCGAAGTCTGGCACGCGTACGCGGACTTTGAACCCACACATGTGCACAAACAGACGGCGATAGTTTTCCGAACGCCGCGTTTTCCAAAGTCCGAATATCCCGAGAATGTAGAGGTACGTACATGGTACTTGAATCGATCGATATTATTATTTGAAGCATGGGAACAGTGCAGTGATGTGGCAAGGAGTGAAACTCGATCCGGTCAAATACAAATGGAGAATATGTTTACCATCCGATGTGTTCAATTTGTTTTGTTCAGCAACGATCTCCGAGTTGATTTCAATCGCTTCGCTTTGCTTAGCAAATTTTGCATTTTGTTCCTCTGTCTAACTTTCGATTTTCATTAATTTCATTTCATTGTTATATTTGTAATTCGCAGACTTTCATTGAGCTGGAACGTCCGAGTGATGGTGCGACTAGCAAGGCGCTGCAGTTTGAATTCCATTACGGCCCAGGTATGCTCACATTTGCGCGATTGCGCCGTAAGCTTAAGCGCAAGCAGGATCTCGACGTGTTCCAGCAGATACTCTCGCTCGATAGCGAGACCACAGCGACCAAGTACTCCTGTCCGCCAACCGACTTGGACGGCGAACTGGACGACAACCTGACCGTGTCCACCGAGAGCAGTGCCAGCAAGCCGCAAAGCTTGGACACACTGAACGAGTACGAAAGTGGTGGTACGAAACGCCAGACTGAAAGCATGACAGACGATGGCATCGACGACGTTGAGCATGTGGACGGCATGGATATTGAGTTGGAAGTGCCGCAAATCAATTATCCCGCCGCCGACGAGAGCACACAAACGTCGACGCCCATGGAAGAGATTCTAAAGCATCCGCAGTTGTCCGAGCCGCGTCAGTTGTCGGCCCTTGACAAAATCACCGAATGGATGCGTTCGAGCGAATTCGAACGCACCGACAGTCTGACAGTTGAGAACGGTGACTCGCTTTCTCTGAGTCCGGTTACCGTTTGTACGAACATCACTAGCATAACCAATAACCACACGACCATATCGACCGCCACAGACGAAGACAAGACATTCACCGACTTGATGGAGCAGGCCGCCGAACTGGACGAAATGCTCACCGAATCGCAGTCGCGACGCGGCACGCTGGACAATCCCATTCTTAAAGAGTTGTCGATGGTCGTTGAAGCATCCCCAATGTTTGACGTAGCGGCCAATGTGCCCACCGCCAGTGCCAGCGTGCAACCGTCTGTAGAAGTGGACGAAAGTTTCGACGAGACGGCCACTTATACGAGCTTGCAAATAGCCTTCAAGAATCCGATCCAAATACCCGTTGGCGAGGCGCAACGTTTACTAACCGAAAAACACTCGTCCGTGTTAGTCAACGAGGAGGACGGTTTGGTCATATTGAAAAATCCGCCGGCGCCCAAAATCCGAGTGAACTCCGCCCAGACACCGTCATCGCCGCCGTCCCCTCCACTGCCACTGCCACCGCGCACGCCTTCGCCAGTGCCGGAGCGAAAGCTGCCGCCGCTGCCGCCCAAACGCAAATCGTCCCAAGAGTGCGGCTCCAGCGCGGCCACGCCGCGCAGTTCCGTGGAGCTGTCGCGCAACAGCAGCATCTCCTCGCGTCCACCCTCGCAGATCATTATTATGCGCACACCCGACCAAAGTCCGACCAAGCGTCAGCCCACGCCCACTGTGTCGCCCAAAAAACGACAGGGCTTCTTCTCGCGACTATTCTCGCGACACAAAAACAAAGCGGACCTGGCGGTCGACGAAAACGTCTCCAAGTCGACCGGCTCGAAAGCGACCAGTCCGAATGGCAGTCGCGAGCCAAGCATAGGGCACTTCTCGCTCAGCGATCCCAATCGATCTTCCTTGCGCTCGATCAAGTCGCTGCAACCCAATTCACCGTCGGGTCTGAGTCCGCAGAGTAATGCGGGCAGCGGTAAGAGTGGCAAACCGGTTGGCCGCAGCTCGAGCAGCGTCTCGGGCAAGCGACCGACGCATCTAAGCGCCGACGTCATTCACATACCGCTCAAGGGCTCGAGCGCCAAGAGTCTGCCGCAGCAGGAGGGCAGAGCGTTCACCTTCGGTCAGTATATCGATCGCAAGACGCTCAGCGCCCTGCAGCTGGCTGACATACCGATCAGCGATGGCCACATGGAGCTGGTGGCCATTGCCGATCGACAGAGCATACGAAACTTGTGCGAGGGCGAGTACGGCGTGGTGCTCGATGCGGGCGTCGACCTGTCCGAGGCGGAGCACTTTGCGCTCTACACCAGCGTGTTGCCGCAGCCGAACGCCAACTATTCGGACTCGGACTTGAAATATTACGAACAGTCGGACGAACCAATTCTGACGGCCGACGAAATTGCGCGACGCCTAGCCGAAGCCAATGGACTGCAATAGAAATTTTCAACTGCAACACTTTCGGCGAAGTGCATTGCTGCAATTTACGTACTCAATTTTCAGTGAATACTTTCATGGGGCGATTTCATTCATGCTGATACACACACACAAACAAACAAACATCTATATAGATTTATGTATTGAAAATTGTGAAATATCTTTTTTAGATTTCTTGAAGCGAAAGCGTCGCAAGATGAATGCGCAAACCTTAGTGCAATTAGCAAAATATGGGCAGTTGGCAAATGTAACGAATCCAATGTATCCGACTACTTGTAAGTTGAGCCACAAGCCACAACCGATTGCCATGCATATTTTCATATTGGTGATGGGTAAAATTACATATGTAATATAGAAATTATATATGCACACCACTACACGCACAATCACACTCTTCCATACATACACACACACATTTATACATACATACAAACACATATAGAATAGAAGAATAACAACAAACGCCTTAACTACCCAATGGGAAACTGCAGGAGTGAAGTATTCGGAAACGGATAGAGCGAATACGACTGGAAGTTTGTCTGAAACGGCTGATATCGACCTTTGTTTCAAAAACCACTTTTATATCTGAGGCCTCAGTGGTTTACCCACAAGAAAGGCTGTAAATTTTACTGGTAGTACAAGTAAGAAGCCTCAATGTTAGTTGTGAAAATCGTTGAACTTATTTATGAAAGCCTTGCTTTACTTAACAATACAAGTGAAGAGCGTCAAAGTTAGTTATGGAAACCATTTAATTTATGGAACTTATACTTGATTTAACACAAGTAAAAAGTTGTAAAGTTAGTTGTGGAAACCATTAAACTTATGTATGAAGGTCATACTTGCTTTATTCAACTTCCTCAGGGTTCCTGTGTTATCAAGCGCGTCTTTTCCAATTAGACATACCAAGAGATGATTGGATATCTTCTACTTGATCTTTTCAACAGAGAAATGGTGTACCTTTTTGTAGCTATCCACTAAAAACTGTATCAGGCACCTATCTTAAGAATAGAATAGAATTGATAGGGTAAACTGCACTGGGACCAGGATCGATCTATTGTGCCCCCTAAAAATGTTAGAGTACATCCCCTAGACCTACCACCCTAACGAAACTTAGTAACTCGCGGGGGTCTAAGTGTTTGACGTCCTCTTCTGCAAGCCAAAACTGGCCCAGGCAACGCAACCTGCTGGTGATGATGTGTTCGGGAGTCTTCTCTGCTGTTTCGCAGAGTCTACAGACGCTTACCTGTTCTATCCCGATTGTATGCATGTGTTTCCTCAATCTGCAATGCCCAGTTAGAAGACCTGTGACCTGTCTAAGCTGGTTTCTCCTTAGTTTGAGGCATTCTTCACTCCTTTTGGGGTTGTAATCTTTGATGAAGATTTTCGATTGCCTGAGACCGGAGGCGCTAGTCCATTGTTCTGTGTTCCTGATCCTTTCCTCAAGTCTCAGTGACTCTGTTATGGCGCTTTTGCCCAGCCCAATAAAGGATTCAGGTCCTAGGGAGGGCGTGGCTGCCGCTTTCCTCGTTTCCTTCGATACCTCTGTGTCCTGGAACCCAGAGGATCTTCACCTGGTTGCATTTGCCCAGTGCATTCAATGCCTCAATGCATTCCAGCACTAATCCTGAGGTTATCTCATATGAGATTAGTGCTTTGATGGCTGCTTGGCTGTCGGAGCAGATGACGATGTCCTGTCCTCTGTACGCACGCTCGAGGGTTGACTTGCACGCAGAGCCTGATTGCATAGAGTTCAGCCTGGAATATGCTGGGTGTTTTCCCCATGGGCTCATAGTGCTTGAGGCGAGGACCAAACACCCGCGCCCCTGTTCCCTCGTGCGTTTTCGAGCCGTCTGTAAATCACTTAATTGTGTGTGGTTTAAAATGGATTTGGTCTTAAAGCTGGCGCTAAAGTTTTTAGAAGGTCTCCATAGACCTATTAGTGAAGTTGTAGAGAAACTTTTTGACAAAATACATATATGCCAAAATCTGTTGTACTATACGCTGTGATTAGCACCTAACATTATGAATGATTATATCATTCAAGAGAGATAAGAGAACCTATTTTAAAACAAGCAAATATGTTTTCAATTAAATTCGTTACTGAGCATTTTTAGCTGATATCTTTCGATGACCAGAACCATGACCAGAGTTTTATGCTTCATTACTTCTTCAGGCTTGCAGAAAAGTTTAAGTGATTCTGTGGTATCACAATGAGCCTAATTTTGATCAAGTGTGCCCTCAACCATTTCCAACTACTTACCTACCTTTTGTTTGATTGAAAGTGCTGGCAGGTCCCAATGAAAAACTTCTACTAGGAATAGTCTAAAACTTGAGGAGCTTCGCACGAGTTGCTGGCGAGTTTGTACAGCGGCAAACGGTGGCAAACGAATATAGGAAATTCTATATCCTCCGTATTATCCTTTGTGCTTTGGATTATCCAAAATCCACATGGGACACGCTAATGGGTCCGTGGCAGAGATCCTTTTTGAGAAGTTGCATATCGTATTTGTTAGTCAATTTAACACCATTTAATTCTTGAACCCTACAATTAAAATTAAAAAAACCCTTATGAAATCATGAGAACGCTGTGAATGCAATGCAAAAAATAATAAAATCATAAGTAAATAATAAAATAATAAATAATAAAAAAACAATGTCCAAACTTTTTCAAACCAAGGCCAGCTGAAATGTTCGTAGATAAGTTTCCGCTTTTGCTCTTACAAAGATATCTAATTACAGTAATACTCGCTTAAGTACATTATCTATATGTTTTTGAGATACTTAAGCGAATGTTGTACTTAAGCGGGTTGAGCACTTAAGGCCGGTTAAGTACCAAATACTTAAGTTGGATGGCTACTCAAGCGGGTTGAGTACCAAATGTAGAAGTGTTGACTACTTTAACGGAGTAGATACTTAAGAGCCGAGGTTCTTAAGCAGGTTTCACTGTACTCAGATATCACAATCAGCGACAGTTTCCCATTGGATCAGTCCATATCATTTTACATATGTACTTTTGTACACCACCAAAATAAAACATAGAAATAATGTAAAATAGTTTTGGTGTCATACAACATTAAATGCCATTGCCCCAACTTCTCATATTCTGCTAACAATTCGAAACATTTCTAAGTAACTAAACTATATACGGAATGGTAAAGTAAGTTACATATGTATGTCATAATCGTCTGTCGTGGTAGTGGGATGAAAATGAAAATCGTATAGTATTAAGCAAAAATTAAAGTATTATTGCCGGCCGCAAAGCACAGCCAGGCATAACAACCGAAAAAAAAACGCTCAAATTGTTACAAATCAAATACGAAGCGACGGTTTCAAGGCCTCTACATGAAATTTTCGTTTTATATGAAATTGTTAAGTAAACCTTAACTTTGTTAGATAAATAATGCTCTACATATCGAATGTGGCATTGTACGACAAAAGTCAGCTTTGTATATGACAGGAATTTTTCGCAAAGGAAAACAAAAACTGAAGCAGAAGCCAAGGCAAGAAATAAGATGTTAAAATTGTACGACCTGATAAAATATCTTCACGACCACCTAATAGTGTGTACAAAATGTTGTTGGATAGTGTAGGTGTTAGAAAGTGAATCGCAACTTTTGTCTACAGTCAGTTTGTGTATCAATGTTTTCATAGCTTATCGTTTCAAATAAAAACCCCATCATTGTGGTATCTACTGCAATTCTGCATACAAACCGGGCATTTTGGTTAGATTTACTTGTATACTGTAGGCCCATGTTTGGGTGTATCTTTGAATTTTGAACAAACTAAGGTCTAGCTTACACTACCAATTCAAATTGGTTGCCAGTACTTAATAGTCAACTATAAATAATCAAACTAACTTACTTAGCCTCATAGCAGTTTTTTAATTTTTTTTGTTTTGGACAATAACACAAAACAGTCTTAAAATGCCGGAATATATATTTCATGTATACAAATATGTATGTGGTTGTTACTTGAAACGAAAGTAAAGCAACAAACAGAAGATTGTATCTGAAAAAAAAAATGTTGAAAACTGTATTAGAACAATTGAACTCACTGTATAGCGAAATTGAATTTAAGTACGCAACATAAGCAGACAACAAACAAAATCCAATATTTACGTGCAAATGTCGACCAAATGAACAAATGAAATGTAACTCTTTGGAATAAAGAAAGCGAAAAAGTACAAAAAAATATAAATAAAATCGAGTTGTTGCATTTATTCTTTGAAAAGTACAACATGAGAAGTTTATACTCAGAAAACTAAGAAACTTAATTGAAAAATTACAATAAGATTTGTAATCAGAAGAGCAGAAATGTTTTCTTTTTAACGTTTTTTTCTAAGATCAAAGTAGATAGGTTTTTGGAATATTTCGTATAATAGATACAAAAGTCACAACTGAAAAATCTCAAATTTTCAGTAGAGGCAAAAAACTGTTGAACTTCCAGAAGGAACGCAATTAAAATTAAAATACAATTGGGGGTATTCACACATAGCTCGTTACTTTATTAGTTCGGTACTCGATAGTTTTGTACGTGAATTTTTTGTTCGATTCTTTTACAAAAATAATATACACGTACAAAAGAATCGAAAAAAATACACGTACAGAACTACCGAATGCATGCATTTTGATTTTGTTCGATTATTTTACAAAAACAATATACACGTACAATCCAACCGAGTACTGAACTTATTAAGTATCGAGCTTGGTGTGAATACCCCTAATATTTTTCGTGCTAAACAAGTTAATGATAAGTTCTGAAGTAGTTAGAAACGTGTTCTATAAACTGATTTATGGAAAAATTTGATTTAGGAACATTTTTAGTTGTGACTCTTTTTTATTTGTTCATCCCATTCACGTCTTTGGTAGGACATTTCTGTTCATTCTTTATTTTTTATTTAAAAAAAAACTTATTTCTTGGTGTGAGCTTGGTGTGAATACCCCTAATATTTTTCGTGCTAAACAAGTTAATAAGACAAGTTAATGATAAGTTCTGAAGTAGTTAGAAACGTGTTCTATAAATTGATTTATGGAAAAATTTGATTTAGGAAAATTTTTCGTTGTGACTCTTTTTTATTTGTTCACGTCTTTGGTAGGACATTTCTGTTCATTCTTTATTTTTTATTTAAAAAAAAAAATTATTTCCTATAGGTTAGGCGTCTGAACTTCTCAAAATAATGGTACACATTTCAGAAAAACTCAATTAAAAAATCAAAATTAAATCGAAAAACAAAGTAAGTGAAAAAAATATCTGTGGTCAATGTTGTGTTTTGCGTATGAAGTTTTTCTTTGCTTATATTAACTGGCTTTGATTCATATTTAAGTTACGATTGATTGCTTACTTTACTGCAAAACTATTTTATACCTAATTTATATATTTTTTAAACTATCTTTGATTTTTTTATTTTATTCTGATGAGTTTTTTTGCATAATTTTGTCTTATTATTGTTGTGCAAATTGGTTTGATTTAAATTAATTACATATTTTTAATTAATGGTTACTTGTCTATCGATTTTAGTTTTGCTTTACATTGTTGTTACATTAATCGTCGCATCACTTTCATTTTTCTTTTATTCGCTTAAAAACTCGCTTTTGTGTGTAGCTGTGCTCAAATCTTTTCACTAATTCCTTACTATTTCCTCAACAGGCAAGCAGACTCCGCTCAGTATGTTGCCGTCATTTCTTGCAACCGACGTCAAAAACGAACCAGGTTAGTTTTATTGCACAAAACTCACATGATTTATTGTATGTGACTCGCCTCGTGTTCTCTTTCGCACAGCCTGCATGCCGGCAGCCATCAGCCCCGATTACACTACGCTGACGCCGCCCCTCCAGCAACCACTGCACCAGCAGCAGCCGTTCACCACCTATCGCAGCAACTACCCGCTGTCGCCGCCCTCCGAGCCCTTATCGCCGCTCAATCGCAACGGCACGCCGTCTCCGGGCCAGCCCGATCAGCTGTGCAGCTTGCTGAACGGCAACGCAGCCTCGCCCAACTGCCGGCTGGACACGGCCATGTACACGTACACCAACTGCGCCAGTCAGGAACACCAATTTCAGGGGGACCTCTTCGGCATCCAGCCCACCGAGTTTGTGGTCAATCACTTGAGCATAGCACCCACCACGAGCGGCGGCAGCATCTCGCCGCTAACCAACACATTCACGCAACTGCAAACGGTCAACGTGCTGCAGAATCCGCCCGCGTTCGGTCAGCAGCACAATCAGCTCTCCGATTCGGCGGCAATCGAACAAATTATGTTGAACCTCATGCAGAGCCATCAGATCAACGACAATTCGGCCAACAACATTGTGCAATAACTACTTGAGGCAGTAAATGGTTGAATAAGCACAAAGATGCTGCCCGGGTGCGTTTGTTGTTTCGGCGAATGTGGCCAGCAATCATCTGAACATATGCTTGTATATAGTGCTGTGTATATCGTAGGCCTGTGTTGTTCTCTGTGTACATGCAATATGTACATACATACATATGTACTCGTATGTAGCCAAGAGGCGTACGAATATTTTTGCATCTCAGTTGTACAATTGAAAAATCTCTCGCGTTATTTTTGATTAAGTTGTTTCTACAATACGCAATATTGCACATACAATGTTTATAAATGCGCTATTTATGCATAACTGTTTATTGTATGTATATATGTATATGTAAAACTAAGCTAAGTTCCATTCTCTGTGCAGTTGCTTGATTTGCGTGCCGCATTTAAATTTAAGGTCTCTACATTTTCTGTGGTGTGTAATAGATTAATGCAAATAAGCGTAGGTACATTTATGTATGAAACATAAACATTTTTATTGAAATCAAAGTGCTTTATATGTAAACGTTACCGTGTTTCTTTTTTAAATAAAATTAACTTAAAAGTTCAATAGTTTAATGTTTGTATGTATAACTGCTTTAATCGAATTCGAGCTGATCTCTCCACATAAAATTAGATATGTTTGCTCTAGAGCTAATTTAAGTTAGGGATCCATTCAATTGCATTCAATTGAAAGTAGCTGAGGTTTGCCTGCTGCATTAGATTCTCTATTTTTTACAGCATTTTCCAAGTGTTACAGAGTTTACAGCTGTCGCTATGTTAAATGAAATTCATTTGTTCTACTTTGCAACATTTATTTATAGGTTTTAATATGTAGGGATGTATGTATTTGATGCATGTGGCATATGAACTAGCGATGAGAATGCATGAACATCAATGTGCAAACTGAATAGAGACAACTACACTTTGTCCGAATATCAGCACAATTTTGATGAAATCCCATTTAACAATATGCTGGAATGTGTGTATATGTGTGTGTGTGTTGTGTGCGATGAGATTATGGTTCAGTTTTGAAAATACTGCATACAATAAGTGAATTGAGATTCCTTTTGCGAATACTCAGACAACAACTACAGCAGCCAGTTTTTGGCTTAACGGCAGAGGTAGGGTTGACCCAGGTTGGCGTTCTTTTCGTTGCGCATCTCTTCGAAGAAGCGATTGATGTCCGCTTCGGTGACCACCTTCTTGCTGACGGCGAACGTCTGCAGGTACTCCTTGAGTTTGTCCTTCATGCGATTGTATTCGGTAATGGCGTCGATCTGCTGCACGCGCCCAATGGAGGCCAGCGCACGTATTCCCTGCTCGTAGCTGGAGTTTTCGCCGGCGGCACGCTTCATGCCGCGCTCCTCGTACGTTTTGGCCGAGTCCTCGGCGTCGAGCAGAAAATCCACGCTCTGCAACTGATAGAGCGCCAGACAGTCTGCACACTGGCAGAGCGCCGCGCGCCAGTCGTTGCCCCAGAACGTGGCACCTGCAATTGAACAATGGGACGAATGTGAGTTCATGTGGAGCACAGACAGCGTGCCGAGCATTTCAATTCATTAAAGTTCATTTGTTCGTTTCGTGCACGTGCCGGCAACTTCAACACTTCGAACATGAACATCGAATACTTCCAGGAGGGGCTCGAGTGCCTCATGTTCTGCGGCCAGAAACTCAGTCCGGAGCAGAAAGTGCTCATTGAGAATTCGCTGATTGCGCTGCAGGCGGAGAACCGCTTCGCCACGATGTACTTCTGGGGTCGCATCAATGGCATCACCAAGGACTACTACATTGCCTTCGGCTACACAATGGACTGCCTCAAAGATCGCAAGTACTTTTACACCGTCGACGGCTATCAGTGGCTGATGCTGCCGTTCGTGCACACCCCAAAGACCTTCCAAGCGACCATACTATGCCGTGAGCCGTTTCTGGGCGACCCGACGCTCATCACAACAGTGACGCTGGTAGGCCACGGTTGCGACTATTGCAATTAGCAGTGATGCTGATTTGATCGATTCTTTGTCAGGACCCCACCTTCGAAATCGATGCAAATCAAGTGATCTCATCCAGCGTACCGGAAAAAGTGAAACTGAAGGAGGAGGAACGCCTAGCTGCCATTGTCTTCATTATCACCGAGGAGTGTTCGGTATGTCCGCGCGGCGCACTCTACAAACTGGTAGACGGCCGTGTAGTGCACAATCAAATGTTTCGCGGCCTAAACGATCTGCAGGCAGAGAACCTGTCCTACTACCAAATCTTTCGGCTGCCGCGCAATGAAGTCAAGGACAATCTGCTGAAGCGCAGCGACTACAACTACGCCATCGACTTTCTCGACTCGATCGAAGATGTGATACCGCTGCGGCTCGCCTTCTCGCTGAACATGATGCGAAACGAGCGACTGGTCATCATCAAGTCCTGCCTCTGGCAGGGCATGACTTTCTTTCACAAAATCAACTCGCGCAAGCACGGCTTTCTCTACTTTGGCGATGGCAAGAAAAACTACGATTTGCTCTTCATGTACTAGCGGCATGCGCATGCTTCAAGGTTTTTGTTGCTTTTTTTTGGAAATTGTATTTTATAAAATTAAAATCATATTTGCTAAAAAGAACTGAGATGTTTTGGAGGAGAGGATTTCTCGAATGCAGATTAATTGTTTGGCAGAAACATTTGATGTTACTTGAGAGTCTCCTGTGTCTAATTTAATGGGATTTATGGAGAAGTTGCTAATAGCAAAAATAGGATATTGTATCACACTGCTGCAGCGCATGAAGTTTTCGGCGCATAGTTTTTGGCGCATTGGATCCCTTAAGCAAGTTTACACATTTGCCCAGCACACTCACCTTTTTCATAGTCGCCTGTCCCCTTGGGCCTCCGACACTTATTGCCTTTCTCCGGCTGCAGCACGTCCTTTTCAGCAGCGGAATCGCTTGCTTGCGACACTTCCGTTGTTTTTTCTAGCTTTTGTCGCTTGCACTCGGGTTCGGCATTCGCTGCATCCGCCTGCTGTGTAGCCTCGCTTCCGCTTGCTGCCTCGCCCATATTCATTATGTCCGAAATGCTCTTGTCCAGATCGGAGCGTAATTTGTTGTCGTTATCTTCGCACACCGACGTATCACCGGTAACCGTAATGTTGGCCTGCGAATCATCGGGCTCCTCGAGCGCCTTCAGCGCTAGTCCTGTATAGTCCTGCAGGAATGCGTGTAGTTGCATGCACGCACCACAAATTATTTCCACACACGCATCGGCATCGACCAGCTTGGCCGCTGCTGTCGGCACTTCCAGATGCTGCAAGTGGAACCAGTCCTCGCACACGGCGCACTGTAGCATCACTTCTTCAGTGGTGCGGTCCGGATCGGGATACGGTCGATGGCAGGTGCAGTATAACCCCTGAAAGTTCTGGTTGTAGGCGTTCTCCGAGTTGACTGGTTGTGGCGCCTCCAGTGCAGTGTTCAACAAGCAGCGATTGCCGTTCGCAAAACGTTCCGTGGGACAGTCGCAGCGAAAATTACGCTTAGTGTACAACTCAACTAGTTCGTGATTTTCGTGACAACGATAGGAACAGGCCAGGCAGATGCCAGCACATTTTGACAAATCGCTGCGCGACTCCGGGCAGCAAGTGAGACAGGAATACAGCGCCTGACGTTTGATGGCGCCCTGCGTATATGTGCAACATTTCTCGTCGGAGGCGCCCAGCACTGCGGCGTACTCATCTTCCAACTCTTTCTCCTGTTCCAGCACATCAACCATTGTCACACTGGACTCCTCCAACTGGCTGGCTGCATCGGCATTGTTGCATTGCTGGGACGAGTCCATTATCGCGTTCAAGTTTTTAGAAACTTCTTGTGCTTTAGAAAATTTTGCCACCTTTCGGAATTTTGTTGTACTTTTGCGTCGATATGCGCAAGTAAATACAAAGCGAAAAACGAGAATGAAACGAAATCAAATTGGCGCGCGCAGCAAATTGTAGACGTCAAGTGCTGCCACACCAATAGAAATTGCACGAAATAACAGTACCAATAGAAATATATACACATAAGAGATAAAAAATTAAGAAATGATAAAGGGAGATTTGTATTTTTTAACCATTTAGATTTAACTGTAAACTACTGCCGTGGTACACAGCTAATTAGACGTTTGATTGATTTGTATTAGACTGTTGGCAGCGAAATTATTCATGAAGATGATATTCAACGTCAATTATGGGTACTGTATCGCATAAGCATGTTGCACAAGCTTAATTATATGTAGCAGTTAAACCCTTACCGAGCGTATTTGTGTAATAAAATCTACTAAATCAAGCAAAACTCTCCTGAAAATTAAATTTACCCGCAGCTTGTCTAGTGCGCATAACAAATAGATACGGCAACATCACTTGGTCAGCCCTTTCGGAACGCACCCCATTTACCTTAACAATCGATTTACGATAACACGAACCATCGCACAGAACAAAACGTCAAAGCCCTGAGTTTTGTGTTTGCGAAATATTGCCGTAGAATATTTTTATTTTTTGTCCAATTCCAAGTGCTCTTGAAACAAAATGAACGCGCCGCCAACGTTTGAATCGTTTTTGCTGTATGAAGGCGAAAAGAAGTAAGTACTAAGCAGCGCTACTAAAGACAGTTGACCCGTAACTAACGCGATTGCCACTCGCATCGTTGCAGAATCATCAAGGAGCTGGACACCAAAGTAACCAATGCAGCCATCTTCACTGTCAACAAGGAGGATCACACTTTGGGCAACATGATACGCAAGTAAGTGCACTGCCATATCGTCAAATCGCAGCTTCCCACACATTAAATCACACTTGCAGCCAATTGCTGAAGGACCCCAATGTGCTGTTTGCCGGCTACAAGGTGCCACATCCGCTGGAGCACAAATTCGTCATACGCATACAGACCACCTCCGACTACTCGCCACACGAAGCCTTCATGAATGCCATTACAGATCTGTTGGCCGAATTGTCGCTATTCGAGGAGCGCTTCAAAGATGCCATCAAGGAAAAAAAGGAGGGCGGCGACTAACTCTACATTTACTTCTACTTTATATTTTGTAAGAGGGGGCAAGCAACTGATGTAATTCTAGGTTTTTATGGCGTGAAGTGTGTTTTGTAAATGTGAATACATTAGATTTGTAAAGCACTGAAATTGAAAGTTGTTACTTTTACGCTGCCGAATCGGGCACAATACAGACGAACGTCGGCAATATTGAAGGCAACTTTCAACAACCTTCGCAATAAGTTTGCGCGTGTGCTAATATCGGCGCCCAGTTTAGAGATTTTAGGATTTTTTAATTCCACTTTACAAGTAGAAGTACCATGTCAACTGCTCGACCCAAACCCTGCTCCACAGAGCTGACGCCAGAAATGCGCTACGAACTGATCGAAGTATGTTGTATATATGTATTATGCTGAAAAGTCCAAATACAAACACAACTGTCTGCATTTCCGACAGCTCTTTTCGCGCCAAGATGTTAAGGATTTCATTCTCAAAGTACTCATAACGAACGTAAGAAGCGTAATTGAAATGACGCGCCGCGTACTGCGCACCAATCCTCTGTACAATGAAGCACTGCTGAAGTACGACATCTTTGTGTGGGACATAGTGCGCTTTCTGCACCGCATGAATCCCGTGGAGTATGTGAACGTGTTGCATCTGGAAGAGACCGAGACCATTGTGCTGACAAAAATTATGACGGACCTGTACTGCTTGGACTACTACCTGGGCATGATCGAGCAGCGACAGCTGGAGGCTGTGCACCATCAACTAAGGTGCGTTGCTGGCTTGCGTGTCGAGCTACTGTACGGTTTGTCTTCTCGTTGCACAGAGGATGCCAACAGCTGCTGACCATACGCGAGGACTTAAAGGTGAAATATCGCCAAAATCTGGCCCTTCAACACGATTACATGGACGAAGATGAGTTCTTCAGTGTGGAGAAGGCGGCTGCAAATACCACTAAAGCTTTTGAATTCGATCAGGCTTTCAGGCGTTGCATAGATCAGAACGGCAAGCTGTGACCGAGTCACATGGTCCCACGGTCAGCATTTGACTGACCCTCTCGTCTATTTGCAGTGAAATTGCCTATACGCAGTCGCTATGTGCACAACTATCAAGAGACGCACATGGAAGCAGTAGAGCATTTAGCCAGTTATCGAGAGCAGAAAGTGCGAGAGCAAATTTATTTCTACCGTAGAGAAATGTTCAATATCAACCAAGCGACCCTTTCTGCCGTGCAGTACCACAAATTGCAGATCCAGGTGCGCAATCCACTAATTCCAACATACCCACTGGCAAACAGTCGGAAGAAAATCCGACGTGCTGATGGGTAAAAATACCCTCTGTGGTGAAAATATTTTGTTGTGGTCTCCATTAGGATTGCATGAACAAAATCGAATTCTGGTCCTGGAAGTACGAAAACGAGTATGAGCAAGTGAACAGCAAAACGATGTACTACCAGGCGGCAATGAAGGCGATCAAACGTCAGCGGCAGCGGTGCACGGAGCGTAAAGCGGCTTTACTTCAGTGCTTGGAGGAAATGACGCTGCTTGAGAAGAAAAAAAAGAAACGACAGAGGCGCAGTACTTGGAGGTATGGAGCGACTGTTGGCGCCAGTTGTCCAGTACAATGATGAATGTGTATTGTTTTTTTTTGGTTTTAATAATTTGCAGGAAATGAAGAAAAACGAAGAAAACGAGTTGGCTATAAAAGCAAGGAAAAGAACACCAAAGGCGACCAACAAGAAGCAATAGTTAGAATCTACTTAAAATGCATATTTTATAAATATTTTGCTATACATGGCATTATGTATAGAATCTGCATCAGATGGAAATATATTGGATGCATGTAAATTCGCAAAATGTGGAGTATCTCTTGAATAGATATTTTCGTATTGATATTGCAGAAGTGTGGATTGTAGGAGGACGAATAAGTTAGGTTCGAGTAAAAACTCAAAGTCGCATCTGGGCATAGCGACTAACACGACAATGGCCCATTGACAGCGAAATGGTTAAAGCGGGAGTCACGTTGCAGTCCTGAGATTTGCTTTGCCTTGTGGTGGCTAAGTGACACTTAGCTGTATCGAAAGTTGCTCAGATGACTTAGGTTCAGATAAGGAGAAAAAGTTAAAGGAACTTATAAGCTTTGATTTTCTATGAAAAAGCTAACAAAGTTGCCCTAAGGAAGGTCAGACCACTAAGTCAGAAATAGTTTCCACTATTAAAACAACTCTAGCAGATATTTTCAGGAAGGATTTCTTCTCATATCCGGTATTTGAATATTATCTGGAATCAACCAGTTAAATGCTAAGCAAGTTCAACTGATTACAGCTATTTAAAGCTGCCCGAAATTTTCTTTGACAAACAAATTTCTACATGTGGCATTTAGTTTAAGATTACTGTTCCAGTTTTTACCTTAAATTCCCCAAAATATTATTTTTTGAATAAATGAAGAAACATTACACATTTGCATTATGGTAAATTTTATTAATTATTATCTAAACTATTCAATTTGTTCACTAACTACACACATAAATAAAAGCGAAAATTACTAGCTGCCAAAAAAACTGAGTACACAATTCATTTCAAGAAAAGTTTGTTCCGAATGGAGCCAATTGCAAAAGAATACAATACAATTTTTATTCAACTAGCAATAAACATTGTAAATGTGTTTTAAAGGATTTTATAAAACAACCACTGCGATTCACCGCACAATTTTCATAACAGAAATCATTTCCAAACTCGACTGGAGTTGAAGATATTCATAAAAATTTCATTACATTACAAAATTCATACAAAAATCGAACATTAGCTGCACATAACAAATATTGAAACTAGTTAATTCAGTAAAATGTAAAGCGAAATATACGTTAGTAGCAAAGCACATTTAACATGTTAATTGTAGATGTGATCATGTTAACATGTTAATTGTGCCTTGGTTAGTAGTATTTGTAAACAGCAACAAATTTCATAGATAATCACAATTGTAGAATGTAAATGATTAGGTGAAAGCATTATTTCGGCGAAAGGCAGCCAGAGCATCAACTTTTAATATCATCTTCCGCATTAGTAGTATTCATCGTCCATGCATTCGCCGGCCTCGTGTCCAAACACTGCAGAAAATAACAGTAAAACTATAGCTATTGAGATCATATCTACTGATTTAGGTTTGGTGTACCTTCACAGGATTCACAGTATTTGCGAGGCTCTGGCAACTTGCGGTCCTTCTTGTCGGCCGGATCGTTGTTGTTGCGTTCGGAGCTGGGCGTGGGCGAGTAGTCGCGATCGTCGGACGCCTGCAGCGGACAGTCCTCGGTCTCGTGCTTGTCGAACTCGTCGCAAATGTCGCAGAAGACACGCGGCGCCGGTTTGCGTTTAGCGAGCAGTTCAAAAGGATTCTTTCTGCGCCGGCGACACGAATTGAAAAAGAGTTGTGCAATTAAATTAATATGTGATTTGTACGCAAATTGAATTCTCTCTTACTGCATATAGTCTGTGGGCAGTGCTTCCATTGCCTCAATTTTGGCCTTTAGCGTGTCGTTTTTCTTCTGCATGTCCGCAATGATTGAGTTCAGGAAGTTTATTTGTGCAATGCTATCCTCGTTGTCATCGTCCTGTCACAACAGAAAAACGCATTAAAATGTCTTGCTTCAACTATAAGTTTTTTGAACCTACCAAATTTGCAGCCGGTTCCCCGCCAGCGGCACCATTGGACTGTTTGAGCTTGCCTATGGACTGCAAATCGTTCACGCGTCCCTGCAACGCCACTATTTCGCGCGTCTTTTCGAAATCCATCATTTCCAGCCTGCGCTGCAGGCTAACACACTCAACTTTCAGCGCCTTCAGCGCCTCCACGGCGTTGCGCTTGTCCTCCTCCAGCTGCTGTATGCGCGCCAGCATTTGCTCGGCCTTCGAGCACTGCTCTTTCGCCGAATCGTCCAGCTCGTCAATGACTTGTTTGTATTCGGACAATTGCGCCTCGACCTCCACGTGCTGCTGTACTGCTGCCATCTTCTCGTCTACGGCTTGCTTTAGTTCGGCATTAGCCGTAGTCAGCTCGTCGAGTTTTGTTGTTTGCTCCAGCACCGTCAGCTGCACTCCTGCCAAGGCATTTTGCGATGCTTCCAGCTTTGCGCTGACGCCCTCCAGTGCTTGCTGCCGCTCTGCCAATACGCTGTCCCGCTGCAGCAACTGCTCCTGAGCATCGGCCAGCTGCTGCTTCATCTCGGACAGTCGCTCCAGCAACTTGGCCATGTTCTGATCCGACTCCATTTCGAACAGCTCAAAGATGTTTGTCGTTTCGCACTTTTCCTGCTCCAGCACCTGCAGCGCCTCGGACAGCTCGGCATTAGTGGCCGAAATGTTGGCATTGACTGTCTGCATGGCGTCCAGCATGCCGCGCAGCTCGTCCAGCTTTGCCTTGTCGGCCTCGGCGAGTTTGGACTTGTGCTCCAATTCGCTTTGCGCCAGCTCCAAGGCGTTTTGTAACGCACGCGTTTGGTCCTGCAATTTGCTCGCTTCGGCGCGTTCGTTAGCTTGTGAGATTTTCAATTGTTCGAATTCGGCTTTGCTGCCCAGCAGCTGCTCATCGCGCACTTTCAGCTGTGCATTGAGTTCATCAATGCTTCGGCGCAGCTCGGCCTGCTGCTGCGCCGCACTGCTCAGCGTATTCGAGCCTTCGTTCTGCACCTGTTGCAGTGCCTGATGCAAACGCTCCACTTCTTGGCCAAGTGCAACTACCTGCTTGCCCAAGTCGTCCTCCTTGGCTTTGAAGTCCAGCTGCGATTTGAGCAGCTCATCCTGCAGCAGCTTTATCTGGTTTTGCAAACTAGAAATAGCCTCGTCCAGCACGATTTTCGTTTGTTCTGCTGTTTTAAGCTGCGTCTCAAAGGCACTTACCAGCTGCTTGCGTTCAGCAGCAGCCGTCTCCGCCGCATTCTGCAGTTTCTGTGCCTCACTTTTTTGCAGCTCAACTTTGGCGCTTTCGAATTCCGTCGCTTGCGCACATTTTGCCTCCGCGGCCAATTTCAGCTCGTTGCGCAGTTGTTCCACCTCATTTTGACTCGCCTGTAGTTGCTGGTTGAGCTGCTGCAGCTGGCTGTCCAACTGCAGACGCTCGGCACTGCTTTTATCTGTGAATTCCTGCAACGTGCGCTGCTTGCTGTTCAGTTCTTCGGTCAGTTTCAAAACTTCCACATTTGTGTCTGAGGATGTGGTGCGCGCCGACGCCAAGTCTTGCTGCAATTTGGCGATTTCAATCTCTGCGCTGGCGCACTTCGAGTTCAGCGTTTCCAGCTTGCGCGTCAGATCGCCCAGCTCCAGCGCCTGTTTGCCATTCTTCTCCTGCTCCTGCTTGAGCTGCTCGAAGCGCTGGAAGCTTTCCTCCGTGCTGCCTTTCAGCTCCTGTGTCAGCGTTTCCACCTGATTGCATAGCGCGTCGATGCGCTGCTGACCCGCCTGCAGCTGACCCTCCAGCAATGCGCGCTCGCTGTTGGTCCTATCTATGAGCTCCTCGTAGGCTTTCTGCTTGGTTGTCACGTCCTGCGACAGCTTGAGCAGTTCGGCGTTCGAGTCGGTCGACGTGGTGCGCAGCGCCGTCAAGTCGCGCTGCAATGATTCGCTTTGTGCTGCCAGCGCATCGTATTTGGTTTGCAGATTTTCCTGCTGCCGTTGTGCATCGCTCAGCGACAACTCCAGCTTGACGGTCTTCTCTTCCAGTGCGGTGATCTGCTCCTGCTTCTTTGTCAACTCGTCTTTTGCCTTTTGCGCACTGTCTTTTAACGCTTCGAAATCGGACGCCGAGTTGGCCAATTTCTGATTGAGTTCCTCCAGTTGGCCTTCAAGTTTGTGGCGCTCATCGTTGCCGCTGCTCTGCAGTTCGGCGTAGGCCTTTTGTTTGGCCGCCAACTCCTCGTTCAGTTTGCGTATTTCCGCCTGCAACTCACTGCCGGAACTGCGCGCCGCCAACAGATCCCGCTGCATTGCTTCGCTCTGCGTTTCAAGACTTTCGCATTTCTTGCTCACTGCCTCGAGCTTGCGCGTTTGATCACCCAATTCGAGTTGCAGTTGCGCGGCACTTGACTCGCGCTGCCTCAGCAGCTCCTCCAGCCCGGCGCATTTGCTCACGGACTGCTGGAGCTCCTGGCGCAGCTTATCGAGCGAATTATTGGCGTTCTCCAGCGCAGCTGCAGTAAAGTTCAAGTTCGAGGTCTGCTCGGTCAGCAAGCGCTGCTGCTCGGCTTGCGTCTGCGTCCATTGTTGCAGTTCCACCTCTTTTTGCTTCAACGTGTCTTTCAGTGCTTTCACTTCCGCTTCCAATTGACTCAACTGTGCCGACATCTGCTGCACCGTTGCCGACGATTCGCCCTCCAGCGTTTTGGTTCTACTCTGCAGTTTCTCAATCTCAGCGTGTAAACACTCGATCTCCTTCGTCTTCTCGCCCATAGCCTGCGCCGAGTTCTGCGTCAAGCTTGCCAACTCTGCTTCGCGCTTGCTGACCAACTCTTTGACCTGCTGCAGTTCTGCCAATGCTGACGCCTGCGCGCTGTCTCTCTCCTTCAGCTGGCTGTGCAGCGCTTCTTCGTTAGCCTTAATACTGTCTTTAGCCTCTTGCGTATTCTTCAGTTCCGCTCGCAGTTGCTCATTTTCTATGCTGACCTCGCTGATGCGCTTCTTCAGCTCCTCCATCACAACCTCCAGCTTGACCAATGCAGCCTGTTTCTCTTCATCAGCACTTGTGGTCTCCTTCAGCTTTAGCTCAATGTTTCGCTGTATGTCAGCCAGCTTCTTCAGCTCCTCCATGGCCGTTTTCTGGCTGCTCTCCAACATTGCTTTGGCACTTTGCAGTCGCGCAATTTCTTGCTTCAACTGCACAATCTCTGTTGTCTTTTGCTCCAGCGTTGTTTTGCCCTCGACGGTGCCCTGCTGTTGCACCTTCAGCAGCTCGTCGAGCGTTGCATTTTCCGCCCTTTGCATGCTCAGCTCAGCCTTCAATTTGGCCAGTTGTTCGTTGAGCTCCTGCAATTGGCCGTCGCGCGACTTACACTCCATGCGCAGAATCTGGCATTCGTCTTCCATATTCGCACGTTCGCTCTCGAGCGTGTCCTGCGAATTCTGCTGCGCTGCCAGCTCCTCGGTGAGATGTTTCACTTCCGCCTCTTGCGCCTGTAATTTCAGCTGATAATCAGCATTTGACTGTTGGCGTTCCTTTTCGTTTTCCTCCTTGATCAGCAACAGTTCGCGGCGTAAATTGTCGATGCCGCTCTGCGACAGCGAAAACTTTTCCAGACTCTCGTCCTTCTCCAGCAACTCCTTCTGCAACGTCTCATTCTCGATCTGCAGGTACTGAATGTTTTCCTGCAGTCGCTTTTCCTCATCCTGTGCGGCACGAAGGCGCGTCTCATACTCCTTCGTCTGATACTGCAAACGTATGCCGAGTTCAGCTACTTTGGCATTGGCCGCATCTGTGACGGCCGCCAAGGCCGCTGAGTTGTCTGAAAGCGACAATGACTGCACTGACGTCTGGCTGACTGTCCCTGTAAGAAATACGAGTAAACATTTGCTGAGTGTCAACAGTTGCGGAAATCGTTGAATCTTTACCTGAAGTTAGTTCACTGAGCTTCTGTTCCAGGTCCTGGATTTTCTCCTTGTAGACGTGCGATTGAGCCTAAAGTTTGAGAGAACGAAAGTATTCAGTCATTGGGCTGAGCGGAGCTACAATTCACAGACATTGGCGCAGGGCATGTATTAACCTCACTTTGCTACTTATTAACTATTGGCTTCCTAAATGCATTATTTAACTAATTCATTGAAAAGATTTTATATTTAAAAAGATTTTATATTAGGTATATATATTTTCTTTTATCGATGCGAGTTGACAATTTGAGGTATACATATATCTGATTGCTAAGGCGTAAGAATAGAAAATAACGAGACATTGAGCAGTTATTTAAGCTCACAATAATGCAATATTTCAAGGGATCAAGCATTGCTCAATAATTTCTGGGGCAAGACCTTTTTGGGGGCGAATAAAGAAGGAAATCAAAACTGCAAGTGCTGGCTTTTTCAGTCGTTGACTCTCAGACTCTCAACGTATCTGTTTTGCTTCTGAACTTTAAGAAACTCAACCCAACAAAAAAATATGAATCAGGATCGTGGTGTACAGTATGATGATATATCTGTGTATGGACGAAATCTTTCATCGTTGAAACACTCTCACCTAACTCACCAAATCTATCTCAGTTATCAAAACAATCCTCACTAACCTCAAAAATTTATTCACACAAAAGTTGTATGAGCGAGCGAAACTATTTTACGAATTTTAAAATAGATTCCGATCAGTGGTATTCACCATGTCCAATGATATTACGAGTCAAAGTCACGCTGTGACGCTTCACAAATTGGGTTAAATGGTTAAATTTGGTTTGGAAAGATAACAGAAGTAACAACTTCTGGCGACTGGACTAAGAAATTGACTCTTATTTGAATCGCAATTCAAGGTATGGCAGTTATATGGAAAATTTTCGAGTCAAAGCAAATAAAAAAAAAATTATTAAGTACATTATACCGTACAACAAAAAACCACTTGTGTCGAGACCCATTCAAAGGTTGATATACGCGTGAGAAATTAGGTCATTGATAGTTACTTGGCACTCAGTTTTTCATTTTTGGATTCGATGTCCTTTTAAAAGGACTCTAAAATTTTAAGGTCATACTCATTTCCAAGATTTTTAAAATATTTGTGCAATGATGAAGATATGAGTATCACATAAAAGAGGAAAATTGTCCCCTTTTGGCTAAATTTCCTATTTTGAACTTTCAGGACCAAAATTTGTCAGTAAGGTAAGGAAAAAATACACATTTTTCGAAAATGCGTTCCAGGAAAGTTCGTAGTCGAAAGATTTTCCGCACATTTTTACATTAACATTACCCTTTACTTGTTATCAATGGGCCCAGTAAACAATTTAGGTTGTAGAGTGGAAGGGCCTGGATCCAACCCATAATCATTACTTGTTAACAATTAAGTAAATAGTATGAAGAGAATGCTGGAATGTGTCGTATGCATTCCATTAAAAGCGATGGCGCACTTGAATTGACTTCATTTGGAAGCATTCCTTTCGAAATTTTTGAACCCAATACCAATTGAAATCATATTTCCCACCCAAAATGCTTGTGACAAACAGATATTTCGGGGCTTGAGCCCCTAAAACCCGCATCGCGTGTGCAACTGATTGGTGGTATTTCAGGAAAAGAGTATCATTCATTGAGGTATTCGTTATATGTTGATATTCTAACTCACATTTAGAAGACTTATGGTGTTAATTGCAGTGCTCAGAACAATGTTTTTTATCTGTTAAGCATAGTTATAGATATGAGATAGGGGACCATGGTATCCAAGTAGGGATTCAGATATCGAAATTACAAGAAACAAAACTGTCCAGTACAAAACACGTTGGTTGTAAGCTTGCAGCCAAAGTGGTTATGAGTCATTCTGATTAGTCGTAGTTCAGACTTTTTTTATAGAAAAATTTTTACCTCATAAGTATCTATTGATCTTATAAGTATCTATTTTAATTAAATAGTATCTATGGTATCTACTTTATTTAAAGTAGAACAAATATGACTCTACTTTTCTCCTGCACATACCTATGTGCATACTTTCTAAACCTCTTGAGGATAACAATCGAAGGTAAAATGTTCAAAGTTGTCGCACCTCACTTCAAGGCATTGGGCACCACTGGGTGACTTTCTGCTGGGTTGTGGGCCACTCGGCAGAAAACGAAGTAGTGGACGAGATGGCAAGAAAGCCATTACTGATTACTGACCTGATTATGAATATTGATAGCTCGACCCAAGAAGATATTGAGTCCTCATGACGTAGCAGGACCTCAATTCAATAAATTTCAATTCAATTAAATTTTTCAACAAAATTAATAAAAATATTGGGTGTTTTGAACGCAAACACTGCAGAAGGGTTAGCGCGCATTGAAAACCTTTCATTAGAAACTCCATTGGTGATCCCTGTAATCAAGTGTTGTCAATTTAAAGTCGGCTGTATCTTATCATCTAAACAATTGCCTAGTTGCCTGACAGCCGTTAGGACGAAGCAGAAATTTGAAAATTGTTTATTCCTACATTTACCTACCATGCGTAATCTTTATTTTTATTGAAATGTAACGAAAACACATTTTTAAAAAACTATAGTCCAATTGCTTTGGGTATAAGCAACATGAATTGTTTTCTTCAAAGACTTTTTGCTCCAGAATTGCCTAAATTGCCTGAACTCCTGCGAGTAAAATATGTATTCCAATTAAAGCTATTCCGCAATCTATGAAATATTAACCCATAGAAGTAGAAAAATTGTCATCTCGAAGGACAGTTTTCGGAGCTCTGTGGTATCTTTTATGGGTGGTTTTATATCTCATATGAGTTAGATTAATGAATAGAAGTAGGAAGTTGTCCCCTCGAAGGACTGTTTTGAAAATACTTGGATACCTTGTATAGGTAGATTTATATCAATTATAAGGTTAAAAGAAGATATTAAGTATAGATGTCAAAAAGTCTGTCGTTTAGTCTGTGCTTAAGAATTTTAGGATGGCTGTTTGTAAACAGACAATTCAACTTTGCTATGAATAAAAAGGCAGACACAGTGACGTACACTGTATAGATAAAACCTGCATAAGGAAATCATAGGGAAAATTCGCAGGTGGGAAATGGTAGATAAGGTGTACAAAATTGGAGTACTGCAGGCTATAAACTGGGCAGCTACTATATACTGGGACATGCCATGGCGGAAGAGCGTAAGTTTTGTGCTCTTAGCGTAATATATATAATTATGTACATATGTATCTCCATATATGTATAAGTATAACACCGTGTGACAAAAATGACAAAAATTTTTCACACCGGGAAAAATCCATATGTGCGTGAAACTAGAGACCAAATATAGTAATACTGCGTACTCAGTTTTTCATTTCTACATCCTTTGTTCTTTTAAAAGGCCTTCAAAATTTTGAAGAGGATAAAAATAAAAAAATACTTAACCTCGTTAGAATATGGCGATATGTATATCAAATGAAAGAGGAAAGGCTCAAGAATAATATATATATTAATATATATATATTAATAATAATATATATATTAATAATATATAATAATATAAATAAAATTAATTTTTTATCTATTTGTAAAAAAAGGATATGAAAAAGGTCCTTTGGAAATTTTAATCCTTTATATCCTTGAAAATTTACATAGAATTTTCTTGAAAAGTAAGTTTGTTAAAATCCCAAATCTCCCTGATCACGTGAAAAAGGGATTCTAGGCAGTTCGTCATCTCATGACGGTCCATTTTCTATGGGCAAATCACATTGAAAAGGTAGTCATATCTAAAAGTGCACTGTCCTGCCTGTGGGGAGAATTGTGAGACGATGATGATGATGCCCAATTTGACTGACGTTTATCACTGCTTTACTAGGATTTTTTCGGAGGTCAAGTAGATTACAAGAGCAGTAACAGGGAACATCAAGTTCAGTGCAATGGATATATCTAATGTCTGAGTGCTACGTTTACTAGGCTGTGAAAGGAAAACAAGCCGCCGGAAGGTTTAACACACGATACTTACACACCCCTGAGATAAGGAAGAGATATGAGAGACAAAGTGTGATTTTGGTAGGAAGTTAATAACCACTTCACATCTCTATGTAGATAAAATCTGTATGGAGAACATTCCCACTAAACAAAAAGCACCTGAAGAATTGGTCTGCTTTAACTAACTACTCACTATTACATAGATCTAAGCCTATAAAGTAATAGGAAAGATTTGCTCTGAACGGAAAAGCATCCGAAAAGTGGTCTGCTTCCATCAACTACTCACTACTACATAAATGTAACATGCACCTACAGAGGAATAGGATAAGAAACATTTGCAGTGAACAAAAATACATCCGAAAAGTAGTCTGCTTTACTATAATAATTACTCACTACTACATAGATGTAAGTCTACAGAGCCTCAGTTCTTTTAACGAGTATCACATTAACTCAAAACACTGTTTTCTCCCTTTTCGTCTTTTTCTTACTAAACAAATACAATTTTCGAATCATAATTTAACACTTCATGCTTAACCTCTCCATGCCCATAAAATTGACTCAATGTCTGTAAATTTTTGCTTGATTTTTTAAATTTCTCAATTCCTCGATTTCTTACATTGAATTCATCTCCACAGAATGTGGCTTCATCTATGGAGAATTGTAAATCTTCCGATTTCTTACGTTCCTCCTCGAGTGCTCGTTCCAGCTGCACGACGCGCGATTTCAGCTGCAATTTGCACAAAATGCAAAATCATGATCAGTAAAGTTGTGAAGGTAACACTAAGTAAAACAACAAAAAATGCGTATTTCTTCAATATTTATTCATTATTCGCTGTACGATTAATAAGTATGAGTGTATAATGTAAAATAGTGTTCTCAACTTTAGCGCTTTTGCTGCACGCAAATAAAGCCATTAATCGTAATCATAATCGTAACGGTAATCATAATAGTAGTTGTAGTTGTAACGGTAGTAAGTTACATACACATATGTATATAATAAAAATAATAAGCAAGAAAATTCGCTTATATAATCGATGCAAGTATATCTGCTTTCGGGCACCTAAACTCGTTCCCACGGTTTGCTCCATCGGTGGACAATTTCTATTTCCTTTTCCGTTTGTCGAAATGCAAAAGTGAAATATCCAAAAAAAAACACAAAACTAGGAGTCGATCGTCACTGCGTGTGGTTGGACGGCGCTACTGCGAGCGCACTGGCACACACACACACACGGGCATGTGTGTGTGTATGTGTGTGGGTGTATCATCAATAAATTTTTGGTACTGTACAATACGTCGATAGATCTGCATAGAAGATATCCATATCCATATCCGTACAAATGATTTGAGCACGGCACAAGAACTCGAGTGCATCAGCTGGCGGCGGAGCGGGGCGCGCCTATTTCATGCGCAGCGGCGTGAGTACGCTGTGCAGTATGCAGTGCCGCTCGTGGTTGCCATACCAGCCGCGGAACTCGCGGCGCAGATCGGCCAAGCGAAAGCTGCGGCGTTCGATGAGACGGGCCCAGCGATCCGAGTCGCTAAGTTTTTTCTAGAGCGGAGTAGGGGGGGATTGTGGAGCGCATTAGAGTTACAAGTACACAAGTGTCAAATCAAGCTGTGCAAAAAATTAAGTGTAACGGTAAGTAACGGTCAAAACGATGGCAGTTTGATGGGTCGCGTGGGCGATCGATTGGTTGATTGGGTTGTTGGCTGGTTGATTGGTTTGTGGTGACTGTCTGATTTGCTGTTGGACGGGACGTTGGCTAAATTTTTTGCGGCAATCAAATTAATGCACAAATGTTTGGTACAAAATTATGTAAGAAAATTACATAACTAAATAACTATTATGCAAACGGCGCACTTCCTTCAATGCTCAGATTGTGTATGCGCTTCGTTAATCAGTTGCAAGCGTTTAGAGCCCAACAAACACACACACACATACATAGACACACTACATGGCCACAATAGCAATAACAAAAACAAAAAACCCAATAAAACATTGCAATGCGCATAATTTCCCACTTTGTTTCAACATGGTAATTTTTTTTCCACTTTTGGCAGGTAAAAGGGGAAAAAATATATAAAACTGCAATTCAGAGAAAAAGAAAACAACAACAATAAACAATTTATTTATTCAGAGAAGAACACTAAACTAGCCAACAAAAATATATATGTATATTTAACAATAAAGAAAAGCACAAACTTTACATGAATTAATATTTTATGCTAACAAGTAAACCGAAATTACCTCAGCGCGATTCAGTGATTCATTCATTACTGTCGGCGAACAGTTCAAGCGCAGACAAAACATTGTTACGATCTACAATGCTATTAACACCAACCAACAAAATAAGGAAAAATACAAACAAACAAACAAGAATAACCGAATAGCAAACTTATCATAAAGGCCTTGCAAATAAATGCAAGACCGGTGTAAAGGTGCAAAATATAACTGCAAATAAATGGACAATAACTCCAATGGTTACACATGCATCTACAATTTCAAAGGCACAAAAATGTGCAGTTTCTACAGTTTATAACTCGCAATAAATACAAACTTTGTAGTGAAATTGTCAGCTAAAGTTTAGAATAAACATTCAAACAAACACAAACAAATTAGTGATTAAGATAATAAGATTAAGATAATAAGATTAATAAGATTAATTTCAACGTTAAGCCACCTATGAACTTTTGAACAATTGTTTTTTATGTACATATATGGAATTTAGTTCAAGAAATTGCACCAAGTTGCAATTAGTTGTGGACAGAGTTTTAACTCAACTGGATTTTAATACTTTTACAAGGTCGGACCGCTTTGGGCCGCTTGTTCTCCATTCATTCAGTTATTGTATCGTATGTGAACTCTAAGCTGACATGTGTGTTAAATCGTTTATTAACTTTAGAAAAACTTTATAAAAGACATCAAATTTTGATAATGGGACTGTTTGCTGTCGTAGGATCGTATTGGGAAGATGCGTGGTATGAATCCAAAAGAAACTAATGGGGAAAACTACGTTCAACTAATGACGTTCAACTATTTCAGACCTTCAAATTTTGGTATTGTTTACTGTCGTAAGATCGTAGTGGGAAGATCTGTGGTGTAAATCTAGGAAAAAAGTAATGACAAACTACTTCCGGAGGGGTTAATGATATTCAACTAGTTGCTTAGTAAAAAGATTTTAGCACAACAGATTTCATCACCCTTGCAAGAGAGGACTTTCGGCCATTGTGGACTCTAAGCTGATATATCGAATCGTTTAACTTCTGAAAAGCTCTATAGAAGAGATCAAGAGATTGGTATTGCGACTTTTTACGTAGTAAGTTCGTAGTGAGAAGATGGTATGAATCCAAAATAAACTAATAAGGAAGACTACTTCCGGACAGAGTAAATGACGTGCAACTATTTCAGACCTTCAAATTTTGGTACTGGGACTGTTTACTGTTTATACAACGGATCAAAATTTAGTCATGGGGCTGTTTACTGTCGTCAGATCTTAGTGGGAAGATGTTTGGTGTGAAGGACTACTTCCGTAGAAGTTAAATGAGGTTCAACTAGTTTCTGAAAACGTTTTAGCACAACAGATTTCATCACCTTTGCAAGAGTGGACTTTGGGCTTTTGTGGACTCTAGGCTGACATATCGAATCGTTTATTTATTTCTGGAAAACTCTTCTACGTCTATGAAAGAGATTGTAGAGATGGGTGATGTAAATCCAAGAAAAAAAAAACCAATTGAAAACTACTTCGGGAGGCGGTAAATGAGAAATCACAAAGTTCAGGGAAACAAAATGCTTTTTTGGCTTTTAAAATTCCATGTATATTAAACACATTGGATTGTAATATTATTGGACTCCAATTGCATTACTGCATTTTCAG
This sequence comes from Melieria crassipennis, assembly GCA_963668005.1. Classification (NCBI taxonomy): domain Eukaryota; kingdom Metazoa; phylum Arthropoda; class Insecta; order Diptera; family Ulidiidae; genus Melieria; species Melieria crassipennis. The sequence goes on from OY764961.1 coordinate 19,912,060, forward strand.
AGGGTTTTTAGAAACATAAACCTTCATTCATCTTCAGAGACTGTAACTAATACCGATTTTTACAATTTTATACGCATAGAAATTTCTTGAAACTTGTATTGAATCACTGAAGTTTTTATATAAGCATTTTAGAAAACTTTGTGACTAAAAATAGTCACAACTGGTTTTAACAGACATCTGAAATCTCGCTGCCTTATAGAGCAACGAACATTGAAGAGTAAGAGTTTCTATCTTTTAGAAGATTTTCTTTCAGAGAGTAAAAAAAAAAATTATAAAAAACTTTAATGGTGTCAATTTAACTCACAATGGGCACTCTAGTGTTAATAAATTATGTATGAAAAAGCATTGTAACAGCATTGTATTATGAACAGTTGTGAAAAAATTATTAGATGCTGATTAAAAATTCAATAAAAGTTCAAAGAAGATAATTAAAATTCATAAAAATAGGAAAATTTAAATTTAATTCAAAATAAAATTAATAGCACATAAATTCATGAAATTTAGTGTCTACTTATTTCTACTACTGGAATTAAATATTTAAATTTACTTGTCATTAAATTTATTTTGAATACGTTGAATTTTATGTAAATTTCTTTTGACTTTTTCATGTACTAAAAATGACAAGTTGCTTTAGATAACTTCCCATTAATTTTGATTTTTTTTCTATGTATTTTAACTGATAAAATTTTGAGTACCAGAGTTCGTACTTGGACAATATTGATCACATCATTATCACGATTAAAATTAAAATTTTTTACATAAAAAAACATAATCACAATCACAATGTCGACAGTCCCAAGCTCAAATTTTCTGACTCGATCGTAAATGTGTACCAGTTCCTTATAAGAGGAATGATAGCAATGATAGGTGATACCGTTATGTGCTCGAATCATCATGATCATATGAGAAAAATTGGATTACGATCAAATGTATTCCACACATAAATCCGAATCGGTCACAATAGTGTTGATCCATGCTCAAATTTTCTCACTCGATCATCACTATGCACAATTAGTTTCTTACACGATCCTGCCAATGATCGATGATATTGATGATGATCATCATCAACATATGAGACAAAATGGGTATGAATCAAACATGATTTTGTTTGTTTGCCAGCCAGTTTCTTCCACCATCATAATAGTGATCATTGTTTTGGTATTTCTCACACGATCATGAAGATGTAAAAACCCATTGGGAATGCTTTGAATCGTAATGCTTTGAATGATCAACTACGAACCCTGATCAACATTCAGCGATATGTATAATTTAAAGCGAAGCTTTCACACGCACAACGAAAACCCGACTTCGAACAGCAAGAAATATGGCTTCTCCCGCTTGTGTGCCTCAGTTAGTATGTTTTTCCCTTTGTTAACTTGAAATAATTTAGTAAACTTTTAAATTACAAAGTTAATTCAATTCACGCTATTCGGTTTCACCAACTTTTAGATAATTCTTGAACGAAAACTCTTCAATTGTGTCAAATTTTGATGATTACTCGTGCACTGTTTTTTGCAACAATTTCAAATAATTTGATCAATTAAGCCAACTCTAAGTATCAGCTAATATTTAAATTTTCTCTGTTGTCCTCTCATTTTAAAATCATTCATTTGGCGCTTTTCCCTTTTACGCAACCATTGGCCAATTGTGAAACGTGACTTGCTGAAAATGGCCAAAATGAAAAATCGTGCGCAAGATGCAATTATCCATACTACTTAGTTACTCGAGATGTACTATATGTATGTATGACGCTATATTTATGTGGCTATGTAGGTGTATGAAAACAACAACAACAATAACGACAACACAAAGGCAACAGAAACAATTTGTTAATTGAAATGTAGGACAGCAAATGGCTAAACGCAGCAACAGCAACAAGAACAGCGACAACTGCTTACAAGGTGCTTTGTAAAAATGAAAAATTAATAAAAAAATAACAATCAACTGAAAAACACGCAGGCAAACACGCAATTAGGCTGTTTAAATAAATTAATTGGAATTTCAAAAACTCGATAAAATAAACAACGAACGAAAAACGATGAAATGTTAAGTGGAATAAAAAGAAATGTTGGCAAATTAAGGCAAGTTCCATGCCAGGTGAGCAAACACCAACCACCCTAAGCAAGCTCTCAGTACCCCTCGTACCGCGTTCGCATGCAAGCGCTGTGTCTGTCTCTGTGTATGTGTGTGGGTGGGAGTGTAGGTGAGTGAGTGTGTGTGTGTGTCGTGTGCCTGTGTTAGCCAACGTCAACAACGCAATTCGTTCACTATCGTCGCGCCGTCTACAGCGCTGCTCGCTGTTCACCAACCAACCGTTGTGATCAGTTTCTTCGTATCGCAAAACCACACTTTCTTCGTTGGCGGCGTCGGTGAGCGCGACGGCGAACGCTTCTGGGCCAGCGACGAGCGCTTCTTCGCTGCCGCCGGCGGCGGTACGGTGAGCAGCCGCGGGCACGTAAGGCGAAAGGGCCGCCTCGTGGCGGCGTACTCGACTGGCGCGTAAAGCGCATCGCTGTAGATAATTACCTCATTGATGTTCTTCTGGAAGAGCAGCGCCTGATTCTGCGAGTCCTCACGATCTAGATCGCGCTCGATCATCAGCTGCTCGATGTGTTTCTGTTTCTCGTGTAGCAGATCCTGTTCAGATACCATAAGAGATCGAATAACAAAAAAAGAGAGAGAAAAAGAGAAAAATGGGCGCTTTTATAAACACGTTTTGGAAATGTGTACCAAGGTGGGAGAAGGGGGCCGAAAAACATATACACAAAAACACACATTTACATGTATAAAAAAAAATACAAAACCGTTTGTGATATGTACAGCTTCAAGAGTACTTAAGCTAGTGGAGACGGTGCTATACTTAGATCTAAATACAGTGGTCGACTGGAAAAACTGGAAAAACATTTTCTTAGTAAATTATTTGAAAAACAAAGCTGGTGATATGGAAAAATTGTTTAGAAACTTTCAGTAAAGTTGACTGACTATGAGGGAAAAGTTGATATTTGTAGTAAAAAGAGAAATTGCCGAGATTTCAGTAAAGATTGTAAAAAGTCTAGGAAATAATTAGGCACTCCCTTTTTCGATAACATGGATAACTCAGTTTAGCGAACATCAGAGACTTTATGGGGTTTCTCCACAAAACAAAATGGCTTGTATAGGCTCTCCGACTTGCATTAAAACAGATCACTCTCTCCTCTCTCTTGACGGTATCGCCTTTTAAAAGGGAGTCTCAATGGATTCCCTCTTCCACTCGCTCTTTAAGATTTTCCCTACTCTTGTGGTAACACAACGGGTCATTACTGGCCTATGTGAGCATTATAAGTTGACACCAAAACCTAACCTAAAACCATGTTGTTGTCTTTACGGGAAGTTGTCTTCAGAAATCCATACCCAGTCCTACTTAACTCTTTCGCTATTTTGTTGCCATATGGCAACATGCTACTTTGTGGACGTCTGCATTCTCTATGGTTGCAAGAATACATTTTTTTGTTGGTCTTTAGAATAGTTTGAAGTTTTAGGAAAAATACGAAATTAATAAACTGAATATTTAAGTTTAACAGGTTCCGAGTATAAAAATTAAAAAATTTAAAATTTTAACTTTCCCCAGTAAAAACCTGTAGCGAAAGGGTTAAATATAAACTAATATAATTCATTGTCCATTTTATCAAGTTTGTGTTGTTCATGAATGACTGAAATAAAATAATATCTATCTATCTATCTATCTATCTATTTACCTATTTATCTACTTATCTAGTTATCTACTAAGTAATAGGTAAATAGCTATTTATCTCTTTACTTATTATCTATTTTATTTATTATCTATTTTACTTATTACTTATTATCTATCTATCTATCTATCTATCTATCTATCTATCTATCTATCCATCTATCTATCTATCTATCTATCTATCTATCTATCTATCTATCTATCTATCTATCTATCTATCTATCTAACTATCTATCTATCTATCTTCTATCTATCTATCTATCTATCTATCTATCTATCTATCTATCTATCTATCTTCTATCTATCTATCTATCTATCTATCTATCTATCTATCTATCTATCTATCTATCTTCTCTCTATCTATCTATCTATCTATCTATCTATCTATCTATCTATCTATCTATCTATCTATCTATCTATCTATCTATCTATCTATCTATCTATCTATCTATCTATCTATCTATCTATCTATCTATCTATCTATCTATCTATCTATCTATCTATCTATCTATCTATCTATCTATCTATCTATCTATCTATCTATCTATCTATCTATCTATCTATCTATCTATCTATCTATCTATCTATCTATCTATCTATCTATCTATCTATCTATCTATCTATCTATCTATCTATCTATCTATCTATCTATCTATCTATCTATCTATCTATCTATCTATCTATCTATCTATCTATCTATCTATCTATCTATCTATCTATCTATCTATCTATCTATCTATCTATCTATCTATCTATCTATCTATCTATCTATCTATCTATCTATCTATCTATCTATCTATCTATCTATCTATCTATCTATCTATCTATCTATCTATCTATCTATCTATCTATCTATCTATCTATCTATCTATCTATCTATCTATCTATCTATCTATCTATCTATCTATCTATCTATCTATCTATCTATCTATCTATCTATCTATCTATCTATCTATCTATCTATCTATCTATCTATCTATCTATCTATCTATCTATCTATCTATCTATCTATCTATCTATCTATCTATCTATCTATCTATCTATCTATCTATCTATCTATCTATCTATCTATCTATCTATCTATCTATCTATCTATCTATCTATCTATCTATCTATCTATCTATCTATCTATCTATCTATCTATCTATCTATCTATCTATCTATCTACTACTTCAACGTTCGCTTCTAATGAAATTATCTATGGAAATTATCCAACCAACAAAGTTGCACATCAGTCGACCACTGTACATTTCACACTTTAAGCTTATAGCTTCTTCTCACACAATTCTCACATGAAGCACCAACACAGCCCCATTGTGTTCAAGCTTAAATATGATCGCATTATCAGCTGGCGGAGGGAAACAGATATGGGTGCGGTAAAGGAAAGCGGTGTAAGGTGTTGTTGGAGCAATTGTGCTTTAGTTGGAGCAATTGTGCTTTATTTTGTAATCAAGCTGGCGAACAACATGCAAATTATTTTCGAAAACAATAATAACAATTTACAATTACAAATATGTACAATTATACCGAGATAAGGGAAATTAAAAGTAAGCTAAAAATAAACTTAAACGAAATCATAAAATACAGTGAAATAAAACAAAGACAAGCGTGCACCAAGCGATTTGCTTTTGGAAAATTGGCAAATATTGCTTTATTGAAAATGAACAAACACTCTGCGACAAACAAAATCAATAATAGAAAATCTTTAACTTTTATTCCGAACAAAAATAATACATACTATGTAGTTGTTTTTGCTTTTATTGTACAAAGGTGGGTGTGTTAGTGTTTAGTACAGCTTACAGCTAAGATTAGTCAACATTAAGAAAATATTCAAATTGCATAATATTGAACAAAACAAATAAATAAGCTGCACAGCGGTGGGTGTGCAGAGGAGAGAAGAGACTCAGGACGGCAGCCAGAAAGCAAGCAGATGTGAGCCGGCGACATTTGACAACAGTTTAAATGTGTAAGAAATTAGTTTCAATGACTTGCTTGCTGGTTACTTTTTTGATTTGTTTTTGCCTTTGCGTTTGGTCTCAAAAACTGGTCTTATACAATGGTGGGTGGTTAAATAAGTTAGCGTACCTGCATGGAGAATTGCGATTTGGGCGTGGAAGCGAGCGGCTTGATCGACAACGGTTTGCGCTGCATTAAAAGAGGAAAAACGAATTCAAATTGTTAATGGTTAATTGTTTGGTTAGCGGCGGCGAGCAAGTTAACGCATTAAAAGGCTTTTAGCGGAACGGCAGACAATTTAGTAATTAAAAAAAAAACAAACAAAACAAAAAATGCAGTAACCAAAAACACTTCACGTGAGGTTTCACGGTCTAGAGGGACGGACGAGTGTGTGCGGCGAGTGCATCTTGTCGGCAGCGCCTTGTAGAGTTATTGCTCTATGTTCTTGTATCTTTTGATCTCTTACTGCCAAGCTTGTTATACCTGAGCGTTCATGCGCAAGCGCGACGTGTTCGTGGTGGCAATGCTGTTCGTTGTGTTCATGGTGCCAATTGAGGTGAGAGATTCGCGCGAGCCGGTGCGCGAGAGGCGCGACTTCTTGGACGAGGGCGACAGCGAGACCTTTGCGATCGGCACGAAAACTCCATATTTCGGCTTGCATTCAAAGTATCTGCAATAGTGCAAGAAAACTCAAACTCAAATATTGGAAAACTCAAGAAAAGCAGGTTTTATAATTAAAATTTACCTTATGCCATCCACGGTGCCATCGTTTTTGCCAGTTGGCTCGTCCAGCTCCACGCCGCACCAATTGCCCGAGGCGAATTGTGTTTCGCCCAGATAACGCAGAATGCCGGGACGGCTGCCAAAGCCGGAAGACACAATTATGCGATCGCCAACTGTGAGACCGTTTTCTATGGCCATACAAACAATCGAAATTATTGAAAAGGATTTTTAAATTTAGTTAAGTGAGAGTTGAGTGATTGCACTTACTGCCTGGACTGCGCAGAAACGAGCTGCGTATGCTGGCAGTTGGCGAAACGGTGCGCGAGCGTTCGGGCGAGTTTTTGGACATCGGCGAAGTGGGCGTATGAGCGCCGGGCAGCGGTGCCAGTGTGAGACGTGTGAGGCGCGAGAATATGCCGCGCTTCGCTTCGCACTGGAAGTAGCGTTTGCCGGCCACGCAACCGTCATTTTTGCCTGCAACAAACGTTGCTTAGCGCCATTGAGCTATGCGACAAACTGAGTACTTACCATTCGGTTCGTCCAGCACAATGCCCGCCCAATCGCCGGGCGCAAAGTGTGTCTCGCCGATGTAGGCTATCTGACCGGGACGTATGCCGCCAACCCATACCTTTTGACCAATTATAAACTGTTCTGTATCGTGTGTGAGAACGGCACCATGATCTGTAATAGCAGAAGAGACAAGTGCGGAGGGTGTTGTTAATTAAATTATTAATTAAATATTAAATTGATTTGAAAATGAATTGGAAATGTTCGAATATGATTTTACTAAATGTATATATTGTAAATGTCGACCTTTGATGACTGCCTTGTCTCGTTTAGATAAATTCAGGACACTTTAAAACATACGTTAGTTCTTTCATTAACTTTTGCTTCAATTCAGAAGATCAAATTTGCTATTTTAATGTGTGATGGGAAGAAACAAGTTTAAAAGTTTTATATTTAGAGTCAAAACCAGCATTTTCTGTGCTTCTGGCACAAATAACTTTGACAACCGGCTGAGATTCGTGACACAAAAAGGCACAAAACAGGCTTCTCTACTGTCAGAAATGCCATAGAAAATCAACTCGTTGCATTATATGTAAATTCGCATTGATACTATAACATTTAGATTGTGCCGAGTGATTTAAAGATTCATTAAATTCATTGCCAAATGCTAAAGATAGAACCAGTATTGCATGTTTCACAAATGATTAAGTAAAGTTGTTGATTTAATATTTCCAGTGCTTGACTCAAAATGAATGAATGAAAAAATTTTAAGTGAATGTGTTTGAATTGAATTGAAATTATTAAGTAATGATGTTGATTTAATATTTTCAGTGTTGAATTTAATATTTGAATTTAATATTTTCAGTGTTTGAGTTAAAAGGAACTAAATTTGAAGATTTAATAATAAAACCTTTTCAACTAAATGTATTTGAATTTAATTGAAATGACTTATCTAATCATTTAATTTGCTTTTTTTTTAATATTTCCAGTGTTAAGTTCAAAATTAACCAAATTTGAAGACTAAATAAAAAAAATTCTCATCTAAATGTATTTTAATTTATTTGAAACGATTAAGTAAATTAGTTGATTTAATATTTTCAGTGTTTGAGTAAAAATTATTACTTAATTTTTGTTTAATTTTTTTTTAATTTGTAGACCTAATGAAAAAATTTTCAACTAAATATCTTTGAATTGAATTGAAATGATTAAGTAAATTAGTTGATTTAATATACTCAGAGTTAGAGCCAAAATAAACCAAATTTGTAGAAAATTAATACTAACATTTTAAAGTAAATCTATTTGAATCGAACTGAAGTGATTAAATAAAGTTGTTGGTTTAATATTTTCAGTGTTTGAATCAAAATGAACCCAGTTTGAAGATTTAATAACAACATTTTCTAGCAAATATATTTGAATTGAATTGAATTGAAATGATTAAGTAAACTAGTTGATTTAATATTCTCAGAGTTAGAGTCACAATAAACTAAATTTGTAGAAAATTAATACTAACATTTTAAAGTAAATGTATTTGAATTGAATTGAAGTGATTAAATAAAGTTGTTGGTTTAATATTTTCATTGTTTGAGTCAAAATGAACCAAGTTTGAAGACTTAATAAAAACATTTTCAAGCAAATGTATTTGAATTAAACTGATTAAGTAAATTAGTTGATTTAATATTTTCAGTGTTTGAGTAAACATTAACTAAATTTGTAGACTTAATGAAAACATTTTCAACTAAATATATTTGAATTGAATTGAAATAAAATGATTAAGTAAACTAGTTGATTTAATATAATCAGAGTTAGAGTCAAAATAAATCAAATTTGTAGAAATTTAATACTAACATTTTAAAGTAAATGTATTTGAATTTAATTGAAATGATTAGATAAGTAAATTTGATTGTTTAATATTTACAGTGGTAAGTTCAAAATTAACCAAATTTGAAGACTAAATAAAACAAATTCTCATCTAAATGCATTTAAATTTATTTGAAACGATTAAGTCAATTAGTTGATTTAATATTTTCAGTGTTTGCGTAAAAATTAACTAAATTTGTAGACCGAATGAAAACATTTTCAACTAAATATATTTGAATTGAATTGAAATGATTAAGTAAACTAGTTGATTTTATATACTCAGAGTTAGAGACAAAATAAACGAAATTTGTAGAAAATTAACACTAACATTTTAAAGTAAATGTATTTGTGAAATGATTAAATAAAGTTGTTGGTTTAATATTTTCAGTGTTTGAGTCAAAATGAACCAAGATTGAAGACTTAATAAAAACATTTTCAAGCAAATGTATTTGAATTAAACTGATTAAGTAAATTAGTTGATTTAATATTTTCAGTGTTTGAGTAAACATTAACTAAATTTGTAGACTTAATGAAAACATTTTCAACTAAATATATTTGAATTGAATTGAAATAAAATGATTAAGTAAACTAGTTGATTTAATATAATCAGAGTTAGAGTCAAAATAAATCAAATTTGTAGAAATTTAATACTAACATTTTAAAGTAAATGTATTTGAATTTAATTGAAATGATTAGATAAGTAAATTTGATTGTTTAATATTTACAGTGGTAAGTTCAAAATTAACCAAATTTGAAGACTAAATAAAACAAATTCTCATCTAAATGCATTTAAATTTATTTGAAACGATTAAGTCAATTAGTTGATTTAATATTTTCAGTGTTTGCGTAAAAATTAACTAAATTTGTAGACCGAATGAAAACATTTTCAACTAAATATATTTGAATTGAATTGAAATGATTAAGTAAACTAGTTGATTTTATATACTCAGAGTTAGAGACAAAATAAACGAAATTTGTAGAAAATTAACACTAACATTTTAAAGTAAATGTATTTGAATTGAATTGAAATGATTAAATAAAGTTGTTGGTTTAATATTTTCAGTGTTTGAGTCAAAATGAACCAAGATTGAAGACTTAATAAAAACATTTTCAAGCAAATGTATTTGAATTGAACTGATTAACTAAATTAGTTGATTTAATATTTTCAGTGTTTGAGTAAACATTAACTAAATTTGTAGACTTAATGAAAACATTTTCAACTAAATATATTTGAATTGAATTGAAATAAAATGATTAAGTAAACTAGTTGATTTAATATTCTCAGAGTTAGAGTCACAATAAACCAAATTTGTAGAAAATTAATACTAACATTTTAAAGCAAATGTATTTGAATTGAACTGATTAAGTAAATTAGTTGATTTAATATTTTCAGTGTTTGATTAAAAATTAACAAAATTTGTAGACCGAATGAAAACATTTTGAAAATTAAATCAAAATTATTAAGTTCTTAATATAATATTTCCAGTATTTAGTTCAAAATTAACTAAATTTGTAGACTTAATAAAAATACTTTAAAGTAAAGTTGTTGTAAATGTATTTGAATTGAATTAAAATGATTAAGTAAATTGGTTGATTTAACATTTTCAGAGTTTTAGTCAAAATGAATTAATTTTGCAGACTTAACCCATTTTCGGCCGCTGGTCGATTTTTCGACCAGCCACTTTGAAGGAGAGTAGCTCTGCACTTAGACATTATATCTTTGAATTTTTGATGCAGAAAATAGCTTTGGTCTTTTGGTAACCCCTCGAAATAATAAGTTTTTTTAAAAACGATAAATTTAGAGATGTTGGCGAAGGCACGAAAAAAGCATTTTTTTAGTCATATTTTGAATATTGTGAAAAATATATAACCTTTTCAAATTATTGATTTATTATTGATTATTTACGAAGCCAAAAGACCAAATTACCACAATCAATTGATATCCATAAGATTATGAAAATATTTTTACCTCTCAGCACCGCGTACTTTCAGTGGTCGAAAAATCTACGATTGGCCAGAAGTCGTCATGTATGTACATATATAAGCCACCAATTGTTTGTTTTCATGCTTGATTATTATTTGACTAAAACTATGTACATATATATTTGTTTTTATTTGAAATTGAATTTTTTATTAATTTATAAAAAAAATTTGTAAAAAAAAACACAAAAAAAATCCAAAAATATTCTTGATTAAGGTCCTAAATGTAAGTCCTTAAATGGAATTACAAAAATATTGGCTATTTCTGGTAGCGGCCGAAAATGGGTTAATATAAACATTTTAAAATGAAATAAAATGATTATGTGATGAATAAGTGATGGTGATTAAATCATTAAGTTGTTGATTTAATATTTTCAGTGTTTGGTTCAAAATGAACTAAATTTGAGGACTTAATAAAAACATTTTCAAGTAAATGTATTGGAATTGAATTGTTGATTTAATATTTCCAAAGTTTGAGTCAAAATGAACTAAATTTGTGGACTTAATTCAAACATTGTAAGCAAAATGAATTTAATTGATAAATGATTTTTTATGACATTTCAATATCTTTAAAGTATTACACACACCCACTATGAGAATGCAATATTTGGAAAGACAAGAGTTGGGTTGAAAACATTGCACCCCGTTGAGCATTTGATTGCTTCTCAACCTCTGCTGAGCTCTTAAAATTTAGATTTCTCATGGCTTTCAGTATTTCAAGGCATTTTAAAATATGCTCGCAAACAAAAGAAAAGATTATTTTTCATAGTTATTGTAAAAAATCAAAACATTGAAATTCCCAAACGCTCAAATCAAGCTGGTTTTTTTTGCACGTTGCGCTTCAAATTAAAACCGGTCCATTGTAAATTCCCGCTGATAACAGTGTCAAAAAGCAACAGGCTCTCTGCGTTTTAACTCACGCACATACACACACACACACACGCACACACCCCCATAGACATTCTCTGTATGGGGAAACATGAAATTCTTTCAAAGCTAATAATTACACGCTCTGCGAATTTCCGCTTTGGAAATCGTCATTCGGTCAGTAGAGCCCTGACACAACAGCGGCAATCGTGGCGCGTCCAGCTCACGCGATTAATTAATGTTCAGTTTGAAAATGATTTGTGCCGATGCCACTCGTTTTCATAGTCTACCAAGTCTTGTGATCTTAACGCTCTGGCTGGCGCCGCAGTGTTATGTCGGTCAAGCTCAACTGACCAGCGAACAGTGCCGGCAGATTCGGGCCAACGCAACCTGCCAGTGCTATCACACCGAACTGGGCGGCATTCGCATCCTTTGCGAGGACAACGAACCGAAAACGAGTGTTGAAGTTTACGTAAGCGCCGACCGAGCGCTGGAAATCACTTGCCGCGGCAGCGCACTGCACACGCCCACGATCGTGGACAAGCTGCCGCCACTCTTCGTTGGCGACACGATTTACAGCTACGTTGACGGCTGTTTGCCGTTCGGCTACATACTCGTTCACCTGGGCGCACGGCCGCAGGAGCAGTTTGAAGTGCGCGGCACGCCGCCAAACGCTTCGCTGACGCGGCAACACTTTAGTCTGCTGCAAAACGTCAGCAGTTTGCGCATCTTCCAGTTTACCCACTTCGACGCCGACGTCTTTGCCGATCTGAGCGGCTTGCGTACGCTCAATCTGGACGCGCGGCATTTGCAAATTCCGTCGACCATTTTTCAGCCGCTGGTCGGTCTGCGCGAACTCTCACTGAACACCAACTTCACGCAGCTACCGGAGGGCATCTTTCGCAACCTGAGCCAGCTGCAAAACCTGGTAATCTGGTACGGTCCACTGCGCACGCTGCATCAAAGGGACCTGCAGGAGCTGCCCATGCTCGCCGCTATCGCAATCAAGTTCAATCAAGTTGAGCTGGTGCCGGCCGACTTGTTTGCGCAGCACTCGCAGTTGGTGCGCATTTCGTTGGCGGGCAACAAGCTGCGCACCCTGCCGCCGACTTTGCTGAGCGGACAGCACCGCCTGGAGTTTCTGGACCTGAACAAGAACCGCCTCGAGTCGCTGCCCGTTGGTCTGTTTGCCGGCAATGGAGCACTGCGGGAGCTCGTGTTGTCGTTCAATCAGCTGAGACACATTGTTGTCGACGTATTTGCGCCGCTGCACAGTCTGCAGATACTGAATCTCGGCTACAATCGTCTGCACACCATCGAGCCGGGCACATTTGCGTCGCTCGCACAACTGCGCGAACTCGACCTGAGCGGCAATGGCCTACACACACTGGCCGCCAGTGGCTGTTTGGCGTTCAGCGGCCTGACCGCACTCACATGGCTCAATCTGCGCGACAATCAGCTGGTCGACATGTGCAGCGAGGAGGCGCCCATGCGCAACTTGACGAGTCATCTGCTTACACTGAACTTGGCCGGCAATAAGCTGTCGCAGCTGAGCGTTGGCTTTCTGCGCGCGCTCAACGCCAGCAGCCAGCTACATCGTCTGTACCTGGAACGGAATCCGTGGAGCTGCGACTGCGCGGCCGGCGAAATGCTGCAATTTCTCAAGGCGCGGCGCAAGATCGTAGGGAACATCGACACGGTCTCGTGCGCCGACCCAAAGTTGGCGCCATTCGTGGCGCTCAACTACTACGACATGTGTCTGCCGGAGGTGGGCGTTCAAACGGCCGTGGCGATGCTCACCATTTGTGTAGTGGCTGTCATACTGCTGCTCTCCATTGTGGCGTTGCTCTACTACAAATACCAGCTGGAAATTCGCATTTGGCTGTACGCGCGCGACTTCTGTCTGTGCTGCTTCACCGAACAGGATCTGGATCGCGAGAAGCGCTTCGATGCGTTCATTTCGTTCTCGCACTTGGATGAGCAGTTCGTGCGGGGGCAGCTGCTGCCGGGCCTTGAGAACGGGCCCACCAATGCGTTTCACGTGTGCATACACTTGCGCGACTGGCCGGTGGGCACGTACATACCGGAACAGATTGTGCGCTCTGTCGAGCAGTCGCGACGCACCATAATTGTGCTGTCGCAGCACTTCATCGAGTCCGACTGGGCGCTGATGGAATTCCGCACCGCGCATCAGTGCACGCTGGATGAGGGACGGGTGCGCATCATTCTCGTTGTCTACGGCGAGATACCGGAGCCGGAGAAGCTTGCGCCCGAACTGCAGGCCTACCTGAAGACGAACACCTATCTGAAGTGGGACGATCCATGGTTCTGGGAGAAGCTCTACTATGCAATGCCGCACTCGAGGCGACGACTGCGGCGCGCTAGACGTACGACTGTCATGAGCAACGACATAGAACTTATGCTGGAGCCCAACACCAACACACAGTTTTGTGGTCAAAAGTGATGAGCGTTCAAGACGACTGAAGGAAGCGTTGAGTTAAAGGTGCTTCTACACGAATTATTTAGTATTTGAGCGATTATTGCTTTTGACTATAGAATTTATTACTACTTAACTACTTTGTGAAACCATTGAATGAAATGAAGGGACACCAGAGGGTCTTCGAGTGCAAGTGCACCCCTTCCATGACCTAACCTAACCAAATGAAACTATTAGAAGAGAACTAGAGAGAATTTCGAACACGATGCTCGGTGTTTAATATATTTTAAAACTTTTAAAAGTTTTAATTTTTCGTAGAAGGTATTAACCCTTTCGTCCTTGAATTTTACCCTGTATCTCGATATTACTTTTTGGTATTTAAATCACGAAACATTTGCCAAAGAAGTGTGCACACGACATTTGAAGTCGCCACGCCCCTTTGTTAGAGTTCTAGAGCTAGAACAATTTTAGCTTAAAACGGATTAAAAAAAATTTGTATCAATATTTTTTAATTAAAGAAAAATTATTTAATATTTATGGAAAAATACAAAATAAATCACTTTTTGACTTTATTTAACCATTATTAAAGAAACGGGGTTTTGATCAAACGTGCCCAATTCGTAGACTTCAATTAGAACACAATTTTTCCCTGATATCGCTGCAAATTATTGGAAATTATTTTGGGGATAACAGTAACATTTTTGTAATTTGCTTTGAATTCACTTTTAAAAATATTGATTTGTTGGTGCCTACTTAAATTAAACCCATAAATTAATCGTAGCTTTTGCTATATGATGACAAATAGGTGAAGTTGCTCTCACGCAACTTTGGGGTCGAAAGGGTTAAGCACTTCTGGTTACTTATGATAAATTTTGTTCCTGAAACGAAATGTTTGCGATAATGAAACCCATAACATTGTTGATGTTCCCTTAACCCATTCGAGACGACGATTTTTTTCGAACACGGTCCCCAGAGGCGACATTTTTTCTTTGTATTTTTAATATTCATTCATTTCAGATATTTTTTAGATTTTTTGGTACACAGTTAAACAAATGCCAAATTTTGTTTTCCTGTACTTTACAGATTTCATTAGATACAGAAAAATCTTATTTCGACGACTAGTTTACTCAGAATAACTGATAATTGCACATTACTGTTATTGCACACACGATGTGCAATCGGTCTCGAATGGGTTAAGAAGTCAATTCAAATTTTAGGAGTTAAATAGCATTAACTTATATTTAGTTTATAGTTGACCGAGTTCGATAAGAATTCCAAGCAAAATTTATTTTTAATGGCTGCATTTTGAGCCAAAAGCTTTGCAAATTAAAAAAAAAAAATCTTATACGGAGTGGACATTTAAAACCAATGAGTCGCCTTCGCTCACGTGTAAAGTCACACGCACAGCACTGATGGTTGCGGCAGTTCGACCTCAGTCTCGTTCAGAGCTTTCGTGCCAGTCACATATATATGTATGTATGTTTTCAAATCAAGAAATATGCTTTGCTGTACAACAGTTACATCATTTAATACTTTTTACTTGCTACAAACCGCCTTTGAAACATGGTTCGAAAAGGGAATGAGCGAAAGTAATCGGGAGAGCTGCTGACTCACGTCTTAGCAAAGCGATTGCGACAGTGTTTATAAATCTGTTTGTTTTTTGTAGTACTAAGCCCACTGCAATGGCCGCAGTTTTATTGTGAGTTGAAAATATATGAGCAGCGCTGCGTTGAGCCACAGATTTTTACTTTTGGGAATTACCACAAAAATCACAGCACAGTGACAGGCAATGCCGTGAGCAGCTTCAGTGTCAATTTCGAAATTAGAAAACTGAAAAGTTAACAAGAAATGACAGTTTATTTATGACATGATGTCATATCGCATACGCGCAGCGCAGTCAAGTGTAACAGTCGACGGACAGCGAAGCACAGATGCGCACACTGACAGTCAGACAGTGTTGCGAGTGTGGGGCCGGAAATAATTGCACCGCCACGCGTTCAGACAGCAATGAGCGCCACGGCCACGTCCGACACTGAGTAGCGCGATTGATGCGATACGTGCACAGAACCAGTCGAAGCCGCTGCAAAAACCGGGTCCATGCAAAATCTCCACGAAGCGAACGAGCGCAGTCAATCATAAAGTCACAAATTACGAGCGTCAACACTTTCCTGCCATCTTGCGGGTCGCCTTCGCACAATATTCGCCGGCCAACACTGCACGGCCGACTTCCCTTCGAACTGACAGCGCGTGCTGCACTTTCGAGACTAATGCGAGCAGTCAGCGAGCGAATGAATGCAGCTTGTTGCAAATAGCCGCTGGCAATGAGAAATCGGTGCAGTCAGGGCGCCGTCGCGCCCGGGTCGCCGTTCGTGAGGGTGCTGCCATGCGTTTCTAATAGAAACGCTCCGAAAAAGGCAAACAAGTCGATTTCTTAGTACTCGCACGACTTATGGCCGCCGCTGGGCTGAGGCTAATTATTTGTCTGTTTGTTTTTTGCTTTCCAGCAATTAAGCACACTAACGCCCACATCTAGCGGGGGGCCATAAGAGTCAGTCAGCGCAGCGGAAAAGGCAGATGCATCCGTTCGCCGATAATTCGAATTGCAATCGAACAACGAGTGTCGAACGCGCTGAGCGCATTTGCATGTGTGCGCTGCTTGATTGAATCTTGAGTGTGCAATAAATTTGCCGCTGCTGTCCCAAGTGGATTAAAACTGTGCCACATTAATAGCAACAAACAACAGCAATAGCAATAATTGCAATTGTGATTTCATTGCACATCGCAAACGCTTGAACGCTGCCATTGCACGCCCACACGTTGGCAATTTTACAAACTTCTGAACGCGTTCACGATGCGAATTACGGATGAGCCACCGCAAATCGCACTGATATGGAATTTGCGGAATTTTTCATTTCACTTTTTGGCTTGACATCAAGATTAATGATCAAGTTCCGCTGTCTATTACGCCCACTGTGCTGTCCGTTACGCTGCGTGGTTACGCTGATCTGCACGCTTGATTGATGTCTGCTTTTGTGCTAATCTGACAACATTTTCGCCAAATTGTTGCGCATAAATTAAAGACAAAACCATGTGTTGAACGAAATGCAGATTTTGTGGCCATTATGTAAAAGGCACCAATTGAATTGCATCATAGAATTTTTATGATTAGAATTTATAATTGATAGATATAGATTATAGAACTAGAAAGTGTAACTAGTCAAAAAGGATAAGTTTTCATGGGCGAAATAAATTCGTATTGAAGAATTTCTATAGTTATCAGAAAACTGTTTCTGTATGGAACATTTGTTGGTTGCTTTGGAAACTATTAGTCTGGCTGCATATCCATTGGATACCTGGCCACATGGACATTAAGGGAAATGAGGCAGCAGATGTTGTCGCCAAAAGTTTGTTTTCACTTGCCAGATGAGCAAATCAGCAACGTTCTGATGCTTCTCCGGTGATCAATAGGGCTCTGGATGAAAGCGAGGTGTACCAGTGAATGAATGAAACGCTTACGAGATTCGCTTTCTCACTCTCGCGGAAAGACTGCAGGACTAACGGGGCACTGTCTAAAAGCAGGTCAGGCGCAAAAAATGGGCATCACCAAGTTGTATGAATGCAGGAAATGCAGAAAAGTGATGTCAGGAAAAGTTTGGAGCACATTATTTGTTGCTGTCCGGCTATCTTAACACTGGATCTTACTCACTCACTGGGGTCCACAAGCACCACATTAAATCCGTGCTGAACTTTGATAGGACTACTCACTACTCAGCGATCACTGTAACGTTGACCTACAACACTAAGAAGCATTAATTCCTACCGTTAGTGATCCAACAGGGTCTATGTGTGGCCGATCTGGCCTGCTATCTGACCTAACCAAAAGAACCTAACCTTTAAGAAGGACACCTAACCTTTAATTATCATGTCGGACATTGAGGCTGCATTCAAGGCCTTGAGCTCGATGACATTTGACTCCAAACTAGTCTGGGAGATAGGAAATGTTCTTCAGGATCTGTCAAGAGATAACCGACGCTGGGTCCCTGCAAACTGTGGGCATGATGGCAATAAGGAAGTGGGCAGATTACCGAAGAAGGCGGCTGCAAAGAGGCCCGTTGGACTTAGGTGTTAGCTAATCACAAATGGTCCAACACAGTGGGACAACGTTGTTCCAAGCAATTCTTTCCAGCTTACTCTGAGCGGAATTCTAAGTACATACTGGATTTAAGCTGAGTGGAGCTTAAATTTATGATGGGAATCCTAAGTGAACACTGTCTGCTAAATACGTATAGAGCGCGTCTGAGAATCACGGAAGACGATGTAACATCCGTACACATAATAACGGAATGTTTTGCCTTAATACACACGAGGAAGTGGATACTAGGAAGGAACTGCCTGAAGCTGATCTAAGGAAAATCAAGGAGTTCCGAGATAACGAGACGAACTTCTACAATAAAGAAAAGAAACGCGATACAATAGTTCAACGTGGACGCAGTGTCTGGGGCAGTTTTTTGTACGACTTAAGTAACTAATCTAACCTAACCTTAAAAACTCTTGTTTGGAGCAACTATTTTGGGCTCTTAAAGAGCTTCTGTGTGGACCAAAGTGAAGCTTGAATCCCGATCGGTCAGTGGTAAATTTCAAGGAGGAGAGGAAAACAGAGACAAACGGACAAAGGGGACTTACAAGGCATATGGGCGAAAAAGCTTTTTTGGGTATTAAAATTCCAAGAATGTAGGTTAGGTAAGACAACCAGCTAGCTAATTTCTCTTCTTCTGCAAGAATACTCGGTGGCTTCAAAGCCCCATTGAGAGGTCCAATGAGAGTGCAGGCTGTGAGTGAGAGTGAGTACTAGGTTCGGTGTTGGCTGAACACAAATTGAGCATCGATTGAATCGTGCTATGTCCTTACGCCTAAATTTTCTAGCACTTCCACAGATTCTATTTCCTCCTCATACTCGCAGCTACGACAGTAGTCCTCATAGATCAAGCCAAGCCTTTCTGCAAAAAGACCAATGGCGCAGTGCCCTGTTAAGACCACTGTCAGTATGCAAAGTTTCGCTTTGCTAAAGTTTTTTTAGGTTCAGTTTTGGTCACAACGTTCGTGAGATCTTGCAGTCAGGGCGAATGCAACATTGGTTCATGAACTCATATTAAAACATACTCCTGAAAGTATAAACCACTCCTATTGATTTGTGAGAACGGAAAACATTACTTTGTTTATTTCTTTAGAAAAGTGATACTGACATACAAAGTTTTGTAGAAATTTAAATAAATATTATTATTAATAATTTTGTGCTCAAAATTCAATTCACTTGAACACTTAATTGAAATCAATTCAGATCTTTTGAAACCTTTTTTAAAATCAAAAGTTCATGTATCCGTTCTAAGAAACCGAATTGTGTGTTAGTGCTTCACAAAATTGTGTGTGTAGTGGATGATTAAAAGACTACAACAATAAGGAAGTCTTCTATTACTTCCTTTCAAATAAATCTTTGTCAACAGTTTCAAATTTATTGCCAATTAGCAACAATATGTGAAATAATCCAAGGCTTGACATTGACACTAATTGAAAAGGACAGTGAAAAACTTGTTCAACAAAGATAAATAAATATAAATAAAAGGCCGTCTGGTGTAGGAACCACTGAGACTTTGAGCAGACTACGAGTGAGCCTGAAGACCGAGTCTTAAAAAAAAACAAAAACAAAATGTGGTTAAGATGCAACATCTCAACAGCTCAAAAATTGATTGATTTGCAGCACAAAATGGTAAGCAACTCACGATTAAACTTATTTTAATGAATTCATTTTTCGAATTGATCGATGTCAGCTTATGGCTTCGTGTTTCTTATGTTAATTAATGAATTAAAAAAAATAATAAAAAATAAAAAAACAATCACATTCGTGGGTCATGGACGAAACATTGCAAATTATAAAACTTTAATCAGTTACTGAAATTTTTTTAAAATGTTTGCCATTTTATGCATTTCATTGCAATAAAGTAAAATTAAAAAAAAAGTTAAAAAATGGCAAAATGCAAAAAAAGAAAACTTTTTGTGAGCACAAAATTGGCGAAATCGCTTATGTAATGACACCATTTATGGCATTATTAGTCAAATTTAAATTGGCCAAACGAGGTTTGCATAATTTTTGCGAGACTGCAGACGTTGTGCCATTCATTTATTAACCTCTCATATGCCAATTGACCAAAGCAGCTGTCACCGACTGTCAAACAGTCACACCCAATTGGCACGCAAGGCGGCAGCCAAATGTTTTCAGAGCGCCGCAAAATTGCAGCGTCACAGTGCGTGTGACATTTGAAATGCACATACAACAACAACATTTATACGCCGCGGCCATTTATGGTGACAACAAGTGGCACCGATTCGTGGCAGCGATGCAAATGTGCGCAACGGCAACGCTCCACCTGCGCAAGCGCCTTGAAGCGATTCGTTATCGTTGCAGCACTCGACTTTGTTGTTCTTTCTGTTCATTATTAAGTATTGTTGTTGTTAGTGTTATGGCGAATTTTCATGCTAGACATTTGGTTGTAAAGATCTGAGCGAGGTTAGCGACGATGGGGTGGCGGGATGCGGGCGCCATGTTATGGTTAATTACCGCCGTACTTGGCTGCGCTTACCTGAGCTGCGGCGACGACCTGTGGCCTCTAGATACAAGTCGTCTTCGTCGCGATACGAAAACACAAAATGCGCAATGCGACGCAATAAACAAATGGCAACACATAGCAAAAGAGAAAAATGAAAACATAAAAACAAATGAAATTATTAAAAAAACGAACACACACAAATGAAACAAACAACAAAATGTGCGCTCGAAAACCATTTGAAAATCAGCACCAAATTGCAACAACAACAATTCGCACTGCAGGAAGTGAACTTACAGGCGTGGCGCCAATCGGCAGCATCTGACTTCTGGGACGATGGCGATTTCGTCGAGTAGCGATCCATTTCGGGCGAGAGCGATGAGCGCGTGAAACGCTTCACGGTCTCTTGGTAGAGGTCTGTCGCGGTGGCGATGACGACGAAATGGCATCAATGTGGCATATGGCATGTGGCATATGGGGCATAGGGCATGGCATGAGCAACACGACGATGTGGCATAGGGGAGAGCACACAGCATGCGACGACACAGCAAGCAAGAAACAAACGACAACAATTTTCCATTTAGTAACTTGACATTTGTTGACTAATGTAGAGTCATAGACTATGTAAATAGATGTGTGTGACATTTGTTGTTAGGGCCAACGGTGCACATTTTCATCTCATTTTTAGTGGAGCCAATTCAGTTGGCTGTCAACGTGTGTGTTGGTTAGATACGAGTACAATATTAGTTGCGCGAGTAAATGTGTGTGCAATTTTACATTTGACATTTTTACATTTTACATTTGTTGCGCTATTAAATTGCATGACATTAATGACAGTTAAACGCAATGAATTGTCAGAGATGAGCCGATTAAATGGACACTACATACTTAGTTGTTAATTGTTTGTGGTGAATGTTTTTAGAGATTTTTTCTGATTATTTCAATTGTTAACTTTGTGGTTAATAACGCAGCGTTTACTTGCTTTTGGCTTTCGGTCTAAAAACTCTATTGACAAATTAGCAAAATGGAATGTACAAAGGAAAAGTGTTGTTGGCTGCAAGTAGTAAAAATTGCCAAAAGAAAGTGTTGGTTGCTTAGAGAAAATTAGCAGCTTGCTAACAAAAAATTACATGAAAGTGAAATGTCTGAGCTATGATTGGCCATGAGACAATAGAAAGGAACAGACAGACAGATATTAAGATTGCAAGATCAGTAAAGTGTGGGAAAGTGAAGTCTTTACGAGTTGAAGGTCTAACTCAAACCACTTAGAGTGCTTTAGGCATAGCAACTGACATTTTGAGCGGACAACTGCGAGTAAGATCTATTACAGAAGGCAATAAATGTGCCTACAAACTTTACAATTTAATACAAAAACCATTACCAATTAAAAAAATATTACTCAATCAAAGCGCCGGAAAAAGAAGCAACTGGGGAAATATCTCATAGGCTTAGAAGACATACTAAAATTCCTCTTGGAGGCTGGGCTTATGGATGAACTATAAGTCCATGAAGTGCTCACAATAGATTTTCCAGGTCGCAGTGTACTATCTCCTTCAAAAAAAGCAATAAAGCGCCGAAAAAAGCTGCAACTTGAGTGTGGTTACCATAATTCCCTGAAAAAATTAGACTCTTGACACCAATTGGCAGCATTTCACTCAAGTTTTTTGCAAGCAACATAATCGCAAAAACAACAACTATCAATTGCAACAAATGGCAAAATTTTCAAAGTGAATCAAAATGCAATTCATGAACTTCACATTCACTGCGCAGTTTCAGTGAGCGTGACTTTTTTTGCAACTTTATTGCTGCATGTTTTTCTGCGTACTATTACTTGCATTACGTTTTATGTGATTGTAGTAAATTTAAAAAAAATATGTGAAAACAAAGTTTTTACTGCTCCTGCTCCACTTCTTTGAGCCAATTACGTATACGACCCGGTGTCCCAGCAGTGTTGTCCGAGTCTAATTGCCACATCGAGAGTGCTTGTGACCTTTTTCGCACTACTGTTCGCATAATAACGAGTCAGACTTTGCGTAGTTTTTTCATTAGCTACTTGCAGACGGCATGCAATGTCAGACATAACACAAACAAATAATGATCATGCAATACAAAATTCACACTCTTTCAAGGTTTATGTGCTGTGTGCAGCGTTCGACATGAATGTGAGCGGCGCCGCCAACAACACAACAATTGTAGCGGAGAACGGCAAATGTGGCGTTTCAAGTGTGCAAAAATAATTTTTTAAATTATGATTACTTCGCATGACTGTTGCTGCAAGAGTGAGGCTCAGACCATTTTGCAACAACTGCGTTTGCACAATTCATTATTTTTAATGTGAAAATTTAAGAAAAATATGCAAATACAAAAACATATGAAGTGCAGCAGCAAAATAGCAAAACTTGCCAAAGAGTAGCGAAAAAAAATTTAATGAAAACTTGTAAGCGATTACAAAGCAAAGAAAAAAGTAAAGCACAGCGTGATGAAAAGGCAATCGTCAGCGCTATTTCAAGCTGCTTCTTCTTCATATTTTTAGCTTTTGTGCTACTTTGCGGTTGGTTTGCTTTGTTTCGATTTTATTTTTCTTGATGGCATTTCAACTTTCACTCGCGCTGCTTCTGCTGCGCTGGTGAATGGGCGAAGTTTGAGGTTAAATACACTTTTGTTGGGAAAAAAATAAAAACAATTTCAAAACAATAAATAAAACATATACGAAAAAACCCAAAAACTGTTATATGTATAAACCAAATAGATAAAACAGTAGTTTATCTTTTCTGCCAACTTTCAGAGTTAGCCAAGCTGTCTGCTTCATTTCTGGTGTACTTGAAATTCTTGCTTTTTGGCTGCCTTTCTTGTCTTTCGCAGTTGCCACAACGTTGTGCAATGCCGCCTAAATTTGGTGAAAGCATTGAACCATACAAAAAAAAAACGAAAAGAACTGAACTGAAACTGTAAAGTCATGGCAAAAGTTTTGGCACAAAGCGAAGTAGGGCAACTGTCTGCCAATTGATTTAGAGTTTTAAATGTTTGATTTGCACTTGTCTGATCAGAGGAAAATCTACTCAAATATTCATTTGAGTAGAAATAAAAATGAGGGTATACTTGTCTAATTGCTGGTTGCAATAAATTCTGCCAAAAGCCAAAGAAGACCATCGGTAACGCTCTACTTTTCTTAACTAAGGCTTCAAAAAAGACAGAAGAGCAGTGTTGACAGATTCCTGAATTGACTTTTTCTATACATTTAAAAATAACTAAAATGTTCTTCCCTTTTGCCATGCAAATTGCTTTTGTAAGCTACCGCACTCATCAAAAGTTTTATCTTTTGCGATGTTGGTTCAATGTTACTACGATACCAAAAAGTCTATAAAAGATCAGAAAAATCCAACAATAGAAACTTAAAATCTCCTAAACTTTCTTCTTCTTTCTTTGTTTTTCAAAAATAATATTAAGAAGTCTAGATTATGCCAAGTCTAGGAGAAATTCTCCTGATCTAGCAGCACTGAGGAGAAAAGAATTTGTACGGTATCAAAACTGTTCTGGATCAGAAAAACCCACTACCAGAACATTTAAATATCCTAAACTTTCTCGAAACAAGTTGTTTTTCAAAAATAACCTTAAGAAGCCAAGTCAAAGAGCAATTCTCCTAATCTAGCAACACTGAGGAGAAAAGAGTTTGTATGGGACCAAAACGGCTCGGGATCAGAAAGAAACCCACTAACAGAAGGTATTCCAATTTTCTCTAAACAAAAATAATCTTAAGAAGTCTAGATTCTGCCAAGTCTAGGAGCAATTCTCCTAATCTAGCAACACTGAGGAGAAAAGAGTTTGAGTTTCTGTAACACAAGAAAAACCCACTAACAGAAAATTTAAATATCGTAAACTTTCTCGAAACAAGTTGCTTTTCACAAATAACTTTAAGAAGCAACACTAGCAACACTGAGAAGAAAAGAGTTTGTATGGGACCAAAACGGATCGATATAAAAAAAACCCACTAACAGAAGGTACTTTGTCTATTGCTGTATCAGAGTCACGGTTACAACTTGACCAATATGTTGTTAACCAGAATTGTTTGGGAAAGTAACCAAATGTAAACAAGTTCAAAACCAAACTTAGAACATACTTTCTTTATCAAGAAGGCTTTTCTACGTGGTTATGATGTAAGAAAAGATGTAAGCAAAAAAAAAAGAACTATATGCAGCATAACTCACCCAGAAAATAATGTAACCAAGTAACCAAACAGAAAAACATTAACCTTTTTTGGTTAAAAGTAACCATTATTAAATAGATAACTCATTAATGCAGTTCTAGGATATTGAGATCATTGTCATTTCAGCCCGTAATGCAAATAAGATGGAAGTTAAAAAAATGGGATTTCTGTTCCAACCATCTCCAGTGAGAAGAAGGAGACTTTGAGCAATCTTCTCTGTACTACTTCTGAGTCTATCTAAATGCAGTTGAGGAAAACCTTAGATTCATTCTCCTACTCCATTTCCCATGCAAACAAGTCATCAAACAGAGAATAAAGTAAAGAAAAATGTATGTGTCAACTATCTCAATGAGAAGAAGGAGACTTTGAGCAATCTTCTCTGTACTACTTCTGAGTCTATCTAAATGCAGTTGAACAAATCCCTAGATTCTTTCTTCCTACTCCCTTTCTCATGCAAAAAATTCATCAAACAGAGACCACGGTAAACAAAAAAGTCTGTTTGAACTAACTCAGTGAGAAGGAGACTTTGAGCCATCTTCTCTGTACTACTTCTGAGTCTATCTTAATAGAGTGAAAGAAAACCATAGACTCTTTCTTACTACTCAACCTATTTCTGTACCAAAGCGCTTATCTCATTAAATATACAACACTTTAATGCAGTTCTAGGACATTGAAATTCTTGTAATTTTAGCTGTCATGAAAATAAAATGGAAGTTAGATAATTAGGTCTTTTGTTCCAACTATAACATCTCAGTGAGAAGAAGGAGTCTGTGAGACATCTTCTCTGTACTACTTCCTGAGTTTACCTAAATAGAGTTGGAGTACTTTTTTTGTTAATGATGCTGATTACCTCAAATCAGTCAATATTAGAGACTGGTAAGAATAGTTCAATAGTTCGGCAGCCGCCGTGGCTCAGTCGGTTAGTGCGTTGGACCGTGAGTCGCAGGCAGCAACCTCAGGTTCAAATACTGCCTGTAATAACACCTAAAAAAATAACGGGAAAACTCGTTTTCTCTTTCGGTGGCTGTCCTCTCAGCTGGAAATGGCAAACCTCTGAGAGTAAAAATTGCTTATGAAAAAGCTCCCAACCTGCCGTTCGGAACCGGCATAAAACTGTAGGTCCCTTCAACCCGCGTACAAATTCACACGCACAACACGGGTGGTTGCGGGAAGCTAGGCCTTAGTCTCGCGTAAGCGGGCTGTCGTGCCAGTCAATTATTAATTATTATTAAGAATAGTTCAAAAGTTGAATTGTGCTTAGGTTCAACACTCATCAAACAAAAAGTACTTTGGCAACTTGTGTGCCTTGACAACCAACCTAATCTAACCTTTTAAAGCTGCTTGGAACATATAATTTATTCACTAACAAAGTTCGTAGCCTCCAATGAAACGTTACTCTGTAATGCACTAATTCTGTCTGCTTTTCTCTTCAATCACTGCAGTCGCTACAACAGCACTCGACGTTGACCTTCAAGCCGGACTTTAAGCAACTCATTTCAGCATTGACGGCGCCTAACTCCTACACCTACGTCGCTCCGTCATAAGTCATATCTATAAATAGCGAGCTGTGAAAATGTGCAAACATAAATTTCGCATAAACAATGCCGTTATTACGAAGTAGCCAAACACTGCAACAGACAATGAGAAATGCTTGAGGGCTCCACAATCGATCATTGTCAGCACAGATCACAGCAGCAACTGGCGAGAACGAGAATCAATTACAGCGGACATTTAAATGCAATTTCCTTGCACATTGACGTTCGCTGTTGACAACATTATGGCCAACACGAATGCACAATTGTTGTTGTGATATTTGCACTAGCAATGGCAGCAGAACGACAAAACGGCAACAACCACTTTTTTACTTAGTGAGTTGAGAGTTTCACGTTGCGGCGTGAGTCATCAAAGTGCAAGTGCCGCCGTCACAGCGATCGCCGGTTAGATTTGCTGTTGTGTTGTGTGGCGCCTAGCAGCAGGCTGCCTGTGCCGTGTTGCGTCGCGCAGTCGCACCAAAAAGGCTGTCCAAGAGTCGCTGCGAAGCGTGCGCACAAAAATCCTTAAATGCAATTTCGTCTGACCTCATTTCCATTGGATACCCCAATGCGATTCGGTTGCAAAGCAATCGTGTGGCGTGTGATCGCATTGCAGCCGCGCAATTTCGAGCGCCATTTATGGTGCGAGCGGGTCAGCGACTGCTCGCTGTCAATGCAGTTTCATGTGTCAGCGGTAATGAAGTTGCCGACACCAAGTGTGCTCATGTGTTTGCATGTGTGTGTGTGTGTGTGAGTGTTAATTATTGCCCATCATACACAAATCGATTAAAGAGCGTTTGATTATCCAGCAAGTGCTCATGTTCAACACCGGTTGCGGCTGCGCGATAGACCATCGGCGCGCACTGTCCGTAGGCGTTCGCGCCATAAATCAAGCGCGCGCAACTATCGAGCGGCTCTTGGCTACTGCCAGCTTGTGGCGGCGCATGCGTTTGAGGCGGCCTACGCAACTCTTTGCCACGCAGCCGTTGCGCCGCTATGCAAATGCGCAGCATGCGACATGCGACCGGCAATGTTCCAGCGAGGCTGGGCACAGCTACAAAGCGTTGCGGCGGAAACGCGCCCGCAGCTCGCTGCGCACTAATGACTGCGCTCACAAACGCCGATTGCCGTGTGACATGTGGGCCGATAAGAATTTTACACACACGTTTCACTCGCATGTCAACAGCAATTACGGCGCTGCGTTTTTGTTGTGCGCTCTTGCATCATTTGGGTTGGCGTGTAATAAACGCGCACTCTACACTTTTAATTGATATCAACAATTACTTTCTTGAAGTTTCCCATTAATTTGCAGTTAATTATCTCAAATTCAGTGGAAATTGTTGGCGCAACGAATGCAACTATTAAACGCTATAAATTAATTAATAAACATTCGAGATAAATCATTTGTATGCGAACGGAAAGGTAATGGAATGCAACTTTTCTCGCGCTTTGAAAGCGATCGCATTGGATTCATTGCTCGCTGAGAGAGTAGAGTTGACTGCAGTTTTACGTGAAAAATATTGTATGAGAACATTGTTAACGAATTATGACAATGAAAAATAATTTGCAAAAAATATATCCTCGCGGATTATCTCAGTGAAATAAAACTAAGTCTACCAATAAAAGTGAGTAAAATTTAACGGCAGCCGCCGTGGCTCAGTTGGTTAGTGCGTTGGACCGCGAGTCGAAGGCAGCAAACCGCAGGTTCAAATACTGCCCGTAATAACACCTAAAAAAATAACGGGAAAATTCGTTTTCTCTTTCGGTGGCTGTCCTCTCAGCTGGAAATGGCAAACCTCTGAGAGTAAAAATTGCCTATGATAAAGCTCCCAACCTGCCGTTCGGAACCGGCGTAAAAAAACTGTAGGTCCCTCCACCCGCGTACAAATTCACACGCACAACACGGGTGGTTGCGGGAAGCTAGGCCTTAGTCTCGCGTAAGCGGGCTGTCGTGCCAGTCAATTATTATTATTATTATTTAAAATTTAAATTTGTTGGCATTTTTTTTGTTCAAGTGGCAGCTCTGAAATTTATCGATTGGCGTCTACGATTGTTTTGATTATTAAAAATGGAGTGCTGCGCAAAGGAAAATGCATTATCATTGTGAAAACTAGAGCTTCAAACAAAGTCCGGACTTCCAGAGACTTGGGACAGTCCGGACTTCAGACTTGGGACCGTCCGGATATCGGAACATTTTGCCATATAGCGCCAAAGTGGTTTTGCCGATTGTTACTATTGGTACCTCGTTTTAATGGCTCATTGGTTGGCAACACACTGACCAACTCGTGCTTTGATCGGACTCTCTCTCGAGTCGAGTCGAGTCGAGTCGAACGTCTGGCTTTCCCATATAAAATCTCAAATTTTCATCTTGCACTGCAGAGAGTTCATATGAACAAAGAAAACACACTTTGCGCATAAAAAATGTGTAATTTTACATGAAGTCAACTGTTCGAAACTCCGGACTGTCCGGATTGTTTGAAGCACTAGTGAAAACCATAGATTTATTGGAGCAACGACTTCCAGACCGAATCATCTTTCAACTCAACTCAAGTCAACTGGCGACCAATTTAATGCTCTGCGATTGTTTTCCTTAGGGTTTTGTGAAATCTCTGGTCCATGTGAAGAAACCACAAACAGTTCCTGAGCTCAAGGATGAGATTCAAAGCCTTATGGGTGATAAATTAGATTAGGTTTTGACAGTGGTGACTATTACCACAGCTGCCAAAATGAAGAGGAAAATAGACTATAAGTCACTTTCTCTGCCACTGCCCGGATCTCTCTAAAAGAAGATGCAACTCTAGCAAGTCTCTGATGTTGACTGAATTTAGGTTATTCAAGTTGTCAAAGAAGGGAGAGCCTAGCCCTTCTTTGGCAACTTGAATAGGGCTATGTTCTCCCTTTTTTGACAATTTGAATAGCCTGAGTTCAGTCAACATCAGAGACTGTTTGTGTATCCACAAAACAAATTGGCTTGTTTAGGCTCTCCGACTTGCAGTAAGATAGATCACTTTCGGTTTGTGGTACCACAACGGGCGCATTTCGTGGCTTAAGTGCGTCTTTCAGTAAGTCCCATGCCCAGACAGCCAGCTTAACCTAACCTTAACCTTGACCTAACCTATGGATGATATAGAGCACATCTCTGTCAAAAAATCATTGAGAATCGAAGAAGAGCAGAGAAAGTGATTTCATACTTAATCGAAACATGTCTACTTTACTATGCAATGAAAATATCAACAATCGCTCAATAAATTTGTGTTTTCTACCGCACCTTTACTATTTTTATTTTACTTCCGTGTTGATTTTAAACTTTTTTAGCGCCAATATTATAGCGGAAAATATCAAATACTGAGCCAACTGATAGCAAAAGTTGCCAAACTCATTCAGTGCAATGCTTTTACAGCGATATCAATGCCACAACATGTGAATACACACACAAATCATTCAACATATCAAAGCGGCAAATTTCCAACTTTTGTAAGTTTGTTATCTTATCGATAAATTTTATTCTACGTACCGACTAGAAATACATTTCAATGGGCAGGGATTCCATGACATATAAAAAATGCACAGCTAATTGTATTGAAGGTATTCACGATTAGTGGTAATTTTCTGGGCAGAAGAGGAAATTTAGTCAAGGTTAGGTTAGCTTATGGTGGCTGTCTCTGTAAGAGACACACTCGGAGGACTAAGAGGTCCATTGTGATACTAAATATTTCACCCGCTTTTTTAATTGAGTATGGAACGTTGTTTATTACAACACACGCTTCAAGCAGATGGAGAAAGGAGGGGAGGGGACCTCTAATTTAACGCCGAATCCGAACAGCGGTTGACAATTTTTTTGTTAAATTTGGAGGTTTTGCCATTGCCTGCCAAGAGATCACTTGTGCGATTCTTGTAATTCTCATCTGCTTCATGTGGACAGTGATGTAAGTAGGTGAGAGTTTCACCAGCCCGAGCTAGTACTCGAACCTAGGGCCTTTGGTATGAGAAGTCTGCGCGCTGCCTACTGGAAAGTTTAGCCTTAACAATAAAAATAATACGTTTAGATTTACTGAATTCAGCTTTTATGCTATTTCAAAAATTTGGAACATACTATTTTCAGTTCACTACGGTCACATTCAAGGATAAAGGATCTTGTGGAAAGCACAAAAGTTAAAGAATTTTTTGTGTCAAAATTGATATAAATAGCTTCTCTTCCGAATAGCCAAAAAACTCGTTCATATTTATTAACAATTTTGCTTGTTTGCCCTTTTGCCAGACCAGTTACCACCAATGGTGAACATTGTTTACAACAACGCTGCGGCAACATAAAATTTACAATTATTTGAAGGTAAGATTTCAATTGTGGCAAATCAATTAATCAGTTTCACGCGCAGTGATTGAATGCTTTAAATGTCAAATTCGTTAACACAGATTAGCCGCAACGAAACGAGTGTGCGCCGCCTTAACAAATTACCAAAGCTGATCTTTTACACTTGAACGCCGACAACAAACGAACAATGAGAGGAGTGGCAAAAGCCGGAGGTGAAATTTAATATTATCGTAAAATTGAATATTTGATGGCTCTTGGCTACAAATGTCCAACACATAGCGGATTTGGGGCCAAAAAGCAAATAAACGACTTCGAAGCAACGACTGAAGCTTGGCTTTCGATTTTGCGATGAAGACGTCGTCAACAAAGTGTCGAATATGTTTGCCCAAACAGACGTAACACGGTTGCATTGGGAAATGCCAGCAACAAAAACAATAGACAGACAATAAAGGGCGCACCGTCACAATAGCGAAATGTTGCGCATTATTATTTACAAATCTCATGTCGGCATCGCACAGACGGATCCGCTTTGCATGCAAAGATGATAAAAGTACAACAAAACAAAAAAAACAAATTAAAAATATTTATGCTGTCTGCTGAATGAAAATCGAACTTTTATGCGAGGCATCAAGGCGTACATAGTCCAGAACAGGCGCGCAAACAATAACCAGCAGACAAACGGACAGACAGACATGCGGACAGGCAGCGCCACTCAATCGATTGTTGTGCGTGTACTGTTTTTGTTGTTATTGTATTGCGATTCATTGATTGGATTATGAGCGTTTTAATGTTGATTTTTATTGTTCGTTTTGTTTGCATTTGCGTTCCCTTTCGCTACTGTGCGATGTCAGTCAGGTTGGCTTGTTGTTGTGCTTTGTTGCCAGTTTAGCCATAATTTCTGTATTTGTCAAAATGAATGCCAGCATGTAAACGTGCTTGACGTTTAAATGCCACAAATCTGCCTAATTATTGGCGCAGCGGCGCATATTACAAGCCACACAAGAGTCGATAGCCATGCGAGATAATATTGCAGCGATGTCAGTGCGGAACTGACAGTCGGCCAGCAGGATCAATGCTAAAGCGTTAATAGCACTTAAAGGCGGCCGTGTGGGCCAATTTGTGCCGCGCATAATTAACAGTTTGCGTTGACGCATAATGCGAATGCAAAAAGGAAGTTGAGCAGGTGTCAATTACAGGGCTAAAGTGGCCGCTTTTGCGCTTTTTGGACATAAGAAGTTCATTAAAATTGTTTCAACTTGCCGTCGCCTGTCTGACGATCCGAGTGTTCGGCACGTATTGCGTTGTGTTTACAAGCTTTTTCTTTCTTGTTGTATTTATATATGCAAAATACAATGAAGATATGGATAACGTAGGCCAGCAACAGCAGCGCAACATATAGTAAGTAGACATGCGATTTTTACGAGCTTGAATATTAATGAACACGTTGTTGCTGCTTTCGATTATGTCATCGATAGAATTTTTTATTTGTTGCCGTTTTAGCAAACGGCCAAATTGTAAACACTTTTACAAACCTATTGAACGACAGTGGGAGAGTGATAAACAAATATTGATTGGACAGTTGGACGATGCGGTTGGGGAAGCAAAATTGACTGTAGGAGTCATTTAGGAGACTATTATTGATTTCTGCTCCAAAAACTATTGAACGACTGCATTTATTAGCATAAATGTTAGGTTTAAGTATTAAATAGAAATTAAGTAATTTCAGCTTTCGGTACAACAGAGCAAATGTGATTCGAACTATTTTTAGCAATTTATGTACTTAGAGGGATTTAAGGTTGCAATTGAGTTTTTCCAAACATTAAAAAAGAGATCATGAGTTTAATTTCTATTTACGACTTGGCCCAAGTATTCCTCAACATTTTGTTTCCTTCTATTTATATTCCATCCCATCAAAATTGAGTAGTGCAATCCATTAACTTGTGACAAGTTCCTATCCTTCACACTATCCAATTAGTTCTGAGCACGAAGAAAATCCCCATGTCCAGTAGCCGTACAAGTGCAACAACAACACATTACCATAGTAGACTGTAGACTAACGGAAAATAACAAGCGCTCATCGAATACAACAACCCTCTTAGCAACTCTTCCAACCAAGAGCAACGAATTGAAAGAAATCGTTCATATAACTTAGTTACAACCTTTCACCATACGAAAATATTTCTTCTAGGGGATAACAGATGGCAGCCCCTTCACCTAGGAATGCTAGCGATAGCTAATCGCTCAACCTGGTAGAATCTCAATTGATTAAAGTAATCAACACATGGTATTGTTGAGGACCTAAGCTCCCAAGCGGAGTGAATGAGAAGAAACGTAAGCGTTTTGTTTAAAGGAAATTTCCGCTAATCAACAAGACTTAAAGTCTTTGGGATACGTGAAGTACCAGCAAGCCCCTCCCTTCTTCTTAACAGCTATGATCCAGTCAACTACCCATGAATTCTTTATCTACAACCACATCTCCTAGAACCAATGAAATGTTTGGCATTAAAGGGAGTATCCCCTGCTAGCTAGAATATATAAAAAAAAGGGAAGTAACCTGTGGTAGTAGCGCTATTCGAAATATGTACAACACAACGCTACACAAAAATTGCTTTATTTTGCTATTTTGCCGTCCTCGATAATCCAGCAGGAAGCGCGTTGGCTTCTCATGCCGGAGGCCCGAGGTTCGATTCCTACCTCCGGCTGGTAAAGCACTCTTCTATCGTTATCCGCATGAAGCAGATGACAATTACAAGAATCTTGAGCTCTTGGCAGGTAATGGCAAAAAAAAATGTGGTATCTCAACGGGCCCATATAGAGGCCTAAGTAGGGAGGTCACCTGTCTACCTGCCAGCTGTGGCATTATACAATCATTACTGACGAACGTTTTATATGCTTCATTTTTCCCATTCAACAACGTAACGTTAAGAAGTATCGGAAATTGAAAGTGACGATTTAATGAAAAATAAAAAAAGCAAAAAACATTCTAAGAAAAAACACACAAATTCTCGACATTCAAGCTGCACGTACAATTAAAGTACAATTAAACTGAACGAGGCAAGAATCAATTAGAAACGGCCTTGCGAAATCGAGAATGATTCAACGAATAGTCCAGACAAGTCTTTCATTTCGATTTTTATTGAGTTTAGACACTGACATGCAGCAAATGAGATGTTTACCTTTAAATTATTTCCAAAAAAAAAACGGGTCTAGAAAAAGGAGTGGCCGTGATAATTAATAGGTTTGTTGTAATGAAATGGACAAGCAGTCAGTGCGACTCATTCTTGAATGCGCAACGAAGAGCTCACTTGCGAATACTTTTCAAAGCACATTGAAGAGCTAACAATTTAAAACTACAACAAAACTGATTTTATTATTGTTGTTATAAAGAAAAAAATATAGTATACAAAAGGGTGAAAATTAAAAATCAGCAGGCGAAACTGGAGTCGCCCAATCGTTGGCAGCAAACAAAATGTGTAAATAAATCGAGGCAAGTTGGTAGGAGGTAAAATGCCAAATATGAAATAAAATGATTGTGTAGTAAAGAAGTAAGTTAAACCGTTAAATAAAGCAAGGTGCGTGTGAAGAATTGTTTAAAAGTGAAGGAAGTTGGGTTATTGTTAAGAATTAATGGCAAAAGAAGACGAACAACAAAACAAAATCAATAACATCACATCAAACCAGATCAGTTATTGTATAAATAAATGAAATAAATAACAAAGAAAAATGTGTAAAAGTGTGCTTACCTGTGTACTGTGAATTTATGGAACTCAAATTGTCATCGCTTTCACGACTCATGCTTGTATCTGAAAGATAGGAACAGAAAAGCAAAATTGCAAACAATAAGCAACAACGAAACAACAAATTGAACAATGCGGCAGCGCAAAAAAACATAATATATAGTAAATAATAAATAAATTAAATATAAGTCAAGTTGTGCCGATAACAAAAGCTAAACGAAACTCAAAAGCAGTTAAAAGGGCACAGAAAAGAAAAGTCAAATCATGCGGCCATGCGAATGGAACAGCAAGAAAATTGATCGCATACAACGAACGAGTCTGGTTCTACTTACTGATTCTACTCACTTAGTCTTCGCGAAATTTCAAGTCTTAGTTACAGCTGTAAACTTCAGGAACAAATGCATTGAATTGCAATATTCCAAAGTTTCGAAAGAAAAAATCTGATAGTTTCATTTGAAAAGAGAAATAAAATAAATAAATAAAATAAATTTCACCCGTTTGAAATGTGTACGCAACA
The DNA here is from genome assembly GCA_963668005.1 of Melieria crassipennis. Taxonomy (NCBI): domain Eukaryota; kingdom Metazoa; phylum Arthropoda; class Insecta; order Diptera; family Ulidiidae; genus Melieria; species Melieria crassipennis. The sequence continues at coordinate 19,947,015 of OY764961.1, forward strand.
ACTTCCTGAGAAGAGACCCACCAAGCAAAATGTGAGAAATAGGAAACAATCGTCAGTGGCAACAAATTGGCGACTCGCCGATTTATTGCCGCAGCGACAAATTAGCAACATGTCCCAAAAACACGTTGTTTCCAGGACTTTGAAATATCGAATTGATATGCTTTGTATTTCAGTGAGATTGATCGCATTTAAAAAATTTTTATTCATTCGTCGACGGTTCATTGATCAACAGCATTGATTCAAGCTCAAACAATGAGAGCAACATTGAATCTTTGTATGCAAATGAAATTCCATCCCAACCAAAACTGACTGACTTTTTATATATTGATAATTTTCCAAACAGTATGATGTATTTAGATTTGAAAATGAATCGTCCAGGCGATATGAAAATAACTCGTCCAGGCGAAAAAAAAACGACTCGTCACGGCGAGTTGCTTTCGGCGGACGTTTTAGAACGACTGATTATACGAAATCGATACGCTGGCGATATTACCGGCGATAAATTTGTTGCCGGGGGCGACTCGTTTTCTTATTTCCGGCAACAAAAAATGTCTGGTGGGGAAAAGCACATCAAATTGTTTATATGTCTTTAGGTTAGGTTATTGAAATGGAATAATTCACTTCGTTTCGCTGTGCAAGCTTTTGGGATTCGTTAGAGTTCAAACAATTTGAACAGGACCTTTTCTTTTTGCATTGGTGACAATTTAACGTAACACAAGGAAACAACATTTAGCGACTGGGTTACCCAGTGTCATTTGTATTGACAGTGAAACTTCAGAAAAAAAGACGATTCGATGTGAAAGTCGGTGAACAATGAGCACGAACATTGAGAACTCGACTTCGTTGCAGGAACTCTGCTATCGTTGAGTGCAACCAGATGGAGAAGGTGCGTCTGGAAATCAAGCCATTCTAGATTTTCATGGGAACCATACAATTTTGAGTTGAATACTCCCTGCTCTCCACTTGAACTGCTCTTAATTTTACATACTGGGCCAGGAATCGACTTTCCAACGCCACCTTTGCGGTCTTTCACCATCTTTCTTCGCGCTTGTGTGCACCATTTGGTTTAAAGAAAGGTGCAAAAAAAAATTTACCATAATTGTTGATTCGCATTGTTTTTACATTGCGCCCATCCACACACACACACATGCACAGACACACACACACATAGAGGCACAAATGTAATGGAGGAAATTTTCAAATTACAACGCTCGATAAATACGGCGCTAGAAAGTGAAATTCATTTCGCCAAGCAGATAAGGCTTTATGCTTCCGACTGGCTGTTCGTGTGTTGCGCTGCCACCTGCAGCGATTTCTATTCACCATTAAATTCACTTTGCCATTGTGTGTGCATGTTTAGTTTGCGCGTAGTTTTGCACGGTGAATGTGAGCGAAAAACTACAAACTTGTGTCGACATTTGACGTTTATGTGCCGCCATACGTCATTAATTTCTTTCAACAATTTATTTAATTGAATTGAATTAATGCCAGGCGAACGGACATTGTGCATTTGGTATTTTGGAAAAATTTTATTTTTTTAAAATTTGCATTTTTAATGCGTGAAAAAATTCGCATGCGACTTTATGAAGTTTGTATGGTAATTTTTCTATACAACACACACCCACAGTCGACTCAAGTCACACTAAAATTTCTGGAGAAATTAAACTTGTTTATTGTTATTATTATTTATTGATTATTGATTTTTTTCCTATTGACACAAATTGCCAAAACCGCAAACTCGCTTAATGGCCATTTGCCAAATTTGCCAACTATTCTTCGTACGCCAGTTGTATTTGTATTTTTACAATTGGCTAATTTTTGTGCTTATTGCGCAGTTTTGTTCGCGACTGTAATTAAGTTGTTGGCCAGTTTGCCTGCAGAATGTTCAAATTTTATGGGCGCTTTAATGTTTGTTTATCTTGGCAGCGTGTTTTGCAACAATTTCTACATAAATAATAGATTTCCAAAGCGAAAAAAATTATTTTCCAAAAAAAAAAGCCGCACAAATATTCATCACAACAAATATGAGCAAAATTCATAATTACTTCTCCATTCACTCAATTAAAATTTTTCGAATTTATTAGCAGCCAATCAAGTTGGCCCAAAACATTACGCTCACAGCAATTACAACAATAGCAACTGACAACAAACAGGCATCAGGCATCAGCAATTTGTTGATCAAAACAATTTGTAAACGCGCTGCCGTCCCGTCGGCCACGTTAATTGTCGCTTACACTCGAAATCTGCGACTGGCCGCTTAATTGGTTGTAGCCGCCGCTGTTGTCTGCCTGTTGCCTGTCTATTGTCTGCTGCCGGCTGTTGTTGTCTCTAAGATGGACGCAGCGCAATTTCCATGCGCCACTGTTGCAGTCAATGTTTGCACATGATTTATCGCCACTTATCGTTTGCAATGGGCAATGAAAGTGCGCCGTGCCGGAGCCGCAGCAGCAGCTGGTGGCGGTAGCGGCGGCAGGTAGGCGAGACAGACTTGACAAAACTGCAGTGAGGGTGCGAAATTCCTGCATGCGTGTTTAATTACCCAAACCAACAATTATGTTTATTTCTTATTAGGAAAAGAAAGGTAAAAGCTCCAACAGGCGAATTTTTTGCAAACTCGTTAAAAATAGTTCAACCGTTGAGTGGTTTTCGAGTAATAAAATATTTAATGGTAATTATTTTTAAATTCAAACGACAATCCTATGAGACTAAAACGAACATTCCATGTTGTGAAAGCAACTGTTTTATGCTGATTCAAAGGAAAAGTTTATTTTATTTGTTTGTTGAATTGGAATTGGAACTTACGATCATTTGACCAAATGTAATCTTTGATCTTAGGACAGAAAATGGTCTTCTAAGTTTGTCCACTGAGAAGGGAGAGGTTAATTTTAAACTCTTCCTTTCACTAAGTCATCCCATTAACTTTATAGATTTTCATGTCAAGTGGGAGGAAACAATGAACTAAACTCATTCACATGTTGGGTAAACACACTACTTGAAGGCTTAATTCCTAATTGGATAAGTTAGTGTGTGTTTAGTGTAAAATCGGACAGAAGTGACGGGTTGTATTATTGTTGTTCTATCGACAGTGAGAATACCGAAATCGAAAAAGATTGACAAAGAATACTATGCAGGTATGTAGGTCTCTTTCTAGGACAAAGTTGTTTGCATTAATGTGAATGTTTTTTGTATGCACATGAACCCTATCCCCCTTTCCTTACCACCCTTTTTTATGTTTTTCGAAAAATTTTTTCATAAAAAGTTTGTTTTGAGTAAAATATTGCAAAAAATACTATACTGTCTTTATGCAAAATGTTCTTCATTAAAAATTAAGGGGGGTTGTCAAGCAACAAAACTTTCTCAAAACTTCCCCCAAAAAAATAAAAAGCCTTAACCCTAATTCCCAGAATTTTAGAAGTAACGTAAACATAGAAGTGAGACTGTCAGGTTTATATGTTATGAGCTAAATTACTGAAACATTTGTTTAAAAAGTAAAAAACTGTCTAAAATGTTAAATTAATAAATTCAATATAATTCTAACATTCCATTAGAGGATTATATAAAGTAATGGAATCGAAAATCTCCTGGATTTATCACCATTTGAAATCTTTAGTGAAACTGTGAGGCTCACTTCTGGGAATTAGGGTTAAACACGAAACCTTAATTTAATACTTTTTTCATAAATTGCTATGTTGCTCATAAATTGCAATGCTGAGAAAAATGTTGAATATTAAAAAAAAATATATTTTCCATTGAAAAATAGTTCAGGTGGTCTCCAAACAAGAAGTCCCCTCTTAACCCATTGCTGCCTAATGGGTAAAATTTTACCCATGAAAATTGATGTTTTAAAAAAATCACAAAAAAGTCAATGTTTGAGATCTCTCAAAACCATTTATAGGGATAGTTAGGGTAAAGATGGAACTACCTTAACCTAGCGAAGGTCACCCTATAATTTCGCGGTCTAGCTAGAGTTACCAGACATCAAAAATCGTGAATTTTCCGGAGGTGGAAAATGTGGCGAAACGTAGTGGCCTTAGAGCTTCACAAAAATCTGCCTCCTAACTCACCTGTAAAAAATACAACTTTTGTTCACGTGTTTAGCTGATCACTTCACAAAGTATGGAAAAAAAACTACCATTGCTGCGTTGGGTACAAAATACCTAATGAATATCTCAGCAACGTGCAGAGATATAAAGCTGAAATTTTGTTTCTGATCATTTTGGGTCACTTCTAGGTCGTGTATGATACCCGGCATACCTAGGTCGTGTATGGTACCCGGCAGCAATGGGTTAATAAAATCAAAAATAAATTGTATGAAACAATTTTCCAAAAAACATAAAAAAGGGGTGTAAGGAAAGAGGCAGGGGGGGGGGTTCATTTGCATACAAAAACTATTTACATTTTTAATGTAAATAACTTTGTCCTAGACATCGAAACTGTAGCTCTTCAAGTTTTCATACTTTCCGTGTAAAGGTCTATAGCGACCCCTTTAACCTTTATGTGCAAATTACCAAAAACTCAAACGTGCTGGACTATTACTTTGTTCGGCAAAAATTATCTGTACAACGTCCTCTTTCAGAAATATATGGTCGTTACTCTGTTGCACAGAAACAGTTCGAAATTGTTGCACTGTGTTATTTATGATTTTTCAAGGACCAGTGCGTCAATCTTTACGACTAAAACTATTGCAACATAATTATTTTTAAATGTCAACATGTAAATTTCTACAAAACACACAAGCTGTCACTTATATTATGACCACAGAATTTGCAATTCATGTCAACAGTCATTTCAGTCATTAAACGCTCAATTATGAGTTCAGAACTCAATTACACTCGAGCGCAAAAGTCGCGTCTGCGGCGTTTCAACAACTCATGCGCCCAGCTGTGCTGCGTCAATGTCAGAAACAATTAAACTCCAGCGAGACATCGACAACAGTGCGCGGCCAACAGAACCGACACAAAAAGGAAATGCACTCAAGTTGCGGTAAAAGAGCACAAAGTGAATAGTTTGCCAAGTTAAGCGTGATTTATTAAGTGTTGGCTCGTTGGCTTCAAGTGTTTTGGGTGGTGTGACGCGCTCTAACGTGACAACCGGCACGCAGACTGACTGACTGTTGACACATTCAACGAGCTGCAAACGCAGACACTATGACAGACAACAATATGCCAAATTGGCAGCAAATTTGCTTGACGGTCAGGCAAAAGTGGACGTGAATTTACAAAGAAGGAAATCTGCATATTAAGTGCGGACACTGGGGACAAGAGACAAGTGGCGAAAACGGCGAACCGAAAACACAAACAGCTGATGGCGAAATGATTAAGCATGGACGTGGTAAATAATTGAGTACAACACGAAATGGTGACAGACAACAAACAAAGTGCATACAAACCGAAAACAGAAGAACAAAATTCATACACAAAGAGCAACAAAATGAGCCAAGAACGAGATAAGCAAAAAGCTGCGGCTGGTTTTAATTAGAATGTTGACATGAACAATTCAATTAGACGAAATTTATTTGCAGCGCTTGGCGGTGTACAAATTGGGAAGTTGCCGCTGGAGCCGCTGACAGCTCGCACGGAATGGACTGAAGGAAATGTCAGAAGAGTTAATGTGCGCAATTATGCGGAGTTTTGGAGTTTTTGTGGTTGTTGGCAAGCACCATCAAAAGTGATGAAATTTAAGCAAAACATTTGCTTGCCCGCTTTCCACTGTTGATGTTGGGGTAATGGCTATTTGAAGTTTAGTAATACATAACCTAACAAATCATGCAAATGAACAAAATCACGAGATGCGGTCAATGGGTCAAGACCATTAGTGCGCCCCTCGTAGCTGTCAGGAATGTCGACAATTAATTTAAAAGTATATAAATGTTGTGAAAAACCGAAAATTACATTTTCAGCGCGCAAAGATTTTGTTTTGCAGTAAAACGGAAATAAATTTTAAAATTTAGGGCGTGAAATGCGCTAAAGCCGGCATGAAATGCAACTAAGACAAATGTGCACAAACGCAAAAACAACTACAACAACAAACAAAAATTACTTGTAATGAACTGTGAGCGCGTAAGTTGCACTCTTTTTTACATGGAAGCGGAAACGTGTCCATTCGATTTCCTCCACGCCCCTTCTTCAAATACCTTAGCATTTATTATAGTTTTGGTTGTGGTGTTTTGATTATATTTTTGTTATATTTTCATTTTGTTTTTGCTACGGCAGCTGACCAGTTGTATGGGTATATTGACCGAATTTAAAAACATCATCAACGCACGGAACGAGCAAAGTAAAACAAAACAATAACAACAGCAACATTAGCAAAATGAATAAACTATAAGAAAACCCATCAACAAAAAGCCACATGAAAACACATTCATTTCACGAGGAGAGGGAAGCGGCGACAACAACAGCTCGAACGGCACTGGCAGCATTAAGTCATTAAGTCGACTGGCTGTCAGTTGGCGGTTATGAAAATCAACTATATGGGTTTCTTTTTTCGAAATGTCTGGTTTACACCCCGAAAAAGGAGAAATAAAAGAACAACAACAACGACACTAACAACAAAAAATATTAAAATAAAACTAATGAAGGTCTCACAATCAACAACAAAAACATAAATAAAATAAATATAAAAAAAGGAAAATCAAAATCAAAACAACTAAAAGGCACACACAATATTTTGAAAGTCAGCGTGCTAGAAGGCTAAATGCTAGACAGGCGGCCCCCTTAAAGCAACAACAGCAAATGTGCAGGTGAGTTTTGCATACTAAGAGGCAATAAATTAGGCAACAACATTTCATGTTGTTGTTGTAGTCATTGTTATTTTTACTAATGTAAATTTTGATTGCTTACAACGATGACGACTTCCCACGCTGCGTTACCGTTTTGTCTTAATTTACAGAACAACTGGCCACAAGAATTCGCTGCCAAAAATTTAACACAACGAACGCTGAAGGGAACGAAGACGAAGTTGAAGAAGAAAAACATGTGTGCCAGTCAGTCAGTCATGCAGTAAAAATCACACAAAATAATTTCAACACATTTTATTGACATTGACGATGACGCCATTTGACCGACCGACATTCAACCGAATGCTGCTGCAGCGGGTGGCACCCGACACAAAAACAAGAATCACACAAAAACAAATACAACTAATGACAAAACTTCCAGAAGTAACGCCAACATTCGCATTACGCACGCGCGCATCGTTTACAAACAAACACTCAAATACACACTCACACACACTCACACGCAGCCATTAAGAGCCGCTCGTGTGCCGCCTGACAGCTCTCCCTCTGGGGAATTTCAATATGCGCTCAATAAGGCAAAATACAATTTCAGCCCACAACTTTAATTTGCACAGGTGGCATTTGTAGAATGTCAACAACAACTACAATAAAAACAGTAATACATATTCGTTGTATGATGGATATATGGCGAATAAAATATAACATTAAGAAATATATAGCCAGAGTGTACAATATGAAATGATAGACAATTTGCGTAGTTAACAACGAATGACAGACAATTGGCCAGTTGCGATTTGCTGCTTAAGTTATTTTCAAGCAGATAAATTGGCAAGTAGCCAAAATTGTGGGTGGAAGTGATTAGTGAGCATTGTCGATTCGAGTTGGTTGTTTGACAAATGATGTCAAATAGAATTCTTCGCTTGAGAGAACATCAAATCGACTTTAGAAGATCACCAAATCACTTTATAGTTTATATCTGTAACAAAGAAATAGTTCATTTTTAAATATTTTACTATCTTTACTTTACGTAAAAAAAAGTTACCGGTCATCAGAAGCCTCAACTCGGTCAGGAAGGGGTCTGTTGTTCATTTCATAAACTCAGACCCTGCGATAAGTTTGTACTCTGCAGCGTGATATGAAACTAACCTAAGTTACAGGTTGATGAGAGGCTTCGAGTGGCTGCAGGGTAACCAAACTCTTTCTTCTAGATGAAACTAACCTAAGTTACAGACTAATGAGAGGCTTCGAGTGGCTGCAGGGTAACCAAAGTAATTCTTCTACATGAAACTAACCTAAATTACAGACTTATGAGAGGCTTCGAATGGCTGCAGGGTAACCAAAGTCCTTCTTCTACATGAAACTAACCTAAATTACAGACTTATGAGAGGCTTCGAATGGCTGCAGGGTAACCAAAGTCCTTCTACATGAAACTAACCTAAATTACAGACTTATGAGAGGCTTCGAATGGCTGCAGGGTAACCAAACTTTTCCTTCCACATGAAACTGACGTAAGCTACAGACCGATAAGATTCTTCGAATGACTGCGAGATAACCAAAGTCTTCCTTCTTCATGAAACTAACCTAAATTACAGACTGATGACAGGCTGCGAGTGGCTGCAGGACAACCAAACTCTTCCTTCTACATGGGACTATCCTAAGTTACAGAATGAGAGGCTTCGTTCCCAAAATGCCATATCATTTGGAAGAAACACAGTGGCACTTCTGCAAAACTGACAGAATGAGGCAAAGTTTTGTTTTTCGTGTGTCAAGTCTTTGCTAATTTCATACTAAGCAGACTTGGAACTGACGTTTAAAAGATTGAGTTTCTTTATTGTTTGGCACCTCTAAGTTGGATTTATAACACTTATAAGTACTCAGCATATTAAGAAAGAGTTCTGAGTTTAGCGTCTAAATGTTAATTTATGGCGCGGCTATTCCCTTCATTCCAACAAAGAAAAAGCTAGACGGGTTCTTAAGATAATGAGGAAAGATCAGAGAGGGAGAGAGCAATTTTTATCGATGCCATCCGGTGTAACGTACGACATATACAAACACTTTTCACATATAAATTCAAGGCAGTGAAAGGAAGAATTTTTTAACCTGAGAGTCAAGAAATACTGCACCAGAAAGCGATATCTCTCAAGTTTTTGCGCATAGACTGAAATAATTAAAAAAGATCTTGGGCCTGTTCGTATCGGCGTATCGAATGCGATTGGCCATGTCTCCCGTAGGGACAATGAAGCTTCGGCGAAGAAGGTGTTCGATGCGGTAGTTGGAGGTCGACAGCTAAGATGGAGACTATATCTCTCTTAGAAGGATCAAGTTGAAGTCGCCAAAACATCTACTTCCGTAAGTTGTAAGAGTAACTGTTAATTAGAATTTATAAAATCAGGGAAAGAAACAAAAAACCCATTTTAAGGAGAAAGTCGACAAAAACCACTACAAAAACAAAACAAAAAAAAATAACTTTTACAGTGAAGATGCATAGACAATGCATCAATACATTCATAAATCTGTGGTTGAAAGCAATAATTGTTCAAGTCCATAAGTTTTTTTTTTTTTTTTGAGAAGAAGCGCCCCAGGATTAACTCAATGATTTCTTAAGTTGGCTTAAGCATTCATTGGTTTTGACTACAGAATTGTTGTGGTCAGTGTGTTTGTTCTAGTCTGTAAGAATTGTAGTCCATTGACTCAAATAAACTAAACTAATTTAAACATTATATTAGACTTTTGGCTTCGTGAAACCTTTTAAACAAAAGTATTTCTTTTATAAAGTAGCAAAATAAACTCAACCACACAAAAAACAACACAAAAGACTACTTCCAAATTCCTCTCATTCCAATTTGATACTTTACAAACGTTTATGTTGTTAAATGTATTGATGGATTGATGCGCCATAACAACATTTTCGCAAAGGTTGGGCCATTTTCAACTTTACCTACAAATTGCCTAAAACCGTTTAGCAACAATTTTACAGCTAATTGGCTTTAACATGCCAACAAATTGCCTAATGATATCTGCTCGTTGCATTGCTCGCTCATTCGCCGATGGCAGCATTGATGTGTGTCGCGCTTATTTAATTGCTAACATCTCAAGTATGCATCTCAAGTATGCATGTTGGGCGCGCTCATTCAAGAATTTATTGCAAAAGCTTTTGAAATTGCAAACGCGTTCAAACACTCCAATACCAAAACTTATCAGCGAATGGCGTGCACGAAGAAAGGAAAGGAAAATTAAGAAAAAAGAAACACCAGTTAAGTGCCACGCAACTGATAACATTCCTGAACAAAGTTTTTATAATGTCAAGTGAGGTTTTTTTTTAAATTTTTTTTTTAACATTTTTGCTTTTGTTTTAGGTATTGGTGAATGTTATTTGCCCTACACACATGTGGTGGGTCGATTTATCTTTTTTTGTTATGATAAGAAGATCATTATTTACATACAGATATGTGTAGGTAGAATAATATACAAAAGCAACATAAGCATAAATATAAAGAAAAAGAAATGCTAGAAAATCAATTAAGTCCCAACGCACAATTTAGATAACTAATGATACGAATATCGAATGAAATTTAGAAGATAAATTAGACTGCAAGAGCAATAACATCATTAAAAATCTGGGTTGTGTATAGAAATGTTGTCAAATGTGAAAATTTTCATAAGTATCAACCAAGTAAAGGTGTTGTTGTTGGCTTCAGGGCTCAAAATGACTGGAAATCTGTTTTGTGTACGACAGGTATATATAAATTTTGTCTGATCTGAACATTTTCATAAATAGAAACCAAGTACATCGGTCTTTCATGGGTTTCTTGAACTAAAAACTGGTACAGCACAACAATTTAACTCATTATGGATTTAATTAAATCGTCTTTTTCCCATCTATGATTTTCTATTTTTTTCTTAATAACATCTGCAAAGAAATTCAAGTACCATTAATAGAATGAGGGATAGTGAGACCCCATTTTCATATAAAGAAACCAAGTCAATGTGTCTTACATGACTTTCCTGAACCAAAAATTGGTACAGCACAACACACCCATTTTGGATTGAATTGACCTTCTTTCTTCCTCCTATGGTTTTTTATTTTTCCTTGACAAATTCGCAAACAAATTTAACTACCATTAAAAAAAGATAGTGAGACCCCATTTTCATATAAAGAAACAAAGTCAATGTGCCTTTCATGGCTTTCCTGAATTCAAAATCGGTACAGCACAACACTTTAACCCATTATGGATTTAATTAGATCTTCTTTTTCCCTCCTATGATTTTAAATTTTTTTCTTGAAAACATCTGCAAACAAATTCAACTACTCGTACTATTGAAAAAATGAGGGATAGTAAGACTCCATTTTCATATAAAGAAACCAGGTCAATGTGTCTTTATTAAATCTTTCTTCTTCTTCCTAAGATTTTCTATTTTTTCTTGATAACATCTGCATAAAAATTCAACTACCATTAATAAAATGAGGGAACTTTTTTATATTAAATCTTCCTTCCTCCTTTCATGATTTTCTATTTTTCTTTGAAAACAACTTTTTACAAACACTTTCTTCTTTGCATAATGGAAGACCCACAGAAAATGGACTAACAAAAGAAGCAAACCCATAGTGCAGGGTACAAAAAATTCAGTAAAAACCGACCGATATATTTTTACTCAACTTTTTACTGTATTTTTATATTTTACTTTAATGTACAACTTGAATTTCATGCATGATAAGCATTAAAAATGCGAAAAGTAAGGCGAGTGACAGCGGCGACAATTAGCAACAAAGCAAAAAAAGCGAAATAAGTGTTTATAAAAATTTAAAAATACACAACACGTTGACAAAAAAACCCCAACTTGATTTGCTCAACGTGCTGTGCCTTTACTTTTCTTCTTTGTTTTCTGCTCTTCTGCATACAAAGTATTGCAGCAGACGTTGACAGGAAATTTACACGTCAACTATCAGCAGCGAAATGTAGTTCACGCAACTTTAAACGCTAATACAGTAAACAAAAAAAATGCAAATACTAAAATCAAAACCGAAACTGCGCATTTCGTATGCGACAAAAGAAGCCAAAAAATACTGAAATTTTGCGCGAAAGCACCAAAGAAATTAGCAACAAAATCACAAATTGTACAAATAAAAAGAAAGAGGAAAGTTTTGCATATGTGGCGCGCTGTGTTGCTGCATTGGGCTTTGTGCATTTTATTTGCATTGCTTTTCGCACCCAAAGGCTGCGGTCAAGGGACGTTGCGCATACGCCGCGTAAGCCACACAACAACAACAGGCGACAGACAGTTTATTGTGTGGGGAGTGCGTCTACATATTTTTGGATTGTAAACAACGAATACTTGGACACCCACACACACACACACATGCACACATGCACATGCACACTTTGCTGAAATATTTATTTATATAATTTCATATATATCTATCGTCGTATTTATAAGTTTTGCTTAATTAGCGGTTAACCGCAATCTGCAACAAATTGTAAATAAACACAACAACAACAATAGCAAGCAGCAAAAAGCAAGCGATAATGAAACGAAAATAAAGTGAGCGCGCTCAAAAAAAAAATGCAGCTTTTACCGCCGCTTTGTCGCGTGTATGTGACACAATTTTATTTGCACATTGATTTAGATTTCATTTGTTGTATCGTTTGCAATGTTGTTCGAGCATTTTTGCCATAGACAACTTGAATGGCCAAAAAGTGCGCACAAGTGTTGCGAAATTCGTGCAATGTTATCATTGTTGCGTTGGCTTAATGACAATATTCGGTTTGTTTGTTATTATTTAGTTATTTGGTAAAAGTTTAAGATGGGACTTGCGCCAATTGTCCATTAATATGTTTAGTGCTGGTATGGCATTAATTTTAAACTAAATTTAAACTTTACGCTGCATTTAAAGTTTATTGACTTCGAGTAGATAGCAGCAGTAAACACAACAAATGACTACCTGACCAACTGGCCGAAGCAGATTGTCTGCCAGAAGTTGCTAAAGCATACATCATAAATAATTTAAAGTAAGCTGGCAATGCACGCACAACGCTTAAGTCCATAAGCGCGCACTCGCTCAGCTGCGTCAGATAACGGGGCTATTGTTCGCTGTTCACCTTTGCGCTTTTAATTACAACTGATTGTATGCAATTAGCGAGAGTACCATATTTCACCACTCATCATCTTGTACAGAACACTTAAGCAATACTTCAGTATAGTAGACAAAGAGAGGTGTATAGCGAACGCTGTGTAAGCACAAAATATTTCCAAAAAAACTTTGCACAAGTGTTAAAATATGTATTTATATGTCTATAAATATATATATTTGCAAATAAACGATTAAGTTAACCCTTTTGCTGTATTGATGCTATATGACATCATGGTTCTTAATGAAAAAATCATTGTGTTCCACTTAACTTTGTTAGGTCTTACACTACAGTCAGCAGTTTTGAGAGCAAAAATAACTCCTCTTTCTTATGATGGATGAGTTACAGATGAAGAGAGTTAAAATAATGAAAAGTTTAGGCTTAGTAATCAACAAAAGCGGAGGCAGCAAAGGGTTATTAACACTAAAATGCTTGGCCAATCCAAACTTCCTAAAATGTCCATAAGAAATTATGTTAAAAAATATTTAATAATTGATCCAACTAAACAAACCCTTTATAGGGATTGTTGTGGGAATCATAAGTCGACACAGCAAAAGACTGGGCCTGCCAGCTGCTTCTGTAGAAGCTGCAGGAAGAAAGACTACGAGAAAACCGTTGAGCATCTCCTCTGCGAATGTATAATGCTTGCGATTTTTGGGACAGCACTTCAGTATTGCCAGATACCTGAAATGAGTTTCTCCTAAATCTTAAAAAAAAAGCTGATATTTCCTCCCAAAATTTAAAAAAGTGTCCTAAATTTCGTTTTCGAATTTTTTTCATTATTAACTAAGGAATTTAACATATTTTACGGCTTGTACTCGAGAAATTAAATTTTTCATAAAAACTATCATAAAACATATTTCTTTTTTTATTGCAGCTTTTTTATTCATTCAACACAACATTTAAAAATGAAATCTGTATAAAATTCGCTTTTGTAAACTTTCTTCATTCAGTCAAATGTATCACCATCAACATCTCATAAACTTTCTCCTAAACAATTCTTCCTCCAAAAAAATCTCCTAAAAGGCCAAGAATCTCCTAAACCTAGAAGGAAATGTGCTGATCTGGCAACACTGCAGCACTTCCTAAAGAAAATGCCCCCAGGTCATATTGATAAAGTGTATAGCTGAAGTCCCTCCACATGGCTATTCTAGAGTTAAGGGGGTACATGATAAGTTTGAGAGTATGGTTGACATGATATCTCAAGTTCTGATGCACCGATTTACTTGAAATTTGTAACAGACTTTCTTAATACTATCAAAATTGTCTCGACGTAGGGGTTTTTGTAATTTAGATTTTTTTACTATTTTTAAAAAATTACTCAAGTTGAAAAAAGGAGGAAAAAATTAATCAATTTTTTTTTAAAATTTATTTTATTTTGTTATTTTTTAAATTTATTTTCCAAAAGGCGCCATTTTGTGCAAAAAAAAATTTTTTTTTCAAATCGGCTACGTCCAGATAATTATACATCCTTGTTTAATAAGAATTAACCTTATTTTTATCGCGTTTCGTGGAGGGATGTTAATTCATAAATTAGATGAGTTTCGCAAGATTTTTTTCTACAATTTCCTTGCTAACACTAATTGGTTTCTAAAAGATCTTGTCTCGATCTACAGGGAACCCAACAGATAGGAAAGGAACCCGGAATCTAAAATGAAGGGAATCACAAAATACCCAAATCTAATATAATCTAATCTAACCTTCCGAAGGTTTGACTTCTCTAAACTTTTGCTACGTAATAGAAATTCCATTTATAAATTTTTCCAAACTTAAAAAAATGTATTCATGAGTTAACTAGCAAAAAAATATGTGAAATAAGCCTCTTCGAAAAAATCACTTAATATTTAATAAAAAAATTATCACTTCATAGCAAAAAACTTCACTACAAAGCAAAATTCTTATATCTCTATATTTGCATTAAAGACATTCTTACTTTCTTACATTGCATATAATTTCTACATATTACCACTTTGGTATATACTTTTGCTTTGAACTTTATATAACGAAAATCCAAACCCATATTTATCACACATCAATTAGAAGAACAACAAAAGTTCAATTCAACACTGAAATGTCCCACCGTTGGAGACAAAACCTGCGCTACAGACTAACTCAACTTTTTCTAAATTATTTACATTACTATCTATTGTACAAGTGTGTGTGCTTTGGCATTAAGATAACACAATATTATCGTAAAACTTATCATAACAATGTATTATGTCTGCTTGAAGGTTTATTTATGCTGTACATAAGCGCAGATAACGAACAGCAAACGTGACCTTACAGTGTTCCATATATGTATTGAGAATATGTATGCACATAGAATGCTAAAACATTGAGTCATAATGTATTCAGGCACAAATATTGTACAATGCGGGCATGGAAATGTGTACAGAAAAATATAAAAATGCGAGCAGTTGGAACAAGTCGAAGGTTAGGTTTTGTGTTGTGAGAAAATGTTTTATGTTTCTCAGTTAAAACATCCATCAAGACGAGTCAGCCATTAAAGAGACTACAAACTGAATATGGTTGAGACAAAAAAATAAAAACAAAAATGTAAAATATAGTTTGAGTTCCCAAGAAATTTTAACTTCATTGTCTAAGAAATTTTAGGTAACTTAAAAGAAAAACTTGAAATGTAGAGCAAAACTTGTTGGAATAAAAGATTTACTACATATTTCTTGAAATGAACTTAATTTTTATGGTCACTTATATATTAACAGGCAAACACACATAATTAAACCAGCTTGTAAAATATCAAGAACTGAAAAACTCGTTCAATTAACGCCCAATTAACGTGACGTTTTGATGTCGCTTCGTCGAATATGTCTTCTCTACATGGGAGAGAAAATTTAGGCATTAGAGCCAATCCTAGCGTTAAGATAGGACTTGATGCATCGACCGATTCCTGTCTCAGAGAAATTGGCTGGAGAGCTTATTAGACTGTTTTCCCAAGGAATTTAGTCCTTTCAAAGCTAAGACAGGGAAGCTGCCTACAAAGTGTTCGAGTGCCTCACCCACGTTTTCCTACAGACAGCTTCTGTAATAAGAAGTGAGGGATCCCCAATTTTGCTGCTTGTGGAATGACTTGGATCACTGCCGTCAGCCTAGGGTATTCTTACGAGAATTAAGCCGCAGTTCTACGTGAGTTGTAACGTGGCCAAATCTGTTGAGCTACTCTGCAGCTGGAGAGATTTTGCCACCTACAGTTCGATACCTGCAGGACGTAATCCTGTATATATCTTAGCTTTAAACTTGTTAAGCAGTAAAATTTAAAATTAAATTATAGAAAATTTGATTCAAAATGACTGGACTACTGCTGCTTTTCACAGGTGATGCGACCACAACTTTAAGCCTTCAATTGGAAGTGAGTGTGGCCTGTACTACCCACACACCCTTTTCAACCTAACCTCAACCAATTCACAATCAATGAGAACTTGGAAAATGTGGCATATTTGATTTAATTAATACAAATATTCCGTCTGCAAAAATTTAACAAAACTATCAAATTATTTCTAAACTGAAATTTCATAGATCAAATTATAAATGATTGCTTAGAAATTTTTTTTATAGAGGGAGTAAGCTGTAAGTGGTAACCTTAATCAACATAAAAAATTTTCAAGTATGATACTAATGCTGTTATTTATTTAACTATGCATGGATAAGCCAAACTTTTCATAAGGCAAATTAGTTGAATTAAACGGAGAACACAATCGGCCATACTCCTAATTTAAGGGACAGTAACTGTTCCAAAACCTGGTTTTACACGATTTTTTTAATTTATTGATATTTTTTTTAAGATTTTTTTTAACCAATGTACAACCCATAATTTTTCTAAGTCAAAACGTTCAACAGTTGTGGAATTATAGGAAATAAAAAGTGAACAGCATCTAATTTATCCAGACGATTTAAAAAATATAAGTGTACTCCAAAGGTTCATTGTTATTTAACCCATTGCTGCCTAATGGGTAAAATTTTACCCATGAAAATTTATTTGATCAATTGATCACTTCACAAAGTATGGAAAAAGCTACCATTGCTGCGAAATGGTTACAAAATATCATCTCAGCAACGTGCAGAGATATAAAGCTGAAAGTCACTTCTAGGTCGTGTATAAAATTTTATCAAAATCGTATGGGCGGAACTGGTACCCGGCAGCAATGGGTTAAGGCAGAAACCCAAGTTTATACATTTATCCCATTGTTTGAGTTTATAAGAAACAGTTTGAACCTCGTCTTTACTAACGCAGATTAATGGCCAAATAAATATTTTATACATTTTCTTTCACTTCATTCGTTCATTCATTCATTTCGATGATTGTTAACAAATTAGGGGCGTCTTTAAAATATTTGAAAACATCAAAATTGACATAATAGTCCGCTAACAGTAACAAATTTCTCCAGCGAAATCGAAGAATTCAACATTTTACTTAACATAAAATTGGCCATTTGAAAAACAAAAAACACACCCAACCGCCAAAATCGTGTCTTCGATAATCATAACTCAATTAATTAAGCGAAAGCCAAAACAAAAAAGTGCAAGGGGCAACAATGAAAATACAAAAAAAAAAATTAATACAACGGGCCAATTAAATTGTGTAGTATAAAACGTGATTCGTTAGCAATGCAAGTTTAATAAAAAAAAAATAAACCAGACTGAAATGGATATCTTCAAGATTTGGCAGTGAAAAGGGAGCAAACAATGCCGTGAGACGCAACACGCAATGCGCAACGCTGGCAAAATACAAAACAACAACAACAACAACAACATGCATACAAATTTATGCAGCAGCCGGCGAATACAAAATGGAAAGAGCGACTGCGCTCACATTGCGAAATCGAATACAATTTGAAGCAATTAAATATTTGTGGCAAAAATTTGCATGCATTATAGGCCGATTATGACAGAAAAGAACTACAAAACATGAAAATCAAATTCATAAAACAGAAAACGAAGAGGAATGTTATCAACTAAAATTGAATGAAATCGAATTTCGAAAAAAAGAAAGCCAACAAATGTCGACAGCAAGAATGCGGCTTGAGGAAGAGAACAAAGGGAAATTTTTTAGCCGAGCTGCAAATCAAAAGTCAAGGTTTAGATGGACAGACAAACAGGCCGACTGACGTAGAGACAACGAGTTTCTAGAACAACGGAACACACAAACGAAATGTTAACGAATAGAAGGAAACAATAAAAAAATTAAATAACTGAAACAGCATGCAAACAGCACACGATTAAAAATCAATATAACTGCAGTTCATTAAAACGAAAATAATAAAATAAATAAATAAAACACGCAGCAATAAAACAGAAAAGACAACTAAATGACAATCATAAAGTTTAAGTCGAAAAAAGCCCGGCGTGTGATTTACTGCGCCGCATTGAGCAGTGTCGAGCTGGAATTCAAGTGCGGCAGTCGGCCGGGCCAAAATCGGCGCTACGGCAGTCTATTTTTAACATTGCGTGCGGCACGGCGCATGCGGCAAGCAACAGTTTGTTTGCGGCACTCAAGTACGACCGAAGCGCACAACAGACGGCGACAGAGTCAACGACGAGGACATCGAGTTGCGCCTGGCCTGACGGGCGGGTGGGTGTGCGCACCATTAATTGACTGCACGAATGCATAGCACAACAAATATTCACCTGCATCAATATTCACCTTTCTGTTCAACAATCTGGCCAACGTTTAATCCTTCGAATCGAAAATTCCAGCGTACAAAAGTCTGCCACTGCGCGCAGTTACAGTTGACAAAGTTATCAGCAGTTTTTCGATTAATTTTTTTGTATTTTTGCTGTTTGCTAAAATGTATTTTCTTTTCGTTCGAAAAGCTTACGGCAAGCGTTTGGAATTTTAATAAAATATTTTTTTGTTTTTTGCCAAAATCGCTTAACGGACAAGCGAATCTGTACTCAGCCGCGTGCACGTCTGTCTCGCGAAATGTCGTTCAAGTTACTAAAAGTTGCGCGCAACGCGTCAAAACCTTTCCAGCTGTGTTGGCAACAGCGAAAAGCGCACCGACGACTCGGTCGCTTGGCTGGACGATCGCTCGACTGGCGGCAAAACAGCAAACGAACGCGATCATCAGCCACGACCGAACATTATCAGCGCCGTCATTACGAAGCTTGGCGGCGCAATGATCATTGGAGCTTGGCTACGTGATTGCAGCTTGGCGTTGTTGCTGTGTTTCGTACAATTCACGATACGGTGCTAATAAGTCGTGCTTGTAAGAAATACGAGTACAACAACCAAAAAGCAGCGAACAAGATAACAAGCAGAAGCAGCAACACAGCCAAGCAGTGAGCGCAAAGAGCGCACTGGAGAGCGGCTGCGCGTAGCGTGTGGGGCGGCGGGGGGGAGCTTTCAAAGTGTTATTTATTATTTTTTTTAAGGCTGCTGTTGCCCAAAACGTTTTGTTTATTTATATAACTCTTCGGCTGGCTGACGAACCGATACGGGCCGCTTGTTGTGACTGGAGTTGTTCTGCGCCGAGCTGTGCAGCGCGTACCGGCAAAATGCCAAATAAACAAACGTCAACGCAAAGGCCGCAACAGTTGAAATAAAAACAATGCAAAAAAAATAAAACAGCAACAATTTTGCCAAAAATAATAATGCGCAAAAGCGTAGCGAATGAGCGTGAAAAATGCACAGCAAAAGTGTAACTTTTATTATTCTTTCTTGTCTAATGTTTTTATTGCTATCGTTGTTGTTGCTTGCTTGCTTTGTCGCAAAGCCAGCTGAACAATTGGACATTTGATTTCATTCACTACATCAACTAAATGCGGCAAGTGGCCCGCCAACAAATCAAAACAAATTGAGTCACACATTGAAGGTGGTTGTTGTCACGGTTGCCACTCAGTTAAAATTTGTTGTACCAAGATTTTCCTAAAAAAGGTCCAAAATGGTAACGAAATGATCATTTTATGTTTTCGATAAATTGTTTTTTAACACAACAACAAAACATAACTTTTATATTGAAATTTTTACCAAATGCCTTCAGTCTGTTCGCCTTTTGTTTGCTACACACTTTTGTATAAAAAAGGCCCAAATTACTCAAAAACAGCCCAAACGCCCAAGTGATGTAAAAAGGCCCACTTTTGGTCCAAAAGTGGCAAGCGTGGCTGTTGTGTGCTTCATTTGTTGTTGCTGCTGTGGTCAGTCAAATTTCTACTAATTATGGCAGTAGTTTTGGCTGAGTGTTGCCATATTTTAACAAAAATCAATGTGCATCTTCAAAGTAGAAAATGCCAGGCGTTGCTTGTTGAGAACAAAATCCATATAGGGCATGCTGAAGTGGGTCAGATAGTGCGAGAAGCGACCAATATCAAAGCTGTAGGTCTCAGTATAGGTGACTGTGCGCAAAAGAGGCGCCTTGGGTCCCATTGTAATGCTACATGACGGAAGAGTTAAGTGTACTTTCTGTGCTCTACGAGCCACTTGGAGTTTTTAACAAAACTATGTACACCAATAAAGTTTGGTTAGGATACAGTGACTGCCTCTGTATGAGACACACTTGGGCCTATATTTGGCCCGTTGAGATTTTGTGTTTTTTCCAAAACGTGCTGTCACACATATCAAACGAAAGGGAGAAAGGTCGAAGGAGACTTACAATTTAACGCCGACTCCGAAAGACGGTTGGGATGTTTTTCTTTCGCACATGGAGGTTTCTCATTGCTTTTCTTATAACTCGCATTTGCTTCATATGGATGGGTATAGAAGTAGATGAGTGTTCAACCCGACCAGATGTCTAAGCGAAAAAAGAATTTGAGAACGATTTCTTATTTTTTTTTTCTATATAGCAAGAATCACAGTCAGGGGCGGATTCAGAAAAAAAGTAGGGGGGGGGGGGTTTCAAAAAGTAATTCTTTATTTATTTATAAAATGCCTTTTTATTTGTATGTAGTTTTAAAGTAGATCCTAATATTTCGGAGGGTTTCAACCCCAAACCCCCCTGAATCCGCCACTTACCACAGTAGATCTTACAACATTTAAAAACCTGATAAGGTGAGAAACTTGATGTGTGTCTTACCGAAGATTATCAATCAGATTAGAATTCAATTGAGATTCGAGTCATTTTTATCCACTTGACTTTTTTGAACAACAGATTTGTTGGTTATGTTAATCAATTGAAATTCTACCAGGGTTCGCTAGTAGGGCGATGGGGCTGTCATACATTGTCCCTTAGCAGAAACGCCACCGCATGGTAAAAGTTTGCGACTAAGTTCTATGAACGCTCTCTGTGCATCAGTTGCTAATAGGTAGGAGGAGTTAATAACAGAGGGTTGGTGTCTTCGATGAGCTGTTACTGTGTTATTGTTGCGCTTGCACGGCTACTGGATATGAGGATTTCTTTGCGTGCTGCTCATCAAAACCGATTAGAGTGTAAAGGATAGGAACTTGTCTACGTTTTGTTGGTGGAATGGGAAAGAATTAAAAGGGGGAAAAATTGGTGCCATTAGAAGGAAAGAAGGTGCGGGGACAAGCCTTAAGTGGGAATCGAATCCATAACTTCTGGGATGGGAGCTTAGTGCACTTCCAAGCTGGGCTCCTGAGGCGACTTAGCAGAGATTTTAAAGATAAAAGTGATCTTAAACTTTGATTCTCACAAAATGTCATTTAAAACAAAAATCGTCTGTGGTCTTTGACCTAGTTGAGGAATCGTTTAAAAATAACATCAATTGGTATGTGTAAAAAGCACGCTTTCAAAACCTACAATAACAGTTGCAATAACTCTCCAACTTCTTTCTTTTATATTTCAATATATAAAATCATTTTTTTTTCTGTTTTCAAGGCATTTTGAGAAGCCGAACGCCATGAAATATTTCATACAAATCATCATGATTTTTTTCATATATTCTTTTTTACTCATTTTTCTAATTCATAATTTTTTTCATCTTTTTCATACTTTTCTTATGGAAACTTTTTTTAAGAAGATACCATATTAATACCTTAAAGTACTCATAGAACTTAATGCGTTCTTAAAAAATATTCCATGTAAAGCTTTAAAGTACATGAGTACTATTATTATAGAATCGGCTTACAGAACATTGCACCTTTGTTATGTTGTAGAGAATTGTTTTAATAAGTTCTTAATAATTGTTTTTGTCAATCATTCAGGTCAGTGGTCTTACCACTGTGGCACAAAGATGGATACCGAAAGAAGCTGCAAGTCACCTATATTCGAAAGCTGAACATGGTTCTTAAGTGAATTGAAAATAGGAAAAGGAAAAACTGAATCAACCACACTAGGAATGCCTTCGCACTTGAAATGCTGGGCATAAATCAAGAAGTTTGAGTTTGAGATGTGGCATGTGGCAAACATTACGTCAGAGTCATTTCCCTCCTTGGTTTTTGACAGCAAAAATTATAATAAATTTTACTGCAAATGTTGCAGTTGCAGCGTAGAATTCAGTTGAATTATTTGAAACTTTAACTTTTAACATTTTGTTTCGCTTAATGGTTTTCACGGATTCCAAAATGTTGGTAGTCAATTTTAATTAGCATTAACCCATACGTTGAAATCGAATTTGTATTTAACATTTACACGTACATACGTACACCGTAAAGTGGGTTTTAATTATTTAAGTAATGGTAAATCGTTGCAGATCGCACAAAGCTGCATATTCAATTACGCAAATCGGCTTAAATAAAAACCATTGTGAAATGCTACAATTGCAAATTTGTTGGATTTGGCAAATCGATTCAATTTCTGTGCCGTGTCTGACTGTGATGGAAATTGGAAAAATGACATAATGCGGTGAGCGAGTCGATGTTGTTGATGATCATTGCGCTGCGATCGCTGACGACGGGTTCAATATTGTATGTGTGACAACAACAAAAAGACGGAACGGGCTGTTGGCGTCAGCATCATCTCCGGTTTTAACACACACACACACACACACACTCACATGTACACTTTGCTATACACTGAGCGAAAATATGAAAGCAAACACACGTGTGCGAAGGGCACTGAAATCGCTTTAACTAATCCACTGTGTACATCGACATACAAATTGAAAAAGTGCACAAAATTTCAATTAGCACGACACGATCTCCCGACAGAGGGACAGACAGTGGGGGTCGCGATACTGCATCGCTGCGGGTAATGAAAGTGTTGCAAATTGTTGACAGCTTTGAAAGCGTTGACAATGACTCAGAGCAGCCGGCTGTCAGTTGGCTGGACGCTTCGCTTGGAGCGGAGCGACAGAGGGACAGCGACTGTCGTGCAGTGTGTGAGGGCGGTTCGCGCATGGAATTCGATCGCAGGCGTAGAAATTCTCGCTGCGGTTGTGGGTGGAAAATTGGAAAAAGACTGTGGGCGCTGCGAAAGGATTGAATGACTAGAAAAATGCACACAGATTAGCGCCGACAATTTCGATGAATGTGAGCTACGCTGGGAGGCGGCTGGCGGCAGCAACCAGTTTGTGGTTGACACAATTATCGGTGGTGTGGCATCATATTTTCAATTGGCTATTGGCACAATTGAAGGCGAGCGAAATCAATCAGCCAGCCAGTGAACAATCAACAAACAAACAAACAACGGGCCGATCGAATGTACACAACACAACAGAATTTCAAAAATTTCTAGAATACCCCAAGTTGAGGCGAGAAATGTTTGGCTTTTCTGTCTGCTTGTTTACTTATTTTCATTTTTTCTTTCATTTACCTTTTTGTTAATTTTTATTTGTTGTGTTGGATGCCCACATGCGGCTGGTCGTTGTTGCTGTCACGTTTCTTTGTACCTCATGCTGTTTACTTACGCTTAAGTCGCATTACTTAATTGGCAATCATTTTCGGTAATTACATGTGTGTGTGTGTGTGACGCAGCGTGGGCGCTTGTCGCTGACAATCTGCGACTGCTGCTGGAGCGCGAAGTGCGCGTACAGTGTGTTGCCGGTGTCGGCTTTAAGTTGTCCAGTTCATGTTTGTTTGCAAATAAATAATCAAGTGGCAATTAAAGCAGAAGCGGTTGCCCACGATTTCTTGTATTTGTTTATCTGCGCGCTTTCAATGTTTTATAGTTTTTTTTTTTAAATTTTTTTTGTTGAGGTAAGCGTGTGAACCCGCCTGCACTGCGCAAAGCAATTAATGAGTACTGGGCGCAGAAAATATTGAAAGTCTTAAACGGGCGGGTGATATTTTAGGTTCTTTGAAATTGAGCGTTTGCTAAGACACATGGAAAACGGTGGCTAGAATACTTGGACGAGAGCAAATTTACTATACTTAAAAGACCTTCATATCTTGCATTATTGAGAGTAGAAACCGCTATAGACCACAGAAAATATGAACAAATAACGTGTAGAAAGATCTGCGCAGCATGAAGATCCGAAGCAATGAACCGGAACGTATGAAGCGAAATGGTAAAGGCTCAATAGTATTTTTAATAAATTGCCTTAACGCTTTCCATATATGGGACGACACCCCATACTTTTAGCTGAACCGGTTCAATTCCATGTCAAAGAGGGTTAAACTACCGTATTTAAATAAATTAAAGGATACCCGGATTCGAACCAAATTCCTGCACCCTTAAAAATCGACTCTTTTTTACGCGTTTTGAGCGCACTTTAGGTGTGTGATTTTTCTGAGCTACAGTAAAAACTTTTTCCAGTAGCATAAGTTGTGTCTTGAACATAGAGAACAGATATTATGCTTCGATTTTTATTATCTTAAACATTTACTTTAAAACTTAAAGTTCCATACATTTATTTGAGCGTCTCAAAAGTTGAATGTAGGCAATTTATGGCAAGAAAATTTCGGCACTAAGTACCTTATATTTTCATAAATTGCTTAGGATAGTTTCAGACCTACTAACTCAAAGGGGTAGGGATCCAGTGGCATCACAATGAGCCTAATTTTGTCTAAGTGTGTTGTTAAAGATCTCCAATATCTACATATCTTCCTATGGAAACAAAATACGATAAACGAAATGCCATTCGCCTGGATCCATCAGGTTGAAGTGAGAAAGTTCCTTGTTTCAATTTATAATCATTTACATTACATTGCATTTAGATGAATGGATGCGATCGACAGTTTTATGCCTACAACCATAAATAAAATTTTTTAAATATTTTTGTTTATCTATTTTGCCTGAACAAAGACTTTTATGAATTCCTTGATTTTTTTCAATCTGCGAACAAATCTTTATGACTCTTGGATATATAGGGAGCTAAAGTTTCCGCTGCTTAGATTAACAGAATCAAAAACTTTAAATCTATGATATTTCTAGAACACGCAGGACAAAGGCGTGGGAACTGGTAAAACATATCATTATTCTCTCTGCAAATCTGGCAGAGATCACTTCTCTCTGTGACTGTCCTTTCTAATAAATTCAGGCATTAAGCAAACTTAGACGTCTTCTTGGATGAAACGGGTAGCCTCAGTTCTATCAGTGCCTAAAGGCCTGACTTGTCCATTAAAAAATCAATCCCTAATAGTAACCTTAATACTAGAAATACTATTGCGGTCATTTTGAAGGTTTTTAATTTTTAAATATCTGAATTTTCTTTAGATTTCTTTCAATGTTTGCTTTGATGACTTTAATTTTTTTTTGGGTTCCACAACTAGTTCTACAATTAGGGTTCTGCAATTACAATTAGCCAAATCCGATGTGTATTTTGCAAGATATCAGCGGATATAATATGTAGTCTTTGTAGGTATAGAAAATTTGTGGTCTTTCTAGTGTTAAGAAGTAAAGGAAGGAGAGTAATATTGGTCTCAATTCAATTAAATATACAATAAGTTTACTCTTGCCTACAATTTCACTTTGTCATCACTTATTTGGGAGCTGTGACTAAAAGATTTTTCTTGATTTTGTTTATTTGAACTCACGACCCTCCAATTGATAGTTCAAGACTTTTGAGCAATTTGTGTTTAAAAGAGCTGAACTCTTCGAAATCAGATATAAAATTGACATTTGAAAAACTTTTCCATTTTAGTACCTAAAAGTGTAAGTAAACTTGTTTATCGCGGTTTTCCTTTTGCTTAAGAAAATTTCACTTAATTCACCCACAAATCGATTAGCAACGATTTTGCTATTTCTGCACTCATCCAGAATGAAGTCACCCATTTCGTCGAACTGCTCGAATTTATTGCCAACTTTGTTAATTTTGTGGCTTGGCAAAGTTTTTCATCACATTAATGGCACAACTGCACGCCAGCCATTGCGACAATCAGTCGCATTCGATCGTCGAATTCGAAATCGATTAAAGTGATTGAACAAATGCAAAACGCAATTAAAGTTGCCAACTTATGGAACAGCGGGTGCGCAATTTATGCAAAACAGTTGCCAAAGTGGGTTAACAGCCAAACTCATCGCCGCTCGACTCGGCTCGATATGTAAAATATGGCGAGCAACTGCGGGCGGCCGCCCAGAACTTTGCGAATCTATTTGCATCGATATTTCATCGCGTTCGAATGCAAATGTCTGGGCGTTAGCTGATTGCTACTGGCCGCCAATTGCATCTTTCAAGTGCTTTGTTGCGATTTTGTACGATTGTAGTAACAACAATAATGTTCAAAGCGACGTATGTACCGTGCGTCCATTTTCGGCGGGAGCTGTCAGATTTTTGACATTTTTATTGGCGTTAGCGATTTAAGCGAATGCAATTAGTGCGCCAATGGTTGTTCATACCGTTACTGTTGTTGTTGTTGTTTTGGTAATTCTTTTGCCACCAACGCCAGCGCTGTGCAACGAGTTCATTGCAGTGCAATTTTCTAAATTGCACAGGCAAATCGTTTGTTTGCTTGATTTTGGATTTTGTTTCTTTACGACAACTGCGGGTTGTTTTTGTGTTTCAAGTGATTCGCCATAATTTGTTCGCAGTTTTGTGTCGCGCCGTGCTTAAAGAAAGCAACGCTGGCAAATTAAATTCGAGGCAACAGTAGAAGGCGGCATGCGGACGGACGTGACGTGAGGCATTTCAATGCGTTCGTCGAATCGCTGGAAGATGCAATTTTTGTGATGTAGCAGCGATTGTTTGAAAAACGGGCAACTTTTTTGCAATCAGTTTAGCTATTTTTTTTACGGTATGAACAAAACCGGATTTGCTGACAACTTTATAGTTTAGACTTTAGGAAATTCTCGTTGTTCGGCAAACAGACATACAGAGCGAGTTTTGAATGCATTGCACAAAATTAAAATAAACTATGCACGAATAGCACACAACAATTCTTATCAACTAATTGAACAGAGATAATCTTTGTATGCGACCTGCATACATTTTTTGGGTAAATACACTAAAAAAAAATTATAATAATAATAACAAAAATTTGTAATGATTCGAAAACAGTTTTTTCTGTTAAAACATTTAAAGTTGCATTAATCATTCTTTAAATTATTATTTTTGGCAAAAGGGTCACAGTTGGGTCTGAATCCATTGGTTCTATATATATATTACGATTATCGGAAACAGTTCAAAGTGCCAATTCCAGTTCAACAAGTACAAAGGAAAACCCACTACAAAATTGGTTCTAAAAATAACCTACGACAACGAACTGGGATTGAAAATGAATTCATAATTCAAATATTTGCTTTGAAAATAAACTTTTTAGGCATTTCTATGTTAAGATTAAACAACTTTATCTTAATGACCTTAAGCTCTTTAAATTTAATGTAGCGAGAAGGGCTACTGGCCAAAAAAATACAAAATCTTATCAATCATTGAAGCATTAAGTGGCTTTAGAAATATTACCCACACGCACCCAAAAAAGTCATTACGGCTTCAGATTAAATTTAAAACGTTAAATAATTTATGTAATCCATAACTTTTCGTATCTAAACTATTAAAGAATAGTATAGAAAAATCAAAAGATTTCTACACATCAAAAATCTCTTTCCATCAGCAAAATTGATTTGTAGCACACACTAATTTAATTTTTGTGAAAAGCTATCAATCAATTTTAGCATCTGCGTTCGAATATTTGGAAATATTACTAGTATAGTTTACTGTTTGTTAGTCTGTATAAATTGTTTACTAATTCTTGTTGATTGATTTTTAAATAGTTAATTCAGTATCTCATCATGACTTGGCACAATTAAGACAGTCACAGTTTTTTTGTGACAACAAAAGTTATTTGAAAAATTCCTTCAACACTCACCTCGTGCTGGTGGTCCTGCCTTGGGCGCCGCATGCGAGCAGAGTCGACCAATTTTGGACAATGTGCCCGTTGAGCCGCCGAAATTTGTGGGCGCACGCAGTTTGCTCGTTGGGCCGCCCGTTATCGATGAGGCGGGCGTGGTGACATTGGAGTTGGAATTGGCTGCCGGCGCTGTTGGTTTCTGAGGTGTGGTCGGCGTAGTTTGCGGCACTGGCGGCGTTGCTGTCGCATCCGGCTTACAACTCTCCGCTGCCGCAGCAGCAGCACTTTCAGTTTGATTTTGATCACTCATTTTGTTGGCTTATTATTATTTTTGCTTTTTATTTTTTTTTATATATATTTATTTAATATTTTGCACTTTTTTTTGAACGGGACACTTGATACGAATTAAAAAAACTACAGGAGTGGTTAGGAAAGTCAAATATTAAAAATTACTTTTGATGTTAAAAATCTGTTTAATATGTTGTGTGACAAAGCTGTACTGTTGTGTGTGACAATTATCAAAATTCTCTCTTGCTTATGGGTTATATACATATATAAATGTTTAGTTGGTGGGTTAGGCGCAACCATAAATTATTATTAATTATTAAAAGATTCTGACAGTGATTTTTGGGTCACTTTGGGTCATGTGTCCCATAGCTGCTACTCTTTCATTAACCAATATTGTCAAACCAATTTGATACAATTGCTACATAAATTGTCTACTTGTCTATCTAATCAACTACTAATTTTGCTCATTTGTAGGCCGTATTGAAGGCGTTAGCCATTTTGGCAATAACTCAATTTTCTCAGCTATCATCCTTGACATTTCAACCTAAATTAAGTTGGTGCTTTCAACTTAAGCTGCATAAGTGCAGCCGTATGAATTCTATTCTCATTATATTAAATAAAAATTAAAAAAAATTCATATAAATAACTTGAAACCACTCCTGCACGCGTTTGAAACTTTTTCAAAATTTTACTTACCGTTTTCCTGGAAAATCTTGACTACTTGTACGATTTGCTGGCAACTCTATTATAAGAGCCGGTCGGAAATACACAACCACAGTGTTGCACCAACACTGGTCATATATCACAATTTTGCTTCTTCAGCGAAGATATGATAAATATCACTGAGCAAGTCAACAATAAATTAATATTTCACATTCACAATGCACTAATTTATTAAGCAGATATTTTCCATAAAAATCACTTCTATTGGCACACTTTTACCCGTTCGATTACTTTTGAAAACACAAAATGCAACTCTGCGTTTTACCGCTCTCTCATTTTCTTATTGGCACAGCTGTCCGAACGAAGCAACAGCACAAGACAATTTGGAAAAAAACAAACAACCAATTTTGCGCCCTTTTTCTATGACTTTTTCACTTTTTTTGTTGTTTCAAATTTGTAATGCTTTTCAAAAGCCGTTTGATTGCGATTTCGGCTATGCTTCTTCACTGGACTATACAAATGATTTATGCAAAGACAATTTTTATTAGCTTTTATGTAGCTTAGAATATTGAATGCACGTTTGACACCGCACAATTCGTCCAGGGAGAATTAATTGATTTTTAACACAGTCTCCTTTTTTTTATTCGATTTCCGCATAGAATGTAGGCTTTCTGCTTTGTTGAAAATACGTTATGCGCCGCTTTTGTGTGATTTTCAAGTTGATTTTGTTATTCGTTTTTACGTTCAGCTTTGCTCCACTTTCACGCGGCCATACAATTCTCTCACATGCGATTCGCGACTACGACGACACGACTGCAATTATTTGTTTTTACCTCGGCCTAAATACTACTTATTCGATTCGCGTCCAGCGTGCGTTTTGGCGTACAACGCATTACGTAATGCAGCGTGATTTATGAGTGTTCCAAATTTAAAAAACCATGCCGCCTCTGCAGTAATTTCGGCACACAATTTTAACAATAATCGAGCCTGCAACAAACAACGAACCAACGAAACTGAAAACCCAGATCTTTGCTGCTGCGTATTGCTCGCGGACATGGGAAACGTCAAACTGGCGTTTACATCATTACTAGTGGTGCTCAAACTGTATTGGGACGAAGTTGTGTGCAATGGCAAAATACACAAGAATATCGTAGAAGCTGGAGTGAGGGAGAAATACATTATCTGATTGGTGTATTTGTGCTTTCTCACCACATTCGTGCCTGACATCTGATGGGTTCGCATTGCAGTGGCTAGCAACGGCAACACCGTTTCGGTGAAACGCACTAAATCAACCCTGAGCGTAACTTGTCATCTTCCAGCTTTGCACCGAACGAAAGTTCTTCGAGTTTACTTCATTGTGATTTTGTGAATTTAGCTCAACAGTCGGCGGAAATTGCAGATTTTACAACAAATTCAATTATAGTGGTAAGTGAAAAATTTGTTTATTCCACTGCAAGAGCCCACCAACTAAGTGAGAAAATGTAGCCAGCCAGACGAATTGTGCCAGTTGCACAAGGATCGCATCTGCAAAAAGGGAGGTGGGGGAAAATGGGCGAAAAAGAGTTGTGCAGGCGATAGAATGGAGAAAATCAAAAGCCGGCTTTGACTGTGTGGGCCATCTTGGGCGTTTCTAGCTGAGCGCTGCGGCGGCCTATGTCCGCTGCTGCATTTTGTCGGGTGGTGGCTCACTGTGCCACGCAGGCCAAAGAGCGGGCGATGGGCAAATTTTCCACTCGGCGTACACAATGCCCAGCTGAAGGCGCTGTTGGGGTGGCTACGAAAAACGCGAAAATGTGAATATAAATAAAAACATATGTGGGCGGCGTTCGGTGCTGTTATTAATAATGTTTTTGTTGTGCTGTTTGTTGATGGATGAGCGCTGCGTCCGAAGGGGAGCGCAATGTTCCACACAACAACAATAACACTGGCACGGATGTAGGTGCGGACAACGGCGAACAGCTGAGCAATGTCGCTGCTTAATTTTGCTCATTTCGCATTTCATTTGCTGTAAATTTGGATTTTATATTTTTGGCCGATGATTTAATCGGAATTGCATACACAATGAGCCATGGTGTGTGTGTGTGTGTGTGTGTGCTTTGCAGAAATCAACGAGCACATACACCGGTTGGAAGTATTCTATCAGGCGAAAGTAGATGCATTTATATGTATATAGGTATAATAACAACAACAACAAACGGCGGCACAATTGGCATAACGTTTCCCCATTGCGTGGTTAAGTAGCTTTGCTGCGCAGACATCTTAAACAAGTTCTAATTCCGCCGCATCTTTCGCTGCTGCTGCTGCAAACTTCTTGTGACCACAAGCCACAGTAATAGAAGACGAAGAAGAGGCAGCAACGAAACCCACCGGTAGCCCACTTATTGGTACATTGTCTCATATTTCTCGGTTAATGTCTCATTTTCTTGGTTTCAATACGCTGACCAGATATGAGGCAACCACTTTTTCCATCACTGTCAACGCGAAACCGCCTGCTGTCGACCCCCTTTTGCGCCGGGCGCTGCTATCGGAAAGGCTGCTGTGAGTCACTCAGCCAGCCAGCCACTCGCTCGCTGGCAGAGCAAAACCACAAGCTCAACAGCGAAAGCGAAGCGCAAAACAGAAGGGGGAAATATGATCGATCGTGTCGAGAGCGCAGTGCGCTACACTCGGAATACAAACGGAGTAAAGTTGTAAAGTATCCGAGTCGCTGAATTTGTATAGTTCTAAATAAATACTAGGAGTAAGTAAATACTAGGAACAGCCTTGATTTAGTGTATGTACAGTTGTGTGAAAAATATCACTTTTTGTTGCCGTTTAAATAAGAAAATTTTTAAAAGATTAACTTTTGTATTAGGTTAGTTTAGGCCGCCGAGTCAGGCCATCAAATTTCGAAAAGTAAAATTAAATGGCCTCAATATTTTACACACAAGTGTAGTTGTGTCGTTCGTTAGATCGACAATTGTAGTTTCATTAATTAATTAGTGGGCGGAAATTAGACGAAACTGAGTTAAAACAAAAGCAATAGTCGACACTGATAAGTTTGTCGATGTTTTTGTTTTTCTTAGATTATTAGGATTACTAACATTGTACTCTTAACATTCTCAGAGACCGCTTTCAACCTTTTCTTCCACCAGGCTGTACAAATTTGTATAGATATAAGTAAATCGATGTTATAACTATGATCTATTGTATATATTTGTGCCAATTACGCGACCTAGTAACCTTGTAAAAAGTACAACAACAACAATAATTTTCTTATCATACAACTTTTCAATTACAAACTAACTTTGAATGATCTCATTCAAGTCTTTAAACCAGCAATTCAATCATAACATTTTTCATCTCATTTTGCTCTGCACGATTCGGTTTTCTACGTCATTCATTACATGCCCCGCTTATAAAAATGTTCACATAAATTAACCAACATTTATGTAAATATTTTATCACTGCTAAATGAAATACGACACAACAATACAACGATTGGCAATCGTAAAGATGCAACTGCAAGTCGCTCCACTCCACTTGTCGGCATATCTTTCTGCTCCACAGCCGCTTCTTTTGCGATCGCTAATTAAAATAAACTTACTCGAACAATTGGAACAACGCAGCTGAGCGCATTATGAAAGTTTGCAGAAGTGTTTTGTGGTCTGTGCATGCGATTCGCTCGCTCGTGGTCAATAATTGAGGTGCGTGTTTCCTTATATTCAATGCATGGCATGGCCAAGTTCAAGCGAGCGCTTTGGCTTTCTTATTGCCATTTATGTACAATTCAACTATGAAATGAATGCAATCAATTGTCGACTCATTCATTGTCCACCAATCACACTTTAATTGTTCATTGCTTTGCGCTGACAATGTGTGTCCCAGCCACTATTTTCGCTTCGATTAGCGATCACTGAAAATGGCTTAGTCACACACCTGGCGTGCTCTCTACTTATTTGCTGCCTTTTTTTGTTTGTTTGTATATTCGGCACATCATTGTCATTGGTTTCGCCATGAATCATGCGTATTTATCATTTAGTCATTTGCTTAAGCAAACGGATGGGTACACAAATTGTGTGAAGCCACGATCGCTTCGTTCGGAAAGCAGAATTTGACAATGAAGACGATGAGCGACAATGAAATATGCTTACGAAAAGTTGCATAAAGTGTGCGAAAAGAAGTGAAAGAAGAATGTTTGCTACAACTGGAACCGTTAATTCGATTTAGTTATGAATTGCTGGTGCACAAATTTGGCTTTGGGCCATGTTTGGCGTACGAAATATTTGTAAGAGGGGACTACAACATTTGTTTTATAATGATAAGTGAAGTTTTAATTTAAAAGATATATTTTGTTGTAACAGTTATATTCAATTAATATTGTCTCATTGGACAAACGGTTTGGTTGGTATAATTAGGAACAATAATAATAACATTATTTTGTATTTAAGCTTTAAAAACAAAAAAAAACAAAATATTTAATTTCGCATTATAAAATAATAAAAATACATTGAATAAATTAAATATTCAATCAATTGAATTTAATTAAGTAAATAAAAAAATAAATTAAATATGTAAACAATTCTTATGCAAACAATGTTAGCAAAGTTTCAAAAAATTATTGATGTTTTTATGGTTAAATTGTAAAAATATTGGTTTTTATAGAAATATTTTTTTCACGCAGACATGTGTTTCAAAGTGTGTCGAATAACTTTCGCTTTAATACTAGGAAAATTCTCCCTATAGATCTTAACTTGGTCCGAATTTGTATTAAATTTAACGATCTAAAAAATCTCGGAATCCAACAATTTACAAAATATTGCTTATTGAATTCATTGCATTGCTTATTTATTGAAATAAATTAAAGTGTAGCGAATCCAATGATTGAAAAACTTACGTTTTCAAACTGATGGCTTTAACCTTTCAATGAGAGATTGTAGGAATCCAAAATAGATCTCATTTGGTAGTCTATAAATTAGAAAAAAAGAGCATAAAGGAAGAAAATACTTAAGATTTTACAGTTCATACTGTTTCTTTTACACGGTATTCTGTCTTTAAAGTTGATATTAACTTTTGGGTGCTTATTAGATTTGTTTGATTTGTTAACATAGCTATCTAGCAAGCAGACTGCTACTTGGGCACGGAGGACATTGCTAGGTTCGTTCCGTGCTTAGGTTGGTTTCAGCCAACACCGAAAACAGGATGACAGTGGCTTGCCTTCACTCTCTTCGGGCCTCGCAATAAACCTTTTGCCTGCTGCCAGCTGCCTGTCTAACCTCACCTAGTTTACATAAGATTTTCACCTATATTTACAGTGATATCTTATAAATGTTGACTTTATGTAAATATTCTCAAAAAGTGTTCTCTATCTTTCTTTTCTGTTTTGTGTCGTTGTTCAATATTCCTCATACAATTTTAATTTAAAATCCTACTAGAAAGTGCTACTTTCTTAATGCTTTTACTCTAGAATCCAGCATTCCTTTAATGCCAGTATGGAGTCAGGTTACAAAAAGGATACAATTTTTTAAACAATATTTTCGATTTTTTTAAATTTAATTTGGATTCAGATAGTAAAATGATTTCCTTTCAAAAACCGTTGCAATACAATAATAAAAGAACTTAATAAAGTCATTTTGACTTTCGTGGGCATTCTAGTGTTAATTCTCAAACCTAGGTGAAATTCAATACTTCAGTAACTTCACCGCTTTCAACTGGTTTTTCTCTAACCTGTGCGGCGTTCTTGTCTTTGTCTTGTCTTCTTAGCATTTTAGCCAGAAGCAATTTTCCCATAACAAAAAATTTAAGCCTCATCGGTATTTCCAAGGAATCGATGCCACGCAACTCACTCGTTATGTGTTCCAAAAATAAAATTTCAGTTCAAAATTATGTTTGCTTCATCACCCCTGATGTGAAGGCAGCGGAAATAGATTCGCTCAATTACATTTGCCAATTCAATTCCATGAATGCTAATGTTGCATAGTTAATGTTTTCAAATCTGCCGCATGAGTACATCGCACAGCAGCGCGTCTTCCAGTCAAGAGGCGAAAATCCAAACAAGTGTTTCCGGCAAACGGCGTTCGCCGTTAGGAGCAAAACCGCAAAACATGACAACGTGCCGAGCATCGTCGGTAGGTGCGGAAGACCGAACGGGCGAATCGTCGAAGAAAACAGAATCAGAAACGATGTCGAACCCCCCGGCGAGGTGATTGGCATGCACTGAGCTGACTGGCGGCAGTGTGCCGGGAACTGGGCCGCAGCAAAGTGCAGCGGAATGGGTTGTAGCGGTGTCGGTGCTTCGGCCGCTGCTCTTTTGGCCCTCTGTTGACCGACTGTTGCCGGCTGGCATGGATGCCAATGAATTCTCTGGCTGCCAAACATGCGTACAACAACACTCGCCACGGCCGTAACAACAGCTGGCCGCAACGGTACGCCCGAATGGACAAAGCAGGCAAGGTGGCGCTATCAATTTGTGTCGGATGTGTTGACCGGCATGTGTGTGTTTTTATTTCTTTTTTTTTATTTTTTTTGCTCCACAGGGTCCCGCTGGTGCTTGCCACCTTTTTTTTGGCTTTTATTACTTTTGTATTTTGTTTTTGTTGCGCTTCGCAGTGTGTATGTGCATGATATTGTTGTTGTTGTTGTTTGTTTGATTAAATTTTGATACTCTTCCAGCGTTCGTCGCATTTGGTCCGTGCACTTCGGTTAGGTGTGGTTCGTGTTTGCGCTGCCAAAAACGATTGTTGGTATTTTTCCTGTTTTTATTTTTTTTAACTGTCAGTTCGTGAATTTTTCGCATTCTCCTTTGCGTTTCAATGTTCAACAAAAAATAATGAAAATATTGCATTTTCGTAAAAAATAACTTTTATTGAAAGTGTTTACTCTTCGGTACTGTAAAGTGTTTTCAGCTCAAGTGCGAAACAACAAAATTCATTACAACAACAACAACAACAAAAACGCAGCAAAGTGTTTGGTGCCTGTTTGTTTTTCCCAGTTCCGGTTTGCTCCATTTGCAGCGGCAGCAATCAACCCTCAACGCCGCCGTTGCTTCCAGGGTGCGTACAGCCGCGCGTACCACACCCCACGCAGCGTCCCCGACTGACACGTGCTTTTCGCTCACACCACGCAGCGCATCACTGCAATCACATATAGTATACTTATGTTTGTTTGTACCGTGTCGTACTATAAAACGCCGCTGACAACAACAACAACTGCGTCCACTACATGGCCGAGCGCCACCCTCGTCGTTAGTCGCCTGCTTGCTGGCTTGTTTTGACACGGCAACATAATACAGATCGAAATTATGCCAACGTGCCAGGATTCGCCAAACGCACACACGCAGCCGAACCTACGCACACGGCAATCTTGTCAAATTGTGCTTTCGCCGTGTTTTTAATGCATATCGAATTTTGTTGTTGCCCAGACTTGCTCGAATATTTGCTTTCTCGTTTTCCGTTTTGTTTGGTTTGTTTTTGTTGAGTTTTTTCTTGGCCTACAGCTACGCGGCCGCCACCCCCTTGGCCACCTTTAGCGCGCGGCGCATGTATGTGTGTGTGTGTGTGTGTGTGCGGCAACATGTGAATGCCTGTGCGGTGCACATATTCGCGTGTCTGTTTTTATTTGCCTTAACGCACCCGGCAAGGTAATTGTGCCAAAGGACATTTTCACTGCGGGATCGAGCAACTCAAACAAAACTTTTTGACAGTTTCATTTGCGTTTCTTTTTTGTGGTATTAACAGCTCACAACGTTTGCATACCCTCTCCTCTCGAAACTGTTTGTTCTATCAGTGCTTTGTGGTCTGCGCATGCGCTACGCAGAGGCACAATTTTACTCTTTTGCCCGGCAAATTCATCGTAGCTCCTTGCTCAGTAATTTATGTCCTGGCAAACGAAGGCAAATTGCTGTGTCATGTGGCAGAGTTTGTAAGAAACGAGTAGTTTCGATAAAGGAACTGTGTATGTCAAATTTTTTGATTTCGAATACAAATTTTTTTTTGTTGTGGATGTGGTTTAAATATATGGTATTTATAATTAATTGGAAGCTGGCTTAAAATAGCATTAGACAAGAAGACTCGAGCATGATTCGCATAGAAATTGTAAAAATATCACAGACATAATATCTCATACTTCATATGCTTGAGTGCAAAACTGTCGAATCTGAAGCTCTGAAAACTTCAGAGATATAGTGGACAGATGTCTCTCCAGAACGAGTGACAATTCGATGTCTGTTCTGGCGGTTAATTTCGGCCAAAGACAATATGTACAAAATATTACAGTTGTTATTGGCGCTATGCAGTCACTATTATTTACTAACCTCTGAGTCGGTACTCTGAATTCCAGATATCAGAAATCTAAAAAATCGAAATCTGATTAGGTTCATTTGGACAAAAAAAAACGAACTGACTGAAGTCAATCGGTAAAATTTTCGATATAAAAGTTATGTTTTGTTATGTTAAAAAAGAATTTTTTGAAAAAATAAAATGGTCCTTTTTTATGAAAATTGTAGAACAACAAACAAATTTCCTAAGTGGTAACCGTGCATACAGTGAATGCTTCCATTTAATTAATTAATATTTAAATTTATTAAGTTAGTATTAAATTATTTATAACTGAACTCGAACTCTTGTTGTGTTATGTACCTATTTTCTCATACATATACATCTTGTATTTCTTCAATTCATGTTAAGATACAACTTTTGTTGTATACTTTTAGGCTACTTTGTAAAAATTAAAGTCTTTTTTATTTATGTTAATTTTTGCTCAAAATATTACTATTTTCTTAGTTTTATTTACAAATAAAACAACAAAATTACATACAAAATTTACTTTTAACATATATGTATGTATCTGTGTTGTTTTGTATTTTTTATTTAAAAACATTTTTTTTCATGATTTTAAAATTTTTTATATACATCTTGTTTATAATTTATAAAAAAAAATTGCATTCAAATTTTAATTTAATATTAAAAATTGTTTTCCAATTGTTTAACTTAAATTTTTAGAAAATTGTTTTTAGCATTACAAATTTACTAGACTTATGCCTGTTGTCAATTCGACGCCTTCCGGGACACCGGTATGCCAGAATTTTACCGACTAAAACCACCTCCTTCTTCTATTCCTGCTCCCCGCGATACCGCCTCTTTGCATTTCTTTACGAGCGGGACTATGCCTGTAAATTAAATGTTATGTTAATATACAACTTTTGCTGCATACTTGTAGGCTGTTGTATTTTTATTGACTGACATATCAAATTTTAAATTTAAATTTTATTTTTAGTGTTTTTTTCATAGTTTATATTTTATATATTTTTAAAATATTTTTTATAAACTATTATTGCTATAACTTAAACAGAAAATTTAAATAAGCTTTTAATTATATATCAAAAGTTGTTTTTCATTATTTCCAATTTTCAAAAAACAGTTTTTAAAGCATTAAAAATTCACTAGAACTATGCATGTAAATTTAATGTTAAACATTTTGCTGCATACTTGTAGGCTAGTTTGTAAAAATTAAAGCCCAATAAGCATGCAATGACAACTTTTGCATCGGCTCACTGAAGCCTTGCTATCGATCCAGTCGCACGTCTTTTCCTGCCAGCAATTTGTCTCTGCTCGACCCGCTGGCGACAACGCCTCAGCGTCACTCCTCGACTCTTGCTCCGTCCAAGTCGTTTCGTTGGCTCCAGCGTGTCACTTTCTCTTCGTAGCATATGAGCACGCACACACTCACACGCACGCACTCATAGCAAGAGAGAATTGTTCATTCGCATCGGAAAATCAAAATCATTTGATTCGAGCTCGTGGCCATGCCAAGTGGCTGCCAGCGCCAAGACGTACAGTTGGCGAGCGAGTGCGTACCGGCGCGTTTGTATCTTTTTCACAGTACTGCTATCAATCGCGCGTGTGTTTGACCGGCTGTGTCTGTTTGTGTATGTGTGCGTTGGCCAAAATCTCACACACGCGTATTTCAATTTTTTTTGGTTGGCGCTTAAGTGGCCAATAAATAATTGGCCAGCAGCTAGCAAAGCAAATAAAATAAAAAAGCAATCATCCGAACGTGGCAACGATTGCCTTTAGCCTGCGAAACATGGCCGCAGCGGCCCAATCGCGGTGCACGACTCCAGCGTAGCGAGCAACACCCCAGCCGGCCAGGTAGCTGCCATTCCGGCTGATTCAGCGTCGCTCGAGCGCCAGCCGCAGCGAAATCAACAGTCCAGTTGGCTGGCGTCAGTGGTCGTCGAAGTGGTCGTGGCATTCCTTCAAATAACGGCGCGCAAAAAAACCGAAACAGAAAAAGCTGCCCCATTGTTTTCGCACAAATGTAAACCAAACAATTTTTATTGCCAATTCAGCCGCGAATAAAGCGAAAATATGATTTTTAAAGCACAAAACAACAAAGCAAAACTGTGCGATTGAAATGCGAAATTGTTGAGATGTGTGTTGGCGTTTCGGTGTTTAAATATCAAAATTCGCTACGCTCGTGCTACCGTTTGGCATGTTAAAAGTTGGTGCGCACCTGTTCCTGTCGCCGAAAACGCGCTGCCAACACCTTTCGGGGTGTGTTCAATGGCCGAAGCGAAGCACAAGAATTGGCAACAAGAAAGACAAAAATCCTTTTACCCGGTTTTGCTTCTTCACTGCCGGGCTGTGCGCTGTGCCAGCCCGGCTTGACCCAATTTCGTGCTGTCGAAGCAGCAGAAGCGCCATGCGGATTCTTTTTGTTGTTGTAACCCTATGTGTATATGTGTTTGTGTGTGTGCGTTTGTGCTTTAAATGCAGCAAAAACTGGGTGTGTTTAGGCATTGAAACTGTTGCTTGCCTCGTAAAAGCGCTGCTCGAAGCGCACACAAAAGGACACTGTGTTGTGTTGGTGTGCTACGCAAAAGTGTTGACTGCCTTTGAAAGGATGTATGAAAAGTGCAAATCAATTATATGAATGTATCATTAAGCAGCAATAGCAATATTGATTGAGTGGAATTTTAAAAGCATTCGAGACATTTGAATTGCTACATTTCAAGTTTTGTTGCGCTGAAGTGATTTAGGACGTGTAAGCGAAAAAAGAAAAGTTTGTTAGATCAGAATGTGGTCGGGCGTTGGCCTCTGGTTGAATGCACTCGAAAATGTTGAAAATGAAATGAAAATGCCTTAAAGTGGTTGTGTTTGGACTTTGTACTTAAAGTAGTAATTAGTGCCACAGTCTCCTGATTCATAGTACCCGAAAGTTGTGATTATTGACAACGAAAGAGTTGAAGACCCTGCAGTCTTTGTGTTGGAAGGAGTACTTTGAATTTTTCAAAATCTTTCTATCCAAGAAACAACATATTGAATAGTGTCCTACTTTCACTAATTTACTTATATTTTTAGTAGAGTTACTAGAACTCAGCGTCTAGGGACGCCTTTCTATTCATAAAAATGCTTCGATAGTGAAAAGTTCTATTTAAAATGCCTGCTTTTATATTCTCGCTCTTTGTTTTCTAGTTTCAGAACCCTTTGTATTGGGTTACTTCAATTCGAGAGTGCTTCCACATTTCTTGTGTCTTCTTCGCAATTCTTTCAGTGAACTGTCCAACCTGCAAACTTTCTCTTGCTAACATTAATTTAATTTCTTTTCATTACCTTTCATTCATTGATTACCTTTTGGCATTTTTTCCATCTCTTGCAATTAACTCAATTATTGTAATTTGATTTGTGGTATCATAACGACTAAATATATACTTTGGTTATGAAATTGAAAAGTTTCATCACTTCACTTTAAGTACGCGTATGAAATTGTCTAAAAAATTCTTTCGATTAATCCAACATTTCCCTATCAATTACGACTCTTCCGTTTGAAGCTCATAAATAAACATCTCATTATTTTCCCTTAACATTTAAACTGTAAATTCATTCTTCATAAAAAATCTAGCATTTTTTTTGGCGTTTTC
This sequence comes from Melieria crassipennis, assembly GCA_963668005.1. Taxonomy (NCBI): domain Eukaryota; kingdom Metazoa; phylum Arthropoda; class Insecta; order Diptera; family Ulidiidae; genus Melieria; species Melieria crassipennis. Next base: position 19,987,808 of record OY764961.1, read on the forward strand.
TTAAACGTATTTTTCTTTAGCTCCTTTTTATTTCATCTCATTATTTTCCCTTAAAATTTAAACTGTAAATTCATTCTTCATAAAAAATATAGAATTTTTTTTTGGCGTTTTCTTTAACGTATTTTTCTTTAGCTCTTTTTTTATTTCATATCATTATTTTCCTTTAAAATGTGAACTGTAAAATCATACTTCAGAAAAAAAAATTCTCGAATTTTTTTGCTTTTTCAGCTTTGCCAGCTTTTTAAGGGGGTCTTCTGCTTACGCGGATTGAAAAAATCGATTTTTTTTTTTGCATTTTTTTAATATAGAGGATATAAGGAATACGTCTTATAAACGGTTTCGTGAAAAACACATTCCTTCTTGGGTTTTCAAAGCCGGAAAAATAGCCGCCTCCAGCCGTTTCGAGCATTTCTTTATCTTTAAACGCATTTTCCCGAAAATCACCTTTTTTATACTTTGTGGTATGACTTCTACAAGTAATTTTCATCGGATTTGACTAATTTTTTTTTCACTTCTTCATAAAACATTTCTCTATGCTTCTCCGAGTACGATTTTTGAAATTTTGTTTTGTTCAATTTTTATGACCCTCAACAGGTCAAAAAACGTGGTTGAAAATACAACTTTTCACAAAAAACCGTATAATTTGAAAAATTGTAAAAATAAAAAAAATCGTACTCGGAGAAGCACAGCCAACGTAAAACTGAAAATAAATTTATTTTACTTTTCACATTTCCGACAACTGTGGGGGTGGATGTCATACCACAAAGTTGACTCGGACACTTTCGTCAGTACTAGTTTGACCACTTCTCAAAGGCGCAGGATTCACCACACACATAAGGCATTTGTCATTTTTCAAGTTTAAACATGTACAAAAATAATAAAAAAAATTTTTTTCAATTATCTTGTATAGTTTCCTTACAATTAATTTCCAAAAATAGACTAAAATTCCGGGCGCGTAAGCAGAAGACCCCCTTAAGTACTTTTTGTAAAACATTTCTGGTCTACTACTACATGTGATGCCATAAATGATATTCCGGCATTTATTCCACTCCACATTGCATTGAAATGCCACGCACGTACATATTTGTCTAGTTGCTTGTACAGACAAGTGACATACATACATATATATATATACCTATATGCTACTTGGTTTTTGCATCCTTATCCACCACACAACATGTCCACTTGCAAATTAATCCTACTGCAAATTTGGAGCGCTATGTTTTTCTGCAAAGTCGATAAAAACAAATTTAGAAACGAAGAATATTTCTTCAATTTGGCATTTAGCCTTTAGTAATGCCTATTTTGGTCAATTCAAACTCTGTAACATTAACATTTTTGTTGTTATTAATTTGAGCAATCAAAACACTGAGAATTACTTATAAGGATTCCCGTCACAGAGTCCGATATATATTGCCAGTTTAATTATTTACGTATTGACCCATAATGTTGTGAATTCCTTGACTATATTTGGTACTTGTGACGCTGTGGATTTGTGTGACATGGTGTCACAATGGGAAAACGTAATGTTACACTGTTTTATTTACAACAAAATTTATTTGCAAATGCAATTTTTTCCATTGCGTAAATAAATATGCATTCCTCTGTTAAGAAGGTTAAGAAAGTTTTAAATTTTTTGTCTAAAATTTAAGTATTAGGTGTTGAAACATTTTAGATTTTGTGACAAAGTTTCACTTTGGATTAAGATGACAAATTTGTTTAATCAATAAATTTTCAATTTATATTTGCAATAATGTCCCAATGGAAATTTTGTTTCTAAAGATCTTAGTATTTCTGTTTGTGTAGTATTTTGTTTGTTTTGGTTGTAAATTTTCAATTTATATTTGCAATAATGTCCCAATGGAAATTTTGTTTCTAAAGGTTCGTATGACAAGTTGTTACATTGCTTAGTATTTCTGTTTGTGTAGTATTTTGTTTGAGCTCAAAGTGCGGAGCGCAGGGTGTGAGAGGAACTGTGAAACATCTTCTCAACCGCTGCTCCATACTCTCAAGTCTACGATTGGCCTCACTTAGGTGATCCGCTCGAGGGACTAGAGGGGAGCTGGAAGGTTCTCTACAAGTGGTCGTATACATATTTATAGATCTGTAGGGTTACTTTTAACTGTAAGGAAGTCCATCTGATAATACTAAGGACTAGAACAGAGTCTATGCGAGGCCTTAGGGTCAGCCAGTTCAACTTAACCTAACCTAGTTTTCTGTACTAATAGTGCAATTGATATTGTTTTTGTTACAACACTTAGTTTTCATTTATTATTAGTGCATTTCTTCTCTTCCCATTCTAGTCATCGTTAATCAAATTTTATTCCATAAGTACTGGAAGAGTCTATGCGAGGCTTTAGAGTTCAATCTAACCTTACCTAATATTTCTGTACTTATAGTGCAATTGATATTGTTGTTGTTACACCATTTAGTATTTATGTATTAATAGTGCATTTGATATCGTTAGCCAAATTTCATTCCATAAGAACTGGAACAGAGTCTTTTCGAGACCTTAGAGCCAACCAGTTCCACCTAACCTAACCTAGTATTTCTATACTAATAATTTAATTGATATTGTTTTTGTTACGTTACATGATATTCTCTTTCCATTCTAGTCATCATTGATCAAACTTTACTCTATCAAATTGTTCTCCAATATTCTCTCACTCATCAAACTGATGGCCCACACTTATTGCCTGTAGCACATAGGAAAAGTTCTGTTTGACTACGCTTGTAAAATATTCTTTTATTCTTTTGAGGCAAAACAGTTTTTTCTTTCTTTCTTAAAAACCCATAAAAAAAAAGTTCACTTCATTTTTATCATTCCGTAGACAAATATTTCAGCAACAGAAAAAAACTCAAAAGAAAATAGATGAGGGGGGGAAACTCGAATATTCGCCAACCGCAACCATAGACGTGAAGGGAAAAATGCCAATGACGGCTGCTGCCTGCCGGCTGCTCTATAAACAGGCAACTGTGCAACTGTGACTAAAGTTGTAGCTAAACGGCGCCACTTTGCTTCATTGTCGGCAACAGCGCGTTTTCCCCCGACCTGCCCAACATTATTGTTGGCTATGGAATATGTGTTCTCATGCGCCCAGGCCTCGCCTGTTCTCCCTTCGGCTTTGCTGCTGCTGTGCGTTGGGCTTTAATGCCGCTCGCCTCGCCGGTTGTTGTTGTCTTCTGTGTCAAAGGGAAGTGCACACACTTTTCTTGCTATTCTTGCCATTTTGCTTTCTGCCACATACAACTTGCTGTTTGTTTGCTGTGGCCACGTCAACTCGCATCGAAACCCGAACTCCAACGCAAATTGTGTGATAATGTTAATACGCAATGATGATGGATTTTACTTTCATTCTTCATCGTTGCCGTTACTTGCTGTTACTGTTGTTGTTCGTGTTGCTATAGTTGGAGTTGTGTTGCGTAACTTTGACGTTTCCAATTTCTCATCTTTTATTTATGAGGTTTTTGAACTTATAGCCGACGTTTATGTAAAGTAAAAAAATTCGAATTTGTTCAAGTGCTGACGCTGACATAAAGTGTTGGCATGTTTGACTGTGTTGTGTGTGTGTGTGTTGCTGCTACCGCAATTGACTCGGAAAGTCAACTTTTTATTTGCTCACGTAAAACGCTTTGCACAATTTCCGTTTTATTGCTGCGATGCAATGTTGCGTCCTGTGCGCTGTCTCTGCGCGGCTGCTGCGATGTCAAGTCAAATGTCACGAGTTCACCGAAAGGTTGCATACATATTCAAATATATTCAGGTGCTTGCCTTCTGATGGATCTGAATTTGATACACCGCCCCCTGGTAGAGATTTGCCGACCAGGTGTGGCCTTTGTGTGCTCCGTCAAGTTCCTTGCACTCGGCTGGTTAAGCGCCTAACGGCATTAAACGTTAGTATCTGTCGCTGGGGAGTATGTGGCCGAGGCGTGACGGTTACATTTAGTTTTTATTAGCTGGGCGCACGCAAATGAGCTTTCCGAAAACTGGGTCAATGTGATATAATAAAGATTTATGACGCTCTGCAAGTCAGCTAATAAGCTGAAAGATGGCATAGACAGTGCGCCCAGTCTGCGTCAATCAGACATAAAAAGCCACATGTTCGTTTGCATGTGGTCGGCCATCATTCAGCGTTGCGTGTGATTTTACAATCCTAAATTTTTGTACAAATTAGTGCAGTGTGTGAAAACAACAAAGTAACCGGTAACCGCTACAAGTGTTAACTGCCGTCAAAATGTTTTCGTGTTGTTGCGCCAACTCGAAAAATTCGAAAACCTCGAAAAAGGATAAACACAAAAAGCCCAATGACCCGCAAACAAACGACGAAACCAGTGATAACAAACGCATCATACCAACGATAACCATTGAATCGGGCAAAACGAACGATAGCGACAACGACAACGAAACAATTGCGCTGAACAACGGCAGCGGCAGCGTTGTTGAGGTCAATGCTGATGAAGTGAAGGATGCTGCCAGTGAAAATGCTACGAAAAGTGAAAATACCAAAGCAACAAGCGGAAGTGCTGCACTGCCGGCTGTTGCGGCAGCTGCAACCCCAAAAACAACATCGGCCATCACGGAAGCAATTGGTATTTTTGCATAGCTGCTGCAGCTCTTCCTTTCTTTATGATTTCCTCATTAAGTGCGCTTATTGTACAACAAATTGTTGTAGTTGCAATTAGTTCATGGCACATAAGCTTTTTGGTGTTGTACACAAACTAACGAAATGCACAAAAGGTCAACACTGGACCGAACCAAACCGACTAACCATGGCAATACACTTGAGACGACGGTGTACGCTTTTTTCTGTATATATCTACGTATGTGCAATTTTTAATTAATGCTTCCTACCTACAGGAATAACTGTACTTAAAGTGCCCTCTGCTGGCCGTAATTAATTGCACTTGGCTATTCATACGCACTCTTTGGCCATTACTAATGTAATTGCAGTTGTTTAATTTCATTTTAAATTTCAATTGCTGCGGAAATGGTTTGTAACGAGTCCAAATTGGCAACACACGGGCTATAACGATTAGAAGTTGATGCCTTATATTCAAATGGGTACAATGCAGCATGCTTTGTAATTCATTTTTGTTTACGACAATCAAATTATGAGGTCTGATAACCATGTAATGATGTATAGAACAGATAGCAACTGAATAATATGGTATATGCAACTTTGCTGATGATGAGAAAGCAAATAGAATTACAACATAAGAATGAAGTTAGTTAGTGCTTCGATTTTACAGCTTAACTTTAGTTGGATTTTACAACTTTACTAATTACTTAGCATAAAACAATCCAAGTTTGCTACTCTTAATGTTACAGTTTTCACTGTACCAACAGAACAGCCACTTTATTCTTACTGGTTACTACCCTAAAATTTGCTTCAATAATATATTATGACTTTGTCTATCTGTACATAACCACACCTACATACATACAAATATCTATAAAGAATATTATTTCACCAACCCATATCAACGACAACCCAAAGTTACCTTCATTTTGGTCTGCTAACCCTTTTATTGCTGTTTATTATTGATTGTCAAAGTTTGCTGCCTTAATGGTTCATTGATGTGAAATATAAAGCCCAAGAAAATCTGCATATGAATTAAAAATGTAACTGAAGTTTTAATGAGCATAGTTTTTTGTTCGTTGGGTTGACAGTAACCGCATATAATAAATTGAATAAGATTTGATTGATAGTAAAAAAGTTTATAACGACAGAAATACCCGACATTCTGAGCAATTTCTGAGATAGTGGCACTTTAAAGTTGGTAGTGGAATAATTTGCATATCTTTTAGAGTAACAACAGTAGACATAAGGACATGTCCTCTAAGTCTTTCTTGAGGTGTCAGTCAAGACAACGCTTGGCTTTCTTGGTGGCGTATAAGTTCGCCGTACTAGAGCAAGTGGTGATGCTAGAAGCGTTTGCTGAAGTTTGCCAAAACCACTCGTATTCTCATGGATCACTATTACAACTCATAAACGGATCTCCATCAGGCATTGCTAGGGATCCAATGAGAGCCTTGTGTGGCCATTTGTGGCCAGCCAGTTAAACCCACCTAAAGTAAAATATTATAAAATATTCGGGTCTTCTTGTTGGCATTAACCCATTCGAGGCGACGATTTTTTCGAACACGGTCCCCAGGAGCGAAATGTATATTTCTTTGTATTGTTCATGTAAGAAAGGCTTCAGATAATTTTTAGATTTTTTGGTACACAGTAAAACCAGTGCCAAATTTTGTTTTCCTGTACTTTACAGATTTCATTAGTTCCAGAAAAATCTTATTTCGACGACTAGTTTACTCAGAATAACTGATAATTGCATAATTGAGAAACTGTCCATTTGTATTATTGGCAAAGTAAAAAGCTGTGAGAACATATTTCAATCAATTAAAACAAAACAACAATTGTGAGAATAAGTAAATTCTAAACCATAAATTACAGCTGCTACTTGATTTTTTTAAACTGTGGCAACTTCACTCTTGTAAATAATTTTAACGACAGTGCCCCTCTAATGAGACTGTAAGTCATTAACTGATATTTTAATGTTTTTGAAAAACCTATCATAAGAGTTATGGCCAAATATTAGGCCTGATATCTGCAAAAGTTTTTGAAGTGATATGAATCCAATATCCACTGAATAGGAGATAATCGATAGCTAATCAGTCCAACCTGGCGTAGCAAACAAATACAACCGATACCACAAGCAAACCAGATCAGCGCAGTTTAAACCATACTTGAACCAAGAACTATTCCATGTAAATCAGTTTAACTTGAATCAATTTAGTACCCTTTCGACTCTGTACTCAACTGTTATAAGAGTTTAAAATATCCACTGTTGCCATCGTCGTAACTGTAGAACACCAAATTGCTAGCTGAAAGCAACGCAGCGTAAAGTTGCAGTGTTATTATTTGTTGTACTTTACATTATTCTTCTTTTTCGACTCGTTTTCCATTGTTCAATTTTCAAATGGAAACCAGTAACCACACAAACGCACACACACACACACACAAGTACGCTGAAGTTTAACCATTATTCACAGCTGAAAATGACCAAAGTGATGACCGTGGCAAATCAACGCCAACATTGAACACTGACGATAGCATCCAGACAACCATCAATCGAGTGAGTGCAACAATAGACAGTGGCAACGGCAGCAACAGTGCAGTGCCATGTAATCAACAGCAGCCGCAACACGAGCACACCACATTGGATGTCGGTGACGATGATGATGAGGAGCGCAGCAGCACCGAGAAAAACCTTGGCGGCGGTGGGGTTAGTAGTAGCGTTGGTGTTGGCGGAGGTGGTAGCGTTCATGTTGCAACGCCCGCTAAAAGTTGCCTCTCCCGCCACAATTCCACACATACCTCCATCAAAAAGAAAGTGAACATCAGCACGCACGCCGAAATAATCGAACCAGATCCGCTGCCGCCGCCGCCGTACGATCATGCATCGCTGGGCGGCGACGATGATGATGTGTTCTCGGACTCGCTGCCGCCGCAGAAGCGTGAAAGCATGTGTGCACCGTACATCGAGCGGGACGAGCTGCCCGAAACGGCTGCATTCGCACATGGCCTGCCCGAATGGTTCAACGACGAACGGATTAACGACATGTAATGTTGGAACTAACGATTTGCCCGATTGCCAGCTGGTCTTAAGCGCTGCATGCGAAAGTTTGTTGCGCTCTTTGCTGGCAATTGGCGCATCGTTTTTAATGGCATGAACACACTGAAGACGACAGCGGCAGGGCCACACGACTACAAGATGGCTTCGGCTTTGATGGCAATCAAAGCGGTAGCAACAGCAACGCAGTCATATCTTTTGTTCGCCTATTCACAAACTGGAATTGGAAATTTCTCTTTAATTATTTTCTGTAATTGTTTTTGATTTAGTCAATTTTAACTGAAATACTAAACAATTTTTAATTGTTGTTCAAAACGCACAGAAAAAGTGTAAAGAATGCTACTAAAAACATCTGTTTAAAGACTGTGATGCCAATCGATTTGGTTTTGTGAAACAAAATAGAAATATTTCAAACGTTGGCGACATTAAGAACTCTGTTCAATGGTCGTGTAGCTGTGTAGTCATCAAAATAAATGTCTCTATAAGTACTTTGTGACCCTGTATTTCGACAGATGTGGTCATGTCGCTGCCGTCGTCAATGTGTTCAGGGCATCAATTGTTGCGAAATTTTCATGCCATGCACCTGAGTAACAGATGTAAAGATATATGTGTTTAGTTGTTTATATTTATGTTAAAACTGAATGTCCTTAAAGTATATGTTGGATGCAGGAAGTGATATCGATAGTTAATTAAACAAAAGAGTCGACTTATCTCGGCCTCTTAATTAAATTAAATTAAATTAATTCTTGTTTGTCAGCATTCTATGCATTTATTTAAAAAGCAAATCAAAGTATACATTAAGAGAGGCGTGACATCCAATTACTCAGGTGTAAGGTATAAACAAGTTGGCTTTGTTCGACTGTAATATTTTTTCCCAGTTTTTTTAACTGTGTTTAATTAATTAAATTTTAATTAATTTAATTAATTTAATTTTTTTTTTAAATTAATTTTTGATTACTTTAAATTTTTTTATAATTTTGTTAGTTCATTCCGAATATAATTGAAGAGATTTGTTGATTTGTTGTTATCGCATATATTTATTTCATTGCACTTTATGCAGTGCAAGCAAGTAATCAGAATCACTCTGTCAAATATTTTGCTAAACGCGTTCATGCAAATTTCATTGAATGTTATTAATTGTGCGCTTAGCTGTAAAGTTCCTCGAGGCATTTGGAATCCTGTGTGAATGTTTCCTATCTGCCATGAGTTGACAAAAGCAATGAATCATACATTAAAGTAAATTGATTAATGCATCTGCCAAGGCAGCGTCAACTTGAGAAACTTTCAGAATGAGCTTGAATGTTGTTGATGAACGTTTGTTATGCTGGTTCAGTGATTCAGTTGAGTTTCAGGTGTTTAATAATTACAAGTCTTTTGCTTTTGTTCAGCATGAACAAAGCCGTTTGCTCAAAAGTTGTAGTACTAAAATTAATCAAAAATCAACTCATTCAACCTTACTCAGTGTGTAAGGTCGGAATCAAATTTACTTCATTTACTTATATGAATTTTACTCATTGTGTTCACTATTGCAAACGGGAGTAAGCACAAGTAAAGTTAATCGAAGTAAAATATTTAATAAAAATAAATTGTTTAAACATTCATTTGTATACAACTAAATGTTAACTGCAAATTTCTTAAAGGAATTTTCTTAAATTTAATTTTCCATTTTTTTCTATTAATTCAACTTTTATTTAACCGTTCTTTTGATTCTTTATGAAACTTTATTTCACCTCGCAAATATGATTTCTCCAACAAGCTGCTAACTCAATTTACAACTCCCTCTCTGCATTGGGGAAATGCAACATTAATGTAATTCCTCCCCCCGTTTTTTACATCCACAAAAAAAAACAACCGACACAGTGGCTGCATCGAGCCACCTGTTACGCCCGTGGGACGCGACGAGCTCGAGTTGAAGCGTCAGCGTCTGTATACGGATTTGTTGCGTGCCGCACACGCCGCCGTCGAGCACAATGTACGCTTCACGCCGCTCGTTGGCGATTTCTATGCATCAACGCATCAGCCGTATCAGCACAACGACGACGACGCCAGAGCGGCAGCAGGAGGTGAATTAAAATGCCAACTAGAAATTACAATAAGGCCTGAAATCGTAGCCAACTTTATGCATGATAGCCTTCGAATCTAAAATATTTTCGAGCATTGTCCGCAATTTGCTTTCTTCATTCATATTCTTCTATTTTCTATATTGTGTGAGTTTTGTTTTAGCTGTGAACTATATTTCCAAAAAAATTTCCGCCGATGAACGCTTAGCAATTTTCATCTAGTCTTGCTTGGTTTTGTTTGTGCGAGTATTTTTGTTGTGGGTGATGTTTGTGTGTCTGTTTTGTTGTACAGATCAACACATAAAAAAACCCAAATTAGCTCACTGTTTGTTGGCTCGTCAATTGTGTTGTTATACGGATTTATATTATATACAAATATATAGATAATTGTTTGTGTGATTTTGTGTGGCAAAATAGAAAAATCAAATAGATACCACCAAAACACTAACATTGCTAACGTCTTCATTCAGAAATGTTGCATACAAAAAAAAAATAATTGTTGTATTTTAAGTTTTAGTAAATTGTTCAATTTGTTTGCGTCTCGTGTTGGTAGCGGCAGAACAAACAATTGTATGCCTAAATTTTGCACGCTACACTTGTTGAGTGTGTATTGCTTAGTTCATAAGTGCGAGTATGTAAAGTGATTTTTTATTCTTTAGTACTGAGGGCCATTGTATGTATGTGAGTCGATTTTATTGCACTGCCACATACTTGTTTTGAGTTAAACTCCCTTTAACATACTTTTTTTTCATTTTTTTGTGCTGTGAATTTGTAGTCTTTTGGTATAAAACAATGTAATGTAGTTTTCATGTACAGTCGAAACCGTTTAAGTGCAAATTGCTTAACTGAAAAATCCGCTTAACCGAAATATAAGTACAGGTCCCATTTCTATTTGGTATTTTTCCTGAAATTTAGTTCATAACTGAAACTTCGCATAAATGAAACATTCGATTAAGTTGGAAGAATATTTTGGGTCCAAAACATAAAAAAAATGGGCGCCCCATTTCATAATTTAAAAATACTGCCTTGCTATATTATTTGGCCATATTATCACTGATGAGTGACTAACCCTTTCGACCCCAAAGTTGCCTGAGAGCAACTTCACCTATTTGGCATCTTATAACAAAAGCTACGATTGATTTATGGGTTTAATTTAAGTAGGCACCAACAAATTAATATTTTTAGAAGTGCAAAGCAAATTACAGCTCTAGAATTCTAACAAAGAGGCGTGGCTACTTCAAATGTCGTGTCGAAATTTCAGTTAACCGGAATTCGCTTTACTGAAAATACCTGCTAACTGGACCTAAAGGCCGGAAAACTCGGACTGTATATTACAATCTTATCCATATTTAGATTCATATTCAGTCTTCTTAAGTTTGAAATTCAATCTTTTTCAGCTTAAGATTCACATTCAGACTTCTGTAGTTTCAAACTAATGTGCAGTCTTTTTTAGTTTCAGATTCAAAGTCAGTCCTTTTCAGTTTCAGATTCATATTCAGTCATTTTCAGATTCATATGGTAAAGGTCAAATAAGTTCAAGGTCAAAAAAATTGCTTCGTTAACCCTTGCAACCAAATCGGAACAGTCTGGACAAAAGTCTTTCAATAAGGTTGTTGATACATTGTATTAAAAATTTGTTAACCAAAATTCAGAAACCAATTCAGACTATGCATCCTTTCAGTGGAAAGTTGGGAGGTCCAAACCCTCCAAATATCTGCTTGGTTTGAAATGGTTTTGGACTTAAAAGTTGTGTACGCAACCCCACCAAAATTAAATCCTCTGTGGGGGCACTTCTTATATCCCAAGTCCAGTACAACCGCTATCCAACTAAATTGAAATTTTATGATGATTCAAAAATGTTTTGTATCTTTAAGAATCAATTTAGACACCAATTATGATTGATTTGTTGCAATCAAAAGTCAATTAACGGTGATAACCAACATTATTTAAGAACTAGTTTTGTTTTAATTTTAAATTAAATAAATAATTTAATTAATTAATTAATATATAATTACAAAAAAGAATTAAATAATATAATATTGAAAACCATACCATAACTATTTCTATCGTTATAGCTTTTAAAAGATTTCCTCTGCTCGCTTATCTCATATCTTTTTTTGCATAACGAAATTTGACGAACTGTTGAAACGTGCTTTACTGGTTTTTATTTATTTTTAATTTTTAGGCATTTGATGCCCCTGTCGAATCGTTGAAAATTTCAATAAAATAGACTAACCGAGTATCTCACATAAATCTAAAATATCAACAAACAAGACCATTCAACAAGCCCATTTCAGTTCCATTAATTCACATTCACTCGTTTGTTTGTTAAATCCCATCTTTTCGTATTATATTCCATTTGATTCCACCCTAATCAATGCATTCATAAATATTCAATGATATTATTGTTGATCCTATCTTTTCCTGTCCTACATTTTATTGTGTTATGTATTATTGAGTTATGAGAAACTGCGCGATTAGGTCACATACTCCTAGAATTAAAAAAACATGTAATTTTTTCTAATAGGAATTATTTTCTTTACGATCCATTAAACAATTATCAATTCAGCTTTCCTCATTCCCTATTAAATCCAATCTTTTCGTATAACTATACAATCTGTTTTAATTTACTCTCATCTTTCCTTTTAAATACTTTCTTATTGGATGGGTTCATACGCAATGTTATTCTTTGTGATCCATATTCGTTCCCCTCCTGACCTCTGTTATTATTATTGTTACCTATTGTTGGGAGTATCCATTGACACAGGCACGTAGACATTGCTGTCCATTTTATACCAGCTACTGCCTTCCCTTATTAACCCGTAAGTGCACGAACTCGCAACTGCTCGGAGCTGATCTGGTCAGCCCCACCGTTGGATGATTCTGTGAATTGATAATTTTTTGATGTTTTTTATAAATAAAAGTTACTTACTGATTTTTATTGATGACTTAAAAATTAAAGTCAGTGGCAGATTTTTATTAAGGACTTTTTAAATAAAAAATAATAATAATTGTTATCTTAGGACAACTAAAAAACTAAAAAAAAAACCAAAAAGCTGTTATTTGTGGACTAATAAGAAAAAATCAAAAATAATTGTTATAAGATTTTTAAAATATAAATAAAAAATAGCTGTTATTTGTTGAGTCATTAAATCAAAGTCAAAAATAACTCTTGAACATTGATGTTTATAATAAAACTTATAACAGTTACGGTCCCTGAAAAAAGGTCATCATATCTAGTAAACAATCTTTTCGAATCCATCCTAATGAAATTGTGTAACTTTTTAAAGCAATTCTAAATTCTAACTTCTGCTTTTAGTACAATTCCCAATATATCCAGACATTTTAACATTTATCCAGTTCCATTAAATTTTCCATAATTTTAGCTTTGATAGTCCAATTGTAGAATTGCGGGAATTTAATGTCTGCAATCATGTCTACTTTTATTTTCTAAACTTTATCTGTATTTATTTTTGTCCTCTGACAACGTCAACCGGCGCCCCTCACATCCTGGCCCCATTCAATGCTATCACAGAACAAACAGTTGACTATGTACTCTTTATTCTGTGATCCTACTCAACCTAATGATTGTTCATTCCAATCGAATCCTAATCCATTCTAATCGGCCCAGTTCTACACTATCTCAACCCATTCACACCTAACCCATCGGGCCCCGTACTCTGTCCACTTCGCAATGCCACTGCACCAATAAATCACACTTTGTTTCACGCTACCAATTTCTGCACTAACCGCCAACTCTACCTGCGCGTCCAATGCACATCTTCCATTTGCACCGCAGCAATGTAATCGACTTTAGATATTTTTATCTTATCGTGTGCGCGCATTTTCATATTTTCATGGCGGAATATTAGCAGAATTTATTGTGATTATTATGGAATTTATTTCGCACTCTGAGCGAACGAACGGCCCGCCAGCCAATCAGCCAGAACGCTCGCCGACTGACTGGCGGCGCGCTACGTGTGTGTAGCGCGCAAATTCTTTTCGGCGATTTTAGCTGTGGCCGCCAACACAGTTGGCAGCAGCGGCAACGGCAACGGCGCACAGCTGCCTGGGAGGGCGCGGACGCGGACGCGAGCAGCTTTGGCAAATAAATAAATTCTGTTCAGAAGCTTTTCGGCGCAGCGCAGAGTTGGCGTTTGCTGAGTTTGAGTGCAAATTTGTGCGAAACATCGAAACGCCAAACGGCCGATGGAGCTTGGCGGCGACGGCAGCGCAACTGAATGAAACGCGCCGCTGGTATTGAACAGATTATTATGAATCAGTTGGCGCTCGCTGCTGCGGTGTGTGCGCGTGTTTGTTGTTGGCGGCCGTTGCGTTAGTTTGTGCTGCTGTGCGAGCGTGGAAAAGTCAAAAGCTTAAACGGAGAAGCGCACTATTTATTATGAATTGAATTGCACGGTGGCAGTTGACAAAGCGTCGGCAACAACAGTTCAATTGTTCGTTGAAACGCGATTTGGCAAGTTGCAAGCAAATTAAAATTTCCGTTCAATTGCAAGCGAAACGCGGCAACAGTTTCGCTGCGTGCGTGCGTGCGTCGGCAGGGGCGAGCGAGCGGCAAGTGGCCGGTACTCAATGGGTCAAACGTTGAGTACGTGCTATGGGCGTACGCTGATAATACAAGAAACAAAAACCTGCAACAATCCAGGTACGCGAACAAGTGTCCGTCGCAGTGTGGAAAGTGTTGCAGCCGCAGCAATTAACTAGAAGAACCAAGCGGGTCGAAAAGTGCGTGGCTGTGATTTGTGAGCGACACGGAAAATTACAAGAAGCAAGAAATTGTTGTCTGTCCAGCAATGTTTTTTTTTAATATTTATACAAATGCGCTCAATTCACGACACTTTTTCGTGTGCTTCATTGGAACTGTGCGCTGCTACACACATCTCCGCATAATTTGATTGACATTTCCCCTCTGTGTTTTTTTAATTTTTTTTATCCTCATCTCACTCTCATTGCAAAGTTTTTACAAACAAAAACCATATATGTACGTAAAGTCAGTTTCATTGTCTATTTTGTTGTTGGATTAACGTTTCGTTTGCTTGTAAATAACGTGCATTATTTACTTTGTCCCAGAAATATACATTCACACACTATAAGTATGAACGTATGTGTGTACATTTGACAATTGCATGTACAAAAAATGAACGTTAATTCTTTTGATGACGCTGATTTGCTCGCAGTGAGTCACGCTGACTCCCATTTACTGCTAACGCCAACCGTACAACGTCTTAGGGGCCTACACTCTGCATAGCAATGAAGGGAAACGTCTGTTTTGAGCACACATTTTATCAGGTTCCAGGTTAATTTTGTCTGTAAAATGACTCAGTGCCGATGTCAACGTTAGAGAGCACCAAAAAGTGGACTTGCAGCAGTGCAAATGGGTCTATAGTGCAAGGGTCCATAGAGCAAACACAAAGGTTGATCGAAATTATATGAAAAACATTTGTCTATAGAAATATAAAATGAAGAACTAATTGTACCGTTGAACTATTATTGCAAAACAAAAACAAACACAGAGCAGATACATAGATGACATAGCTTATTCTAGTTAAGTCTTGCATAGACTTTGATAAAATGGAAAAACCCCACAAAAGAACGAATTATTCTGAATAGACAGCTGTATGGACTTGGGCCAACTGTATAAATACAGGTTATGCTCCTTATTGCTTCCCATATTTGAGAACCAGTTGGTGGCTTTTAAGATTCGTTATAGGTTTTTCGACTGAGTGGGTAGTTAGGTTATTTTTTTTGTTTTTTCGTTAGAAGGTAGCAATCAGTATTTTCAAGTACATGAAATTGGTGCTATCAGAACGAGCCATAAAAAGCTTGAATATGTCTCACACAGAGGCAGCCAGCGTAACCTAAACTGACCTAGCAATCAGTTTATAAAGAGTCCAATGTTCAATGTATGAATATACGAGTATTTCGGTAGGTACTGCACGTACAGCTACGCCAATTGTTCACTATAGATGATGCGATAGAATCGATAAGTCTTAACCTGTGAGTTCAAAACAGAAAACGTCTATTTTGTGGGCACCCAATCATGCCTTGATTTAAATGTAATCTAAGAATGGTACTTTAAGAGATAGAATCCGTTTGTATATTACACTCCAGTGAGACCTAAATTATTGCGTAATTAAATGTAATGTAAGAGTGGTTTTGTAAGAGTTACAAGTTCAAAAATAACACATCTAATACTATGAAGTGGGAACACCCAAGCATTCCAGAATGTAATGTAAAAGTGGTACAGTAAGAGATAGAATCGTAACCTGTAGGTGCAAAAATAAAACACTTGTTACTGCAGCGAGTTCAAATCATTTCGAATTTAAACGCAATGTAAAAGTTGTCGTGTAAGATATAGAATCGGTTAATATTAACCTGTAGGTATAAGAAGAAAACGCCTATTAGTGGTGCTGTAAGAGATATGTAGAATCGGTTAGTCTTAACCTGTAAGTGCAAAAAGGAAAGATCTATTATTGCAGTGAGCCTCAATTAATTTCGAATTTAAATGTAATGTAAAAATGATGCTGTAATTGATAAAATCGGTTAGTCTTAACCTGTAAATGCTAAAATTAAATGCCTATCATTCCCCCCATGAGCCTCTAATCATTCGAAATTTAAATGTAATGTAAAAATTGTGCTGTAATTGATAGAATCGGTAGTCTTAGTTTGTAGGTATAAGAAATAAGCGCCTCTTATTGTCCCCAACTATTTGAGAATTGACTATAATGAAACATTTGACCACTTAGTTAAGTTTGAATCAACCTGAAATTGATCAAAGTTAGCCAACTTGTTGCAGAGCAGTTATGCCCAATGAAAATAGATGCAACCACAACAGAACAAAACATGCAGAAAGTTGGCATTAATCGCTTCCGGTGCCACCTTTTAAGCAAAACGAACAGCCCCAGAATCTATGACCCTAACATCACGTCATAATCAATGTTTTTCGTGCTTTAAATGACAACTTTTCACCAGCTACAATGCCTTTTGCATCGAAGAGTGTGTACCCCTGCACTATTTAGCAGTTTTTTCCACACTCACTGTATTGTGCCCACATTATTCTGCACAAGTATATCTTTTTCTATGTTATTTATTATTTTCTTTTTCTCCACTGTGGACTTTTGATGTCTTGTGTTTTGGAACACTTTCTGCTGTCGATGATTTGCACCAAGCGCAGGCGTAACCCAAATGCTGCTCATTGTGGCGTTTCTTAACCTGTACTCATTATTGCTCAACATTTTTTTGTATTTGTAGTGCTTCTGTCTTCTTAATGCTTCTATACCACCAACTGAGAACATTCAGAGAATTTGTTTAGTTTTCAACTCTTTGCCAAAAGTCATTAGTTGATTGCTTAGACGATTTATTCATTTTCGTTTACTATGACTTTAAGGAATTACAAAAAAAATGATCAGCGCAAATTGTCGATATTTTCATTTGATAAGAAAGCTTTTTATTATTGGAATTTGCTTTTGCTGTATTTGTGCTCACTTAAGTATTCGTATTATGCATACTTTCTCGAGCGTATGCATGAGTAATGCCGCTTTATTTACTTTACGTTCAAGTTTTATTGGTTTTGAATATTTCTAGTAACTAATTAGCGAAATTGTTGTAGTAAAGCTATTGTTGGTTAGTTATTTTTCTAAGAAAACATATTGATAATTCTTTTTAATACTAACACTGAACCTTTTATCGCTATGTGATCACTGTAAGTTTGATTAAGCAAACAATAATAGTATGAATACTATATTTTTCATGGAGTAGTAGTATTTGAACTCGGTTTTTTTCTCAGAAGGAACAATATGTATACATATATTAGCGTAAAAAAGTGTTTTAGAAAGACTAGAAGAGAGTAAGTGTTGGTAATAGACCTGAAAGAATTGCCGCAAAAATACATTGCTCTGTTTTTCAACTTGTGAGCCCATAGAGAGTGTTTTAATATTTAGTAATTCACAATATTTGCATCTCTTTTTTTTAATCCAAAATTTACTGAATTTAATTTAAGAAAAAACATATCGTTTGTTGCAAAATATTTTTGTTGTTAAAATATTCACACTTTTATTAGTGGAGTTCACTCTTCATAGCATTTAGGTGTCAAGTGGAGTTCACTCTTCATAGCATTTTAGGTGTCAAGTTGCTGTCGTAGCAATTTTTTAATTTTCACAATGTTTTCAATTGCAGCAACAAATTGCTACGATAGCAACTTTACACCTGAAATTCTATAAAGAATGAACTCCACTATTATAATTAAAAATTGTGAGCACTTGAATTCAAATTTAGCACAACTCAACCTAACCACCGAATTTAACGCACTCTAACTTAACATTCCCTACACCCCGTAGACATTCCACCTAACCAATGAGAATCTCACTTTTACTTCGAATACCACAATTTTTCAATATGTTGGCTACGTTTTCTCACCCGCTTCTTGCCACACTTTACACTTTACAATATTTAATCGAGGGGAACATTTATCAACTTGTCCACTTATTAATTCAACTCTTCCCTCCTACTCCAATGCAGATTGTGATCCCGATCTGAAGCCTTCCGTAGCGGAGAATCTCGAGCATTTAGTAAATCGTCTGGAGAAGCTTGTTGAACGCTTGGAACGTTCAATATCGGCGCGTGAATTGGAGATAGCAAATCGCACCTTCGACCACGTTTTGGCCAAGAAGCGCGAAAGCTTTGATCTTGAGACCACCGAGTTGCCACCACTACCCGTCGAGTCGCTCTCACAACAGCTGTCAGAGCAAACGGACCACCTAAACGAACGCATCGAACGCATCGAGTCCACACTAAACAAGATCAACGATCGGCACAGCAGCAGCCTAAGCGCCAGCATCAGCCAAAACAGTCAACAACAGCAGCAGCAGCAGCAACAGAAGGAGGGCAGTCTCGAGAATATACCCACTGTGCTCGAGGACTATCAGTCGCCGCGCAGCGCCGAGGACGAAGAGGAACCGTTGTTGTTGCCACCACCACCAAGCATGAGTGTGTTGGGCTATCAGGATATAGTCAGCGGCCCGCTGAGCCAGTATCTATCGCTGTCGGCGAAAATTGGCGGCGATGTGGCCAAACATGCTGCGCTCGTTAAAGCTGCCTTTGAGTGAGTTTTACTGCTCTATTTGCTGAACGTGCTCTTTGATGGCTTTTGTTTTTTTAGCGCTCAATTGCAGTATGTCACGCTGGCCACACAGTGTGCCCAGCCCGGCCAGGACAAGCAGATGGACTTGCTGAAGCCAACGTCGACGCAAATCAGCGCCATACAAGACTATCGCGAGAAGAACCGCGCCTCGCCGTACTTCAATCATCTGTCGGCTATAAGCGAGAGCATTCCCGCCCTGGGCTGGGTTTGTGTGGTGAGTACAGAAGTGTGAAGAGTATCAATTGTATGCATATTACTGGTCAATTTGTGCACTGCAGTCGCCCACACCGGGACCACATGTCAAGGAGATGAACGATGCCGGTCAATTCTATACAAATCGCGTGCTGAAGGAGTGGAAGGAGAAGGACGCCAAGCACGTGGAGTGGGCACGCGCCTGGATACAGACACTGACCGAGCTGCAGGCGTACATCAAGCAGTACCATACCACCGGTCTGGTATGGTCTGGAAGAGGCGGTGTACCGGCAGGCAGTGCCGGCGCGCCACCACCACCACCAATGGGACCGCCCCCACCACCACCACCAGCATTCGATTTGGCTTCGATGTCGCTGGAAGGCTCGGCCGATGAGCGCAGCGCACTGTTTGCCGAAATCAATCAGGGAGAGGCTATCACCAAGAGTACGTCCGACCATTAGATGTGTTCAGATCGTGTAGCGATTATGGTAGTTTATATGTTTTGCAGATTTGAAGAAGGTCACTGCCGACATGCAGACCCACAAGAATCCAACCTTGCGCACCGGCCCGGCGCCATTCAAGACGCCCACGCAATTTGGCTCGGTGGGTGGCGGCGCACCCGCTGCTGCAGTCTCGAAGGAGCCAGTCTTTACTC
Source organism: Melieria crassipennis (assembly GCA_963668005.1). Taxonomy (NCBI): domain Eukaryota; kingdom Metazoa; phylum Arthropoda; class Insecta; order Diptera; family Ulidiidae; genus Melieria; species Melieria crassipennis. The sequence continues at coordinate 20,007,510 of OY764961.1, forward strand.
GCGACGGCAAAAAGTGGCTCATTGTGAGTGAAGACTTTGTCTTGTTTAAAACATTAATGAAAATGCTTAACAAATGTATTCTTGTTGTGCAGGAATACCAACGCAACAATGCTGGCCTGTTGGTGGAAAATGCCGAAATGAACAATGTCGTTTATGTGTTCAGGTGCGAGGGCTCCACGCTCACCGTCAAGGGCAAGGTGAACAATATTGTGATGGATTCGTGCAAGAAGTGCTCGCTGCTCTTCGACTCGGTGGTGGCATCCGTTGAGTTTGTCAACTGCCAAAGCGTACAGATGCAGGTGCGTGCCGTAAACTGGTATTCTTTTGATTTATTTGGCTTAGAATGGTATGGTTTTTCGTGCAGGTGTTAGGTTTCGTGCCCACCATTTCGATTGATAAGACCGACGGTTGCCAAATGTATTTGTCCAACGGTTCGCTTGGCGTGGAGATTGTGAGCTCCAAATCTTCCGAAATGAACGTCATACTTCCAACGGCCAATGGCGACTATGTAAGTGCAAGGAATACAATTGTTCGCTGTTTTCTCTCACTTGGAATAATGTTTCACCATATATTTTAGACTGAATTGGCTGTGCCAGAGCAGTACAAGACTACCATTTCGGGCAAGACACTGAAGACTGTATGCGTCGACAGCTTGGGCTAAGCGTCTGCGGCTCGTTTGTTTAGCATATCTGCAACAGCAATAACAACTACATCATCATCAACAACAACAACCACAACACAGCAGTGCGCACCATTTCAAATGCCAACCGCGAACGAGCGTCCACTGCTGCCACTTTTGATATCAATATTTGCTAGCAACTTGTACGCTGCCTTAGTTTGATATTGCAGTCCATTTTGTGCGCGCGTACACTGCATACAATTTTGTAAACGTAAAGAAACAACAAGAACAACCACAACCTCTTCAAATTATGTATTATTTGCCCTAAATTTATTTAAGTTTATTTTTGCGCGCGCGCTCCCAACCACCAATACCACCTCCACTTTCGTACGCGTTGCATTTTGTTACTCCAAAGTATTTTGCAATTCTTATTTAATGTATTTTAAAATGGCGTCGCGAACTCTTAAATTATTCTAATGACATTTGAAAAAGTTGATACAAGTTGTGCGCTGCAATGCGTCGCATGACTTGCAAGTTACCATTATTATTATTATTTTTAACATATGTAATAAAAATTTTGAATCAGAAAAAATGCATGCACAAGAACTTTTCTTCTAAACGCGTTCATTGATAGCGGCATACAACTTTTGTTAAAAAAAATATATATATTAAAAAGATGAGTATTTCAAATGAAAGTTAAGAACCAGCAATTGCTGCACTTTTTATGGTATTTCAAGCCAGACAAGAAAATTTATGAAATTATGAAATAAAAACTACAGAAATATCAACTGAAAAATTATACAATTACGAAAATTTACGTATATGTAGTAGACGAAAAGTGAGTAATGAAGAAAAACTAGTTATGCCAACATTATAAAAGCGAAATTATATGGAAATTTCTAATTAAAATGTCAACGCAGTAATCAATAAAGTGAATTGATATTTATACTGAATCGTGGAGTGATGCTTATTACGAATATTTATAAATGACATTGGAAAATTTGTGTCATATCTTTGAATTTGGTTTACCATTACAATTCATATCCAATACTTTCCTCATTGGTTTTATAGCATTTTTATAGGAGTTTTAGTAATGTGACGTGATATACTCTTTGGTGAGCTTCCTTCAAAGAAGCGAAAGGGCAAAGCGGACCTGTAAACTACGCACTTTACACATTCCGATCCTGGTGACTACTTTTACGAAATTTTGTTTTTCCCCAATTGAAATATGTACAGTACTTTTCGTTTATAACGAACCCGTTTAAAACGAACTTTCGGTTAAAACGAACCATTTTGCCCAATCCCTCGAAGTTCGCTTTAAGCGAAAAGTACTGTATCCGGTTTCTCCTTAAGTGAAAATGCATTACGGTTAGCTCATTAATTCTCTAATTCTTTTCAATTGAGAAAATCTGCTGACTTTGTGGTAAATAATAAAATTTTATTTTGTTATATATGTTATAAATGTATGCAGTCACAGCGCCCACGAAACAGCGCCATTTCCTCACCATCGCCATGTCGCCAGCTGACGCTTTGCTTTAAGGGCTACAATTCACATTTTTAAAAAGGATACAACGATATTTAATTAACGAAAATTTGAAAAATATTTAAAGCACTTGCATATACTTTGCAAAATTTTCTTAAAAACTTTATTGCATATTTTACTTTACAAAAAAATACTGTAAATTATACGCAAGTGCTCAGCAAAATATAAAATTCTAACATAATTTCAATACATCATATATAGGTATATAAGTATATATGTTATTCTATATGCACATGCACCACAGCACATGCACTGCGAGTGCCAATGCCACAACTTGCTTCCACCGCTATCCTCCTTTCGTCCTCCATCGTTTCTTCCAGCGTCGAAGCAACAATTCTTAGATTTTCTTGTACTCGATGCGTTCCACCTTGACCTCGTCGCCAATTAGCTGATACACGTACGTCACCACTGTTGAGCTCTGAATGTCCATCAGCACAAACGACGGTATGACATTCATGTCGAGCGGATTGAAGGCGCCAGTCGCCGATCCCGGATTAATGTAGAACTTGTTGCCGTGTTCGTACGCCTCGAATTTGTACGTATGGCCCGATATCAGTATATCAACGTCCAGCTGACGTTGTATCAGTGCCAGCGCCTCTGGATCTCCGCGCGGCACCACCTGATGCCCGTGTGACAGTCCAATGCGGAACTGGCCCACCGTCACCACTTTCTGTTCCGGATAGCTGAGATTCTCGTCGAAATCACCGCGCACTATGTGCACATCGTTGGCCAATGTCTTGAGGTAGTCGTAGGTCTCCTTAGTGCAGAGATTGCCAGTGCACAGGATGTGGTGTATGCGGCCGGGCACGAGCAGCTTCTTGAATTTGGCTGGCAGACTGCTGCAGCGGTGTGGAATGTGCAAATCGCCCAGTACGAGCACGAGCATTGCGCTAGTTTGTTGGCTAATTGATTGAATGGAACAGACTTGGAAACGTATACGAAATTGTTGATATTGTGGAAAATGTACAATTCTGCGCAAAGATGTACGCCCAGCGATATGAGGAATGCAAACAGCTGATTGTGCAATTTGACAAATGACACAGCCGGATTGGGTGGTGTGTTCAGTGGTCGAGATGCACTCCATTATGGGGCCATTGTGTATGGTTGATCAAAGAAGAAGAAGAATCAAACTTATTGAGCAGATGCAATTTTGACCGGCATCGCAAAAAGTTAATCGTTTTCAAGGAAATTCCTTTCATTTGTTTTTGCAACATGGAAAAGGTCGAAAATGAAGGTAAGCACTTCTCTGCATGCACCGAAATGAAATTTGTATAATGTGACAATTCCATGCAGCAGAGTCTAATAAGGTGAGCATGCTGGTGATCATCCTGGACACAAATCCCTCGCAGCGCATAGTGCGAAAGAATCCACAGCTACTGACACAGTTCCTGGATGCAATAGTGGCTTTCGGCAATGCGCATCTAATGCAGCGCTCACAGAATAAATTGGCAGTGCTCTCGTGCCATCACCACGCCACGTAAATGCCAACTGGATTCTCTGCACCGTAACCCCTTTGAGAATACATTTGCTTGCAGTGACTTCCTGTACCCCATGCCCGGCAAGCAGTTGGACGTACGACAAATCGACGGCCAATACGAGGCTTTCAGTCTGGTAGAGAAGACCGTCAAGCAGCGCCTCAGTCACATCATCACAAATGCACCCAAGCTGAGTGCGCCCTGCGAGAGTATGCTGGCCGGCAGTATGGCCATGGCTCTGTGCTACATATCGAGGGTAATTAGCCTTTAATGAAAGCCACTTTTAGTTGCTAATTTGAATTAACTGTTGCCCACAGGTGCAACGCAATGCTGGCGCCGGCGTTAAAATGCACTCTCGCATACTGGTTGTGACTGGCAGCAATGAGTGCGCCTCGCAGTACATGACCTACATGAATGTCTTCTTCACCGCGCAGAAACTGGGCATTGTTGTCGATGTGTGTGCGCTGGACAAGACGATGAGTCTACTGCAGCAGGGCTGCGATATTACAAGTGGCCAGTATTTGCGGCTCACGCAACTGGACGGTTTGCTGCAGTACTTGTTGTGGGTATTTTTGCCGGATCCACAGATGCGACAGAAGCTGGTGCTGCCGCCAGCAACGAAGGTGGACTATCGCGCTGCCTGCTTTTGCCATCGCGAGTTGATCGACATTGGCTATGTTTGCTCCGTGTGCTTATCTAGTACGTTTTTAATAGCGCGAAAAGTATGCAAAATATTTAAAGATTTCTTTCTTCATTACAGTATTTTGCAAATTTAGTCCCATTTGCACAACCTGCCAGTAAGTTTCTACACGTTGATGGTGTTTGTATCACTGATGAACACGAAAACACATCCTTCTCAGGCACTAGTTTTCACTTATGATCACAAAACCGCTTTCGTTTGTGGTTAGCGGTGATATACTCGTCCCTGGGAAGGGGGTATTTTTTGTGTTCATCAGAGATGAATTCATCGTCAACGTGTGAAAATGTCATTTCCCGTTTTTAATTGTATTTAATTTCTTTCCGAATTTTCTAGCAGCACTGTATTTAAAATCCCCGGTCCTCCAGCGCCCAAAGCAAAAAAGAAGAAAAAGGCATAAATGGAAAAGTGCTGCAGTTTAACTCTACCACCTAATATCATTTACATTTAGTTTGTTTAATTTATATTTTGTTTTTCACTTTTGTTTATTAATACAACTACACTTTCAAAAATCAAAACAACAATAATCCTACGCAATTCTTGTCAGCTTGCTGAAGTACATGGGCCCGAAGTTGGCCGGCAGGTACGGCACTACCATCTGCCCGTACTTCAGGCCTTTCGAATGCTCAAAACGAAATATGTCGCCGAACAGCTGAATCAGTAGACTCATGTCCTTAATAGTGACCGTTATGCCGTACTCGTTGAAGGCACGTTGCAGCGACATATGCACCACGCCGTCATTCTGCACCGGCGACAATGCGCACGTCGAGTACACCAGACTACCGCCTGGCTTTAGCAGCCGCAGGCAATTGGTCAGTATGCCTGCCTGCAGCTCCGGAATGCGCAGCCGCTCTTTGACGCGTGTCGGCTTGAAGATGTTGTTGTCGCCCTCCATGAGCGAATGGCGGTCAGTGGTGCAGGGCACATCCACCAGTATTCGGTCGTAGCTGTCGTATTCCTCTAAATTGCGAGCATCACTCTGGCTGAGTGCCAGCCGTCGGCCCTCCCAGCGCTCGTTGTAGTCGAAGAGATACTCCTGCAGCACCTTTCGCAGCCGGTTCAGCCGCGACTCTTGCACATCGTTGCAAACTAGTAGTTCTGGGTGCAGTGTCTGCAGCATTAGCAGTGACTTGCCGCCCGGTGCAGCGCAAGCGTCCAGCACTCGATCGCCATGTTTAATATCTAGCAGGAGTGGCGGCAGTATGGAGGCACCGTCCATCAGATAATGCGAAAGCACACCTGCAGAAAAAATGGCAACGGTTTATTTACCTTTAAAAGATTTGGACCAGACTATAACTACCGGTAAGACACTTCTTGGGCGCTTTGAATTGAGCGCAATTGCCCATTTCGTAGGTGTACAGGCAGAGATTTTCCGGAAAGCTGAACATCGTTTCCGTTTCGAAATTGAGCGGAAAGTCCGCCTGGGTTTGGTAGTATTTGTAATGATCTGACTCAGACACCCAGTCCTCCATGCCTTTGATTTTATTTGCCGGCACAAACTCGTGTAATGCGCCAGTGCCGTATTGTGGATCCACTATGCGGTTGGTATCGATGTGTACATCCTCCTCCAACGCTTGTTCCAAACTTGGTCTAATGCCTGTTTCAGTGCTGTCTCCAGTGGGCTTTTCATTCGTGTCCAGTGCGTCTCGATATTGCACACTTTCCGGCATTTCGTCGCGTTTACTCTCCGGGTAGAGCGATAGCTTCTCGCGTTCTTCCTGCATGCGCAGCACTGCGTCCACTTTTTCGCCCAATTTGTGGATACTTTGCGGCATTTGTTGTGGCGGCTCCAGTGCCAGCCGTTCTTTGCTCAAATTTACCAGCGATTTGATATTAATGGCACCTGTAATTAAATATTTTTGTGAGACGACCACAGTTTTCTCCGCTGATTCACTATTCTACCGTCTAATTCTAACCAGCTGCAGGTCTTTTCCGTGTCGCCGAAATTATTTACTAGCGCTATGTATTTGTGTTCGGTAAGTAATGCGGCACGCATATTCTTCCAACGTATGCCAAACACAGAGCCGTAGAAATCGTCAAAGTTTTCCAGCGCCCGCTGTGTGTTGGTTGTCTTGCGTTGTTGCGCCGCCTGCGAAAGTCAAATGAAAGGGTAATATTTTATGATAAATGGTTGTTGGTGAGGAATTTGATTTACCAAACGCTGTTTGCTTTTGCATCTTCTCTGCAGCAGCAGCAAATTTCTGCTCTTCAGCATAATTTTGCTTTATTTCTGCATTGATTCAAAACACCAACTACAGATAACCTCAACCGGCATGCTAAACGGTACAATCAGCTGTTCGTATTTCCTCAGTGCTTAAAGTGCTGCCAAGTCAGCAGTTCAAAATTTAATATTTTCAATGTAAGTTTCTCTTATGAGAGTAAATTGAGATATTGATTACAAAAAATCGAGTAAAAAGGTTTCAACAAGCGGTTTGAGTTAAGTTTATTAAAAGTTAGCCGACGCATTGAAATTAGTGCAAAAGTTTAGTTAACAAGAAATGTCTCCAGTGTTAAAGGATTTGATTATACAGGGTGTATTTTAGGGACAGACAACTTTAATTCAATGAAAATAAAGGAAAACTTTTACAAAAATAGTAATTAATACTTGCAAATAATATTATTCAATGTCGATTCGAGTCGATGTGGCTTAACCTCAAACTTTTTATGGAACCCCACCATTTTTATGGTATTCGAAATTGAAACTCAAAAGCTTTATTATACTTACAACAAAGAGTTAACACATCTATTTTTGCGATTTTTATTTACTTGCCACCCTTTCTCTCTCTTTCCTGCACTGTACTCCACATTTGAAGAGACTATGGCGAACTTGGGGAATTTACTATATCTCAAATAAAACACAGCGTCAAAAGCGCCTTCATTCTATTTCAATCACATATGTAGACAGTGTTTAAATTGTATATTGTATAGAATTGCATTTGATTTCATTGAGTTTTCACTTCACTCCAAGAGGTATGAATCATAATTTATCTTCTCATTTCGTAAGCTCACGTTTCAACACAAGCATAACTCTTTTGTGAGTAATATATGTACTACATATATTATATATCATTTGTATCATTCGTCTAACATTACATATTTAGTATATAGTTTTAAAGGGCCGGACCTCACCGAAGCCCATCAATATAAAAATTATTGTTTAAAAATCTCAACTTATGCATAAATGAGTGCGGTCAGCGCAAGCATGATGGGATGGGAAAGTGGCAGGTAAAGGCAACACAAATCTGTTAAGTACTAAAACAGCACAATGAATATTTTCACTTACAGTTTCAGCTATAATTAACAGACGGGATGGTGGAATATCGAGACAGGCGGTTACGGAAACGAAAACGAAAATAACAGACGCATCTAAAAACTATATACAGCTATGTATTACAGGCATACAGGTAGGTGGATGAGTGCGGTAGTCACTTTTCATTAACGCAAACTTAGACAATTAACTTAAAATAGCGTGCGCCCACTGAGCTGCCCGAGCACTGCGCACTTTCAATATTAGACGTTCTCCTTGCTGGGCTGAGCATTGGCCTTCAGCGGTGTCGACTCGTCCTGTACGGTGCGCTCCGCATCTTTCTTGGCGGCCATCTTATTCCACGGCTGCTCCACTCCAGAGCCGAAGATGACAAAGACCAAAAACTCAATGGCCAGCAGAACAATGGTCACGAAGAAGATGATGCGCCAGGCGTTTATGTTTTGCTAATGACAAAAACCAACAAAACAGTTAAAACAGGCATTAATTGAGGTGAATTGTGTGGCCACTTACGTTTCCTCGCGTTATGAAGCCGACAAAGAGCGGCACCACAATGCCGGGCAGTGTGGCCATTGTGTTGGTGAGCGCCACCAGGGTGCCGGCATAGTTGGGTGCAATGTCGATGTGGTTGGAGAGGAAGCCGGGGAACATGCCGCCCATGCCGATGATGCCGATCGACATGATTATGACGGCGGCAGAGTGGCGACAACCAATGTAGCAGAGACTGAGCAGACAAATGCCCGGAACGATGGTGGCAATGCTGGTGGCCGATTTGCGAGCGCAAGTGGTGGTGATTTTCTCTGTAAATAAAGATGAAGTTAAAGTCAGAGCGTGCATATTTCAATTCATCCTTCATCCCAAGCGGACAGGACTAACCACTGTCAAAACTTACTCTTAGCCGTCAAAGTGTCCAGAAGTTTGCCCAGAATTGTACTAAAGATCAACATGGGGAAGTAGGGCAAAGCGCTGGCCATTGCGTTGCTGGCCACGTTGAAGTGCAACACTTGCTTCATGTAGAACGGAATCTCAATGAGGAACATGTACCAGCCCCAGTTGCTGCAGCAGTGCGCAATCGCAATGGCCCAGAACGGCACCGAGGTCAACACCTTCTTCCACGGCACCGGCGGATGCTCCTCCTTGATGGGCGTACCGTCGGCGTTGCTAGTGCCCAGCGACGAGGTGATCATCTGACGCTCATCGACGCTGATGAATGGCTGCTTTTTGGGATTGTCCTGCACCAGTATGAACCACAGCACCATCCAAATGCTGCTGAGGCCGCCCATCACGTAGAACACGGACTCCCAGTTCCAGTTGCTCGATAGCACGCCCGCCAACAGAATGGACAAGGCAGTGCCGAACGAGGTGCCCACATAGATGACAGTCGACATGACAGAGCGCTCGGTGGGTGGTGCCCAGGCGGCAATCATGCAGTGCATGGCCGGGAAAGTGGCGCCGCCACAGAGGCCCTCCAGCACGCGCATCGCAATCAGGCCGGCATAGTGCGCTTTGGTAAGGACGGGCGTGAGCAGCGTGCAGAGCACATTGATGCCCACCGACACGAACATTACCCACTTGGCGGAGAAGTTCTCGGCCACGCGAGCGCTGGGTATCTGCGACACCAGGTAGCCCCAGAAGTAGCAGCTGAGCAGTATGCCCTGCAGCGGTTCGCTCCACACGAATGGGCCGTTCTGAAAACGAAATTGCACGTTATTTCAATCAATTGAGGAAAGTTGCATCAGTAAAAATCGGCAATTCACTTTGGCCAACACAAAATCGTATAAAACAAAATCGCTTAATTAATATGCGACGACCGCCGTCAGCGGACTTGTGTTGACAATTCAAATCTATTATCGTCATTTTTGTTTGCACTTTACGACTTCACTTCACGATTTCAGCGTCGACACGTCTGGAATACGAACCTCAACGACTGCGGTAGTATTGCCATCACCGCCGGGAGCCTGGCACACTTCCACCTCCTCGGCAGCGCTAACGGTTGTGGTGTTGTCCAGCACACTGGGGCCGCCGCCATGGCTGCCGTGCCCGATGGCGGTGTGGTTCAACATGGCCACCATGGCCACGCTGAGATTAACTTTGAGGCCATAAGTGATGGCCATGCCAATGGAGCCGAGTACGGCGAACACATAACGTGCCGGCAGGCATTCTGTAAACAACAACAAACAAAAAATGACTTTAACGTGTAAAAGGTGTTTGTAATCGTTTGTAGACAAATAATGGCGAGCAATTTGAAATTGTGAAAATGTGATTTGATAGATGAGATCATAAATAACAAACAGAGATAAACAGCGACAATTGGAATAAATAAACATTAAAGTATAATCGGCAGCTATCGCCGGTAATTGTGTCATCAGTATTTACAGGCTCAAGCGATATCAGCGTGTAACGATATGATGATTTTTGTGTTGCTAGGACCTTTCAATTTTTACATAAATCCAATGTTGCACAAATATTTTATTTAGTGACTGTTCTATTTGAATTTAATTTTATTCTAAGAAATGTTTTTGCCTATTATGCAAACTCCAAACTCCAAAACTCATGAAAATATCCAATGTACCTCACATTGACGCATATTGTATTGATTTAAGATATGTTGAGATAGGTTAAGGAAGTCCCGAGAGGTTCATAGCGGAAACAAAATTGTATACACGTACGTCTTCAAGACGTGGTCAAAATTCTCCGTGTTCAATGTAATTTTAGGAATGTTTTAGTGAATGAACAATGAATGAATTGTACAAATTGTACAAGCTATATAAAAAACCAACTTCAGTGGACCCCTGACACAGTAAAACCATGTGGAGTGTTACCTGAGAACTGTGCTTCGCATATGACGAGACAGCCATGTACATTCTGTGTAAATGTTCAGCAATGGTTAGTTGAAGGATGTTCATTCTGGAACAACTGTTCAAAAATGAGAACAAGTTAGAGAGCAATGGTCACAGAAATCTCTTAAAGATAACTCGTGACACAGTGATTAGAACGGATTAGGCCAGTAATTCGGGCAGACCTCTGGATGGGACACACTGTGTCATCCGTTCCGCCAAATCTCCGAACAAAGGGTCGTTTTTAGTCGGACAGACTGGTGGACACGGACTAACCAGTTTCTATGACGATTCCCCGTCTACTGCGCTAAAAAATCATAAAGTTATGTATTAAGAATCAAAATTATTCTTCTTCGCGAGACTGAAATGACTGACTTGAGACTGATATCTTCTTAGAATGGAAGTGCTAGGAGTACCAAAGAAAAATGTGTCACATGTGTTTGTGAAGTGAAAAATGTGTGGTACAACAATGTTGAAAGTACATACTTAGATGGAAAAAATTTTATATGAGAAAGTTCAGGAGTTCAATTTCATTAAGAATTCGATTCTTGATAATAAATCATAATAATGTTATATTATTATGAATGTTAATAAATGATTATAATGTAAATTATTACGAGTTAAATGTCATTAAAAGTTAATTTTATTGGCGATTTATTTATACAAAACATTTATTGTTTACTAATTTTAAAGTGACAGCTAAGCTGTGATTAACGATTATTAATGTGTCTACATATCAAACTCTTACATTAGTTTTTTATTGCTCCAATAAAGTAAATTTTACAAATTATAATTAAATTTGCAAATAAATACTTCAAGTTAAACTATCACTTTGAAAATAAACGAAAATGTATGAATTTAATTTAATGAGTGAAAAAAAAATGATATGATGTTGACACAACCAGGGGCTGCTGTTCATCAGCTTTGGCTGATTAAATAAGTGTGTATATATGTATGTAGTCTAAATTGTATAGCAATTGAACACATCAATATGTGTTTTTATGTGTCTGTATGTCGAATAAGAGCTCGAATTGAAAACATATCAAATTGTTAACGCTTCAATAACGGTCTTGGCAACTGCATTGCAGAGTTTATATTTGCAACAGTATTAAACAGACTCAAACTGCCACACTATCGAAACTGAAACAACAAAACCTAATTCACCAGCGCCGGAAATCAAGCAGCCATGTGAATTGCGAATGCAAAAGTCTAATGTTGGTCAAGAAGTTGTCGACGCCAATTAAATGACGAATTAGTGGGCAAGAAGTGATTTATTGCCAACATCAGCATTAGAGACCGACGAAACGTGCCGACAATATCGACTGCTGATAACAAGTGACGGTGCGACGTGGCTATTGTGTTGGGCGCGTAATCAGTGTGGGAACGCCCGATTGTCGCGTAGCCGGAATTCCATTCGAGTTGGCGCAATCGTCGAGTAACGGCTAATATATGCACGCGTGTTGGCGCTTATGGAGATTCGAAGTTAAGTGAAAGCAAACAGCAAACAGCGAAATGCAAAAAAGTCAAAAAGAATGCAGAAATTGACAGGAGACATAAATTCCAGTTGACATTGAATGTAATATACCCATCGTCTATTTGCACGCTCTGGGCTATTGTCTGCAAACAATTTGGCAAACGTGCCAGACAAAAATCACAAATATAATATTAACATTATAACAACAATAACAATATTCGTACCTATCTATAAATTCGTAGAGCGCATATAAAAATATTCCAGGCAACATGGATCAATGTGATGTGGAGCTTCACGACGCAAATACGTAAAATTGAATGCAAATTGTTGTTGGCAGAAAAATACAGCTATTTATAGAAGAGCGTGGAGGTGGTTTATTTGTACATATAAAGAATAATTTTGAATTTTGCAAGATTAATACAGTTTTAGTTTAAATTTTTTTCAAGTTTTAAGAAAATATTGGGTGTACAACTTAATAACCGGAATTTGACGCTAGATGTCCGTACTAACAAATATCGTGAAAGCTCTAACCTTATATATATGTCATTTTGAAGGTACATTTGACAGCTATCAAAATCAGTCAACAAAACAATTTTATCTTGTGTGCATCATTATTATTTTTCACGATGAATAACTTCGAAAATTGGAGAAAAAGACAGCATTTGCGGGAGGTTCTGTTGGGTCATTTTGAGCGCCATAAAAAGAAAGCATTTTTGCATCGGATCGTGACTGGGGATGAAAAATGGATCCATTATGACAATCCCAAGCGCAAAATGTCATACGTGAAGCCCGGCCAACCAGCTAAATCAACGGCGAAGCCAAATATCCATGGCGCCAAGGTTATGCTGTGTATTTGGTGGGATCAGAAGGGGCCGTTATATTATGAGTTGTTGAAATCGGCCCAGACAATCAATGGTGACCTGTACCGAACACAATTGATTCGTTTGAAGCGTGCCATCATCGAAAAACGCCCGGAATATGCGACCAGACACGAGGCCATAATTTTCCATCATGACAACGCTCGGCCTCATGTTGCTATTCCGGTTAAGAACTATTTGGAAAACAATGGCTGGGAAGTTTTACCTCACCCGCCTTATAGCCCAGACCTTGCCCCGTCCGACTACCATTTATTTCGCTCGATGCAAAACGCCCTCACCGGAATACGCTTCACTTCAGAGCAAGGCATCCGAAATTGGATAGATTCGTTTTTGGCCGCCAAGCCGGCGCAATTTTTTTGGGATGGAATTCATAAATTGCCTGAAAGATGGGGAAATGTTGTAGCTTCCGAGGGACAATACTTTGAATAAAATATATTGTAAGATTTTTCCACAATAAAACATCAAATTTCGCTGAAAAATTCCGGTTATTAAGTTGTACACCCAATATTTAACGTTTAAAAATGTTAAGTGTTTAATATTTAAATGTGTACTTTTAAAAAATTATTAACTTTAAAAGATATATTTCTTTTCTTAACATTACAATGCTTTGAAACGATTACACCGTGAAACAAAAATAAATAAATTTTCACACCGGGAAAAATCCATATGGGCGTGGAACTAGAGACCAAACATCGTAATACTGCGTACTTAGTTTTTCATTTCTATATCCTTTGTCCTTTTAAAATGACTTCAAATTGAAGGGGATAAAAAATAAAAAAAATATAAAAAATTCTTAAGCTCGTTAGAATATGGCGATATGTATATCAAATGAAAGAGGAAAGACTAAAAAATTAAAAAAAAATTGATTTTTTATCTTTGACAATTTTAATCTTAATTTAATTAATTTTAAAATTTTAATTTCAAAATTTCATTATTCTCGCTTCATTTATTTCATAGCTACTAAAATGGGTAAAAATTGGGTAAATAAATAAATTAGAATTTTTGTACTTCATTAGAATTGCAGCTTCCACATTTTTTAATAACTTTCGAACCAATAAAGTTAGAGTAATGAAATTTTGAAATTTTTTAATAACTTTCGAACCAATAAAGTTAGAGTAATGAAATTTTGACACGTGATCAAGGAGATTTTGGGTTTTAACATACTTACTTTTCAATATAAATTTTCAAGGATATAAAGGATTAACATTTTCAAAGGACCTTTTATATATCCCTTTTTTACAAATAGATAACAAATTAATTTTATTTAAATTTTTTAACCTTTCCTCTTTGATTTGATATACATAAGTATCGCCATATTCTGAGGTTACATATTTTTTATTTCTTTTATCCCCTTCAAAATTTTAAAGTCCTTTTAAAAGGACAAAGGATGTAGAAATGAAAAACTGAGTACGCAGTATTACTATATGTGGTCTGTAGTTTCACGCACATATGGATTTTTCCCGGTGTGAAAAATGCTGTCGCACGGTGTTATCATATGTTTTGAAGTGGTAAATTTTTGATGCCCTCGAGTCTGATCTATTCTAAGTACATACAAATAGTCAGTCCATCAGTAGTGAGTGAATGAATAGCAAAACTTCAACAATTATTTCTTACTCAAAAGTACGAGTATTATCATCAACAAAAATAATAACAAAAAAATAATAATTCAAAAACAAAATTAAACCTTAAAGTTTTCCATTGCAATTACCCAAGCTAGGTTCAACAATGTTTAGTAGTTCTACTATTATTTAAAGATTTTTTTTTCATTTTGTGTTAATGAAAATTCTTTGCAGTAACAAATAATTGCCGAAGTTTTGCTGCTAAGGTTAGGTTAGGTTACATTGGCTACGCTCAGATCAGTCAGGTTCTTACTAATAACAAATGGAGGTACAGAGACCTTATTGCTCCATGAAAATCAGATTTTAAAATGATTCTTATCAACAATTTTGCAAAGTTAAATTATAATTTATCAAGTTTTGCTTTAATTTTAAAAATTTTGATAAATTTTTTAAATATCTTTAATAGATAGAACCCGAATAATAGGAATCCAAAAAAAAAAAAATATGAAAAATATTAAAATATGAAATGTAAAAATGCTCCAAAACTATAGCATTTTGTTCTTATGCTCTTAATAATCTAATTTTTGTTGGATAAAATAGTAAAGTAGTAAAAGGGTGAAAGGTAATAAAAGATTGAAACGGAACAAAAAAATGAACAGCGGTCTTTCTAACAGTGCTTTTGTTAAAAAGACGTTCATTGTCCCTTTAAAACTATTTCGATGTGTTAAATGTAAAAACACAGAATATAACAATTTCATTTAAACTCTTTGATGTATTTGTAAACAATAGTTTGGTATTTAAACTTTTGATGTTCATAACAAATGATTGTCTGTACTACAGTACAAGTTACACGTGTTGTAAATCTTTTTTCACAATAATATTGTTTCATATAGATCAACATCTTGAAATGCGGTTATAAAGAATTTCACATCAGTGCAAATGTTTGTTAGTTATTTTTACTTTTTATTTTTATAATTAAAAATAGCACTTTGTGTATCAAGTTACTATAAAATACAAGCATTTTGTTGACTGAAGTACTTGTGTATAAAAATAATTTAATCACTAAAGACTAGAAGAAAGCATTTGTTGATTTTTGTTTTCGGTTCATTTAGGGTAGACAACATTAATCTTTGATGTGATACGGTACAGCCAAATACCATAGAGTCGCTTATTGTCTACAGTTCAATGTTTTTTTTTTTCAGGTGATTAATTATATTTTTATATTTTGCACTCGAAATTGGGAACTGTGCCTACAAGTAAAAGCTCACATTCCATAAGGAAGATACAGAGACAATATTCAATTGTCAATTGGTAAATTGTTAGTCAGTTCAGCCGATGGCCAAAGTCGCTAGTGCTGCTACTGTAATATTTGTATAATAATTCATTGTTGTACAAATAAAATAAAAATAAAAAAATAATAAAAATGTTAGTCAGTTGTAAATTCCATTATTTATGTTTGATGCAATATTTTAGCAATACTAACAACATGAAAATATTTATCTAATTTACTTTAATATTTACTCTTAATAACCCTTCAACTGTAGGTGCCCTTAATTCTAGCAGAAATTTGCACGCACAACATGAATTATACCGAAAGGCTCGGCTTTAGCAGCACTCGAAGGACTAACAGTTGAGTTTGTTTCTATTAAAATATATTTCCACGCAATTTCTCATTAATAATAAATTTCAGTTACTTTTCTACTTCTTCTTTCGTTGACATTTCAAGGCTCATGCGACCATTACAAGTAATGTCTTTCTGCCAATGTTCAAATAAATCAATAACTGTGATAGTCACAAATACGCATCCTAGCAACGCTTCATCTGCGATCCTAATCATGGCTGCCAAGCGGCCGGCTTGGGGCCGACATACACGATTCTCCTACATACTTATTTAGAAAGCGTGTCTAGTGTAAGTACCAAATTGTTTAGATGCCGCCTAATGTGCAGACAATGCGCACTATTTATTCAAATGATTTTCACATAATTTCTTTATTGCACATTCCAGACGTAAAAATAAAATGCTAACCACACACACTCACACACCCACACACACACACACACCACAGAAGCACATTATAAATTTGTGCACATTTGATTGCCGAACGCATTCAATGGGATCTCAAAAATTATTTGCAATTGTAAAACGCTTTGCGCTGCGACTTTTAAATGACCTTGTTCCAGCAACAACAACAACAACAAAGAGAACAAACACCAGCACGACAATCACAGCCAAAGCTGTGCCAATCATAAAAGTAGCCAACAAATTAAAAAACAAAAAAAATTAATAAATTGGCGAAAAACATTTTCGTTTTGGCAAACGTCTCCTCTTCAATCAAATCAAGCCTCAAATTGCGGAGGGGTACTGTGAAAAGGATAACCGCACGCCAACGACCTTTTATCATGCGCTAAGGTCAAATGTATGTGTTTGCCGCTGTTTGCCACACACACGTGTCACGCACACAGCCACGTTTCAAGGACAATAACAACACAGCAAAGGTGACATTGCTCTAACATATGCAAAGTGCAGATTTTACAAGCAAACTTTTTTGCTCGCCGCATAACTGTGACATTTGTTATCTTTGGCCCAAAACATAACAGAAGAGTAACGAGTACAAAACTCGGCTGCAATAGGTCGCTGCTACTTACTGCCTAAAATGCTGCCGCGCGCTGGTACGTCCTCAACCATTTTTTGGCTGCGCGAATTTCACGTTGTTTATAAATTTTTTTTGTTCCAACAATTTCAAAATATTGCAAAATTCTTTACACAAATTGCATTGGCGAATATTTGGACAGTGTCCTTGCGGTACGTTCGACGCGTCTTGTGCGAGTTGCGGTACTGGTGCCTAGGCGCCGGCTAGTAGTCCATGGCACAGGCTGTGCGCTAAGGTTGGGCCGAAAGTTGCTCGATTGCGACTACGTATTGGATTTGACTGCTTGTTGGACGACGCGACGCGCGCGACTGCTGTACACAAACTGACTGGGCGCGCTGGAGTACGCGGTGCTTTTAGTTTTGTGTGTGTATATGGCCGCATGAAATATGGGTACCTACAATGCGCGAGTTCTTCGTCAGCAGCTGACGCTGGCGCTGACTTTCCCGACATTGCCACAGTCACTGCCGGTGTCGCAGTTGCCGATGTGGGCGCGCGCTGCTGCTGTTGCTGTTGCTTCTCTTGCCGGCGTTACAGTTCCGCTTGTCCGCTGGTTTGCTGCTGCTTGTTGGTCGCTCGGCTGGCCGGCTGTTGGCTTGGTTGATTGCTAATGTTGCTGCTCATCTTTGGCGCGCGACGTCACAACACGTTTCGCGGGCGGCCCTTTCTGTGCAACAATAAAGGTTTTTCGGTTCGCATTCGATGACGTCGTCGCGTCTCTATAGTACACACAAATCACAAATATGAGGCCATGTTCTTCACAAACGCCTCTACCGGCCGGGCCCGACACAGGGGGTCGCGTAGAAGAGCGATAAGTTTGAATTTATACGGGCGCGTGCGTGCGTGAGTGTGTGTGTGCATTGAGTTTTCTGCAATGGGTGGGTTCCCTTTGGAACGGCACGATTTTTTTATTTACTTGCGTACAAAAAAATATATTTTTCTAGAAGCATGTATTACAATGTGGCTTTGGTCTATTAGGGACTTGTATTGGAAATAAATTTGGCTTAAGTTCGCTCGAGTTGTGCCAAGTTAAGCCGCAACGCCGCCACTGGTTAAATATTGTTTTACATTACTGCATAGAGTTTTCGGTCTTCATAAGCAATGCGGTCATAGTGAGTGGATTTGGGATGGAATGCTTATTGATTGTTTCCAATACATAACGACAAGTCAGAATTCATAAATGAATATGTTTGTTTACTTTGTTTACTAAATTTTTTCACAGGCTTTAAGGTTGTGTTTATTTTTAGGATCATTCTAAGGACCAAAAACTAAGTTTTTCAGAGTCCTTTATGTTGTGTATGCAGCTTTATAATGAATGGAGTCAAACTAGAATAGATAGAATAGAATTGGTAAGGGGTATATTGCACTGAGACCAGGATTGATCTATTGTGCCCCCTACAGTTGTTAGAGTACATCCCCTAGACCTACCGCCCTAATGAAACTTAGTAACTCGCGGGGGTCTAGGTGCTTGACGTCCTCTTCTGCAAGCCAAAACCGGCCCAGGTAACGTAACCTGCTGCGACAAGCCGCATTACAGTGCAATATAATGTGTTCGGGAGTCTCCTCTGCTGTTTCGCAGAGTCTACAGACGCTTACCTGTTCTATCCCGATTGTATACATGTGTTTCCTCAATCTGCAGTGCCCAGTTAGAAGACCTGTGATCTGTCTAAGCTGGTTCTTCCTTAGTTTGAGGCATTCTTCACTCCATTTGGGGTTATAATCTTTGATGAAGATTTTCGATTGCCTGAGACCGGAGGCGCTAGCCCAGTATTCTGTTTTCCTGGTCCTTTCCTCAAGTCTCAGTGACTCCGTTATGGCGCTTTTGCCCAGCCCAATGAAGGGTTCAGGACCCAGGGGGGGCGTGGCTGCCGCGGTTCTAGCGAGGCTGTCCGCTTCCTCGTTTCCTTCGATACCTCTGTGTCCTGGAACCCAGAGGATCTTCACCTGGTTACATCTGCCCAGTGCATTCAATGCCTCAATGCATTCCAGCACTAACCCTGAGGTTATCTCATATGAGATTAGTGCTTTGATGGCTGCTTGGCTGTCGGAGCAGATGACGATGTCCTGCCCCCTGTACTCACGTTCGAGATTAAATTGCACACAGAGCCTGATAGCATACAGTTCCGCCTGGAATATGCTGGGTGTTTTCCCCATGGGCTCGTAGTGCTTGAGGCGAGGTCCACACACCCCCGCCCCTGTTCCCTCGTGAGTTTTCGAGCCGTCTGTAAACCACTTAATTGTGTGTGGTCTAAAATGGATCTGGTGGTCTTCCCAGGCCCAGTCTGCTTTATTGCTCATATAAACTCCGAAGTATTTTTCGTAGTTATATGTTCTTGTTATTGTATCCATCGGATACAAAACATAAGGGTTACTAGTGGATAACACATCTAAGTCTCTGTGCCTGAGGATGTGATCCCCCCCTTTACTAGTTCTGGCCAGTCCAAGGATAGTACGCTTGGCCGCCATCTCAATTGCTACGTGCAATGGCGATATGTTAAGTATCACCTCCAGTGCCACCGTGGGACAGGTTCTCATAGCACCTGTAATGCACGTGCACGCAAGTCGCTGGACCTTGTCGAGTCTTTTCCTCACTGTCGTAAGTGTGGCTCTCGGGGCCCATGCCACTGCTGCATATGTGAGTATTGGCCTCACAATCATGGTATACATCCATTTCAGTATGTTCGGGTTACATCCCCAAGTTTTGCCTGCCAAGGATCTGCATACCATGACCGCCTTCGTTGCTTTACTGATAACTGCCTCCGCATGCTTGTTCCAGAGTAACTTCGAATCTAGTGTTACACCTAGGTACTTCACCTCTGGTTTATAAGCTATGCTCTTTCCGAGCAAGCGTGTTGTTCGCATGTGTGGCAGCTTTCTTTTCCATGTAAAAGGTACTATGGTGGTTTTGTCCGGGTTTATTCGCAGGTCTACTCGGGCACACCATTCTTGGGTTATTCTTAAGCCTCTCTGGATTATGTCAGAGAGAGTGTCTTCAAACCTTCCCCTAGCGATAATGACAATGTCGTCGGCATAACCTTGACACGTTATGCCATTGCTTGTCAGTAATTCAAGGAGCTCATCCACTACCAGACTCCACAGCAGCGGTGAAAGTACCCCGCCCTGTGGACATCCTCTTTTCGTTAGCACGCTCCTGGTGGTGGTGCCCACCTTCGTAATGGCCGATCTGGTAGAGAGCATGGCTCTTATCCAGCGGCTAATCGAGGCTTCTACTCCTCTCCTGTTGAGCGCTCTTTCTATCGCCTCATGCGAGGTGTTATCGAAGGCTCCTTCGATATCCAGAAAAGCACACAGGGTGATCTCCTTGCTTTTAAGAGCTTCTTGTATTGAACTCGTGAGCTGAAATAGGGCAGTCTCTGTCGATCTGCCTGCCCTATACGCATGTTGTTTTGCGTGCAGAGGTGTTCTCTTGAGCGCCACGGTTCTAATATACTGATCTAACACCTTCTCCATGGTCTTCATGAAGAAGGATGTTAGACTGATTGGCCTAAATGACCTCGGCTCCGTATAGTCCTTCTTACCTATTTTTGGTATAAAAACTACCAGGGCACTTCTCCAACTAGCGGGGATGTACCCTGTTGCTAGACAGCTTCTCATTATGCCAGTGAGATGCCTGAGTAGGACCCCCCTGCCTTTTTGTAGAAAGACAGGAAAGATCCCGTCCTGGCCTGGCGATTTGAAGGGTTGAAAGGTGTTCAATGCCCAGTCAATCTTATCCCGAGAGATGACTTTATGCGCCAGCTCCCAGTCCCTTCTATCTGGACGGTAGATGGTACATTCGGCAGGTGCGTCCTGGGGGATTGCCCCAGGGAAATGTGCACCTAGAAGAGCGAGAGCCCTTTGCTCTTCATTGCGCGTGTAACTACCATCCGGCAATTTGAGAGCCATCTTATTTTCCGTTGCTCCCTTCGCTAGCGCTTTGTGCAGCCTTGCTGCCTGGGGGGTGGAAGAAATTTCTTCGCAAAACGATTGGAAACTAGCCCTTTTCGCTTTCCGTACTTCCTTTGTGTACTTAGTGAGAGCGGCAGTGTATTCCTGCCAGTCACCTGTTCGCTTTGCCCTGTTAAAGAGCCTCCGCGTGTCTGTTCTGAGTTTCGCCAGGGTGGTATTCCACCACGGTGTGGATTTCTTCCTGGCCCTCCTACTCTCAGGGCAACTTAAATGAAAAGCATTGATTATTGCCCCATTTACTGCTTCAACCGCCTGCTCGATTTCGAGGGGATGCCGCATCCTGCCCCGAGAATCCAGCAAGGGTTGATCCTGTTCAAGCAACCTTGTAAATTTTTCCCAGTCGGTCTTCCTGGGGTTCCTAGTTGGAGATGACTCCACTAGGGTGGCTGCTAATCTAAATTCGATCATCCTATGGTCTGATAGGGAGGGCTCATCCGATACTCTCCAATCAGATACATAGTCACTAATCCTACTGTTACCGTTGGTAAGGTCTAGGACCTCCTGCCTAACTCTAGTGACAAAAGTCGGGGAACATCCCGAGTTGAGTATAACTAGGTTAGTTGCTAGTATATAATCGAGTAGGTACTCACCCCTTAGATTATCATCTGTACTTCCCCAGATCGTGTGGTGGGCGTTCATGTCCCCGCCTATTAGGAGTGGCAAGGCGTTTGCCCTGCAGTACTCCACCAGGCCCTGCACTTCGTGGGGGGGAACAGCCATGTCTTCTCCTGGGAAATACGCCGACGCCAGGACGATCTCGAGGTCACGACCCTCGATTTGGACCGTCATCGCCACCGCTACCAGGTCCCTGGACATGTACTCTGAAATACAAACATAGTTAGTATTTTTCTCAACTACCACGCAGGCACGAGGTATCTCGTGCCTTGTGTCCCAAATTACCTTGGTTTGCTGCGAGTTGAGCCCGCAGACTCTGCCGCTATAGCACCAGGGCTCCTGCACTAGCGCCGCCCCGATGTGGTCTCGGGTGAACTTTTGCGCTAGGACGGCCGATGCCGCCTTCGCGTGATGAAGGTTGATTTGAACAAACTTCATGTCTCGAGGGTTAGAGTTTAGGAGAGGCCTCGACATCCATCTCCAGCAGCGTCGTTAACGAAATTTCGTCCGACAGCTGCTCCTCTTCCTCGTTTGTACTACCTTGAAGCCCCAGCGTTTCAAGGTTTAGCTCCTCAAGGGAATCTTGGGACGCTTGCACAACTACCTCTGCCCCGGCTGCCTTTCCGCTTTCCGGTGTTTTCCCGGATTCGACAGATCGTGCTTCACCTGAGGACCCTGCTTCCACCGGTGTATTCCCGGTTTCCACTGTTAGCGTAGGGGGGCCTGTCACACTATTCAGGCCTCCAGGTCTGGGGGCATGAACTGGGATGCTCCCATACCTGAAGTTGAGGGCGTTCCCGTTTTCCCTGATCCTGGCGAGGGATTTCTCGTCAATCACCAGGTTCCACAGCACACCCCTGCCTTCCTCCTTGGAAGTAACCACCTTCCAAAGGTTTGTGTAGACCCCAGCATTTTGCGCTTGAATTATCGCAAAAAGCTTGCTGGGCTCCTGTCCAGTGCTCCTGGGAAGGAATACGGTGACGTGGTGTGTCTTGGGGACATCATCGCCAAGGCACACACGAAGCCCTACCCCCTTCCAATCCTCCAGCTTCGGGACTATCTGCCGGAGCCAGTCTGCAGTACCTTGGTTACTGCAGTCCAGCAGCAGATGTCCCGGCCGGAAGTGGATGCCACTGAACACCAGTGGGGTGGCCCACCCTTTGGCTATCTCCCCAACGATAGCCTCCTCGAGAAAAGAGAGCTCCTCCTTACTCAGTGTCTTCTGGGGATATTCCGTAGGCAGGACCGCTACTCGGATGGCCTCAGGTGTTCTGAGGACACTCGAGTAGGTTGCGCCCGTCATTGGATCATCCCCAGACCGATCGCTTTTTTGGTGCTTGCCCGTCCTAGCAACCGGTGCCTGAGTGGTAGTCCTGGATTTTTTAAGTTCAGGACGTTGGGGGGGAGTGATGTTATCGCTCCCTCTCTTTCTCGGCAGAGTCGGTTGAGCCGCCGTGGCCGCGGGTGTTCCGCCATGCTCTACCGCTCTGCTCCTCGCTTCCTCCTTACTCAGGCCTTGCCTGAGGTAGCGGAGGTACCACTTTACCCTCGCACCGCTTAAACCGCGTCTTAGGGGGTCGTCCAGTCCACCTGGTTGCCCTAAGGGGGGTAGTTCTAGGGTTTGCCTTTTAGGCCTTCTCTCCAGATTTACAGAAGTCGACGGAGGTATTTCCCGCGCGACCGCAGCAGCACTGGTACTAGAGGCCACTACGTCAGCAGCCCGCCCTACCCCCGGTGCCGCAGCGGGTGTTGACGGGGGTATTCCCCGCACGACTGCAGCGACACCGGTACTAGGAGCAGGGCCTATAGGTTTTGCTCCTACCACCAGTCCGGAGGGTAAGCTTCCGGGGCCAGTGGGAAGAGCTGAAACCATGCTCACCTGGCTTGTGGTGGGTCTTGCGCTGGCAGATGCAGTCAGAGCAGAGATGTCAAACAGTGGTCTGTCCCGTATTGACGCCCCCCCCCCCGACCGCACCCCGAGCCTTCCGACCGCCCCTGAGGGAGCCCCTCGCCACCCTGGAAGGTATTCTTCCTCGGCTGGTGCTTGGCCTCAGGTCTTCATTTGTGGTCCGGAGCGAATGCTCCGGCACAGCTGCTAGCTGTGTTGCGGTGTAGTCCCGCAGAGCGAGTGGAATTCCTCGCTTGTTTTTGCCGCGTTTTCTCTGTGTTGTACTCATGATTGCGGTGCGGCCGCCTGCCCGCGCGCAAGGCGAAGGCACTGGCGGCCAATAATTCTGGCAGGGACACGGTTGGTCGACCATGGCAGAGCCCGCATACCATGGCAAGGCCATTTTACTTCCTGAGGTGGCCCGGTATCAGGAAGGCACCGTAAGAATACAGCCGGTATACCCCCTGGCTGCAAACCACCCAGTGGGCACGGTCCGCGTAACACCCTGGGTTAGGGGGGGGTAGTGCTTAGTACGGGCTCCGCCCCAGACTATTCCATTCCGTTCATCACTCGGATTGGACTAGTCTGCGGCGTCCTTGCCCGCGGCAAGCCCCCACACCACGACAAGGTGACTACCCTTGTGGAGGAGTCAAACTATACGTAAATATCGATTCTGAATGGCTGGTTTAGTGCCCTTTCCAAGACTGCCAGGGCTTTGGTATTGGTCCAGTCCGGATTCGGATCCATAATCACGTCTGAGTTTATTTTATATATTTTTTAATTTAAATGTTTGAATACACAAACAAGTTATATTGTTTTAAAAAGAATAAACAAAAATAAAATAAATTAAAAAAATAAATACCAAATAAATAAAAAACAGAAAATAAATAAATAACTAAAAATGAAAAAATATACAAAAAAATAAGATATCAAAGAAATAATAAAAATATTAAAAATACATACATACATACATATATGCATGTATATTTTTTAATTATATATATTATTTTGTATTTGTTTTTAGTTTCGACATACAATTTATTTTTAATATCTTTTTGAATGCATAAAAAAGTCTAATTCTTTTAAGAACAAAAATAAAAAAAAGTAAAAATTAAAAAAAATATAAGAAAAATAAGAAATCGTAAAAATTGAAAAAATATATAAACATATTTTTCGATTATATATTTTTTTGGTTTTGTCTTTACTCTCGACATACAATTTTTTTAATACCTTTCTGAATGCATAAAGAGTCTTATTATTTTAAGAAGAATAAAAAATAAACACAAAATTCAATTAAACAAAATGCTTAAACAAATAAAATTAAAAAGATAAGAAATCCTGAAACTAACAAGAAACAAGAAAAAATAATAGGGGTAAGTGGGGTAAAGTGGGAAACTTTTTTTTGGAGCTCCGTTAAGTGAACAGAACTAATTCTTTTTTCATGTTTAAACTTCCTATAGTAAAGGAATCAAATAAGCTATATTTTTGTCACAGCAACGAACCGGAAATAATGATTTTTCTAAGAGTTACCGAGCTTCGACTGATCATGTTCAAAATGACCAAATTTAAAAGTTGTGGGGTAAAGTGGGAAACCTTACAAAACTTTATAAACTGAACACAAATCTTGTAGAAAATTTATCAAATCTTTATTTTAATTTGTTGAAGGTTCGAAGAATACATCTGAAGAATCAATATGAAAAATACAAAATATTCGCAATAAAAAAAATAATGAAAAAATACAAAAAAAATTGGTAAAATTGTGACTTATTCGTCGTTCTCGGAAGAAGCATCTAAGTCCGAGTCACACTCTCGGCAATGGTAGAAGCAAGTAGTTGGGTTGACGCATTTCAGATGAAATGATCGTTGACAATCCTTTTTGTTACATGTGATCGTATTGTTCCTGGTCATGATTACAGGCATGAGTTGCAGACAAATAGTGCAAAAATCACGATCTTCATCAGAGCTAGAACTTTCGTGTTTCTTTTTTGATCCTTTCTTTGTTTGTGGTTTTTTCTTTACTGCTGTTGTTTTCTTTATCGGTGTTTTTTTGTGCTCTTCCTCTTTTTTTTGTGGTTCATCTGCATTTCCTTCCTTCTTGCGTTTGTTTGCCAAACGTTTTTCAGCTGCTTTTTGCAACTCGCTTAGCCTTTCTGGTGTTGTCAAAACGGTGCTTTTCATGGCCTTTCGACCTCTATTTGACTTCTGATATGCTTGGCCAATTTTCAATGGACCAGCTGCGTTCAAATTGGTATACGTGATTGACGATCTTGATCCTGATGTTGTGGCGACTTCTCCGAACGAGTCAGTTGGAATCTCTTCATCCAAAACGAGAGGTACATGGTCAAGGCCTTGGTTAGGTTTTTCTGCCGACATTTCGGCCGTGCGTACGATATTTTATGTTCCGATAACTGATGAAACCGAGACGAAGTGGGGGTTTTGAGGTTAGAGGAGCATAAATAAGTTCACTACACTTTTTTTAATCATTATCGATGAATTAACAACATTTGGATGCAAAATAACGCCTCATTAGCTATTTTTCACATTTCCTACTTTACCCCAAAGAAAGTTTCCCACTTTACCCCGACACCACATTTTGCAAAAATATGAGTGTCATTTCTTGACAATGTATAAACGACACGAAATTCTTTTGCATTATTAAAATTAAGACTATAAAGAATACTTTGAGTGTACTTACAATCGGTTGATCTCGGAAAACAGTAAAAAAATCAATGTGCCAACTTAGGAGAAAGAAATTTCGAAATCACTTGAAAACTTTGACAATTGTCAGAGAGCACGAAAACATTTCTGCACGCGTTGGTATACCATGAAGATTCGCTTACGGTCGTAACTAACATATATGTCAGTAGCGCATGACATCTGTACTTTAATCGTTTGCCCGGGAAGTGCCATTTCCCACTTTACCCCACTTCCCATTTTACCCCACTTACCCCTACATATATTTTTTTCTATCACATATTTTTTTGGTTTTGTCTTTAGTTTCAACATTAAATTTATTTTTAATATCTTTTCCAATACATAAAAAAGTCATATTGTTTTAAGAAAAATACTAAAATATAACAAAACATTTAAAAAAATAGAAGAAGATATTTTTTCAATTACATATTTTTTTTGGTTTTGTTTTTAGTTTAAACATACAATTTATTTGAAACACCTTTTTAGCATTTATAAATTTTAATTGTTTTTTGTGGAATTCTCTGCATTGCGATAATGTTTGGTTTTTTTTTAATTTTTCTTTCAAATGTATAAATATTTTTTTAAATCACTTACTTTACTTAACCTTTGCATTACATAATTTATATTTTAAAAGTTTTTCTCATTTTTGTATTTCATAAAAAAATGTAGAAATGTTTCTATAAATAGTATTTGTTTAGACTTTTTGTAGGTTTGTACTATAACGTCATAAATAAAATGACTATACAATAAAAAAATATCTCAAAAAAAAATTAACTGCAATGCCTACAAACACTGTGATTTGTGTGCTTCACTCCAACGCATTCGCATTTCCAGTAATTATTTCGATTTTATCGCACACTTCCTGCGATGCAGCAACAAGTGGTTTACCATACAAACATAAATACTTAAATATCTACATACATAAATATGTATGTTATTCATCATTCGCTCTCTTGCTAAACACTCTGTTTGAGAATTTTAGTATTTACCTTTTTTCAGTTCGAAACAAAAGCACCAAAAAGCTTGCGCTCTGTAAATATTGAGCCATTAAAAGCCGCACACACAACACTTTTCACTTTGTTGTAAATTTTGCACATTTACATTTTGCCCATTTAGAACTAAAAACTAATATACATTTAAAAAGAAACCAATTCATGCGAATCAGTAATTGAGCAAAGTAGTGCGGCAGATGCAAATGAAGCAGCAGTGGTTTTTAAACAAATATTTATGCTTATGTATCCATTTGGTTTCTTTTGCTATTTTCGTTAAAAATGTTCAAATAAACAAAAAGCTATTTTGGGCACAAAGTGAATAAATATTTATGTAAGCAGCTATGGCGATTTCTTTTTCAACAACAAATTCAAATTCAACTCAAACAAAAGTTTATGAAATATTTTGTATGGGCGAGACTAAATTTTATAAATAAATATTCCAATCATGCTAAATCATTACACAAGTTTAATTGTGCAGGTGTTCATAAGTTTTAGGTTAAGAATTCGCAATTGGTTTACACGCGCTGAACGTAAACTGATATCCATAAAGCAGGAATACCCAAAGTGGAATGAGAAGCTTTTACAGTTTTTGTTGTCCACTCACTAAGGGCAACCAATCTACAGGTGGCAGCACTATTGTTCTACATAAGGATTGAACAGAATTTTGCGAATACCAATTATGTGTTCGCACAATTGGCATTTGCTTCGGTCATTTACAGTTAAATTTTTAATTATTTAAAAAATCGATAAAAAAATAATAGGTATAGTATGATGATAATATTCAGTAAAGAAATCGTTTTTTGTTAGGTATTTTTCTCAGACCTGACAAAGATAAAGTAAAGTTATCAACTTTACCTGGGGGAGCAAACAGGAACGCCTGGTTGGAGAGATGTGCCTCCTTCTGGCACTCACAGAGGGCACACACAATGGACAATAGTGCCTAAAAATGAAAGTACAGGATTCCTGTACACGTCCTCTGAACCTAACCTAACTTAAACTGCATATGTCACATTTATTTGGTTTATTAAATTGATTGAAATGGACGACGAAGATGAAGTTGAAGTTCGACGACGAAGCGGGAGATTGATGAAGTCTGGCAGATTCGACAGATTAGATTCAACTAAGTTGCTCAAACGCCCAAAAAATGCAACGCCGGCCACGCCGTTCCTGTAGAGCTGGAGAGCTGGAGAGGCATGTTGCATGAGGAAGTGTTCTATTGTGTCTGCTTTTCTTCAATATCACATGTATATAAGTACATTATATATGTATGTATACATTCCTGGACGAGAGATGCTATTCTAAGAGCATTTATTGGTTTTTTGTTGCCCACAAATAGCGACTAATGTTTTGTTAATTGTTTACTCAACACTAACTGAAATTACCCGGTCTTTACATTTTGTTTGCTTAATTATACTATTGGTTATTTTTTATATAAAAAATATAACTATTAGTTTTGTGTTTTATGTTTAAAAAAAACTATATATATTTAGTAGTTATTTAGAAACAATGAAGCATAGTTAACAAGCCATTGCTTAGTTCATAACTCTTAAATTATTTAAAGAACCTTTTGAAAAGATGTCTACCAATTCTGAATGACTTTTCTTTAGCAATCATTCTCACCAATTTTTTGCCGCCATCTCACACGCAATTGCTGAAAGAATAAGCATCAATCTTTAGTCTTTCATTTAATCGAAATAATGTTCTAAAGCCGCTAATATGGCTTCGCAACACTGAATTCATGTATGTATGCAACTATGTGTGTATGAAATAACACGCTTTTCCCCATCTGCCAGCTGATTGATCTCATTGTTTTGAAAATTATAAGCTGCCTTATGACACAAAACCAGCAACTTGTGGAGCATTCATACCGCATCGTGTTGCTGCATTCATTCGACACCATCGCACAACAAAAGTAAAGAACCATTTGTGGCGGGCCACCCTTCGACAATGTCAATGTCACGAACGCACACACATATGAGTCACAAAAAATAATGTGGAATTTTTATTTCATTCTTGGCACGTCACATTAATGTTGTCTGATGCTGGCAACGCGTGCGCCACGTAGAAAATGCCACTCAGATGTCTCAAAATTCACATTTTTAAAAATAGTCCACAGTCGCACAAAATAGAAAAATCACAAAAATAAGAAATTAAAATTAAAACAGCATAACCACTTGTTTTATTTGAACTAAGAGTTTTTGGGTCAGTCATGACTAATTTATTTAGACCCTACACTATGTGCTCGCTTCTTGTGTACGTCTTTTTAATTGTTTATTTTTTCTATATTTCTATAATTTCAATGTAAAAATCAATTATCAATAAAAACAAATGATGAACAAATCGGTTTTAACTGAACCTCCATGCGAAAAAAGTTATAGGAGTACTCACAACGAGCTTGTTACTTTTTTAATTCGGTACTCGGTACTGTATTTTGTTTTTGTAAAAGAATAAAATAAAATAAATAGTAATAATAATAATAAATAAAATAAACAAAATACATGCACAAAACTACCGACTACCAAACTAACAAAGTAACGTGCTCGGTGTGAATACCTCTTATATTTTTAAAAGAAAAATTGGAGAAATTTTCCCGAATGAGAGATTTTTGTTTACAGTAAAGGAACCAATCTAACCTAAAGGAAAGTGACACAGATATTTGAAGTTATGAACATCACTAAACAGGGAAGATTATTATTGGATTATACAACCTGTTCCTGTTTTATGTTGTTTGTTCAATGGGCTGGAAGGCTCACTGCACAATGATTCGTTCCATAGACAAAATTCGAAAAATTCATGGTCTCAGAATTTAACAGTTTTGATGTCATTTGAAAGAAAAAACTCCAACTAAGAAAACTCCAAAAAATCTGTGTAAAAAATCAATTAGTGTCTGTGCAAAAGCGGCTCAAAGTTGAAACTTTTTTCACAAAAAAATGAAACTCATAATTTCTGTTTTTTAGTCTATTGAGTAAAAAAATTTTTTAAATACATGGTTACCAAGAAGTTGCTTAATCTTTTAATATAGAATAAGAAATGATGTGACCATTTTCGCATTTAATGTTTTCCCAAAATTTGCAAAGCGTAGGCTTTTACTTCACTTTTAATTCAGAATATTTTTCTAAGTTAAAAATCTGAAAATTGGCAAAACTTAGACGAAAATATCTAAAAAGGATGTGAAAGTATGTTTCTGGATTTTTTTTTATTTTAAGAAGCATTCTTTCTTTGTCGGCTCATGTAATTATATCCTCCGATATCTTCCGATCTCAGAAAATAATTCAATTTGAAAAGTGGTCTAAACACGTATTTTTCGACAAAATTTATTTTATGTTATTTATGCCTAAAAGTATGCAATTAGCACGAAAAATGATAAAATCTGCAAAAATGCAAAACATACATCTATTATTATCGTTTTTATTGCAAAACCAGAGGGTCCGAAGCCAATTTCTGTTATTCTTTGGAATAATCAATGTTGACGTTACCGATTAAATGTAAAATCTGAAAAATCTAGCCAACACATTTGGTGCTATAGCTTTCCAAAAATGACGAAATTTTGCAAAATTAAGCCTCAGGCATTGCCAAAATACAACAGTTTAAGAAAAACCAAATGAATATTTCAATTCAGCAGACCATGATTAACTAGTATACCAAATTTTATGATGATCGGACCACTCCTTCTAATTTTGTCCCGCGGTTGTATGAAGTCGAATCACTGTGCACTGGTTCAAAGTGAAAAACGTTACTTTTTTCCATTAAACTAACAACGGGAACATTATTGTTTTTAAAATACCTGAGTAAAGCGATTCATATTTTAAAAGGGGCACACGCTGAAAATGGGTTTGATACACATTTTCTCATCAAATTCCAGTTAAAGTCCATATCAAGTTTTTATTTTCGATATCTAAATTTCTTCGACAATTATTACTAACCGCACATGAAATTTAACAAACCCAAACATCCCACTGTAGAGTATGGAACTTAGTGACTTGGCAGAATAAGAAGTGAAATATTTTTAGATAACATACAACTGCAGATCAAACGCCTTTTTAAACAAAATCAAAATATTGCCAAAACTTAAAGCGTTTTTTCTTGCGAATTGCCAGACGGACAGCCTAAGTTTGCCAATGTTGAAAAATTGATTTGACATATTTGTCCGTTGAAACGGTAATACGACGATAGGAGCACAAATTGCTGTCACATTCTTAAGTCTGCTGAAAACGATTTTCTTCGTTGGCTAAATACGGTTGTGGGCTTAGTTAGCAGCCAAGCATGCGTTTGCTCGATACTCGTTCGCAGTGGCGCACACAGGGTTTCATTTAGGGGGGTACCAAACACAAATTTTGAGATCATTACCAGTTCAAACCATACAACCTAAAATGTTCACAATAAACAGACATAATTTTATTTTTTGGGTGGGATTTCAACCCCTAAAACACCCGCACCCTGCGTACGCCACTGCCAGTACGTACTATAAAATACGTGCGGAAGTGCACCAGAAAGTTGCCAAACGTGTTTCCCTACAGATATGTAATATGTATTCGTATGTTCGTACGAATATGTGCGATCAGCCACGCGCACGCGCACAAAACAAAAGCCGGCGTTTTGTTTGGGCATCTCACTGTACTGACTAGTTTGGAAAATACAATAACAACTATTGTACAAAAACATTGAGAATAATGAAAATAAACGAGATGGCAATAATAATTACAAATTTGTAGCGTACTTAAAACTACATATTTATACGAACCTAACCAGAAGGAAAACAAAAATCAACAACAAAAACCGTTACCATATGGCTTTAGGGTTCTTATATGTTTTTGTTTGCATGTAGCTGGGTCGAGTACAATTTATGATTACTGCTCGATTGGCAGCTATTGGTCGCATTGTCGTACTTGTAGATAGACTACCCGCAGCTGGCATTTGTCTACTGCTGTTAGTAACCAATTGTTGTTTGTTTGTTTTGTGAGTTCAACGCACTCGAATTATTCTATGCGCACCCGCGCTTACACGCAACACTTCCGAAAAGCATTGAAGAAAGTATTTTATTAAAGAGAGGGACGCCAAGTTGCGGTACAGTTGGTCAAACATTTGGTTAACAAGTTTTTTGTGTTGTAATAAAAAAACAATGAGTAGGCTTCTCGGTTGATTGTCTTTAAGACTCGCCTGGATTGTTACAACTATCCACTTAACCCTATTTTGTTGCCATATGGCAACAAGCTACTTTGTGGACCCTCTTTGGTTTCAGAAATAAAATTGTTTGTTGGTTCTTAGAATAGTTTGAAGTTTTAGAAATAATACAAGATTAATAAACTGAATATTCAAGTTTAACCCATTAAAACCTGACCCCAGAAAGGCTTGTGCGATTTCCATAAAATTTTACACAATCTTATTAATTGACCTAATCAAGAAAAAAAATCAAGCAAAAAATTCATACCATGTTTTTTTTTTGTCATGTTTTTCGCAAACATTACACAAATAAACAAAATCAAAC
This sequence comes from Melieria crassipennis, assembly GCA_963668005.1. NCBI lineage: Eukaryota > Metazoa > Arthropoda > Insecta > Diptera > Ulidiidae > Melieria > Melieria crassipennis. The sequence goes on from OY764961.1 coordinate 20,040,148, forward strand.
ATTTGCGGAAAATAAAATGTGCCAATAAAATATCAGCTGCTTGGATTTTGACATTTTCACGCGTTGCGTTGTATGAAAATTGGCAGTGTTTAGGCCCAAAGTTGCATTCGCGCAGCACAAAACTTAAAGCATATTTTTTGTTTAAAAAATCAAAAAAAAAAAATTTTCAAAACTTATTTTTAAATAGTTTAGCATTGCAAAATGCAGCCCACTAAGGGATTTGATAGGTTTGAAGAATAAGTATTTTTGATTGAATTTCAAAAATTCCCCAAAAAAACCTTTGACTTTGGATCGAAAAAAACGTATGAATATTTAAATATTTTTGAAATTTGAGTATGGCAGAATCTAAAACGATCAATTCTAATCCAATTCTACCCATTTTCAAATCTTATGTCTTTATGAATTACTTAATATAGCGAAATTCCCAAACGTTGCGCAAACGCAACGCTCAGGGCTTAATGGGTTAAAGAAGAAAAGTTTTACACGTTTTTTTAATGTTGTATCATTACACAGTAAAGAAGGAAGCAGCAGAAAAAAATTAAGAGACTTTTTAATTTGACTTTTTACTTCAATTCAGATAACTTTTTTAATTATTTTATCTGAAGTAAATGGAAAAAATATTCTATTTTTATTTATGCGTCAAAAATTTTATGTTGAAGTAATTATTACAGCCTCAACGATATGGTTTCTGTCATATGACACCATTCTAAAAAAAACAGAGGTCGGTACTAAAAACTAAAAACAAAATTACTATGGGATGTGGTTGTTAAGTAAATAAATAAATAAATAAATATAACCATATAGAAGACTAAATTGATAAATTTAAAACTTTAACTTTCCCCAGTAAAAACTGTAGCGAAAGGATTAAGGATATTTTGATTTCAATTGTAGTTGAATATTTGGTAAAAGAAGAGACTGGATGTGGAGTGACACATGCTCATCGTTGTTAATTCTCTTTCCCTTTTTTTCACTCATAAACCACATACCAACAAAAAATTCCTAAAACCTTAGTTAGTAACGAATATTTGAATATGAAATTAGCTGACCCTTCCATATATTTTGTACAAAACAACTGACACAAAGCTTCTGCTTAGCTGTGCCCATCGATGCGCTACTTTGACATTAATACATACAAATAAATATTCGTACATTTCAAAGGGAAATCCTCGTCAGGGTCGAGTGCGCACGCGGCAGCGCTCAGGCGTGACATGCTTAAAAATCCGACTGCAGTTTTTATGTGACGTCGCTTATTTGTGTGTCAGTCGTCCGTTTCGGCTAATGTTTGTTGGGAGTATGGTGTCCAACCGCGTGTCGTAGCTACGATTATGCTGTCCTATGCTGTCCTATGCTGTCCACTGCTAATGACGCTGGCGTTGGTTTTGCGGCGCTGCCGTATCTTTGCCATGTCTGCGTCGATGCTTAGTGTTATCTGACAGTGGGCCTATTAATGGCTGCTGTTCTTGAGAGCGCGTGTACGGTTTTTTGTTTGATTTTTTTTTATTCAATTAAGGCACATTTTTTTACAATTGAATTCTTTGCTTATTTTCCAATTTGCAGTGGTCTCATTGGCTACATAGAGCTTGGCGACAGACGGTCACATTCGGCACGGCACGAGTTGTGTGAGTGTTGGGCGTTGGGGTTGGCAACACGGCCTGCGTGTCTTAAATTGTTTGATGATCTTTTTATTGTTATTGATTTGTGAGAAGTTAATTTGCTTAGATTTTCGGTAATTGATGAAGCAGTTTGTGGGCCTACATGGACCTAAGACGTGAGCAGTGGCTGTGCTAGAAAGTAAAAGTCGATTATTGGTGTTGGACGGCCCCAATAAATTTCTATTAATAAATTATTTCGTTCAACGTCAATGGCAGGAAAAAGCTTGACAATATTTGTCAATGTAAATATGTAGTATGATGTTAATAGAACTTAACATATAGTATAAGAAAAATGTGAATATTTATTAGAAAACCTAAAATATTTCAATTCAAAAACGTGTGGAAACTTATTTATGTTTTCTTAATTTTTCCTGCCGTAGTTTATTGTGTCTCCTTAGCCTCTTTAAAGAATTAACGGGGACAAACTTACGAACAGACGAATAAATGTATGAAATGAAAAACAGAGGGCTGAACAAAGGCACAGACAGTCGTTTGTACGGATAGAAAGACGGATGGCTTAAGGAACACATGAATAGATGAATAGATGGATAGACAAATGGACAGAAGAACAAGTGGAGGGGCAAACGAAAGAACGGAGAACGGAACTGGAATAAGGCAGGCAGACGAACTGAAGTATAGGCAGACAGATGCATGGACATTCAAAAAGACGAATGAACAGAGAAATTAACGAATGACAGCATGGGAAGACTGATGACTGATAGGAGATAGAACAGACAAATGAACAGTGAAACTTTCGGATGAAAGGATGGGGGACTGATGAATAAACAGAGAGATGGACGAATAGACGTTAGAACAGACGAGTGGACAGAGAAACTGACGAATGAAAGGATGGGAAGACTGATGAATAAACAGAGAGATGGACGGAGACTGAAAGGAGGGGGGACTGATGAATAAACAGAGAGACGGGCGGATAGACGATAGAACAGACAAATGAACAGAGAATATAACGAATGGAACGATGGGAAGACTGATGAATAAACAGAGAGATGCACGGATAGGAGATAGAACAGAAGAATGAACAGAGAAACTGACGAATGAAAGGTTGGGAAGACTGATGAATAAACAAATAGATGGACGAATAGACGTTAGAACAGACGAATGAACAGAGAAACGGACGAATGAAAGGATGGGAAGACTGATGAATAAACAGAGAGATGGACGAATAGACGTTAGAACAGACGAGTGGACAGAGAAACTGAAGAATGAAAGGATGGGAAGACTGATGAATAAACAGAGAGATGGACGGAGACTGAAAGGAGGGGGGACTGATGAATAAACAGAGAGACGGGCGGATAGACGATAGAACAGACAAATGAACAGAGAATATAACGAATGGAACGATGGGAAGACTGATGAATAAACAGAGAGATGCACGGATAGGAGATAGAACAGAAGAATGAACAGAGAAACTGACGAATGAAAGGATGGGAAGACTGATGAATAAACAGATAGATGGACGGACGGACGAATCAGTAGACGGATAGACGATAGAATGGACGAATGAACAGATAGACTGACGACTAGAAGAATGGACAGACTGATAAATGAACAGGCAGATGATCGGACGGACTGGACGGACGGTCCATGGAACTAAAGAATAAACAGATAAATTTACGAATGAAAAAATGGTCAGACTTATGAATGAGTAGACAGATGGACGGACAGATGAACATATGACAAACAATCGATAAAACGGAAAAATAAGTAAATAAACATGCAGACGATAATGATGAACTTACAAATACCGAACAACAAATCTTACGGAAAAATCGTATGCTTAGCTTACACTGTTGCAAATTTTAAAAATCTGGAAATTTCAACTTATCACAAAAGTTCCATACTTCTATTACTTCTACTTCATACAACTACATATGTATTAACCCAGTCCGTTCATATATTTTTCTGCATAGCGCAATAACGAGTCGTGGTTACCTCAATTTTATGAATAAGTTGCAAGAATTACACTTTCTTCCCAAGCAATTACAAATCTTCTCTTTATGAATGGAAGGTGACTTTCAGCACACACGCACACATACACACAGACACAAAAACTGGCCGGCTGGCCGGCGTTTCATTACACCATACAACGGCCGGTTGGCGTCAGTGGTTTGGCCGTTGTTGTGCGTTTCCAACTGCACGTAACAAGTTGCTGCTCGAGCATTGAGCATTCGCTGGCAGCGAGAATTCCCCTGCGCCACACACGACTAACATAACAGTGTGAGCTGTGCGAATTTTTCGGCACAGCGAACGCAAAACTGGTGAGTGATGCAATTTGCTGCAAATTCGCTGCAAAATTCATTTCACAACATACAAGTCCAACCAACTAATGACGCATTGTTTACATTCGCTGGCTATTAATAGCGATCATTGCTGCCGCCACGGTTCAATATTTAACTCAATTCGACACCACATTAGTGGGTTAACATTGAACGGTTGCAGTGTCATTAATGCCTGCACCAGATATCGAGTTTCATTCTTTTATTGGTGTATATTGTTTTTGTTCTTGTTCTTTTAAAGAATGCGTAACAACTGAAACCACAAAATCGATATCAATTGCTGTGTGAGACTACTTTATGAGGCTCTCTACGTTCCCTAGTTAAGTTTTAATTTGTTTAATTTTTTTTTACTATGGAAATAATTATTTTGTGCCTGACACATGTGCCGCACAATTGAAATTTTAAATGTCTACATCTACGTACTTACATATTTACACATCTGTTTCTAATGTTAACAGCACTTGGCTCTACCAAAAGCAGCAATAAAAGCTTTCGCTCTCTTCGCTTTGACCGGGTGCCGGCATTTGTTGAAGCCTCTTGCCATCAGTGGTTGGTAGCGGCAAAGCTTTTGATATGTAAACTTAAAATGTTTGAACCCAATACAGCGACTCTGACTGTAGCATATTGGTTGGTACTGTTGGGTATTGTAGCGCAGTAAAGACTTGTGGCAAAGTATGTGGCGTGTCCTCAATACTACAAATGTTTGAATTTAAATGAACTCCTTCGACAAACAAAAATTGTTTTTATTTTAAAAACTGTTCAGAAATATTCTTTTTTAAATTTCTCAAATACCAGAATTTTCATAGAAATTTAGTTTATTTGCTGATATAGACTAGATTAGGATCTATGAAATATATCTCATTGGTTTATATAATAACTTCACCAGTGGCGCACACAGGATTCAATTTTGGATAGTTTCCGTACACAACTTTCGAACATAAAACTATTTGAAATGATATTTGCTAACCAAAATGTTTGCAACAAAAGATATTTGGGGCTTTGAACCCCACCCAAACCCACTGAACTACACATATCTCTCAAATGAGTTATATTTCTGCTCAACAAGTTCATAAGCCATTTTGTTGGCAAATTGAAACTTCATTAAGAAGGAACATCGGACACTGTACAATCTACAATACGTGATCTTAGAACTATAACTGCTTAGCTGTTCTGGCAAACTAAAGTAATGGCAAGATCCATCTTCTCTGAAACCAGGCAGATATTTTTGATCCGAGCAACCAAAGAATGTTCAGACTCTGAAATCGTATCCACAGTCCACTTTACGACCTTTATTCAAGTTTTATGAGAAGTTAATTGCACTACATAGATCAGATTTATTTGTATTGTTAGAGGTCCGTTTCATGTATTAAAATCCAACAGTGTCTTACGTGTGGTCCGATAAGTACTTAGCCTACAAAAGAAAAACGAAAATTTTGGAAAAGTGGCGATTTATTTCTCAACGTATTCTCCTTTCAACTCGATACACTTGACCCAGCGATGCTCCAACTTCTTTAACCCGTCTGAAAAATATGTTTTCTGGAGGCCTCCGTGGCGGCGATAACCTCCTCATTCGACTCAAATTTCTGCCCGGCGAGTGACTTTTTCAAGTTTGGAAACAAAAAGAAGTCACACGGGGCCAAACTGGAGAATACGATGGATGGGGCAGCTGTTCGTAGCCTAATGCGACCAATTTGGCGAATCACCGACCGATATTGCTCTTTCTCCATTTTTCTGAAATCCGCGGACACGTTCGTTTCCACACGCGGTCAAAACAAAACTACAAATCCCATATGGCTGAAATTTCTCTTACGATAGTGGCACCATCGGGCGGTGGGGCTAAGTACTTATCGGACTGCCCACGTATAATCCAGGATGGCGTACTTCGATTTTCATATAATATCGACATATTCATTTTCTTTGCACATTACTTGGCCAAAGTATCCAAAAAGATGTTCAAATGGGAACTTCGGAACTGAGTCTTAAAAGAAAACATGTACATAAACGAGTAACTTGTGATTATAATAAATAAAAGAAATTTACTTTTTTTTATTATTTGCTAGATTAGGTTAGGTTAGAGAAGGTAAGGTAAGACAAGGTGAGGTAGGATACGATAATGTAAAATGTAAGGGAACATTCATTGAGGGAGATTAGGTGAGCTACGACAATCTGAGACCTCGTAATCTAGTTAGGTTAGATAAAGCAAAACAAAATTAAAATTAGGCGATGTAAGTAAAAGTTGTAAGAAAGATAATGTGAGGTAAGGTATATAACTATAAGGTAGGAAAAGGTAATGTAAAGCAAGGCGAGGTAAGGTAACGCAAGACAAAGGTAGGCAAGTCAAGGTAAGGTGTAGCTTAGGTAGGGAAGGGTGTGTGCGACCCAGAGGCCGCACTTCCACTCGGAGGCCAAAATGGCCCATTGTGAATCCCTACTTGGAAAGTTCTGGAGCTAATGGATTTTTACACAAAATTACATAAAATCCATTATTTTCAGCTATGTGTATGTACTGTATGTGCTCTAAGTCTTAAACGGTTGGAGATCACGTTTTAATTTTTTTTTGTGGAGAATGAGTACATTCAAAGCTTTAAATTACGTTAAAATAATTAAAAAAAAGTGTCGAAGTTACTCAAATATCGATTTCAAATTTTCACTTCCGGTTTACTATACGTAAAAAAAAATAAAATTTAGAATTCGACAAAAACAAAAAAACAACAACTTTTTTACTATAAGAAACAATACTTTTTAGTTTTTTTTACAAATTAATTGATACAGCATCATTGATCAGCAATAAGCATCCAAAAATGCATGACTTTCTGTTTAGTAAATTTTTAGAAGCTCATAACTCAGCAAAAAACATCATACGAAAAAAAAATTGGGTTTACACATCCACGTCTACTAGAAGTATAACTGACCAGAATATAAACAAAACTCATTTTTTGGGTTGTCCGCTTGACGTGAAATGCCCCATGTACTTCTTTTCATTCGCAGGACTAATACACTCAGAGGCATTTAAGGCCCAATGTAACGGCTGAAAAAGTATGGCAAGTCCTTAGCGAGGTAAACATATATTTTAGACAATGCCGAAGAGAATTGAACAAATTAATCTATAATCTACTGAAGTTATGCATTCAGAACCGGTTTTATATACTATGAAATCAATCAGTTAAAAGTATTATGGTAACAAGTCAGTAAGAAATGTACAGAAAAACGTGAGAAAAAAAAAAAAAAAAAAAAATATTTTTTAGTTTATGGCAACCCTGTGTGTATCTGCATATGATCTTTTATCTGTCAAAACCACTTTGTAAAATATTTAATACTTTGCTCACAAGACGACATGAAACATTTTTTGATACCTTGAACTCCCTGTAATGGTAAACTTTAAAATTGAATTTTCTCGGAATGATGTAGTTTTGAGTTATGATGTTCTTGCAGCGAAGGAGCGATATATTGATTTACATAAACTCCCCACAAAAGGGAACATACAAATACTACCACTACATAGCAAATATCTTTGGTATAGATTAGTAATCTAAACGATTTCCTCGCGCGGAACAAATGGTTTCCAAAAGATCAAGTTTGGATCTAAAGAGCAGGGCACTGAATTCCTAAAATGAAATGAATAACAATGAACCCAACAGGGCCTCCGAATGGAACTGCATGCCGCACATACCCCTTCTATAACCTAACCTAAGCTAAGACTAGCACTGTATATATTCTTGTCTGCTAATTGAATACTTTAAGATGCTTTTTATTGTGTATTGAAAAAGTAGAAACTCAAGACAAGACCATAATTCTTTATTCTTTATTGTCTAATCTCTAAATCCTCTTTCTTTTGACAAACCAACGCAATGATGAGCTATGTTTACTCGAATATCCCTCTCTATAAACAAAAAGTGGATTGACAATCTGACATCAAGTAAAAGACTTATTCAAAGGAGGGAACGAGTGAAACTTAATAAGAAGATAAAAGTATAAAGAAATTGTGGGTAAAAGAAGGAAGCAATTTCAAGTGCACATTACTGAAAGTACAGATCTCGGTTGCTTCTTCAAATGCTAATGAAACTCAGAAGAATCTTGTACCGGTTTACGAACCGGTTTTTCAGCGCCTCTGAACCGCGGTTCGGTTCGGTTCAAGTGGTTCAAATTCTTTTTATAGTACCTGCAAACGGTGCAAAGATATCAGAATCATGACAAATATTATAGAAAAATCTATTATTTTAAATACATGTTTATTTAACAAAAAATAAAAATAACATAAAACTGAAAGAAATGTCATATTTTTAAATGCTTTAAAATAGCATTGATTTACAAAAAATTGCTTTTTAACTGATTGAAACATCAAAAGAGTTTAATTCTATTGATTTTTCAACGCTGAATACGAATTAGAATTTAAAAATTTTCCACTACGTCGTTTAAGAAAGGAGTTCAAGGCCTCAATCACTTTTAAAGAAATATAGCATATGAACCTGTCTTGTAGAAAACTTATTAAAATGAAAATTATTGAAATTAAAATTATTGCATTTTTGGAAATTTGGACCGAACCGAACCGAACCATTTTAATGATGTGGTTTCTGTTTCATAAAATAAAAATGGTTCGGTTCATGGTTCGGAGCAAAGTCCGAAAAAAGGCGGTTCGATTCAAAACCGTTTTGCAGCCCTGTTAAAAACACCAAGTGTGATAGTTAGAATGCAATGGAATCCAACTAATCGACTACAGAAGTAACCAGATTCTCAACATCACTTTTGTTATAACCCAACTTTAAATATTTGTATTATTCCAATGAAAACACACATTCACGATTTTAAATGTGAACGAAAAAATTTATTAAATCTCAAAGTAAAGCTTAAAAAGTAAATAAGGCTATTGTTATTAACTATTTGTTAGTGATAACATTTCACAATAGTTTACGTAGAAATTTATAGAAAAAGTACAAAAAAATTAGACAGGTGCAAGTTATGTGGGCTTACTTAAACGAATATCAACTAAGCTTTAGTTTACATAAGTGAATTCAGTATGTAACTATATATGTATTATTGTATGTATGTATAAGTACTTAGTTACGGTGCGCGCAAGTGCTGAGCAAAATCACACATACGTACATACGCGTATGAAATGTATTTTGCCAACGATCAATGACGCGTGCGAAATTTGAAATTGGACTGAACGGAATGGAAAAGACTCAAAGTTCATGCTTTAGATTTCGGAATTGTTCGGATCGGTGTTGGATCTTCATGCATGCTGCGCGCTTGTGTGGGAGCTTTAATTCAATTTTCAAAAACGCCGTCGTTGGTATACGCGTTGATTTCATTTCGTTTCATATCATTTGACCTCATTTTATCTCATTTTTGTTTTGTTATTGCAAGTTTGCAATTGCGAGGAAATTGCAGTAATAGATTTAGATTTCATGATCATTTCGCAAAAACTAATTCCATACGTACGAGCGTCAATTTTTGCTAATCAGCCGCAATTGTTCAATTGTGGCGACTAAACAAATCAGGCACACGTGCGCCGGCAGCTGTCGCATTTTTGGCGTTTCTGACTGTGTAAAAAGGTGCTCTGAACAAAATCTAACCAGTGCGAAATGACGGGCAACAACTGCTGCTGCGGACCATAGAACGAGAGCGGCCGACAAGACGCGACTGTATCTGCGTCAGCTGACCACTGTCGCAGTTCGTGTGCAAACTTTATTGTTTTCATCTCGTTTGTGTGCATAATTTCGCAATTATTCACAATCTTCACATTCATTTACGTACAATACAGCCATAAGAATAATAATGATAGTTGTAATAATAGTTAATACATAAAAGTATTTTTTCTCTTTCGAGTTATCTCTTTCAAAAAACAGTCATTTTTAAGTTTCTGCATAAAATATTTAAATACATATGCTCTGAGCCACTTATTTAATCATTTTTAGTTGACCAATGCTTGGTTGCGTTACGTCTAATATATGTGTTTATATGTATATGTATGTATATTATATGTATATATAAGTTAGTTGGCTTAGCATGTATACATACATTTTGTTAATTATTTATTTATTGATTTATTGATTTCATGAATTACTCATTCATTTGTATTTGTATGTAAAATCAAGTGTGTGTGTATATATAGGTATGTGTATATAATTTTTTTTTTAAAACTCTCCACTTACTGCACGTCGACTCGTTTACACTACAACATTAACATACATACACCGCTTGCAGTATTTGATTTGGTTAGCATTCGGTAGTTGTAGTTGTACGCGTCTTCTTACCCAAGAGATAAATATTATTGTATTGTATGTATTTTCAGATTCATTCATTTCTGACACAATTAGATGCAATGCGGGCGAAAAGGAAAAGTCAACTAATGTAACGAGGGTAGTTGCACAAGTTGGGCGTTGCGCGAGCGAGGGCGTCGATGACCGGAGCGCTGCACCGGCAAACCGGCCATCGAGCAGCTGCTCTTCTTTATTTCTTCTTTCTTTCATTTTTCTTTCTTGTTTGCCTAATATTCGTGTTGCCGTTGCGGTCTGGAAGCCTTGAAGCGAACCGTTGTTGGTTTTGAGGTTATTGTGCCTTTCGCTTGTTTTTATACAAAGTATTTTATGTTTGTTAATAATTCTTTATAAGCAAAACAATTGTTTGCTATATAATTTTCCTTGTTCTTTGTTCTATACTACAACACATACAGCGTTTGTTTGTGTAAGCTTGACTTTGACCACCGATTAAACACTTTATTTCAACAAACATTGTTTCTTTGTTGTTGTTATTGTTTTAGCATAATTTTTACTGTATGTCTACAGGCCCTGTTTTGCTCATTAAGTTGTAGTTTAGTTTAGTTTAGTTTCAAAAATGTTTAGTTTACAAGTTCATGTTGATGTGATTATGTTTGCATATGTGTACGTCTCGTTTTTCTCCTTAAATTTCAAATGCTTCATTCAAAGATATTTGTTTAGTAAATAGTCAAGTATGTAAATGCATTTTAGTTCAGCTGCATCTCTCTAATTGCACATTAAATGAGTGTTTAAATTGAATTGAATTTTTCAAGTATTAATTTGACACAATTAATTTATCATATTCACATACATAAGTATCATAAAATCCAATGATAATTCAAATGGAAACAAGTTAAATTATCAAACTAACGAAATCGTTTACTTTCAGGGGCTCCAATTTGGTGTGGATGTGAATTTGTGTTCAAGTGTAGTGTGTGTATGGGTATGTGTTAGTGAATGTGTGTGAGTGTGTGTGGGAGTGTTTGTTTTGCAATGACTTTACAAGTTTGCATTGAAAATGTTTAATCATTTATAATTGATTTGATTTAATAGTTGGAATTGTATGGAACGCTGCGTTTGGCCAATGCTTTGCCCAGGGAACGCTTCTTTCTGGCCACCATGTAACGTTTAGTGCCATAACCTGCAAAAGGAAAATAAAATAATTAAATTTGAAGTCAAATGTAATGTTTTTGATTGTTAATTGATGATGAAAAGTAGATTAGATTATTTTCATTATTATTTAATTTATTACACTGTGCAACAAAAAAGGACCTTTCTGGAGATCTATCCAAAAGATGATATAGGCGTGAAACTAGAGCTCATTCTTAGTAACCTGGAATACTCAGTTTTTCGTTTTCTGATCTGATGTCGTAGTAAAAGGACTTTAAAATTTGAAGGATTTTAAGGTTTTTTTTTTTAAATATTTATGATTTATATTACGAATATATTACGATTTATTATCATATCGTCTACGGGAAATCAAAAAGTCTGCTGCGAGCTGTTCATCGCAACTGTGTGGTAAACAAAGACGTAGCCAAGGTGGGGGTTGTGCGTGTAAAACTCCATTAATAGCACATTGCCACACCAGCAAAAAGGTCTTTTCACTTTTAACATTAGATAGACTGTAACTTTTCCATACCTACAAAGACTACATATCATATCCGCTGATATCTCGAAAAGTACACATCGAATTTTACATAATTTTACGCAAAATATATTTTAAAAGAACATAAAATTTCCCATGATAAAAAAATAAAAGTCACCTAAGCAAAAGTTGATAGAAATAGTTAAGGAAATACAGATATTAAAAAATGAAAAACCATAAAAATAACTTTGAGTGTTAAATAATTTATTTACTAAAATAAAATAAAATAAAATAAAATAAAATAAAATAAAATAAAATAAAATAAAATAAAATAAAATCGAATCGAAATCGATCGAAAGTCGCACGATGCCAAATTAGGCGAATACGAGGAGTGGTTGCTGGTAAAATGCGATTTTTAGTTTAAAAAAATCAGTCACAAGAGCCGATCGATGAGATACTGACGCCTCAACTTATGCAGAACAAACTGTTCATACGTTTTTGAAAATCAAATGTTCAGTTAAAATGCCATAAATTTATGTTATTCAAATGCTTAAATCCACTTTCAAGAATTTCAATGAAGACTTTGGCTAATCTATGATAAATTCACGTACAGTTTTGATGGAATCTGCGTTCATAGTGAATTTCAGTTGGCATACATGTTGGTCATCATTTATGTTCTCAAGACTGTTTTAAGTCGCGTATACGACAAGTGAACTCTGCCCTAAGATAAACAATCATCACCAAAAACTTGGTTCATCAACTGAAACAATTCGGGTAAAGTTGGCTCTTTGTTCGATTACCATTTTTGTCCCGATGACATAAACATTCTTTGACTTCAGACGCAATAACTTCGCTTCCAGTGAACTAAAAATCATGAAATTTTTACTGGAAATTGGAAAAAATTTAAATTTCCAATGCAGTAAGTTACATATAGACACCGACAAGTGCAGAAAAAACTTCAAGCTTCTGGCTTGAAAAAATTATAATAGTAACAAATTTAGATGCTCACTTTTTACCAAAATTTAACCCTTGACATGTTTACTTTACTAATTTAGCTTTGCTTAATTTAACTATTTTACTGTTTCAAAATAATTGAATATTTTAGTATCGCTACTTTAAACTCTTTTCAAACAACTTTTATTAAATAGAAAAGCTAACATTTCCCGCTCGATCACCATCACCACTTCCATCGATCATCGTCATCATCATCACTACTTACGATTTCCGCTGATGGCGTTGCCATATTTGTGTTCACGCTGCAACTCGTATTTGGGCATTGTCTCCATATTGACGGGCACACCATAGTAGTCGACGACGGCCGGTTCCAGCCAGGCGCCATTGTCCTCCACCTCATCCATGGCTGTCGGGTAGTCGTATGCGCTCGGATAGTAGCTCTTCGGATTGCTGTTGTAGCCATTGTAGTTGTTGTAGTTGTCGACATTCGGATACATGTAACTGCTGCCCGCATTCTCCACATCGCTGTCCTTGCGTGCGCGTTCGCCAGCCTCTACGAGCGCCACCAGCGCCAACATATCGGCCGGCGTCAACTTGGTGTCGCGCTTCAACCTGTTTGTTGTGTTGTTTTACATAGAAAAGAAACGAGAATGACCAAAATAAATAAATGAATGCCGAATTTGTTTCTAAGAAACGTTAGAAAGTGTTATTGCAAAATTATTATCCTTGTAATGTTCTCTTTATGCTTGTAAAGTTGCCGATGCCGCAAGTCAGCGTGACGCGCGGACGGCACAGCATGCGAACCAGTGCGGTTGGAAGAGTTCATGGCTGTGCATAAAGACGGCGCAATTTTATTTGCATTTCTTTTAATGGACTAGGAATTTTCCATAATCACTTTTTTGGTTTTTGTTTTTGCTCTGCACAGAAGGTATCTACGCCTTTGGATTGTTATATTCAAGGAACTTGTGTTATGGTTCATAAATAATTCATAAACAAAATATTGTACAAAAGCGGCAACCAACGCCAACACCACAAAAACAACAACAACAAAAACAACAACAAAAAAGGAAGCACAGCACCAGGACAAGTGCAATGCTGATGGGAGCGGTTAGAGAATGTTAATGCGTCTTTTAAGTTTCAAATACTCGCACACACACACAGAAACACGTTTAAAACTTTGCTTTTGAATTTTGTAGTAGTAGCAACAGGCATCTGCGCTGTGGTGCTTAGCCAAGTGTCAAAGACTTCTCTGGGATGTCGGACATAATTAATTATGACAAGTAAGGCCAGCCAAATGTTGTCCTGAAGCGTTTGTGCTGAGCGCAATATTTCATTAATATCAGCAAAAGTGACAGTAATTATGAGCGGTGCTTGGCAGGCTGTTTCACTACTATCCTGTGCCAATGCACAGCTTAAGTTTTTAATTGTGCAAGGTACAATAGCCAACAGCGCCGCCTAGCGAATAAAATCGGCGGCACGCCCACAGTGCAGTCGCTAGTCGGAAGAATGCAGTAGCGCGGTATGAGGCGCGCCCATGAACGTTTTGTTGTAGAAGAGCCACGATAAGGCTATGTCTCCCCTGTGAAGAGATGCTGGAAGGCGGTTGTGCAGGGGGAGATAGTGGGGGTGGTTTTTAGTCAGTAGGAATCCGGCATGCCGACGAACTGGAACGAACACAGCTTGGGAATATGCCTAAAAGTATGCCATAAAAAAGAGTACGCAATTCTGCTTAAGAGTACGCAGTGATATCACTGTAGAACCCGCTGGACTATCGAGGTCGGCGAGGATTTTGGATCAAACTGTTTACCAGCGGCACATCAATAAAAATATAGCCAAAGTACGACCTGAACAGGACGAAGCAGCTGCCTGAAAGCACCCAGGGGAATTCTGCAAGACTCACTGCGATTCTTACGGCCGTTAAATTGAGGTGAGAAGAGCCAGAAAAAGATATTGATTCACTTTCTCCCATCTAGAGCTGAATGGGAGCTGGGTGTGTCTCCCCTGCCAGCGGTGATGTCCATATTTATACGGATGGATCGAAACTGCTTGGTCAGGTGGGCTGTGGTATCTACTCCGAAGGATTAAAGCTTAACTTAAAGCGCCGGCTGCCAGATTACTGTAGTGTCTTCCAGGCTGAGGTCACAGCAATCTGCGCAGCCTCCGATTGGCTCAGGGTAAACAGGATATCGGCTACTGGTATCCTGATACTATCGGACAGCCAATCAGCTCTTAGAGCTCTGGATGTGGTCAAACTAACATCAAAGACTGTTCTCAGCTGCAGCAAATCTCTCAACGAGACTGCCAATGCTGTGTTCCAGGTCATAGGGATATTCCAGGGAACTGTAGAGCGGACGAGCTCGCGAGACAGGGTACTACTGAGTAGTTAGGCCAAGAGTTGACCACGCTCGGGGGCCCTCTTTTAACATGTAAGCTTCGTACCAATGCGAGCTCTATACACAATACGAATTTAAGATGGGTTGAAGGCAACACAAGCCTCCTTGCGCTCCAACTTTAGTCAACCTTAAATCTTCGACGTTCTAAAGAACTCCTCTCTTTAAACAGTGCCCAGATCAGAACCATGATCGGTGTCCTTACGAATAATGCACCAATAAGCACAATAAAGAATTCATACATTTATTTGATTACTCGGTTGTAAGAAGCCCACGACTTAATTCGTTTGACAAACGGTAAGAATTTAATTTCCAACAAATTTTAAAATACTATAAAATAAATCATATTGATTCAATGTAAATGCCATCAATAAAACATTTCAATATACAATAACAAAAAATTAATAAATCACATCTACATATACGACGGCGACATTAGTCTGTTCCAACAAGTCTTTATTACAGTGACTGCCAAAGTAAATTGGCCATAATAAATGCAATAAGATTAATTTAAAGGGAGATATAAATCACATTTATGAACTTTGGTAACCTTCTGGCTGCCAATAAAAAGGGGCAACATTCAGACAAAAAAATACATACATATATATGTATTAACCGCAGGCGAAAATTGCCCCTTTGACGCGTGGGTTGAAATTGAAATGGTGCGACAAAAACAAAAAACACACAAAAAAACATTACTCGTCAAAGCATTGAAAACAGCAACCACAAAGTTGAAAGAAAAAAAATTGGCGTCGATAATTTGTAGCAATTTGGATCATCACCCGCAGGGTGAATGAGCAATGTAAACAAACGTGCAGACACGCCCACATGCTTACTCAGACATTCAAATTCACATATATGTACATACAAACGTGAATTAACAGCAGCAGTCACTTGAGAAATTGACTGAATGCAATTGAAGGCTTAACAAAACTTGCTTGCTTTTTCCAAAAATTCTTCTAGTATTATAGAAGTTGTTTTTGTTGTGCGATTAAATAATTAACTCAAATAATTGTATAATGCTTTTCTTTGGCATTGCTTTGAATTGAATGCTTTCTCTGGTATTGGTGTATTTGTTGCGCACTAATTACAGTCAGCATGCTGCTAGCATAGTGTAAATACTGGCAAATTTTATTGTACACACACATATATACATATAAAAGCATATAGTAGCGCACACAGGATTTAATTTTGGGGAGTTCCATTCAGAACTTTTGAGCCCAATGCCAGTTGAAATTATAATTGCAAGAGGTTTGAACCCCCTAAGACCCCCTTGCGTGCGCCACTGTAAACATGTATAGCGATTTTTGCGCATATGACAACAACTTGTGGCTTTGAATTATATCTGTTTGCTTGTCTATTTCATATATGTAATTTTTTTTTACTCCCGTCATCAAAAGAATGCAAACAATTTTGTAAATGTATTTGCTGCTGTCTAAGTCAGTTGGCTGCCGCACTGACGCATATTTTTGCTCTCGTCTTGGATTGGCTTTTCCTTTTAATTGCATAAATAAAAATATTTATTGACATTCTAGCGTCGCCTGGTGGCACTTTGACGCCAAGTACTATCGCATAAATATGACTGCACAACAAGACTGCCGACTGCTGGTTTTAATTAGTGTTGTTACACTCACACGAAATGGTCAATGAAACTGCCACTGTCACGGCCGCCATTGGCACTTTCGCTCACTCATTTGCTTTGGGTGTTTGCGTGTCTTTGACTTTTTGTCGTTGACTCTTGTCGTGCGTGTTGCAATTAGTGCACGAAATTATTAATAAATACCAATTTATGCGTACAATGCGACAAAAATGACAACACCAACAAAAAAAACAGAGAACACATCACCTAACAGGCCGGCAGTTGTAACGAAGAGTAGCCCGAAGAAATAATAATTGCAGTTCATGTCTTGTCGTCACCCCAAATGCCGAACGTCCACTCAGCGGCTCGCAACTATTTCGCAGTCGGTGTCTGTGCGCGGAATTTCGCCGGAATCGTAATTGAATGCGTTGGCGTAGCACATAAATAAATTGTAGATATCTATGCTGTTAATTTATTATTTTGTTTAATTAGTTGCTTCTGCTCGAGCGTAGAGTAATGGAAAATAATTGCTACTTGCAATTTCTCAGTTGTTGCTGCTCCGCACTAAGGACGAAAACGCGTTCCGGCCTTCACACACACACACACACACACACATAGTGCACGCCGACTTGCTATTCGGCCTTGAAAGCGATTTCAAGATTTTTAGTGGGAAAATCAAAGTTGACTTGTTCAACGATTTGCATTCAACAGAATTGACTAAAAGCACACTTCAGGTCATTGAGGCGCATTGAAGAAGGATTGCATTGCAATTAGAGAAACATTAATTGAATTAAGAAGCGGTTTTTTAACACAAATAGTTTCTACATGAAAAGACAAATACAATGTTTGTATAATTTAAGTATGATTAATTGAAAAAGTTGAAATTTCCATCACACAAAATTCGGGTAAAGGTGTATTTAAGATTAGATTAACTGTTTCATTTAAATAATTTAACAAACAATCGATCTTATTTTAGAAAAATATTTTTCGAAATTGCTGCGGCTTTAAGTTGATGTGTTAATTAGTTTTCAAATATTGAAGCATGTCTTTGCTCAAAACATGGTTTTTGGGAAACCGGATTTAATGTTGTTTAAAGTTGTATTTGCTACGAAAAATACGCCATATTCAAACTTAACCCTTTTCGCTATTTTGTTGCCATATGGCAAATGGCTACTTTGTGGACGTCTAAATCCTCTATGGTTTCAAGAATCAATTTTTTGTTAGTCCTTAGATTAGTTTGAAGTTTTAAAAGTAATACGAAATTAATAAACTGAATATTTAAATTTTGGATAAATAAAGTATACACGTTTCTTGAATGTGTAACGTTACATTGTAAAGAAAGAATAAGCAGAAATAAATAAGGAAAATTTTTAGTTTGACTTTTTACTTCAATTTAGGTAAATTGTTTACATAATTCTAATTGAAGAAATATTTGATATTTAAAACAACTTTATGTTTAAGTAATTATTACAGCCATAACATATACTAGCAACTAGTAGAAAAAGCTTTAACTTGGAAGAAATTCTGAACTTCATTTGTATTTTGAAGTATCAAGGGGGATTTTACGATATAACAATACAGTTAAAAAGGTTAATTTGTGGTTTGAATCTGAACTTTTTTATTCAAAAACATTGTCTGGAGAAACTGGCTCGATCACGCTCTGGACTATTTAATGTTAGTACTACAAAAGATAGCAGCCGATCTTAGTGTCTCGTTCACAATGTTTCGGGCCTGAGATAATTTTAACGGGGTTTGTGTTGAGACTGCTCAAGTTGTTGCCAAAGAAATGCTTTCTTTGGTTCAAAACGTTATCGGCGACATCATTACCGGTGACGAGACATGGGTCTATGAATATGACATCGAAAGCAACTAACAATCATCGAAATGGCGCTTCATAGACGGTACAAAACGCAAGCAATCACGACAGAGTTGATCTAAAATCAAAACTTTGTTCACCATTTTCCTCGATTGCTGTGGTATGGTCCACTTTGAATTTCTTTCGCCTGGCTAGACTAGAAACAAGGAGGGAATTAAAAAAAGTTTAAAGGAAAATGTTCGTCACAAGATGCCATAATTGTGTACTTGTGGGTTCTTCACTACAACTATATATGTTATATCTTCTTATATCTTCTTCTATGCGACTATTTTACCAAAAACAACGTTCATGCCGTTCCGCAAGCTCTATATTAACCCGACATGGCTTCTTCTGATTTTTTTCTATTCCCAGGACTCAAATTACCACTTCACAAAAAGCGTTTTGAGTTGATTGAGAACAAAGGAGAATTCGCAGAAGTAGCTGAAGGTGATTCCATAATCAGCCTATGAAATGTTTTTTCAAGATTGGTGGAAGCGTTGGAATTAGTGTCCGACCGAAACCACTTTTTTGGGCCGAAACCGAAACCGAATATTCGGGTTTTTTTAATATTCGGCCGAAACCGAAACTTTCTCGTTGAAATAAAAATCACCATATCAAGCACTTTTTTCAACAAACGAATTTTACATTAAGTAAATAAAGAACAAACAAACAAACAACATAAATAAATAAATACTTATTAATAAAAACAATTTATTCATTTTTAAAAACGTAAACAAGAAGAAATCACCCTTTCGTACCTTACTCGCTAATATTCAAAATTAAATAATTTAATATTATATGTTAAAAAAAGAAGTTTATTTATATTGCTGGCATCCCAATTACTCCTCCTTTTACTATATATCTGCTACACAATAAAATGTAAAAAATATTCTAGAAAGTTTTTTTTGGCCGAAACTGAAACCGAAACCGAAACCGAAACCACTTATTTGGGCCGAAACCGAAACCGAATATTCGGTCGGACACTAGTTGGAATATATCTATATAGCATTGCTTGCTATATAGATTACTGTTTCCGTTCTAAATATTAAAGAATTCGGAATATTTTTTATAAAAATTTATAAGGAATTTGAAACACACAAAATGTTACTTAAGTTATCGAATAACAAAAATTTATTTATTAAGTTGAGTTGCCTGAATCGTTCACCTTTAGGTTTACTGCGTATTTGAGAATTTCAGCTCCTCTTGCTTATCTGTATCTGGTGTCTTAAAACCTCTATTATGCATTGGGAGAATTCAAAATTATATGAACATTGCAATAAAATTGTACTTTCATCACGCGTAATGGCTTCAGCTCATAAAAATGCAATCTCCAGTCTGCGATGAATGACAAATATGAAATTTTTGCCTATTGCAATTCACAAATTGAACATTCACTCAGGTAGCGATTGGCATCAACAGTCCGTACACGCACACATTCAAAGCAGGATTTTAAATAAAATATTTTCCCCCCGTAAAAAACGAACAAATTGACCAAAGTTTTTATGCCGAACATTTCATAGCTGCCAACTGTCAGCGCCAGCTATCAACACCCATCAGCGTTATTAGCAGCCTAAGTGGAACATATGTTGCGGACGGTTTGGAGCTTTCATTGCAAATAAAAAAGTAAACACGCAACGGGGAATGGTGAATTAAAATTAAATGTGCGCATTAATGTGCGTAAGCTGGGAAGAAAGAGCCAACAGCCAAACCCAATTGAAACATCAAAAGGCAGCCGAAAAACGGGGCATTATTGCAGGTAGAGAGGCGCAGTGTTGGCTGACAGTCAGCGCGTAGTCGCATTACGCAATGCGAGCACGTTCGCCGACACCGACCGAAGCTGTGTCGGAGTCCGAGCGGCAGCGTGAGTTCGAGTCCTGTTGGCGCTGAGCGCAGACAGCGAATGCGTTGGCGTAGGCGGACGCGTTACAGTTTGTGCGTTTGCTGCTTTTCCGTTTAGCCGCTTTTCATTGCTTTTCCTATGATACTTATTTACTTTTGCGTTGGCGGCAGCAACTTTTATGCTGTCCTGAATTCACACACACAAAACACAGTCATGCAAATTTCCACACACACATACACACGCACATAATATTTGAATATTGCCACAGCCCGGCGACTGACAGTGACAAGTGTCGCGCTGCCAGGGCCGTAGTCACCCTGTCGGACCTGAGACAACTGGTTCCCAAAATTCATTGGTTTTTCAACTGGTTTTTTGTAAGTCAATTGGACAACTAGTTAGTTGTCAAAGTAGCTGTCAGCGGATGCAGAAGTCAGTCAGTTCGCGTCTAATCGTTCACGTTCTGTGTGCGCGTTTATATGCGAGAAGAGCACATAAAAATGAGAAAAACGAAACGGAGATAAGAGAAGCAAAACAATACTGTTAAGGCTGATCTTGCGATTCTTCTGCTACAGCAACAACGTAGAAATGTTTGCATTTTTCGAACTTTCTGTTTCTATGACACGAAGTTTGCTCGATTTGCACGTTTTGTTTTGAATGATTTCAGTTCGAATTTTGCGTGGTTGCGTAAAGCAACGAATTGCAGCGGCAGCTTAAAGGGATGTATTAAAATATTTATTTATTTAATTATGAAATTATTCTTTAATTCATTTATTTATTTATTAATTGCAGGCGAAGTTCCCTAAACAGTTCCGGCAGAAGTGTGTCAATAAGTTGAAGTTCATCTTGGTTCATCTTTAAATACACCATCAATTTTTTTTATTCGCGATGATTTTTTGTTTTTATTTTTAAATATTTTTAAAATAAAATAATTATTTAAAAAATGCATTGTTTTATTTTCCCTATAAAAATCGAGTGGTTAGAAAACTAATCCAATATAAACGAGTTTGCAAACTAGTCGCTTTGCAACTGGTTTGAAAACTGGTTTACTGCGGACTAACCTTGGACTAGTTGCAAATGGATGCAGACGGGGATAATTGACTGTCGCCTAGGACACTGCCATGTTAAAAGGGTGAGTTTGCTCCAAGAAAACGAGTCGGTTCTGAGGTCAGTTATGACTGACAAGCAACCAGTTGAAAAACTAGTTTTGGCGAAGACCGCAAGTCGTGGCTCACTTTGAACCCCCTCAAGTTGTTGTTGGACGCGCCACTGACTGCGCAAATGGTGCGCTTGCTTGATGATGCTTTGTTGATTTCTTGTGTAAACACTACGCGCTCGGTTTGTGTGTTTGTAATTTCAGTTTTACATGCACACACATTTTTGCGTTGTGGGTTGTATTTGTTCTTCTTTTTGTGTCTTAATGCCGAGGTTTTTGTTGTTGTTGTTGTTGTTTCTATTGCTGTAGTTATTTTGATAAGCCACGGCATGAACATGAGGACTTCATTAAATACGCCAGAATCACCATCAGCGGTCGCCTTGCATTAAGCTCACTTGTACACGCATTACCCCACCACCCGCGCCCGCACCAATACTGAGTTTGTTGTTGGCGCTGCCATTTTTCACTTGGCCAAAGGAAAATTAAAGCGAATAGCAACGGCAACAGCAATCATTGCGCCCACTCACTTACCGCATATCGGCGTATTTGCTGTTGAATTTGTTGTTGATATTCGAGCGTTTGTTGCGATCCGCTTCGTTGGCGGCGGCGCCATAATAGCGGTTCGTGTACTGCAGCGGCAGCACCATTGGGTCCAGATAGGCCTCGGCGTTCAGGATGCTCTGCAGATTGTCGTAAGCCTTGTTGCGGTACGATGACACTGCACGACAAATGTGACGAAGGACATTGAGTGGTTGAAATTCAGGACGGCGAAAAGTGGTGAAAGAAAAACAAATGGCAAAAGTTAGAAATGCAATTTGTCAAATTTGCGCGACAAAGTGCTGAATACGTAAGGCAGCTGAAAGGATCTGCCATGCATCGCTGAAGAGCCCGAACCGCAATGACAGTGAGTGTCTTCTGCTTATTTGCTTTTCTCATTGAATTCTCATGGAATTTTTTTAAGCATAAAACATTTAATCTAAGTATTTCATTTAAGAAGCAGCCACATAAAACTTTCTGTTATTTTTAACCTCACTTTTCATCTCATCTTTGCACTTGGACACAGAGTATGTATTAGTTTCTCACTTACCGCGCTGTGTTGGCACATAGTCGTCCTGCAGATCCTGCAAGTCGGTGTAGACCACTGACGGATCCATTTCGTCGGCCCAAATGCCATTCGGCACAGCCGCTCCAATGCCAGCGCCGGCACCCATGACCGGCTGTGCCGCTGCAGCCAACAGGTACGGATTGTTGTAGTAGTCGGCGTTGCCATAGCTGCCCGCGCCCAAACCGGCCAGGCCGTTGCCCATGCCCACACCGGCACCGGCTGCGCCGCCGCCATACAAATACTGCTGTGCATTGATGCCGCGCTTGTGCAGCTGCGCGGGCGCGTCTTCGCTGTCGGCACTGCCGCCGTACAGCTGCTGCTGCTGTTGTTGCAGATCAAATTCGCGCTGCTGATTGGCAGCCGCGGCCGCTTCGACTGCGGCCGCCGTGAGGCCGGCAGCAATGGCCGAATTAATGATTTCGCCACTGGTGGGCAACGAAATTATGGCACCACCACTGCTGGTCGCATCGCCGTTGCCGCCGTTTATCGAATTGCCCGACTGCGTTGCTGCGGTGACGGCTACGGGGGCGTTAAAAGCGGGCGGCAGTACTTCGGGGCTCGATTTCTTGTCCATATCAA
This sequence comes from Melieria crassipennis, assembly GCA_963668005.1. Taxonomy (NCBI): domain Eukaryota; kingdom Metazoa; phylum Arthropoda; class Insecta; order Diptera; family Ulidiidae; genus Melieria; species Melieria crassipennis. The sequence continues at coordinate 20,063,394 of OY764961.1, forward strand.
AGGCGTTCGAGAGCAAGTTGGCGCCGCTGTTGGACATGGATCCCTGTGCATTGTTCGATGAGCGTTTGACTGTGTAGGAGAAGAAGAAGAAGAACATGCGGCATTAATAACGGAAAATGGCGTTGGTATAATAATTGGTTTGAGACACCAAAGCAGCGTTAATTAGCTGAATGGGCGTGGAATTCAGTGTGGGTGTATTCATTACGACTGTAACTGACGAACAACAAAAAAGGCCTTGACAGAAATAAGTGATTTTCTGTTGTTGCGGCCGAATTGTGGAATTGTCAACTGGTAGAGTGATGCGCAATGGGCGTTGGGACCAAGTGGGTGTCAGCAAATGAATATTTATGCCATGGCAGTGGCATAGAAAAAACATCCACATAACCTGAAATCATACTTTGATAAATTAAATAACTTGAAGAACAGATGTGTTCAAGTCAACTTGCTGAAAGTTTGCCAAAAGTTGTGAGTGATTAGCTTTGAGGTTATGTGGCAATACTGTTGAAAACTTGGGAAACAGATGGCTGATTTATTTATTGCTTAATTAGAAAATAAAGACGACAAGTTGTCTGTGGCGTTAATTATTCATTTTCAAATGACTGTGCTTTGTATATGAACGATTAAGTTGGAAAGCGTTTATGCAAAGTTTTTTGAATGCCTGACACACAGAACACAGTGACTGGGCGACCTTTTTACAGATGGCACTGCCAGACGTCAAAACTCATAAAATGAAACAAAAATATATACAATTAAAGTACAAAATCGATAATTCAGACAGCCAATTGCTTTCTGTTGTAGACTCTGTCACATTTATTCTCAAAATATGTCATTTGCTGGTTCAGGTGTGAAACAGAAGATTGAATTAAATCAAGTGGTGTTAATTCATTATAAAAGTTTAATTTAACTGTGTAAACTATTTACATCAAAGCAGATTCTATATAAATAAAGTCGAAGTTAGTCACTTCGTAGGCAAATCTACAATTTTTACGAAAATGAAACAAAACTTTGTTAAATAAAAATTTAAAATTTATTTCAAAATCTTTAAAAATCTTTATAAAATATGAAAAATAAATATTTTATAATTTTAAAATTATAATAAATAATAGTTTTTAAGCAATAAATTTAATTCAATAAATTTAATTCATTTGTGTTCAGTAGTATTTTTTATCGATTTTTTTGTAATATTGGTAATCCGGATATTTTGATATTTCGGACAGTGCCGGGTTTTTTTGCCGGTAATTGTCCAGATTATGGGGATTATAGAAGACTTAGATTATACGGGCTGTACAAATATATATTTTTTTTAATTTACGGAAGTCCTATTTACACTTTGTATGTTCATTAGCCTAAATTTTTTTCTAGTTCTATTAATTTATTACTGAAACCAGCTTAGACCGCAACTGAAGTGTCAGCGCTCATGTCAATTTGTTTAACAAACAAAACGCTTCAAGATACATGTGAAAATAGCAAACGAAAACAAACCTTTTAACCTCACATTAATTGAGGTCGCACACACAATTCCAATTATAATTGAACACTCGCATGTGGCGCGTGTATTTTTGCCACTTTAGCGCAACTTGCACGCTTATTTTGGACCTCAAGTGTTCAAATAATAAAAACCAAACACACAAAAAGTGAATTTTACTTGCTCAAACACTGCACAAATGGCGTCATTGCATGAAAATATTTACTGAAATGACATTTATTTATATGCAGGTATGTAAATGTAACATTGAACTCAAAAGTCAAATGTCCACTTGTGCACTCAAATTGATAGAAGGCTTTTGTGCATTACATATTTCGGCGCAATGCTCGCACTCGCATTGATTTCGAAACACACACACACACACCCACAAACAATGCAATCAAACCTACAATGACAAAATTTGGAAATAGAAAATCGAACTACGTCAACAACGCCAAGGCGTGACGCAGGCAGAATAGAGTAATGCGGCGGCGACAGGGAAACGCGCCCTCAAACGTAAATATGAGCAAACAGCGCTGCTATCTTTGACACAATTAGAATAATGACGCCAACAACACGACAGCACATGAAATGGCAGCGGTTGCTCGTAAGGACTAGTTTGGGCCACTGTCGCGTGTGCTAGAAACTCAATTCACCTGACGAAATCAACTCGAAAAGGAAGCGATCGAAATGAAGAAACGCTAACCAGTACTCGAGACACACATAGAGCGAGTCTTTTGTTTTGCTTCCGTGCTCGTGCGGCAGCCACAAAATGGCGCAAAGGAAGTGCCGCAAAGTGGTGCACGTAGCAGTGGCGCAGCACGTTTGCATGGCGAGCATGCCTGTTGCTACAATGCGTCAAGGTCCATTTGCAATTTGTCACTTGTTGCTGCCATTAGTCGCATTGTGTGTGGATGCCTCTTAAAATTGCCACAGCTACAGCTTAACCCATACGATTTTGATAAAATTTCATTCGCAACCTAGAAGTGACCCAAAATGATCAGAAACAAAAAAATGTCAGCTTTATATCTCTGCACGTTGCTGAGATATTCATTAGGTATTTTGTACCCATTACGCAGCAATGGTAGCTTTTTTCCATACTTTGTGAAGTGATCAGCTAAACACGTGAACAAAAGTTGTATTTTTTACAGGTGAATTAGGAGGCAGATTTTTGTAAAGTTCTAAAGCCACTACGTTTCGCCACATTTTCCACCTCCGGAAAATTCACGATTTTTGGAGTTAGGTAACTCTAGCTAGATGGCAAACTTTTAGGGTGACCTTCACTAGGTTAAGGTAGTTCCATATTTACCCTAACTATCCATATCAATGGTTTTGAGAGATCTCAAACATTGACATTTTTGTGACTTTTTAAAAAAATCAATTTCCATTGGTTCCATTCCATTCCATTTTACCCATTAGACAGCAATGGGTTAAAGTTGACTGCCTGCAGCGCTCAACTTGAATAAAGTTGTCAGTTCGTCAATTTCAACAGCAAAAACATTTGTTGTTGTTTTTTTTTGTTGTATACTCGCAAAATGCTCAACTTATAGCAATATATGGCTTGGCCGACACAAGAGCGCAGTAGCACAATAAGAAAATGGGCAAAAATGGCATTGAATGTGAACGGAAATTGACATCCTGCTGTTCATTTTACTTGTGTTTTGTCGTCGCAACAATAACGACAGCAAACTAGCGACAGCCAGCAGCAGCTGGCAGCGAACAGCAGCAGTGAAATTAGCATATGGCGGCTCTCTGTGTGGCTGCTTGCAATTTCTGTATAGTGTTTTTGTGTTATTGGGCTCTGACATTGTGGCCGTTGCCGGTGCCCTCTTGTGCCCAGCACTGCAGCGCCGTTAGCTAAGAGCAACTCTCGAACCCTGGCACAAAATGTGTCCATAACCCAATTACGTTCAAAGCAACACAGAGATGAAATTGGCTGACTGCTGCTTTAAGGCCTCAATCTGCTCGAAATGTTAAAGGCACTGAGAGATTAAATTTTGTTTGTTAGAAGGGATGTTTTTTTAAAGTATTTTCTATGACTCGTGGCATAGTGAATTTATTGCGACAACTATATATAAACAAGCAGCAGCTGGAGGGGCAGATCATCTGCAGGTGTCTGTAGCCACAGCCAGGCTGCACTCATGGCCTCGGACAGCCCTCTACCCACCTCTACGATAGTAAAGTCCTGCAAATCTGGGCTCAACTATGTCAGCAGTCATAACAGACTGACGCTCACTTAAGTCCCGGGACACGAGGGAATTGCGGCTAACGAGACCTCTGAGTGCCTTGCTAAAAGGGGCTCTGAGGCTTTGAGGTTTATCGGCCCAGAGCCTGTTCTGCCTCTCCCTTTTGCGGCCACCAACTGTGACCCAGAAGCGAGCATGGCGGCTGTAGGTGGACGAAACTTATGCTTCCTGTCGTCTCTGGGAAATGCTCACAGTTTCTTCGGTCCCTATGCAGAAGGGACTGTAGGCAGTTGGTCGAGTTGATGACGGGTAATTTTCTATGGGCAAAGCAGATGGAACAGGTAGGCATATCTGACAGGACAATGAAACGGCGTACCACTACCTGTGGGCCTGCCACGCGTACGCCCGAATCAGGTTTGAGACGTTTGGCAGTGATGTATTGAGAAGCGATCACCTTAGCTCCTTGGCACCCTAGGATCCATTCAGATTTCTATGGAGGTCGGGTAGATTCAAAACACATTAACTGTAATGTAATGTAATGTAATTTAAGGTAATGTAATGTAATGTAATGTTATGTAATGTAATGTAATGTAATGCAATGTAATGTAATGCAATGTAATGTAATGTAATGTAATGTAATGGAATGTAATGTAATGTAATGTAAGGTAATCTAATGTAAGGTAATGTAATGTAGTGTAATGTAAGGTAATGTCATGTAAGGTATTGTAATGTAATGTAATGCCTAAGTGCTGCGTTCGTTAAACTGTTCCAACAAGGAAACAAATATACATAAAAACACAGTTCCTGAAATAATACTGAGTAATTACACCAATTAACCATGTGGATGTGAATAAATAGGATCCACCCGAAATATCTGTAGTGCACAGGGAAAACTAACCCTACCAAAGATAATCTATACTAATCTCTCTAACTCTCTTAGAGTTGAATAAATAATTTTTTCAAACCCAAAGTAACGTCATTGTAACCACTTTATTACTTGTTATTTCTAACCATTTTAGTTGTAATCTCATCACCAGTAATCGTGTAACTTTACGCTGTTCACCGCTAAACTTCAATTAGGCTACTTGAAAATTTCGCTTCACTATGCAATTAAATCGCTACCCACACACCTCAACTAACCATCCAACCACAACTAACCAACACGAAAGTAGACTTCCAACGTCCATTAGCTAACTTGTACACTTAAGTAAGCGCAAGTCAATTCCAACAATTCAATTATAATATTTTCAGATTGAAAATTATAGCAAAGCATCGACGACATCTCGCAACTTTCAACTTTTCACTTTCCATCTTGCACGTCTTTTCGCTTGCCTTCGCTGCCCATCTGGCCGCAACGTCACACCGCAACACCACATTCACACTTCATCTTCTATTTCTGCCCGGATAATCAACTTTGAAGCGCGTCACGACGTGCTGCGCAGCCATCTTGGCTCTTAATTTGTAAATGGCACTTAATCCAATCTATTTTTACTTGTAGACATTTGCAGCGGCCCCAAGCACGCGTTGACCCACGCGCCTGAAAGCATCCGCAGCCGCTTAATTGAGTTTCGCTTAATTATTAAATTATTTAATGTGGCTGCCATGTCGATAGTTTCGTTTCTCCATCAACAATACAAACACTATCACACATTCTTGCTTGAGAGTTTGCCTAAAAGTATGCCACAGTGAAAGTTTGATTTAAGGCCAGCTTTGTGCTTTCCGCATAGTGTAAAACTTGTGTTCATACTGTTGACCCACTAAATATGTCAATTGAGCGCTCAGCACTTGAAATATTCAATTTGCATTCGTTATATGTGCCGGCAAACTATCGGCCAAAAGAATCAACAGCTACAGCACGCGTCGACAACACAAACCACTTCCAACTATTGTGCACACTTTTGCCAACGGCACAGCTTGCCGCAGCTGGGCACGAGCACTTTCGAGCACCAATTATCACCTGCGCCAGCAACGACAGCCGCCCCAGCGACGGCGTGACCATTGCCAGGCAGCCGCGTTGTCAACGCCGTCAAGCCCGCAGAGCGTAATGTCATAAGACGCTTTGGGCCCAGCCGCCGGATAATAACTCGATATGGCAGCTGTCGAGTTAGCGCTGCTTGTTAATAGATTTTTTTTCAATTAACTTCCTCTCATCGATTGCAGGCTTTACCACACCACTCAGCGTGCAGCCTCCACCTGCCTCAACTTACTTGCCACCACGTTGCCAGGCTACACTAAGACGCGCGTACAGATTGTGGGGACAATGAGTGTTTGGCAGCGATAATACTCGCTGATAGGCTTTATTGTTATTATGATTGCAATTCCATTGTTGAGCGTTAATTATGTGATGCATATGTGTGAGTGTTTGTGCTTGTGCTTATACACCTATATATGTACATACATACACACACACACATGCGCACATATGCTAACGCAACGTTATTTGACGTGTGTGCCATGGTGTTGGCTTAATTACGAAGTGACGAAGCCAAGAAGGAAGCAAAACAGCCCAAATAATTGGGACATAATAATGTGACAGAGTTAATTGGCAGGATTTGGCATGGACACGTGAAACATTCTGGCAAGTTTTGTAGCCCAAATTCTCGACTGTCCACCAAGTGGTACTAATGTTTTGCAGTTCAAGTGTTGATGTCGATGACAATGATGTGTAATTTGTGAATGATTAGAAGTTAGTAGGTTTTTTCGCGGAACTGCTATCAACATTAAATTACTGCGAACTGATATAAAAGTAACGAATGTTGACTGTGAAAACAATAAATATTTATTTATACTTTGAGGCCATCAAATACAACTGATGCCTCACTGTTATTAAAGCTTCTCAGTACCAAACTCTGAGCATATCTCTTTCACAGAGATGAGAGCTAGAAAGAATTTTTCAATTCAGAATACGAAGAAGACACAAGAGCCAAATTCTGCCCATTTTCATTGCTCGAGAATCTATCATAGTTCGAATGAGGTTGGGATTTATCTAGAATTTTTTCCAAAGTTTCGGAGATTGTCTGATTACACTGCACAACACAAAAAAAAATAACAAGGTTCTGACAACGGATTCTGATAGAAGGCACCAAAAAAAAAAAATATACGTGTATCGGCGTTTTGAAAGTTTACGTCTGCATTTTTTTTTAGGGGGGCTCAAAGTTTTGCCCTTTTTGTACATTCTTATGGTGAATCGGCATACGAAAACCATGTAACATCACATTTTAGGTATATGATGTGTTCAGCAATTTGATGTCAAATACTACGAAGAAAATTTTTGTGGAGCATTTTAACCCTGTAGCTACTATTTTTATGGGTAAAACAGGACTTTTTAAGGGAAAAATTTACCACGAAAATATTTGCCATAAAATTCTACTATAGGTCTCTGAATACATCAAAGCTCAGAAATTAACTTGAACGGCAGAATTAAGCCAAAACTGAAAATGTGTTTAAGTGTTTATTTCGTACTTATTCAAAATTGGTACTAAAATGTCCCGATGGAAGCACATGGAAGCGCAACCAATATTCCAAAAAACAATGGGAGCCGAGAGCTGAAGGGGCATTAGGCGAGCATAATATTCTCCATCCACCGCTTGTGCCAATAAAAAAAATTCTTTTACAACCATTACATATAAAACTTGGTGTGGTAAACAATTTAAGTTGAACAATTTTAATAATATTAAAAAAAAAAACCAAAAACCCAAATCAAAGTTGTCCCATTTCGAAACTATAGCAATGAAGAACAATAACAAGAAAAAATAAAATTGAGGAAAAAACTAAAAAACTTCCTGGATATGCATTAAATTCCTAATGACAAAATCTGTAACTGAGGTAAATAAAGAAAAAATATAAATATAAATAAAATAAAATAAAATAAAATAAAATAAAATAAAATAAAATAAAATAAAATGAAATGAAATAAAATAAAACAACATGAAATGAAATAAAATAAAATTAAATGAAATAAAATGAAATGAACTAAAATAAAATAAAAGAAGATAAAATAAAATAAAATGGAATAAAATTAATTGAAATAAAATCAAATAAAATAAAATAAAGTAAAAATTAAATTAAATAAAATGAAATTGAATTAAATAAAATGAAATAAATTAAAATAAAATAAAATAAAATAAAATAAAATAAAATAAAATAAAATAAAATAAAATAAAATAAAATAAAATAAAATAAAATGAAATAAAATAAACTAAACTAAAATAAAATGAAATAAAATCAAATCAAATCAAATCAAATCAAATAAACTAAAATAAAATGAAATTAAATAAAATAAAATAAAATAAAATAAAATAAATTAAATTAAAATAAAATAAAATTAAATAATATAAAATAATATAAAATAAAATAAAATGAATTGAAATAAAATAAAATAAAATAATATAAAATAAAATAAAATGAATTGAAATAAAATAAAATAAAATAAAATAAAATAAAGACAGACATTTCACTACCTGTAAAATGTATTATTTTCAGTCTATTAACCCGGCGTCATTGTTGCCGGGTATCTAATACCCGACGCATTTTAAAACTGTCATAATTTTAAAACAAAATGCACGCGTCTTTCGTCCGTTACAGTAGCTGCGGTCGTTGACCTCTGTTCGCGTATTCTCTTCTCTATTCAGTGTTTCTGCGGCTACCTCGTAGTGTAGACGTGTGTAAAGAGCGCGCGGGTAAGTTATACCCGGCCACAATGGCCACGTAACATTTATAAAGACAGCGTGTTTGTTGTTTTTTATTGTTTATTGATAAATTGCATATCGTTTTTCACAGTTTTATGAACCATGTCTTACGAAAGCGAACAACGTCGACTCCTAGCCTTGTTTGAACAAGCTGACGCCAATGAAAATGAACAGTGCAGTTCAGACGACGAGGGTGAAATCGACCATATTTCAGAGCGAAGTCAAGGCAGTGATACGGAACAGGAATGCAGCGATGATGAGCAAGAAGTAATTGTTTCAACAAGTAACCAGCAGTTTTATATTGGTAAAGACAATTCCACCAAATGGTCTTCGCAACCACCTCGGACCAACGTCCGCACAAGGTCAGAAAACATAATTTTACAAAAACCTGGGGTAAAGCCTATTGCGCAAAATGATAAGACTGAAATAGAGTGTTGGAGACGCTTTATAAATAATAATATGCTGGAACAAATACTTTGTCATACTAATGCTAAGATAAAACAGAGACAGTTGTCTAACAATAAACAATCGCTTCAGTATTTATTGAAAGAAACAACTATAGACGAACTATTAGCTTTGTTTGGCTTGTTGTACTTGGCTGGACTAAATCGTTCTAATCGCCAAAATTTGAGCGACTTGTGGAGAACCGATGGTACTGGTGTGGAAATTTTTAGTACTACTATGTCTTTGCAGCGTTTTTACTTTTTACAAAGCTGTTTGCGTTTTGATGATGCAACAACACGCCAAGAGCGAAAGCAACTGGACAATCTGACTCCAATTAGATATATTTTTGAAGAGTTTGTCTCAAACTGTAAAAATACTTATACTCCCAATGAGTATCTTACAATCGATGAAAAACTGGAAGCATTTCGCGGCAGGTGCTCATTTCGTCAATATATCCCGAATAAACCTGCGAAATATGGCATCAAAATTTATGCTTTGGTTGATGCAAAAATCTTTTATACAGTCAACCTTGAAATTTATCCCGGTAAGCAGCCTGAGGGGCCGTTTTTGCAAAGTAATAAAGCTTTCGATGTTGTAGACAGATTAGTGCATCCTATTTCTAAAAGTAATAGAAATATTACAATGGACAATTGGTTCACGAGCATTCCACTGGTAACACATTTGCAACAAAATCATAAACTAACATCTACAGGTACATTACGTAAAAACAAAAAAGAAATCCCACCAAACTTTATAACCACGCGAAGAAAAGAAGTATACATCACTCAGTTTGCATTCCAAAAAGATATGACGCTTATTTCCTACATGCCTAAACGGTCTAAAGTGGTGCTGGTATTGTCTTCTCTTCATCATGACCAAAACATTGATCCTGCTAGTGGTGAAAAAAGGAAACCAGAGATAATTACATTTTACAATTCTACGAAAGCTGGCGTCGATGTGGTTGATGAGCTCTGTGCTACCTATGATGTATCTCGAAACTCAAAACGCTGGCCAATGACAGTATTTTATGCGGTCATGAATGTAGCTGCAATAAATGGTGTGATTATTTTTCGTGAAAATAATAACTCGAAAACAAACCGGCGTGATTTCCTTAGAAAACTCGGTCTATCAATGCTTGAAGGTCATCTTCGCGTGAGAAAAAATATGGAGAACTTACCGAGAGGCTTACGTAAACGTATTCACGAACAAGTCGGTGAAATGATGACCTACCCTCCGAATAAAAGTTCTAAAACATATACGAGATGCAAAGACTGTCCTTCTGCCAAAGACAAAAAAACTAGGCATAACTGCAATAAGTGTAATAAGCCTATTTGTATGCAACACATTATCCCATTATGCCAAAGTTGCGTTGATCTCGATAGCGAATAAGTCGGTATATTATTAGTAAATAAGCTTTGTTTTCTATAGTTCATGATTTCATGTTTATGTTCTAAAGAAAATTTTATGTTTTGTCTCTAAATGTCTATTATGTTATGTTTTCGAATAAACGTTTTAAGTTATGTTCTAAAAAAATTATCGCACAATAAAAAGATTTAATTTGATGAGTAATATGCTCATTTTATGATAAATAAATGTTTGATTTTTATTAATAATGTATTTAACTACCTATTTCCCTATTATAGAAAACTAATATTGACATAAGCTTGATTCAGTGTACAATAATGTACATGGGTAAAATTTACCCGGCCACAACGGCCAAGTTCTGTTTAGTAGCCACAATGACGCCGGGTTAATGAACATCTATCAAGAATATAACTTAATTTTTGCATGTCAGTAATTTTCGACATTGAATAACTTTAATCGCATAAAATAAAATAAAAATAAAATAAAATAAAATAAAATAAAATAAAATGAAATGAAATGAAATTCATTAAAATAAAATAAAATAAAATAAAATAAAATAAAATAAAATAAAATAAAATAAAATAAAATAAAATAAAATAAAATAAAATAAAATAAAATAAAATAAAATAAAATAAAATAAAATAAAATACAATAAAATAAAATAAAAGAAAATTAAATTAAATAATATAAAATAAAATAATATAAAATAAAATAAAATGAATTGAAATAAAATAAAATAAAATAAAATCAAATCAAATCAAAAAATAAAATAAAATAAAGACAGACATTTCACTACCTGTAAAATGTATTATTTTCTGTCTCTTGATGAACATTTATCAAGAATATAACTTAAGTTTTGCATGTCCGTAATTTTCGACATTGAATAACTTTAATCGCATACAATAACGATGTATATTGACTGAGAATCAAAACGAAAGATTTATTCTCATAGGATATGCGATTGTACCGGCATTTCTCTACCTGTAGAATCCTATTCTTTTTTCTTCACATTTGATGACTTGATTTGCGTTCAATGCATGTACACCTTATCTCTGCTTCTATAATCTTCCATTTTTATGTTATGTATGTTATAATGTTTTACTTTTCACACAGCAACACGATACCCACAATCAACAGAAAAGCGAAAAAAACGTTTGCTGCACGCACACATTCAGCATTGACGTCAGTCGAAAGAAAATATTCATAAAAACACACATAAAACAGACAATAGCGGCAAAAAGTGCTTAACTTTAACACGTAAACATCTGCGTGCACATACTTACGTGCAATTCAAGCACATGAATGTAAGTGGATACATACATATGTAAGCGCACAAAAGCCAGCAGGCACAGTTTATGAACCGTACACAACCACACATCACATTTTGGCATTTGTTTTATTTTCGTGCGCGATGTGTTGATACTTTATCAGTGCCCGATGCCAATTTAAGCGCAATCGAAACATATCGAAACGAATCGAATCGCATCGCATCGTATCCAGTATCTACGAGTATATAGCTTCATATCAAAATGTGTTGTCGAAGATTGCAATGCTTACAAGTTAATTACACGGTTTTATGTGCGCGGGGCCATAACAACTTTCACACACGGTCCAGCACACCGATAAGAGCGCCTTGCGCCCACACACTTGCGTGTTCGCACACGCTGCTGCCATCGCCACCACCTGTTGCACTTCGAGTTAAAGCTGGAATTTTCCAATTTCAATATTCAGCACACAAACGCGAGCTGTGTGCGGTACGTGTGGCGTATGCGAAACGAACTATTCAATTTATTGCATGCAATATTCCAATGTTGAAAGAACTGCGAGCATTACGTATACGCCATGGCGGGCGAAAAACTAGAACAATTCACGTGCCATATTGCAAAGCAGTTGTTGTTGTTGTTGTTGTTGCATGTCATTTCATATTATATGAAAGTGTGCGCTGGTGCTGTGTTGACATTAAACAACAAACTAACCGCAGCCAACATAACAGCCAGTAAAGAGTTGGTAGCAATCTTTTGCGCAAGAAAGCACAAAGTTTTGTGCAACAATTGCAAACCACAACACAGCCTGGCTGCAAGTGATTAAATGACATTTCTATTTTTCTCGCGGCTTCCTTTCACTGACCACCAGTAGTGAAACTTTTTATAAATTGTGAAATTGCCATTTTACACATTAATGAAAAAACAGCGAGGGTGGAAAAATTGTGTAATGCTTAAACTTTCCGTTGTCCGGTGGCAACCTGTTGCTGTCGCTTGGTGTGCATATTGTTGCTGTTGTTGACCAATACACACACATACACACACATACACACAAGCAGCGTGAACGTGTTGAATGGGCAATGCTGTTAACCAACTGTACGCCGTCCAGTTTGAATGGAAAAGCGCTGAACTTTGACATTTCAGCAATAACGGTCCGTGGTTGTACAGTTGTTTACCTTTGGCTGCGATTGGCCATGGCTCAGCTTACGGTTAGCTGGAAGAGTTCGCTTGAGCGAACCAATGTAAGCAGACATTGAGTATATATATACTAGTGTCAATTTAATTAATAAATAATTTTCCGACAGCAGAACGATACGACGCACAAGATGTGCTGCTGACGTCCAAGCTGTGAAGCGTGCAACAGTTTGCAGAAGAAGTTATTTAAACAATTTATATGGAATCTTTATGTTTGGTTTGTTTTCTAACCATGAACGATTGTAGTGAATTTAATGTTGATTTTCGCCACTCATAACAAGAAACAAAAATACATGGAAAATTTTGTAGGCATCACTTTGAAAGGTCAACGATTTTTTTACAAGTTTCAATTCCGAAAATATGCATTTCAATGAAATTGCTTGAACTTTGTAAGGTCTATTTTGGTCATAAATTATTGCATAAGTTAGTATCTCTAATAATCTGTGGCAAATGGTATACAAAGCAGCTTTTCAGTTTTTTGCTTTTTAGGGGTCTTAAAAGTATCAGAAATAAAAATGTTGAAACAAAAATTTGTTTCCTTATAATTTGTTTAAACTATTTTATATGGAAATATTTAGTAGCCGCTTTATGTAGGAATTGAATGTGACGAAACCTTTAACTCTTAAACTGGAAGGGGTCTGAGGTCAACCTTTTTCGAACTAAAACTATTCTACTCCTTCCTCCTACCACCATCGAGATCGTAAAAGTCAAATTGGTGACCTCAGCTCACTAGTGAGTAATGACGAGCTGAGAGTGGTTGCAGACGTGCGAACCTGTCAAGGAATGGTGAAGTGGCTTTTTGTTTTGTCTTTGAGCAGAATGAACTTCAGCCAGCTTGTTGGTTTAGTGACCAGACAACTTTATGTACCATGTACATGCAAAGAGAGTGTATTTTGCCTAATCTGTGTGGCGATATGATGAGCTGTCAGGCCATTTTTCTGTATCTCTCTTGATTTTGTGCAAAACAAATTTGAGGTTTTTGACTCTGTTAATCAAAAAATCAATTACTTTGTCTACTGATTTGTTTATATTTAAAACATATTAATAGATTTTATAGTTATGCGACTAAGTACACACTTCGTCAGCTTAAAATGGTTAAGAAATTTTGGGCTCAGCGAACTGCTGGCAAAATGTCGCAAAATAAAAAATAAATCTTTCACCTTTGACTTTTGATCTTCCAGCCCATGTAATGAAAACAATATGTAACTGGTTTCTTTGTAGATTCAGGAAAACAACTATAATCAAGGGTTTTTTATAGAAATATTTATTAGACCTTACAAAAATCTACTGAAATTTATATTAAACTTATATTAAACCTTTTTCAACTTTATTCCAAATTAACTATCTAACTTTTTCAAACTAACAGAACTAAACATTCGCCTATTTTTTCAATATCAACTTGATTTATTTTGGCTTTTAGATCAAAAAAAGTAATGAGTAATAATTAGTGATAGTAATACTGCACTATTATTTATATACATTAATACAAAACTAAGCAACTCATTAATACAAATTAATACAACTAAACAACAACAATAAAGTCACAAATTGTAAGTCCAATAGTGACAGTGAAGTATGAAAATAGCGGGAGCACAAATTAGTTCGGTCCGTTTTCAAAAGATGACTCTGGCTATTGTGATTGGTTCATAGTGAGAGTTGATTGCGGTGGTTCCAAGGTTCCGAAGAGGTTCGATATCTGTCAAAGATATTCATTTAATATCACTTTGTGTTTAAAAAAATCTTGTTTTATTTACTTTTTTTACTGTGTTGAATAGGTCCAACTTTGTGTTAACTAAGCAGCTTTTGCGAGAGGCGACATTTTTACTGGCGAATTTTTTTGCCTTTGAATCAGTCCAAAGGCAAAAAAATGGGTTATAACATTGGATTGTGACTGGGAATGAAAAATGGATATTCTACGACAACTCCAAAAAGAAACAAATACTGCGCTATGCCCGTTTATTCGTTGTTATCGACATCAACATCAACACCAAAGCCGAATATTCATACTTCTGAGGTCATGCTGTGGATCCGGTAGGACCAAATTGTGTTGTATACTGGCAATTCGTATATACTAGAATTAATTCATTTAAGGCGTGCATTACGAGAAGAACGGTGGGTATACGAGCAGAGATATGACAAAATTATTCCTTTACATGACACCGCTTGGCTCCATGTCGCAAAACTCGTAAACCAAATATTTGGAAAAACTCTGGTGGCATATTTTACCGCACACGCCGTATTTTGTGGACATTGCTCCTTCTGAGAAATTTTTTCAAAATGTTGGAAAACTGACTTAGAGATGGGAACAAGCAGTAACCAGCGATGAACCATACTTTCATTAATCTCTCTTTATTTTGTTTTGAAATAAATGCATTTTCATCCAAAAAAAAAGGTCCGAACTAATTTGTGCTCCCAATATTAAATTCAATGTTGGCATTTTTATATAATAACTACACCTCTCAAACTAAAAATTAAAACTGAATTAAACACAAAAACTAACTAAACAGATAACAAACTTTCACAAATATCAGTGAAGTGAATATTAAATTCAGTGTTGGTATTTTTTTGCATAAAATCCACTTTAAATTTCCGTCAGCAACAGTAGAGTATGTCAGCTCTTACTCGACCACTTTTTTTTTTTTTGCTTTAAGCCATTAACAGCAAAAACTTTTCATCAGTCCATGAGTCCACTTTATTCTATTCAATGACGCAAAAAAGATTTTATAAAACTACATGGCAACTATGGCAAACTCAATTAAAGTCGAGAACAGTCAACAATCAGGAGTGAGGCGCACAAACAAAAAAATATGGCATAATATTGGTCAGAAGGCAGGCCGGCGCGCGGCATAGCGGCTGTCGTTAACTTTAACGCATTCAACAAATTCATGTCATGCGGACGCCCACGCACACTCGAGCGCGCTGATGCGGTGCCATTGCGGTAGAACGCGGCTTACCGGGCCACCTACCGCTAGGCTCGGCACTCTTTGCGCTGCGCGATGCTTTACAACTATGTTACGGCAAGTATGTGCGGCACGAGTGTGTGTGAGTGCCTGTCACACACACACACACACATACACATTTGCATATGCTAACGCTTGTGCTAAAAATAGCAGCAGCAACGTTGGCCGCGACAGTCGCCTGTCGCTTGTGATTTGGGCGTTAAATGTTTTCGTTGCTGTGATTTAAGTTGTGAGAAAGCCGTGAATGGCGGCAGTTAGTTGGAATTGTGTAAATTCGCTGTGTAAATGAGTTGAGTAGACAACTTTTTTCTCTCAGAAACCAGCGTAAAAAATAAATAAGTAATAAAATGCTAAATATCACAAAATTACGCATTTATAATGCCGTGCAGAGCAACACAAATGTTGAGGCGGGTGTTGAGGAATTTCTTGGAAATTTTATGAATAAACGCCATATGTCGGTTGGTTCACAGAAAACACGCACACACGCACATCTACCACAGCGCGCTGGCATGTTGACACACCGCACAAAAATAGCACAGCTGGCAAGCACTGCACGCATACAAATGTAGGAAACGTCCTTTCACAGGATATTGACGACAGGCGCACAGGCGAGAGAGCACTTGTCTGCTATATCAACAAGTTGCTTGTTATTTGTCGTGTATTTGTTTTTGTACATGTTTGCACAACAATTTATGCAACAAAGCGCCACTCGCACAACAGTAACAACAAAAAACAACGAGATGAATGAGAACAACACTATTAAGCAGAAGTACATTGTATGGAGCAAAGCGAATACAGTGTTGCCTGGTTATGGAATGCCTGAAGAATGCGCGAAATGAAATCGAAATTGAACTGAGTTCTAAAACGATATCAAAAGGATACCTGAAACTTTAGTTGTATCGAAATTTTGCGGTTGTTGACAACTTATTTTATTTTATTTTATTATTTTATTTAATTTAATTTCATTTAATTTAATTTAATTTTATTTTATTTTATTTTACTTTATTTTATTTTATTTTATTTTATTTTATTTTATTTCATTTTATTTTTATTTCATTTCATTACATTTCTTCATTTCATTTCATTTTATTTTATTTTATTTTATTTTATTTTATTTTATTTTATTTTATTTTATTTTATCTTATTTTATTTCATTTTATCTTATTTTATTTTATTTGATTTGATTTTATATTATTTTAATTTATTTATTTTCTTATTTAATTTAATTTAATTTTATTTTGTTTTATTTGATTTTATTTGATTTGATTTCATTTGATTTGATTTGACTTGATTTGATTTGATTTGATTTGTTTTGATTTTATTTTATTTTATTTTATTTTATTTTATTTTATTTTATTTTATTTTATTTTTTTATGTGATTTGATTTTATTTGATTTTAATTTATGTTATTTTTTTTTTAAGATATTCTGTAAATAGTTTGATGTCAAACATGTTGATTTATTGAAGTTCAATTGTATTATTTGAAATTGTTTGTCTTTAAAAACATTCCCAATGCTGGGACAACTATTTTTCAATCATTCTTCTCAAAAGCGTTCGCTAAAAGATGTTTGGCTTTTTGCTTACATTTATGTTTTGGTTTTAATTTTGTTGTCTTTTCCGCGATTAGTTCATTCAACTGCATTTGATTTGTGTAAATACCATTTGAAACCATATCTGTAAACATTTTTTTACAAACAAATATTCCCCTTGCGTCATTGGTTTTATGTATGAAAGATTTAATTAATTTTTGTTATTTTAAACATCCCAATAATATTCCAAACGAAGTGTTTCGGTTTTCTTAATAACTTTAGGTAAAATCATTAAATTTCAAAGTTAGTGCATCTGTTTTAAAAATAAATTTTAAAATAAATATATTTATACATTTTATTGAAATGTGTAAGGACTCTCCGTCATGAATTCGATTCATCTGTATTGAAAACTCAAAATTCCTGCAAGCGTTGTGTCTATGAGCGGGAGACTACTGTAGCAAAACGTTTGAATACTGTTAAACTCTGAAATGAAGCACTTTCACAGCTATGCAAAATGTGTGCATGTGTGTGTGTGTGTGTGTGAGTGTGCGTGGGATTAGATGCTTGGGACCGAGTTGAAAGCGTGGCGCAAGTGTGTGGGTGCTTGAGAATCATTTACGCACCGACTAAGCAAATCTTTTTAATGCCAAACATGTGGCAACACACATAAGCTGCACAGCCACACAAAATGTTTGCCCAAGTCCATAGAAAATCTGACATTGAAAATAATTAACAAGCTGAGAGTAGCCACGAGTGGAGTTGATCACATAATTCAAAGAGTCTTTGATGACATCATTGTTTGCCTTGAAGTGACCTACAACCAAAACCACATACTTCACAACATGCAAGTTCGAAGGCGCACATCTACCCACATAAGTATTTAGTTAGTTATGCAGTAACTGAAATAGTTTCAATTGCTCCAGCACGCTGCGGGTGCCAGCGGAAACTACTTAACAGTGCGCAGCGGTTGACAAACATTTCGGCTTTGGTCTAGCTGGCAACATGATAATATTGAATTACTGGCGCACATGGAGCGAAAACGCCCACAGCAAGCGACAATAACGACTCGCATGTCCTGCGAAAACATTCCCACCACAACTGGCAATAGCAGCCAAAGTGGCAGAACAAACGCAAACAGCCGTAATAGAAAATAAAATTGATAACAAAATACATAATATCTGCACAGAAATATACATACAAACCTTCATACAAGTATGTTGTAAGGGTGTTGCGGGCTAAGCGTTGCATACAGAAAGGGAGTGAAGGCTGCAAGTAGCTAAATACGCCCACAAGTGATTGTGTTTGTTTTGTTTTAGCAATACGCGTACATACGCTTAATGTGTATACTTATATATGTAGGTATGTATGTTTTGTCATTGTTTGTTTTACATGGAAGCAGAAACAAGCTAAAACCATGCAGAACGAAAAAAAACTTTGATTTATTTTAAATTAACTTTTGCTTTTTCTACATTTCGTTCGTATTTACTTTGATTCGTTTATTTCGTGTATTTCGTTATTTGGTTTTTTGTTTTTCTAAATTTTCACAAAAGAGTTGGCCCTTTTTAATAGAATTTAATTTTGCATCTGTCTATGTAGCAATGCTTTTTAAATCCAGTATGGTGTGACCATATTTCCTATCTGAAAATTATACCACACTTTTGTACCAAAACAAGGATGGAACATATATATTTGTATTTTACGTGCGTTTGTACTTTAAAGAGGACGTTGTTGTTAATTCGACAATTGTTTTTAATTTGTTTTTTATTTTCTCAGAGCCTTCAACAAATAAATAAATCAAAAATATGGGGAAAAAATTGGAACATAGAGTAAAAAATATCAGTATCGATTAGATAAAAAATTTTCAGACTTGTTTTGATTTTGCCAAAGAAGCTGATTTATGAGGAAGTCCTGTTAGGATTTTTTTCAGACAGAGACTGCCTAACTAATAGACAACAAAGAAGTTTAATCCTAAGGAAGTCACTGTAACATTTTTGCTCACCAGAGACTGCCTCACAAATAGACAACAAAGAAGCTGATTCATGAGGAAGTCCTAGTACGATTTTTTCTCAGTCAGAGTCTGTCGAACAAATAGATGCCGAAAAAGCTGATTCATGAGGAAGTTCTATTAGGATTATTCTAATATATAGTCTCCCTAACAAATAAACGACGAAAAAGCTGATTCATGAGGAAGTCCTAGTAGGATTTTTTTCTCAGGCAGAGTCTGTCTAACAAATAGATGACGATAAAGCTGATTCATGAGGAAGTCCTAGTAGGATTTTTTTCTCAGTCAGAGTTTATCTAACAAATAGACAGACAACAAAGAAGCTGATTCAAACGAAAGTCCTTGTATGATTTTTCTTAGATTGAGGCTGTCTCACAAATAGACAACAAAGATGCTGATTCATGAAAAAGTTTCAGTAGGATTTTTCTTAGATAGAGTCTTTTCACAATTATACAACAGAGAAGCTGATTGTCCCGGTCCTACTTCGATGTGTCCCGGTTTTCCCTTAACCCTTTCAATACTGCGGATATATATATGTCCCAGATAACGTATTCGCTTTTAAAGTGCTGGGATGGGACTAAACAGTAGTCTGTAGTCTGTACTTCACAACACGTGTTTTGGTTAGCATAACCTAACTAATTCATACTTGGTATACGTTCAGAAGTGTAAGCGTGCTCTTTGTACATGAAAAAAAAAATCTGAAATTATGTAAACATGTTCTTTTACTTATTTACAGCACATTTAGTTCAATTATGCAGAAATATCTTCACTGGCCAAAAGTCGTATGTAAAGGGTTAAACCTCCTGGTTTAAAAATTTGATTGCAAATAAATTTACAAAAGTAAAATTTCAGAAATTTTGACTAGTTTTTAATTGTGGAGTAGTTGCATCTTCAGATAATTGAGCTTTTCGCTGGCAGTAATCGATATATTACATGCATTCCCTCTCTAATTAGCAACAGCTGTTTTTCATTTCATTCATTGTGTGATTGTTTTGTAATATTGTTTTTGTTTTATATGACAAAATATCGTTTTTTTAAGTTAGCTAATTTTTTCTGTTTGGTATGTGTACGAAATTCCACAAATGTCTGGGCACTCAAATTTAAGAGTAATCGCAAAAGGACATATTCACATTGGAGGTATATATATATATATAAACATACGTATGTATTCTATTTCTCACACAAGTTAACCGCTGCAAATGGGATAAAGTGGCTGTCCAAATGAGATGAATATTGAAAATAAAGTAGAAATACCTTCAGACTTGTTCTCACTTTAGTCGAAATGTGCTTATAGAGTTGCACATTTAAAGTGCAACAAATGGTAGATTTGGTACAAATATTATAAGACAACTGTTGATGGTTTAATGGACCCATCAATAGGAACAGAATGAAGGTAATTTTATCGAATGTTATTAGAAATTTTCATGAAGGGAAACACTTATTTATTAAGTTAGAAAGAAAATAAACAAGTTATAAAATTGAAACAAACGAAGGATACAAGAAGTAGGTAAATAAGTTGTCTGCTGCCTTTCAATTTATTTTACAAAGAATTTAAAATAAATTATTAACCACAATGTCCTTTGACCATTGAATAAATCATAGTTAAGATGAAAAGAAAATTCAAAATCCTTGTGCCCACGCAGTGCAAAATATTCAAATACTTAAAGTCTTGCTTTACCTAAGACTAATGTTCAATTTATTGAAATTCGTTTGAAGTGGGCAGATTATGCAATCAATGCGGCATAGATAAATCGCTGCTAATGCCGCCTAAGAACATTCAAATCGAAACGGAGTGGAAATAAATTTCAAAAACTCAACCGCACAGCAAATGAAAAATGCCAACGGCCAGCAAGTGGGGCGTAGTTGGAGGAAATAAATGAAAATCTCGCCGGTCAAACGACCAATCAACAACTCGCTTCGCCGCACCGCACCAACACTACAACAACAAAAATGCAAAAGCATTACCAACACACAGACATCAGCGAAATGCTGCAGCAGATAAGTCAACAACGGAGCTAAAAATAGACGCAGCCGTTTGCTTGCGCCATCGTCAGCATCAGCGCCAACTTCAACGCCAACACTACTTTCGTGCAAAGTACAAAGCCAACAAAAGCCAGCTAACTAAAATAACTAAAGACGCTGGCAAGTGGTTGTAGCACAATGGCAGCAACAATAAAAACAACAACAACAACATCTATTGCTGGTATATGGCACCATTATATATAGGCCACTGTATGTGAAAAATGTAAATTGTTTAACAAAAAACCTCAAAAAAAAACAATGACAAATAAAAAACATGACAATAAAAAGCCACAAACAACTGGAAAGTGAAACAAATTTGAAACAGAGCAAACGCTTTAAAGGAATCACTAGGAAGAAGAGACAGATTTCGGTTGGTCTCAGATAACTGATTCGCTGGGCTGGTGGGTAACGCCCTTTTTCCTTTTTTGGTGCCCGTTGCTCGTTGTTTGGTTATTTGGCTCATTCAGTTTAGGCTAAATATAGAATCATATATGCAGACAGCGAATAAAGTTAACGAACGAAAACGAACCAGATGGATGCAACTGTATCGGGTTCTCTTTGAACCAGGTCAGTGCCATTTGCACCTTTGCAGCAGCATCATTGGCGGTATTCACTATGACCAAAAAACCCATTTGTCATAATCTGCTTTTGGGACCCTTTGACCCAGAATTTCATTTACTCTGGCAAAAGTAAATAGAAATCAGTTAATCTTCTTACTTAGCTAATCTTCTGAGGCACCGTTAGGAGGACGTTTACCAGCTCAATTTACAAGCAAGGGGCAATTACCATAAATGGTGAATGCCACCATTTTGTGGCCGAAGTGAATGAACGCTCGCTGACTCGATGACAGCTATAAATTGTTGAAGCCACACCAACATCACACTTCCATGCAACGCAACGCCAAGGATATACAATTACATATAAAAAAAACAACAACAACAACCACATCAACACCAACACCACCCAATCAGCCTTTGCGTACGTGCGCCAGCTATGCGCTTCAACTCTACAAAAGCTTTGCTTTGATACATAAAATATTTGCTTGTTGTTGTTGTTGCAGCGCCAACAGTTGCCACTGTTGCTCTTTTTTACAAGTTGTTGTTGCAGCAGTGCTGTTTAACACCTACGCGCCTTTCATTCATGCAAGAAAACACACAAACTGCGACGCCAAGTGTTGCCACACTTGCTGGCAAAATGGAACGCGGCCGGGAGTGCCAGCGGAAATGGCACACTCATCATTGGCGCCGGCACAGCGGCGTTAGCCAAAAACTAGAACAAAACCCGAAGAAAAAGTTTATAAAACACGCACCAAAGCGAAAGCAAAATAACCAAAAAGAATGGCGAGAAATAAAGTGAAAACTCTGAGCGGAAATTCGGTAAGTAAGCGTCGAGCAAGGATACGCAGCCAAATACTATATATAAGTGAATTGGTGTAGGCGTACGAAGTTGTTTGTACTTCCATATGCAGAGCGCACAACTATGTAAGTTAACCCGACGACGTCGCAGCCCGCCGCCACAACTTAAACCAGCGACTCTGCAGCCCGCTACATCGTTGCGCAAGCAAACAACGCTGCTGTCGTCGTCGCCAGCGCAGGCCACCGACCCAGCTACTTCGCGGTAGCTGCCGTCAGCGGATTCAAACAATGCTGCTGGCCATCGATCGTTCGATTCTTGCACGGGTTGCAAGATCAGCGAATCGTGGACATTGCTGCTGATGGTCGATCGATCGTTCGAGTCTTGCACGAGCTGCAAGATCAGCGAAACGATACGGCGCGCACGGAGTAGGGCTTTAGGGTAGGCTTAAGAATTGGTGTCAGTTAGTTCACTAAGGTAGCTAAATAAGAACGGAGCTAAGCTCCAGGGAAAGTAAAAATAAAGTAACTTGTATTTACTACTTGAAATATGAATACTTGAAATAAAATAACTGGCGCCCAACGTGGGGCCAGGGTGATAAGTTGGTGCATAACAACACGTGAAACGCGCATCTGGATCTGATAATTCTTCAATTGCATTCAACAAAACGGCAGCCAAACGTTTGCGAAACTCTTGAGCCGCCTACCTGAACGCAACACTTCCCAGTATCGTCGCAACGCCGTGCGGAAGCCCAGCAATCATCACTGGTCCCGGAACCCCAAAAGTAGACCGAGGAAAGCGCAGGCCGCGCCGCTCATCTACTCGGAGAGGAGCAAGAACCTACGTGCGGAGGAAAGAGGCCCCCCAGTAGCCTAAAAGGAAGAAAAGGAGACGAAACCCGTCAGCCGCCTCGCCGGAATGTCTTTGTGGATTCTCTTGTAAGTTAAGGAAATTAGTGTAATTAGTGCAGGTTAAGAAAACGTGAACAAAAGTGTTAGAAAAATCAAGAATTTTAATTGTTTAAAGAAAATTTTAACTAAAAAAGGTGTAAACAAAAACAAAAAGAAAAGTTGTAATTTTGAGATAAAATTGAAAATAAGAAATTTAATTTAATTAAGTTGAGTATAAGTTGTATAAGAATCAATAATTACCAATAGTAACCATAGCAAAGGGAAAATATAAAACAAACGTAAAAGCATAACAAATTATAACTGAAGTTGTGATACCACAACTTATAATCGCACCTAGCTCCGAGATTCCTACGGGACCCTCCGGAAGCAGAAAGGACCCTCACCAAGATGCCAAACCCCACTCCCGATTAAGAAGAATTAATAGAAAAAAATAAAATTAGAAATTACTAAAGCAGAGATATTAGCAATATTGTTAGAGATCTGAAACAACTGGAGACAGAAGAAATGCCATTTAAAAATGCAGAAGAAGCATTAGAAATTTCTAACGTAAATATACTTAGCAGGGATATGACCATTTTGTACTTGGTAAAAATACCATTAACTATAAGAGAAACTTTCCAAAAAATTATTATAAGACCCGTAATAAAAGCTAAAAAAGCTATAATTAATGTTGAATACAACAAAATATTAAAAGGGAATAATGGAATGTACGGAATAAAGAACAGCTGCGGGAGCTATAAGCGAATTGAAATTTGTAAACAGGACCAAATAATTAATATAGACAATAATACTTGTATACCTAGGATTATTAACGGTTTAAACGCAACTTGCACCATCAGCAACGGACACCACATGCCGCAGATAGAAGAATTACAACCTGGTGTATTACTACTCAATAGCTTCGATGGAGAAATTGACGCAGATGCAACAATCCAAAAAATTAAGGGAACTCAGCTCATCAAATTTTGCAACACGACATTGAAAATTCCAGAATTTGATGAAAACCATGAAAACTATTTTTGAGTATTTTGGTAGAGATAGCACCTTTTTGACGGGATCATCGGCCTCGACTTGCTAACGCGAGTGAGTGCCACAATCTGTCTGAAGAATAAAGAGATACATTCCGACTCTGGATCAGAACCGATCCAGTTTTACAAATGCGAAAATGTTAACTTTACAAAAGTTGACGATATTTCAGTCCCTCCATCAGTAAGGGCTGACTTTCAAAGTATGTCGCCACCATTCGGACCGAAGTGAGCGAACAAATTGAAGGAAATGCTGACGTCGGAGGACGTTATGTTACAGTACCCTGATTTCAAGAGGCCGTTCGATCTAACGACGGACGCTTCCTCGTAGGGTCTTGGGGCTGTCCTATCACAAGATGGGAGGCCAATCACAATAATGTTGTGAATCCGACACT
Organism: Melieria crassipennis; assembly: GCA_963668005.1. Taxonomy (NCBI): domain Eukaryota; kingdom Metazoa; phylum Arthropoda; class Insecta; order Diptera; family Ulidiidae; genus Melieria; species Melieria crassipennis. The sequence continues at coordinate 20,088,195 of OY764961.1, forward strand.
TCTTATAAAAGGGAGGGTGGTCCATAAGGACAACCTTAGGTAGGAACCTCGTCACAGTTATTCACATGCCAATGATTGAGGACGGACCCATTAATCTTGCACTTGCAGGTCATTGCTCCTCTTGCTCTTTGCCGCGATGACGGCAGGTTACCAACTAACTAACTACACCCAATCCGATCGAACAGGTAAAATTCGCTCAGGCGCAGCACATTGATTCAAACAACAGACAGGTAGTCATTAATACAAGAACTCAAGAGCGAATAAATAAACTTACTGAGACTGTCAACTCTCTCCTTGGGGAGGCCAAGATGAAGCAAATTGACACTGCTCACCTCTATGAGGTTGCCTTGGCCAGAAATAGAAATCCTAGATGATTCGGACATAAAGCTAGTGGTTAACGAACAGCTCACAAGTGTCAGTGTAGCGGAAGTTATAGAAGTATCTAGTATTAAGATTTTGCAGAACTGATGTTTCTACAAAGTATCCTAGACCTAAGCTTAGTTGTAAGAAGGTTAGCATTTTTTATAAAGTATCCTAGACCTAAGCTTAGTTGTAAGAAAGTTAGCATTCTCCCGATTGTGCACAATGGAATGGTCCTGTCTCTTCCGGATGGTAGCATCGTGGTCGACTGTAGCGAACGGACGGTGGCTGTCGTTGAGTGCGTCCCAACAACTACGTCGACCTTCTCCAAAGAAGCAACTGACTCTACTTGCGCTCTTCAATTGTTCTCCGGCGGCTTGGCGCATTGCAAAACTCGTCCTAATCATCTATACCCATTAGTTGTCATGGACGACGGTATTATTGCAATCCATGATGATACTGTCAGGGTGCAACAGACGGGTGGTGTTGAAAGAACTGCTACCGGCACCTATCTCCTGACATTTGAGGGAGAAGTCCAACTCAACGGCACCACGTATGTCAACCGGAAAGGAGTTCCGATGCGTCAACCTATTACGGCTGCGCTCCCCCTGCTAAACATAACTGGCCATCAGGACATCTTGAGTCTGCCTCTCCTGCACCGAATGAACATGGAGAACCTGCATTTTATTGGCGAAATGAAGCAAAAATTGGTGACACACCCTCTGGTGGCTTGTTGCTTAACCTCTATCCTCTTCATTGCTTGCTACGCAATCTTGGTAATAAAGCGGCGCCGAAAGAAGAGAAGCAGGAAAATCGAGCTCCGTGCGGTCATAGGAAATTTGGCCAAGACCGAGGGCGGCCTTGATCTAAGCAAGGGAGGAGTTAACCCGACGACGTCGCAGCCCGCCGCCACAACTTAAACCAGCGACTCTGCAGCCCGCTACATCGTTGCGCAAGCAAACAACGCTGCTGTCGTCGTCGCCAGCGCAGGCCACCGACCCAGCTACTTCGCGGTAGCTGCCGTCAGCGGATTCAAACAATGCTGCTGGCCATCGATCGTTCGATTCTTGCACGGGTTGCAAGATCAGCGAATCGTGGACATTGCTGCTGATGGTCGATCGATCGTTCGAGTCTTGCACGAGCTGCAAGATCAGCGAAACGATACGGCGCGCACGGAGTAGGGCTTTAGGGTAGGCTTAAGAATTGGTGTCAGTTAGTTCACTAAGGTAGCTAAATAAGAACGGAGCTAAGCTCCAGGGAAAGTAAAAATAAAGTAACTTGTATTTACTACTTGAAATATGAATACTTGAAATAAAATAACTTGTACAGGCACCATGTACCGGCATCGAAGTCATGTGCGGCTGTGTGCGGGTGAAGTCCTGCACACAAAAATTGCATTTATTACGCATGAAATAAATGGCCAAAACTGAAGTTGATTCATTTCGCTTGGGTGCGACAGCTGCGTCAAAGGCAGCCAGCCGAAATGCCAATGTTGCCTGTGCGGGAATCGGCAATTTGCGAATGGATGGGCTGAAGTCATGAGACTATGCGCGCTCAAAGGACGTGGCAATTTTAAACTTAATTTCATTTTAATGGAGACCTAAATAAGCAAGCCGATGCAAGTCAGTTTATGTAGAAGGTTTATCTTCGGAAGAGTTAAATTTGTGCTAGAAGTTACACAAGGAATAGTACTTGAAGGGGATATGAAGTGAAATTTAAAGGAAAGTCTAAAAAATTAAAAAAATATTAAATTTTTATGTTTAGTTTTTGAATTACAACTCTAGTAATGTTTATGGTAGTTTAACCCTAATTCCCAGAATTTTAAAAGTAACGTAGGTATACCCAGAAGTGAGACTGTCAGGCTTTTATGAGCTAAATTACTGAAAACATTTGTTTAAAAAGTACAAAAACTGTATAAAATGTAAAATTTATAAATGCAATATAATTCTAACATTCCATTAGAAGATTACATAAAATAATGGAATCGAAAATCTTTTGGATTTATGACCATTGGAAATCTTTTGTGAGTCTGTGAGGCTCATTTCTGGGAATTAGGGTTAAGTAGTTCAAAACTTGCAGAATGAAACTCTCAAAGGAAATGGCTACTGTGTGCCGCAATGATCGAAGTATTCTGTGGCATGGTCAATGGCGAAGACAGGGTGGAGGAGGGAGAGTCCAAAGCTCTCTGGTGAAAAATATGGTTTCAAAGGGTATTGGGTTCAAAAGTTGTATGCAAACACCCTTCCAACCAAAAAAAAAAAGATCCTGTATGCACCACTGCTCTCTTTGGTATAACCGATTTCACACTGACAGAGTGTGGATTGAGATTAAAACTACATATAGAGCAATTAATGAATATTAACAAATATTAACGGCAGGCCGTAACCCGATAACGGGTTGTTATGGCCAGTTAAGTAAGTAAGTAAGTAAGTAACACTAGAAAAACCAGAAGTAATTTTGACGCTTTTTCATTTTTAAATATCTGCATTTTCTTAACTATTTCGATCAACTTTTGCTTTGATGACTTTTATTTTTTAATCGGTTTCTACAATTAGTTCCACCATTAGGGTTCTACAATCATAATTAATCAAATCCGATGTGTACATACTTTTCGAGATATCAGCCGAACTTGCGGTCTTTCTAGTGTTAATTGTAACGACGTGCGTTGAATAGATTTGCCTAAAAGATTGCTAACTAACTTTCGTAAACAAGCCTATTTACTCTTTCGCCACAATCAGGACATTGTTGTTTGTTGTATTCAATACATAGAGCAACTGGTCTGGGAGATGGTTTTCGACCAACAACAACAAAATACATTTGTTCTGAATTACCCACTGTTTGCTTTTTTGCTACATCAAGCCTCTTGAGTACATTTTTTGAAGCTAATTTGCTACTTTGTCACATCAAAAATTTAAAACTCCGATTTCTCTAAAACTTTTTGGTTTATTTATGTATAGCCTTTTAAACTTTTAAACTCAATTGAATTTCAATTTAAATGTTTTGAGTAATTAAAAAATCTCTTTTGGTAGCTCTTTAGCAAAATTTCTACATTGTTGAAAAGGATGTTCAGTAACTGGTTTGCTATTCAGACATTCAGCTCATTTGCCAGACCCCTAATACTTATTTTCTAAAAATTCTAAAAATATCTAAAAATCTTATTACAAATCAATATTTTGAAAAACAACTATTGGCGTTCAATGCTTCTTGTGACAAAAAATGCGAATTTTTTAAAATGATAAAAAAAATCTTAGTCCTTAACTTTCAACTTGCACTGTTCAGCTGCTTTTCTTTATATCTCCCGCTCCCTTAAACTCGTATACAATATTTTTAAATAACCTAACCTATAAATAGCTGCACATTGATTATGTTGCAGTGATTAAATTGAAAGATATTTAACACATTCGTTGGCATCCCATTAGTCCATTGAATGTGAATGCAAAGTTCAGTAAAATTAGCAACAAACATCAAAATAATCCTTTATGTAATTCCATAGAAATATTTTTAAAAGGAAAACTCAATAACATTTAAGAGAATACAATAAAATTGTTCTTATACCAATACGCGTAGGACTTCTAACTCAGTTATTGTGAAATCGAATAGGAAATGCGTGGTGTTGTAGAAAAAAGGAAAATTCGCTGCATTGTCACTGAAATCCAACCAAAGTTGCATAACAACATTGTGGAAATTTGAATACTGGTTAAATGAAAATGTGAATAAGAACAAAAATAGTCTTGTAAAGCAGTCTTATGACATTGTGGTAGGGAATGGCTTTTTAATTGTTTATATTTATTTGCACAATTTTGCATTTACGATTTCTAAATTTATTATTATTATTATTATTATTATTATAATATTTTTATTATTTTTATTATATTAATTTTTTAATGTTAGAACAATTTAAAAAAAAATTAACTAAATAATTTTTTCTTAAGAATTTTTCAGTTTGTTTTGGAATCTTAAAGTTTTTTTAACTAATTATATTGACATTTTTTTTGTGAAAAGAATATTAATGGAAAATTTTGTTATAGTTCACTTAGTTTTTTTTATCATAGTTTTATTTGAAAACTTTAGAGCCCAAACTTCACAGTTTGTTAAATAATTTTCTTATTAGAATTCCTTGATATGGCTGTATGAAAATGAAAAGCTCCAGTAAAAAAGGTATTCAGCGTGGCAGTTGGAGGTCGACGGCCAAGAGGGAAACTGTGTCTTCGGTGGAAGGACAAAGTTGAGGACGCCCTATCAACTCTTTGTATGACCAACTGGAGAAGACGCGTCAAAGCAGAGGCGCCTGAAAAGAACTTTACCCAGTAACGGTAGTAACGGGTTGTTATGACCAGCTAAGCAATTAAGTAAGTAAAATGGCTGTCTGTAGTGCAGAATGGGCCCCAGGACACACTTAGACATTTGAGGACGCCAGTATCGGTGCCACAAAAAGTAATCAGGGGCCGTTCTTTTAGTCTTTCAGTTGGAGGTTGAGTTCAAGCTAATCAGAATACAGTCCGATCTTCAGCAGATTCCGTATACAGGGTGGTGCAAAAGTTGTCACCCAGTGTTCTTTGGCTCTAATTTGTCTATGAATGAATAAATGAATGAATGAATGAATAAATGAATGAAAGAATGTCAAAGCAAAATTTACTTTTGCCGCCATTTTCAAAAGTTATAGCATCTGCCGATAAGGTGATGACTTTGCGCCATCCTGTAATTATTGATCTGAGGTCAGGGGAAAAATTAGTACTTGGCAGTTCAACAACAACAAAAAGTTCATCATTTAACGTATTTAGTTTGCAATTTTGCTCTAAAAACTTTACAGCAACTCTCTCACAATTATTGAATTAAAACATTTTAATCTACTGGACTTTGTACTTACTTCTTAATTTTACACTACTAACATTGTTCCTTTTCAATAAAGCTTTTCCAAAACTCTGCAGCAATGCTTTTATTACACTTGCAATAACTTAATTAATTTAATTAATAAATTTGTTGCTCTTAAAATGTTTTTCTCCTAAATTTAGATTTTTTTAAATTTACCACTTACTGAACAGTAATCAAGGCAGCGTAAATTAATAAAAAAATATTACACAAACTGCATTAATAAATTCATAGCCAAACACATTAAGCCAAGCTGTGGGAATTTGTACATAAATCCGTTGCGTTGCAACAAATAAAAACTACAATTATAATTACAATAGCAACAATATCAATTAGAAGTATAAAAGCCATCTAGAGGTGTGTGCAATGGTTTGTTACGGTAAATAAATAATTTACTTAGCGCTTGTACGGACCGCACTGGGTGCGTGCAATTGAGTGTTGCTCATACGCCCCGCGGGCCGACACACGCATTTATTATTACAATACCAACTCGCACCCAGTGTATGGTTTAGTTTTTCCGGGAACAAGGCTGCGCTTCTGGGAATTCAGACTGTTGTGCTTTCAGTTAGTTGGAAAATTAAGCCAAGAATTCAAGGAGACACGCGCACATACAACTCGGCCCATGGATTTTGGGCATTTAGTTTGCTTTTATTTGTATGCTAAATAACACAGCCTCGCACTATGCTGACGTCATAGCCACATTCATTCATACTTTGCTGTGCGTCCTGTGCGCCGCTGTGCCGCTGTGCCGCCAGCATCGCTTTCATTCATAGACGCCAAACTACTGGCGGCGACGGCCGGCAGCGCCTGTTTGTTTATTCATTCATTCATTCATTCATTTATTCCTTCAGTCGTGCACTGATTACAGCGCGCATTGATTCATGAAATTGCACACGGACCGTCGCTCAAGTCAAGCGTGGCCAGAATGCTCAACTTTGATTTAAAATTGGGGAAAAAGTGTGCCGCAACGAAAGTTGGCAGCAACAAAAAAGCAGTGCGTATAAAATACTGCTCTGCCCGAGCGAAATTCTTTGCCATTGGCGTTAGATGGCGTTTAAAAGCGACACACACAGACTGCAGCATGAAAAATTGTTCACCAACAACAAACTAAACGGCAACAAAAGCCCCGTGCACCTTTGACCTTTTAGCTGAAAACGGTCTCAGCCACAGCAGCTGCTGCGGCCGCGCCCATATCTACGCAGCACGCCCACTATCTCAAACATTTGCAGCAAAAACTTTTTGATGGTGTTGGCGCAATTTTTTTGCTTGGTTGGTCTCATTTACATGCAAACAACCCACGCAATCTTCAGCTCAATGCCGCAAAAGCGGCCGTCCCCACGACCAGTCACATGACTTACCCTTTGTCATCATGTTGTGATTGTTGTTGTTGTTGTTCTTGTTGTTGCCGCTGGCCGCATTCATATTGGAGGTGACTTCCGAATTTTGCACGAGCACAGATGTGGGCACCGATTCAACAGTTGCAACCAGCACCAGCAGCCACAATATGGCAGCCGCTTTGGAATCGGCGCCGCCTATTAGCCGCTTGCAGTTGGCCATTATCGTGTTCTGAATGTTGTTGTTGTGAAATGTGAAACTAGCGCAAATTTCTTGCACTTTCTTCTAGCGGCGTGAAAATTTACACTTTCTCGCTCAACACTTCACTGCTGTTCGTTGTTAATATTCAAATTAATAACTGTTGGGTTGGCTGATAGCTGTTGTAATGTTGCTTATGCTGCTGTTGCTGCTCCCAGTGGCGTTGTCGACTGCTCCGGCGTTCTGAATGAACTGTTGGCCATCGTGCTGGCGCAACAGTTTTTATTGAATTGGCCTCGTTTTGGCAGCCGTCATCGTTGCTGCAGTTGCCACACGAAGCGCGCTCGCCAAATAGACAACAACGAAAGCCCTTCGACAGCGGTCGGAATCCCGGTCCGCTTGCCGCCCACAAGCCGCGCCGACAATCTGCAGGCAGCCGTGTCGCGTCTACGTCATTGATAAGAATTTATTCGCAGCACGTATAGCGGCAACGTTGCAGCCGCTTAGTAGCCAAACGACCGACCCAAAATGCTTGCGTAGTTGCGGCCCCATGCGCGAAAGGACATGCGCACTGCGGGCGCCAATGTCGCAGCGGAGCTTTTGCTTTGGCCGTTGACTCGTGGTCGCTGGCTTATCAAAGCATGAATGAATGCCAGCAGCTGCGTGCTTCGACTACAGCTGCTGCAGCGAGTGCCACAACCAAATAGCGATGGCGCATTCAGTTTGTGACTAATTTCAGCAGAGCCCTTCAAACTTTTATGCCTTTGGATTCGCAATACAAATCAAAAGCTTGGCCTGATAAACTTTTCTATTTAACACAAGAATAACTTAATAATTTTTTTTATAATTTTCGTTAACTTAGTCGTTAATTACTTTGCATTGAAACATCACAACAGGACCAATAAAATTTCACATTCAGAATGCTATTTGGGCTTATATAGTGGCGATTTTATTTTACTACTTCATTCTACTTGGTATCATTATATGCATTACATTTGTAATATTGCACAAATCGCATGCGTTGCTTTATTTTATACATTTATTTAATAAGTTTCTTCTTTGTTTTCGTTCATATTTCAGTTAATAAAAGAGCTGCTCGGGCCGCTAAGCCGTCGTACTGCCTACAAGCCGCACTTGTTACAATGGCGCCAAGTGGCATCAGTACGTTTTGCCCAATACTTTGCATTTTCATCTTACAATTAAGGGAAATTTATGATTATATTTTGTTGCAAATTCGCTGCAAAAAGGCTTCAAATTGCACGTGAATATTTGGGAAAGGGGAGGGCGGGCAGTCTCCATTATAAAAAGTGTCAAAAACGGAACGTTTATGTTAGGGACTGGGTCACAACATATGATTGCATAGTGGCTTAACGCATAAAACTTGCAGTGGCTTACATAAAAGTTAAGGGAAGACGCGCACGATTTTAAGGAAACAGTTATAGCGAAATTAACTTCAGCTCTAGCGTTCAAAAGATGATTTTAAATAATTTTAGTTTTGCACGAAAGTTAACGTGCGTGCTTCGTAGCATAACATTCTATGAGATTTCACAAAAAGTACAAATGAAATAAAGCAAATCGATTGCAATTACACCATTCAATTTTCATGCTGCAGTAGGTCAAAGAATTTCTCATTTTCATTTCCTTTTTAACACATAACAATGGATTTCGTTTTAAAATAATTACTCTTAACATTATTAATAACGCAGATTATTCTTTTTACAAAATAAAAACAAACGTCCACATCATTCAAAACCGTGCAAACGCAAAACAAAGCTGTGGCAACTAAAAATTTATTACGTCAATTTTGCACCGTCCAGTGTCTGCACAATGTGCTTCGAGACAATTGCCGTCGCCTCGCTGGCATTCGGTATCAGAAACCGGTCCATGTCCGTAATGAGCAGGCCGTCGCCATCGGGAAAGCCGTACTTGAATGTAATGAGGTCGCGATGGCGCTTTTTGGCTGTGATCTTCACGATGCTAGCCAGTGGGCGTCGCACTATTACCTGCGCCTGCCCACGGCCCAGCTCACGCAGCACAACCAAATGCGTGGCGGTGATGATCAGATGACTGTCGTACATGTAGCCGTTCATGTGCACCTCCTGGCACTTGAAGGCGTTGATAATGTCCGGCGATCTTAAGTACTGATTTAGATTGACAATTTCCTTGGCGTCGCCGGGCAACTTGGAGCCGGGCGTGTCCTTCAGTTCGGTGTTGTCGTACTGATCCTCGTTTTCGTCGTCAATGCTGAAGACGGGCGCCACATTGCGATAGCGCTTGCCATTGCGCTCTGCGGCAGACACATGTCGATCCAGCACCGCTCCCGACTGACCGTTTACGCCGTTACCAAGCGCATGCTGTCCGTTTCCGGCCACGCCTGCGCCATTCGACGGGTTCGCTATGATGTCGAAGAGTTTGCCCTTAACCTCGGCGGACTTCAGCTTCATGACGGCGGAGAAGCGACTAAACAGATCCGACGATGGACGCTGCGAGTCACGTTTACCCTGCTGCAAAAGCATAAATTACACTAACTGGATGTGATAGGGCAAATGTTTGGACAGAAACCTGTTGAGCATTGGCGGCGCGACCAGTGTTGCGCAGCTCCACGTGGTTCTTGGCGCACAGAATGCACTTCTTCACATCGTGATCCTCCAGGCAGTCGGCCATGTGATCACCGAAGTAGTCGTGAATGGCCATGTAGCCACCTGTCAGCAGCGAAACGAACTGCGTGTTCTTCTGCAGGAACGAGGCAACCACCATGTGCGTGTACTGGTCTTCCTCCATACGGCCACTGCCCATGAAGCACAGATGTTCGCCGCCCGCGTTCGAATTCGCCTCGATAGCTTGGCGCTGTGCATTCAGCAGACCCTGGACGGCGGTAGCAAAGGCGACCGGCTCTTGCAGCATCAAGTTGCAGTCGAGGTGAAAGGCAGTTGACAAATGGCCGGCGTTGTACTGTTCCGCCGGGCGACAATCAACCAAAAAGAAACGCACTGTGTCGGGCGGGCACAGTTCCATGGACGAATTCTCCACCAGCTCGTAGACGGAGACAGGAAGACACAGTGCCTGCCAGATAATCGCAGAAAGCAAAAACAATATAGCAGAGATGACAAGGCTGCAATCCGTTTTCACTTACCTGCGACACGGTGCACGATTCGCGCGGATTCTTTTCGCTCTGTGAACCGTAGAGCGCTTTCAGAAAGTCTGTCTTAAACGAACTGGGCGTCTTCAGTGCATAGTATTGCGCTAGGGAGCAAAAGTCCACTACGTCATCCGCTTCCAGTGCACATGGCATATTCGACAGAAACTTGATGATGTCGTCCCGCGGAGCATCCTTCATGCCCAGTATTTGCTCGCGTCCGTTTATCAGTATAATCAACCCCAGAAAGAAGACCATAAAGGGGTCGGCATGCTGAAAGTACAGATCCCACATGGACAGTATCACGGACAGGCTGCAGCTGGAGGCGAACAGACACTGGAACCACTGCATCGAATACAGATCGGGTGTGATTTTCTTCGTGTCCAACATGCTGCACAGCTCCGGATCGTGATACAGGATCAGCAATCGGAACACGTGAAAAACGTTGCCCTTGGGGCGACAGCCCTTCGGTATGTACGTGTCGCGTATGGCCTCGAACAGGTTGTACGTGTCGGAACGGTTCAACTTGAGTGCAAGAAGCGGCAGCAACAATTCAATCCAGCCGTTTTCACGTTCGTACTGCAGGTTGCGATTTTTGCAGTAGAACGTCAGTATGGACTCGAGATCGGACAGCACGGACACCTTGTCCTCGTCGTCGTTGCCGATGCGATCGACCACTAGCTGGCAGTCGTTGCGCAGCGCACTCTGAAAGGGCAGATCGTAGATTTCGTTGAAGAGCGACATCTGGTCGCTCTTGTGGCGCACGTCCAGGCACACCTGCCACACGTCGGGCCGTAACGTCTCCGGGGTGGCTTTGCCGCGGCAAATGGCATAAATGTCGTTCACATTGCAGTCGTCTAGTAGTGCCGACTCCAGCTCGATGAGCCTGCAAGGGAAACGAGCCAATGTTAGTTGGGCTTGTAGAATGGCAAAGAAAAATACATAAACTAGTCACAAATAATTGATAAATAGTAATGAATAATAGGCGCTACATACATATGCACAAACGCTGATAAGCTGATGAAATGGTGTTCAAACGTAGCGAAGCAAAAAAGATGAATCAAACTAAACAAAAACCACCAATGCTGAGAGATTACAGCGGCGCATAGTGACTCGAAACCGTACGGAAAATGGTTAAATTTTGTTAGGATGAAGAAAAGGTTGATGTATTTGGGATATTGCAATTTTTTTTTGTTTTTTTGTGATAGTATTATAATTTTTAGGGAACATTCTCAACCTCAACAACTAAAATTTAAGGCATTTCAGACTTTTAAATGCTTAAATCTCCATAATTTTTTGTTTATTAATTCCCTTTAAAGTTCCCGATTTTCAAAAAAAATATATATTTGTAAGCAATTATCAACAGTACGCATATCGCAATTTCTTTCGATGTTTTACTGACTTTTACCGTAAAAAAAGTTAAAATATTTTGCAGAAAACCATTTCGGTTTCTCCCCCACTGTGCACTAGAGGTGGCCGACAGCAATTTACACAGATAACGTTTATGCCAGCAAGTGAAAATGTTGTCAACACTTCACCGTGAAAATCGGTTCAGCAAAAGAACAAAAACAATAATAACAAGAACAACAAAACAAATGACACGTAAGTAGCGCATTACACCGCAGTGACAAACTTTTCCAACCCAAAACACCAACGCAGCCAGACTGAAATCGCAAAATCACACGCAGCAGCCAAATGCCGTACAGCAACAAACATTCAACATTAATTTACATACCACAAATTATCATCCATTTTGATCACGAAATAGTGTTTTCTGTTGAAATCGCAAGAACAGTCGAGGCAGTCAGAGCCCCCGTCCACCGCACCTACTTCCGAGCAAACAGCTTACACTTACTGCTCGTTCCTACCAATTCCACCTTTCTTCGCTATAACCTTCGTCGTAGCCCTTTTTGCAACGTTTGCTAGCTAGTCGGCTATTATTAATATTTGCATTATTTTTGCGCCACGACGAGCAGTTCAAGTCCGCTTGGCTGCTTAGATTTTTAACGTTTTTCGCTGTTTGAATACTGTTGAATTTTTAACTTTCGAAAGCCACTAAATTTTCTTATTTTCTCATAACTTTTTTTTCTGCAGCTCTTTTCAGTTTATTTTGACGTTTACGTAGTTGTCAGTGAGTGAACTCAAAGCAGGGTTGCTTTGTGTTGTACCAATATCAAATTATTGGTTGCTTGTTTCAATTTGAGAAATTTTCTATTTGATAGATACAAAATTATTATAATTAAAGGTTATGTTGTCATATTTACGAGATTGTTACAATCTAAAGAGTGAGGTATTGAATAGTTTATTAATTATTTATTAATATATATTTTGTATAATTTTTTTATATATTGTATATATGTATATAAGTACAATGATTGATTCTGCAACAATAAATTCATATATATGTATTATGTAATTAAAATCATTCTTCATCACAAAAACAGGGGTTGTGCTTGGGTTTTCTAAATCTTAGCTGTGTTTAGTTATATGGTAAACTTAATAAATGTTGACTTGATTATGGATTTTGTAAATTAACTCAACGATCGTTGGCGACCTCACTGTACATTTTAAGGCTTATATGCAGAGTATAGATGACTGCTTGTTATCTATTTTCTCAGATTTCTTCCTCTCAGATTTCTTTTCAGATTTTTTCACATTTAGTTGTCAAGCATCTAATGCGATCCTCGGTACAAGAGATCTACTTCACATTGTCGTTAAGCATTAAATTGTATTTTTAATATACAAATTATATGTAATCGTGGAATTAATGTTCAGTGTTTAAATCTTATGTGGTACAGTGATAGGAGCGTTTGTTGAAGGTGAAGTCTGTGTTACTTCAATCATTGATTGCATGCATCATGCGTTTCCTTTACGTTTTATTTGCTCTACAGCGAATAACAGTAATGATTGTTGGGTAACATGAAATGAAACTTGGCCGCACTGTTGGGCGCTCAGTTGGTTTTTCTGCTTCTTCGCCATCTCTTGTTCAGTGTTTTTGTTGGGTTTTCGGATGTGTTTTGTGCGAACGGCGTGTATTGTGACAACATTTTTCTTTTGTATTTTTCTGCACATTTTCCAGCTTGCAGACATAAAACAGCACTAAAACTCTGTTTCGCAAGGCATAAAGTTGTGTTTGCGATTGGAATTACGTTGGACTTCATACAAGAATTGTGTAAATAGTGGGCAAAACATTGAGCAGAATCTGCCAACGAACAACGCTGCTGGTGGTGCTTTCAACAAAGTTTTATTGTGCTTGTCTAATAAGTCAATGCTAACAAAAACAACGGTTGTTGGTTAACAATTTGTTGGTGCGTCACTTAGAACTATTGTAACATTTGCACGCCTGCAAAAACGTTCGCACAGAACGCACAAACGCCAACGAACAGTGGTGTGAGCGAGATAGCAAGACACGGTGATAAGTTTGGCAAGGTGAGTGACATTGGAGCTCTTGTAGTTGTTATTATTTTTATTATTGCTGAGGTTGTATTGCTCGTTAAAAGGTTACTGCTGCTGTTAAAGCTGTTGCATTTCTTGTGCAAAAAATCAGTCAAACGGAGAAATGGCATGCAGGCAGCGCTGTGCTAAATTTAAACATTTCAGCTGTTTGCAGCAGCATTGATTTTTTTCATTGTCCTGCTCTCCCTTTTGATTTTTGCAGTGTTTGGCTGTTAGGGATGGGAGTCCCGGCCGCATGTCGAATTATCGGAATTTAGAATATTTAAATTTTAAACTATGGATTCTATGCTGCATATACCAGAAGTGATTTGCTAAAGGATTAAAGAAGCTGCATTATGTTATTTATGAGTAATTTTGCTTCTAATGATATTTGATATTTTTGTTTGCTGTCCAAACTGTTGGCACTTTGCAATCCCGCTATTGTGATTGACTTGACATCGCTAGTGTCTACGTGATGCTGCAACTGTGGCCCTTCGTCGTCGTCGCGCGCTCGCCATGTGTTGGCTCCGCCCTCTGCCTGCCCAAGCGTCAGCTCATGCCTGGCGCGCATGTACTGTGCGTTGCTGCGGCTAGTTCCAGCTTCCCTTCTGCATTGTTAGCAGCCATGTCGACAGCCGCAGCAACAGTCCATGGCCCTGGACCTGCGCCAAGTCCCCGCTTGCTTGCGCTCGCCCACTTTGCGTTCGCACGCTCAACGTGCGGCGGTGTGTTGCTGCTGTTGGTGGTGTGCGGTGTGGTGTAGCTGCCCCAACACGTTTGCTGTTTGCGGCTGCAAGCAGCTTTATTGCCGTTTTCAGTGCCGCCGCGCCACCGTCCCCCTCCAGCTAGTTGCTGCATACTTTCGCATGGCTGTTTTCTTGTCTTGTTTTTTGCACATTTTTTTGCTGCGCTTTTGATGTTCTTCGCTTTGTTTTGGTCTTTGTTGGCATATTTGGGCGCTACATGCCAAGTGGGGGCATTTCAGTTTGAAAATTGCCGGTGCAAAGTGGTGACATTTCATTTAGGCAGTACGCCTAAAAGTATGCTATAAAATAATTGTTATAAAAGCGACTGAGTTTACTCGAGGGAATTTTAATCGCAGTATTCGTTTACTGGACGTTGCTTTGTTCAAAATTGGTTTAGCTTGAATCTTGAATGGAGCCAAACGAGGTAATAAAAAATAATTCAAACAATCCTAAACATTGATTCTTTTATGAAATCTTGGCATTTCACTGTGGCAGTTATTCTTGTTGGGGGTTTATACTAGTTTTCATGGCATAACTTTTGCTATGTGAAATTTTGACTTTTCAACTAAATATACTAAATTTAAGAACTTATAAATAAAAATAATAGATATGTTGTTCTCGCTGGGAACTAAGCTGTTGTGTATTTTTGAGTTTTGTCGCATTCATTTTTTATGTTGAAGTCAAGCGATTTCAATAATTTTACCGGCTTATTTTTTACAGCCATGAGTAAAAGTATTAGCTGACTTCAAATCAGAGTCCCACAGGTATTTGTTTGTTTTTTAGATGGTGCCTTATAACTTTTCTCATGGCTATGCCTGCACCAATGAAAGTATTTTTTAGCGTTTTTGTCCATGAAGTGGAATGACTTCTTGGAAGCTTAAATTGGGAGCCCACAACAGTTATAAAACCATACGCACACCACACATGCATATCTATATATATAAAAAAAAGTTCACTTCTTGTGTGTAGCCAGTGTTTGCGAAAACGGTTCATTCTTTTGGGAAAATTTTTTTCGTATGTGATAGAAGATGTTAATGCGGTGGTTTATAGCGATATTACATGTTTGTACGGCAGGTGGGCGTGGCACCTCCCGTACAACCTAAATTTTTAATATGGTATATCTTCGGAATTATAAATCGGACAGCATTGAAATTTGGTACAGAGTCGTGGCGTAAACATGTCGTTCCACCGGCAAAATTTTATGGGCGTTGGACAAGGGGCGTGGCACTTTTTTAATTCCGGTGTCGTTTTTGAACTATAGCATTCACATCAACGACACTTGGTACAAACTTATTATTTAGTCGTGTCCTTCGACAGGTGGAATGGGGTGGGTTTTTGGGAAGGGGGCGTGGCACCGCCCTTACAACCCAATTCTTTAATACCGAATATCTTCAGAATTATAAGTCGTACAGCATTGAAATTTGGTACAGTGTCATGGCGTAAACATGTCGTTCCACCGGTAAAATTTAATGGGCATTGGACAAGGGGCGTGGCACTTTTTAAATGCCGGTGTAACTTTGGAACTATAGCGTTCACATCAACGACACTCGGTACAAACTAACGATTTGGTCGTGTCCTTCGACAGGAGGAATGGGGTGGGTTTTTGACACGGGGGCGTGGTACCGCTTCCATTTTTGTATACGTAGATTGTTTATCCTGACTGACTGACTGATTGATTGGTTGATTTATCATCGCCCAAACCGCTGAAGCTACAAACATGAATTTTGGACTGTAGGTACATCTTGAAGAATTAACCTTCGCCAAGACGGGATTTTTGAAATTCGGGGTCTAAAAAGGCAAAACATGGGTTAAAGTGTTGTATGAAGAAACTTGATTTAATAAACATATTGAATTTGAACTTCCTGAAAATATTCTTGATCAAAACTTATTTGACACGTATTTTATAATTTTTCGAAAATCAAAATTTAACTGGCCCAACAATGGCTTAAGGTTTATTTACGGAAAAACTCCGAAACAAAAAACACGAACCGATGGGACTATTGACTTCAACAATTGTAAAAATAATTGAAATAAATAAAACTAGAAACGTGTTTCTCATTATTTTCAAAATCGAAAACTAACTGGATCAACGACGGGTTAAAAGTATGTATGTATATATGGAGAAAGAAATTTTGCTGAGCCCTTTCGACTTCAAGCTTTGTGAAAGTACTTCAAATGTAAAATAACTCGATATGCAATTTTTCCGAATATTAAAATTGGACGGGGTCAGCGACGGGTTAAAAGTTTGTATAGAGAAACTATGAAATGAAAAATATGAATTAATGGGCCCATTGACATCAAACTTGGGGAAAGTACTCTTTGTGAGAAATAATTTGACACGTGTTTCTCACTTTTTTGAAAATCAAAATCTAACGGGGTCAACAATGGGTTAACAATTTGTATGGAGTAAATGTGAAAACATATGATTTAAAGGGCCTTCTGACTTTAAAATTTTTAAAACACTTGAAATCAAAGATAGACACATGTTTTTTTTTTAAATCAAAATCTGATGGGCTCAACAATGGGTTAAGAATTCGTATCGGGGGAAACAGGAGAGCTTGCGTGCAACGCCGCAGGGCCCAGCTAGTTTCCTATATGGAAACTCACACATTCCAACTTTTTTTGTAATGGGTTTTCGGTGTCAGTTTAATTGTTTGGCGCAGCTTTAGTTGTAAAGTGTCAGCATGTTAATTTGCACGTAGACAGAAAGCTCTATGCAGGGAGTTAGTACGGAATTGTCTATTCGATTTGCTGCAGAAACAGCTTTTTCATGTTTTATCATAGCTCATTACTGTCGCATAACTTCAAATGCTATGTTGGATGGGGACACGTTTTTTTAACTCATTTGGTTAGCATCTGAAGCGTCATGTTCAGATTCTTCCATGAATGTTTCCATTAACATGAAAGTTTGTCTTGTATTTGATCAGCTTTAGTCTAAAATAATGTATCACAATTTCCAGACTAAATTATCAATTAAATTATAACTTAAATTAACTCAATTAAATTATAAATATTCGTTCTATGTTGTCATCGCAGTTATTTTTGGCAGCAATTACCACTAAATTTTTTGTGGTAAATTTGTAGCAATCTATTGAAAGTAATTTGACTGCGCACACAACCAGAATAGCGATTAGAAACAACAACAACAACAACCTTTTGCTGTAGCACCTCAACAAAGCCTTCACTCTCATAATACCTGCAGCTGCTATCTGAACTAGTTGAACTGCTATCAGTTGCTATGAAACATGACATAACGTCTCGAAGAACTCGAAAAACATCTTTTCCGCATTCAATTGCAGTGAAGTGGTACACTGCGTTGAGTGCATGCGCACTTGGCTGCTAGGCAAATGTGTCCTTGACCGACGTTGCAGGATGTTGCAGTTATTGATTGCAGCAACACATGCCACACCAGTTGGCGGCAGCCTTGAAATTGAATTGTTTTGGACACAGTGTGTGTGTGTTAAAAGGCAAAACTGCCAGGCACACCTAGGAAGAAAAGCGAAAATGCAGCCGCTCTCGGCATGAATATCCATTAACCCAGTTAGACGAGCGCACCCACTGCCCTGGTGTGCCAACAGCCGCCCACAAGCCCCTTGGCGCCAGCAAAAGCCAACCAACTGTCAGCTGATTCGAGCAGCCCGGCCGAGCGACAAGAGGACAAGCCAACATTTGAAAAGCAATTTTACTCCAAGACCGAGAGAGAACTGGGCGCTGAAGAGCGTATCAAAGGTCGGCCATGGCTGAGTGAGTGGTGGCACACTTGGCAACGGTCGACTAATGTTATTCGCTGTGCGCTTTTGCTTTCGGTGCTGGCTTAGCTGTCTTTGGCGGTGATAAGCGTGCCCGGTGCTCGTTTGCTGTCTGCGGTGTTCTGGCAATCGCTGTTGGCCCGTTTAAACACAGCCACAAGTTCAAGTATAGTACAGGGCGCGATAAGTCGTCGCCCGCCCACCGCCGCTTCGTTCGCGCACTGCAAACGCACATTCGCACTCGTTGAACTGAAAGGAAATGCTAAAGTGCAGCACAGGTCAGCAGTTTGTTGGAATTTTATATGTGCGTTGCTTGTGTAATTCGCCCGCCACCGGTTGACATTTGCTGCCGGCAAAACACGCGAGTGGCGCGTGGCCGCTACTCGGTTCGCATTGCTATGCAAAGCATATGGGAATTTTAAATGACTGAATATAGAACGAGATTAAAAATTGTTTATTGAAATGCTTCACCTGATAACTGCGTGTTCTCTCATTTCAGATGAAGAATCGTCCAATATCGAGCGCTAGCAACGTTGTCACCGAGTGGGAAGACAATATACTCTTCGATGCCGACGATCCGGATTTCTGCAGCAACTCGCCGAGTGTCAGCAATGTGCTGAACGGTGGCGCCAGCGCTGCACCTGGCATTCTCATTCCACCGCCGGTGCTGGTGGGCACTGCAGTGGCCGCGACCAATGGCAGTTTGAGCAACTTGCACATGAAAGGTAAGTTTGGCTTCTATAGGCAATATTCCTAATTACGCAATGGGATCAATTAAAATTTATTAGGTGCTTAAGCTATTTAAAGAGCCTACACGAGTTCTTTATGAATCTTAAACAAACCTGTATTTTGTATAATTTTGTTTAGTGTGCATACAATTTGTTTTCACTGGGTTGTTTTTAATTTCTCATTCACTCAGTGGGAACGAATTTAGTATAGGCTGACCAAATAATTAAATTGAGTTGTATGTGGTTGACACTAGAATTATTTTGGCAATGCAAATTGCATTGTAATGCAAATTAAATGAATTCTTTGATTCTCATATAGAGTTTGAAAAATTTAAGCTTTACAAATTAAAGGTTATGCTAAATTTAAAGAAGTGATAATTGGAAAGTATACCAAGCTTACAATACAGATAACTACAGATCATAAAGATTTTGTTAAAGATCAAATCACGGTATACAGTAGACCACAGTATACAGTAGACCAGATTTTGACATGGTTTCATAATTCTTCATAAATAGAGTTAAAAGAGTTTCTCTATTTCATTAACCCAACACCTCTCAAATCGTTCTCTGATTCATTGAAGTGCAGCCCACACTCTCCATCACTTTTTTGCCATTATTTACTACGCTGGAAATCGTCATCTCAGGTGGACTGCTGCCACTAAAGCAACGAGAATCTAGATTTTTCTTTCGTTTTATTTGTTTGAAACCCCAACAAGTTTGAAACTATTGTGTATTAGTCAGGTTAAATTTTTCTCGCACATAAATTACAAATAATTGTTCAAATTTCCTTTTTTTATACAAAAAAGAGGTCGTCATTCTACTTGGTTCACTTTGGATTTTTCACTATGGATCAAATAAGAAACTATATTGCTTATGTATTTTGCTAGTTTGATTAGATTTTAGATTTTTTTCAAATATCAGTATTAAGTTTGTTTTAGGCAATTTTTTGAGATTTTGTTGTATTGTTACCAGGTAGCTTCCGCATTGAAGTCTTTGAATAAGTATTGTGACAATTTCAATTTGCATGAAACTTATAGATAGATTGTCTTTTAAAAGTTTAAGTATAGAAAAGTATAGTATAAAAAAGTTAAGTATAGAAAAGTTTAGTATAAAAAAGAAAAAGTTTAGTATAGAAAAGTTTAGTATAGAAAAGTATATGAAGAATAGTATAAAGTATAGAAAAGTCTTATTCAACCCCTTTTGGCTTTTTTTTATGATTTATGAACCCAATTTCGGCGAATGGAAGCAGTCAGCAAAAACTGTGTTTGCCACTTTTTACTATTTCTAGACATTTGTAAGTAAAATAAGTGTAAATCTTTGAAGAATACTTTAAAGAAGTCTTTTTATTGTCTCAAACAATTCACTCTCATCCTCTTTTTGAAATAACGGTTTTCCTATTCACTCCGCTAGAGGCTTGGGACTTCGACAAAGCAAAAATGTGTGTTAAATACATGAATTAATTAAAATTCTACCGCGGTGGGTGACTAGGTTATCGCTTCACATTTACTTATATTCGCTGTTCTTGTCCTAGTCTGGAAGATTTTTTAAGTTTATTAATAAAAACAAATACACTATTTGGACTGTCTGCACTAAAGAAATTTCTACTATTAGCTAAAATTATTTGCGTGCTGTGTTGAACCTTGGAACTGCCAAATAGTGCTGCCACATAGATAATTTGAACTAAACGAAGGCAGTCGTTGAATTGTGTAAATTTGATTAGCTAAGTTCAAGTATCTTTTTTTTAGTACTCATTTTATTTTGTTAAATTGCCATTGTTGAACTTGAAAATGATACCTCCACCTCTGTGTTTTTCTTCATTTTAGAAATTACTTTAATATGCCTGAAAATACGTAAACCAAATCACGTCACGTCTCAGTCAGACGTCGGCCATGTGTGTGCAACGGCCACAATCGAATAAATTCGATTCTTCGAGTTTCACCTTTTCACATGCGACAACTTGCAACGTTTACAAAAAAACGCACACACACACACACACACGTCTTTGTCAACACGCGTCTCTACGTACAGAAATACGTAGGTACGGATGTACGTAGGAACCGGCCGGTTTCCATTACAATTCATTGCCGCTTAATTGATTTCTTGCCGCTGTCATACGATCGCAGTGCGAATTTGCATTTGCGCAAGTAGCAGCAAATGCTGCGATAGCGGATAGTTGCCAGATTTGCAATTTCGCCGCCCCTTGGCCCAGTGCCAATGACTCGCGTGCTTGCAGCTGCGGCGCAAGGGTTGTCATTGCCAGTAATATGAAACGCTGGCCAGTCTACATAGTGGAATTGACAGCCACTATTTTGTATTTATTTTATTTGATGTTTATTTATTTTTTGTATTGTTTTTGGAACACTAACGCGACCCATTTCGTTCTCAATGCAATGGGCCCATTGCTATTTCGGTGTATCTACGTTGGCATTGTGCGGCACGCTGTTGTTGTTGTTGTTGTGGTGGCTGTGGCTATGTCTGCTGAGTTGGCGCAATGTGACTTGACGCACACTTTTGGTGTCGAATTTTGCAATTGTAATGCGTTTTGCGGTTTCTCTGTTTTTTTGGTTTTCGCCTTTAATTCTTTGCTTTAAATAGTTTTTAATGTCGTTTAGTTGTTGGTTGCTTCAACAGTAATTGCACATATGTTTTGTGTGTGTTCAGTTAATTTTATTTTTCACCCATTTCGGGGTCACGTTTTGCTGTCGTTCGAAGTGAACTGCATGTGCGCCGGTGGAGTGTGGCTGGCGCCAACAACTGCCAAATAACCCACAACTAAAGTGTTGAGTGGCTGATGCAATTTCCCACTCATTTTGCACATTTATTTTATTTATTAAATTTATTGCGTTTTTTTATTGCTACCGCACACAGCTTCCACGTGTGTTGGCTTTTCATGGCGCTGCCTAAAAGTAGGCCACACTTTGTGGTCGCATTGCTTATCTGCTTCGTTTGTTGCCGCTGCTGTTACTGTGTGCTGGTATTATTTAATGCCACTGCCGGCTGACACTTTTATTTTGAAAGCTTATCACTGTCTTCAGCCGTCGTTGTTGTTCTCCTCCTTCCCCCCTCGCCCGCCCATCACCGTCTCCAGTACAAAGACCCAAGGCAATGGAAATGTTGGCACCAAACTTTCTTTAATTTTTAAGTAATGTTTTCAAATTTAATTTCTTTATTATCGATTGCCTCGAGTAGGCGTGCCGGCTGCATGGTGTTCGCTTGTAGCTAATCAACCAACAGCTGCCCATCATAATTACAGCCATAATCGCGAAATTGGTCCGTAATGCTTGGCCTTTTACTGCCATTTCTATTACATCCGCTGTCTTTTGTTTCAACTTATTTATTGATTTGTTTTTTATTCTACTCTAAAGGGTTAAAGTCTTGTCTTATTATCAATTTTCGCTTTAATTGTTGCCATAAAGCGGAAATTGCTTATTTGTATTTAGATCACAATTATTAGCGAACTTGTGGCTATTGCATCATTTAATGTCAAAATGTTGTTCCCACTATCGCATGGCGAATATGAAAAATCTAATCAATGAATTTTACCAATTTTTTATTTGTCTTTGTGTGCCGGTTATCAGCGTTGAAAATCAGTTTTACGCGCAGACAACACGTTTCCGCTTTATTGCATTAGTGCAGCGCATTAGGTCTGTTCGCGCCGACTTTATTTTGTTAGTATAACAAAAGCACAAGTATAATATTTTTGATTTGTTTATTTGAAAAATTGGAAAATATTTGCCACTTAATGTTCGCTTAATACCTGCTCAGAGCGTGGAATGCTACACGCGCCTCGATGCTACTTACATGCTCACTTCAACCTTCAACCGTGTTCGATATCGCTCCAAGTGATTGGTTATTACCTGTTTTGTATACTGTGGTAGTGGTGCTTTTGGCAAGTAGGAGGAAGTGTGTGGAAGGTTAGGTGGCTGCCTTCAAAAGGGCGCATTTAGGTGTACATGGTCCATTGTGATGTCACATGATGGCTGGGTGCATTTCCCTTGCAATGCGAAGCAGTTAGTGCTTTCGTCCTAAAGCTTTCTTTTTATTCTAAAGCTCCCGGACATCAAAGAAGTATTGGTCGGTATCTGATCTCAATAAACAAACGAATAGACCTAACAATTTCCTTTCCATCTGTTACAAGATGGTTTTCAAAGAAGCTGATATATGATGTAAAAACTAGGATTATACCAGAAACTGACCAGCAAATGAGTTTCGTTCCGTCACTTTTAAGCAGTTTTACTATCTGTGTGTATTTTAGTGGTTATGAATTTCAATATAAACGGATATATTTTTTAATTACACCCAGTCTCAAAGTTTTCAAACTGATAATGCTGGAAATGCGTGTTGCAGGTCTCTTCAACTCCATTTAATTATTGTTTTTCTCCTTATTCACTACGCTTGCAAGCATAGAACCTCAACAAGACTAATCCTTCTGACTCTATTTGGACCTGTGGTTTTTGCGCTCTTCCATGTAATGTTGACCTTCTCCATGTGTTTTTTGGTCCGCTGTGACTTGTGCTTGTTTGGAGGATCCAGTCAAGCGTAATTTTTGTGTTTCTTGATTTTCTTAGGGCGTGATTTATACATCTTTCTATCTTATCCTATCCTATCCAAACCTTACAGACACCTATCAACGTTTAGTTTAATCAACGTACTCTTATAATGGTATCCTAAATTTTGGACCTGTCGTATTATTTTAGTATCACCACTTGTACATATATATGTATTAGATAGACAATTTTACCGATTATTAATTCACATAGATTATAAGGAAATTAATGTATCTAAATCATTGATAAAATAATACATTTCGAGACGCGGTTAGCGTGGAGAGACAAAAGAAAAAAAATCGTATCCTATCCCATCCAATTTCGCTTTATTTGCTTGAGCAAACGTTCTTCACTCGTTAGCTACCAGAGCTATTCGTTTCTGATTGTGTTTCGACAGAGTATTCATGCAGCAAATAATTCGCTAAAACTAGTTGACAAAGACTTTGAGCCTCTGCGTTCAAGACCAGCCAAGTTTCATTGCCATACAATGAAATCAACGCAATCTCACGCATGCATTGAATATTCGTAGCATCGTTTATGATGTTTTTATGGTTAAAAGTTTACCCTTTGCCGATGTTCGAAAAGTAAAAGTTGGCTCACAAAAGAGACACAAATATGAGGTAGCACATATGAATAAAAATCCATCAATATTGACTAAACTGTAACCGCTTATTATAAAATTATAAATAACAATTATTAACATTAAACATAAACCATAATTAATCTTCATTTCATGGTGTTACATCACTTGATAGCGTTTTTTTTTTGGAACCCTTCATGCGCATTGATTTATGTTTTAAAAAATATTGATATGCGTTTGACTTTGCGTCGCGTTGATGACGCTTTGTGTGCTGTCAACGGCTGCTGGCAGTTCGATGATTTACACATTCACGCGCGCACTTGGACGCTTACGTACGTCGCGTACGTCGACATTATTTTCAATGAAAATTGTGAAAGCGTTAATTGAAAAGCATTAGTGGTGAAGTTTTCAAGTTCAAAACCAAGTAATAAAAGCACTTATTTTGTTTCTTCTCCAATTTTGTTTACACATTTTTAAATCTAGATCATAAATTACGCGTTATATCACACAAAGCCAAAACTATCCCATTTGAAACTCAATGTGTTGTAAAGCGCTTTGGATATCCAGCTTTAGCATTTTATACTCTGGAATTGAAAATGTTATTGTAATCCCTTGTTTTGTTTAACGTGTGACATGTCACAAAACGGAAGCAAGTTAACTGGAATTGACCACGTTATTGCTAATAGATTTTAAAATTATTTAAACACAAGTAGGTCATAAATGCATGTGACATGTCACAAACCCGAAGTGATCCTATTCAGAAGCTAAAGTGCTAATTTGTTTCAACTTTTAACTGAAATTGTATACGCTAGAATTGAAATAATTGCTGTTAATTAATGTTTGTTTATTTATTTCAACGAGTAAACGTCGTAAATGACGTGTGACGTGTCACAAAACCGAAGCGATCTTTTTCACAACCCAATTGGTTGTAGTGCTACACTGTTCCCAGCTCTTTCTAAAGATTTATCCTCTTGAGTTGGAAACTTTGTCCCGCCTCCTCTTTATTTTGTTTATTTTAACGAATATGGGTCACAAATGACGTGTGACATGTCATTAAATAGAAGCGATCCTATTGTAAAGTGCTACATTTTCCCCAGGTCTCACTAAAATATTATCCACTGGAGAGGGAAACGTTGTTCCTCCTCCCTATTTTGGCAATTTAATAGAATATAGGGCAAAAATGGCGTGGGACATGTCACAAAACCAAAGCAATCCTATTGTAAAGTGTGGCATTGTTCTCAGCTCTCACTAAAATTGTATCCTCTGGAGTGAGACACATTGTTCCTCAACCCTATTTTGTGTATTTAAACGAATAAAGGACAAAAATTGTGTGTGACTTGTCACAAAACCAAAGCGAACCTATTGTAGAGTGCAACATTGTTCCCAGCTTTTACTGAAATGTTATCCTCTGGAATTGAAAACCTTACTCATCCCTATTTTGTTTATTTAAACAAATATCACAAATGACGTGTGACATGTCACAAAACCAAAGCGAACCTATTGTGAAGTGCATCATTGTTCCCAGCTCTAACAAAAAATGTATCCTATGGAATTGGAAATGTTGTTGTTCATCCCTATTTTGCATTTATGTAAACAAATATATATCACAAATGACGTGTGACATGTCACAAAACCAAAGCGAACCTATTTACAACTTAATTGGTTGTAAAGCGCTGCATTGTTCTCAGCTCTAACTAAAATTATATACGCTTAAATTGTAATTGTTGTTGCCAATTACTTTGTTTACGTCATAAAAAACGTGTAACATGTCACAAAATCGAAGCGATGTTAATTTGATTATTAACTTTTATTTATTTTCATTACTTTTGACGCTCGTATCAAAGATCGAATGGGCCGAGCAATAACCTAATAATTCTTAATAATAAAACTTTTGACTTGGATCTTTACAACTGGATCAACTACCTCGAAAGGGAAGAATTAACAAATGAATGTAAATAAAATGGTGTGAATTCAGAGAAAACTTAAATTAGAGAACTTTCCAATGAATTTTATTCTATTTCGGTTAGTGATTGTCATGATTGTCGGCTTGTATAGTATTTTGTTTAATGTTTTTGTGTTTTCAATATTGTTTCCGAAAGTTCATGCCGCATGGACAATCGGCTATTTTAAAAGCATGATTTCCAAGTTTAGCCCACACACCGGACATGGAAAAGTTGTACATTCGCCGATGGGTAAGCAAATATTTTTAAATTTCTGATGAAATGCCATTTTGGTTTTTCAAAATATTCATACGTACGCTCTTTTAAATCAAAAATACATACAAATCTAAATAAACACAATTCAAAGCGATCATAAAAATGAACTAACTACATGCAAAGAAATTTATTTGCGGCATTTTGTTTAAATTATTTTCTCTAAGCCAACCAGCGCTAGCCAGGCAATAAAATTGGAGACGCACCCACTACAAATTTCCCTGTTTTCTTTTGTATTCGCTGTCGCACTTCGCCCATACGACGAAGCGGTTTTTACTATCCATTTGCAGCGGCCCAGTCTGTGCGCGTTCTATACGTCGTTGTCGTGGCGTCACACTTGCTGTGGGTGCTCGGTCTGTCACGCCAAGATAAATGTTGCCAGCTGGGCATTGTGGTTTTTTGAACTTTGTCCAAGTTTTAGTTTTCCTGTTGCCGTTATGTTGGCTGTAAGGCGGCCCGTCGACAAGCAATATTGTGACGTTTCAATTGGCCGCGATTTAAGTATTTAAATAAATTTGCGTTGCCGTATTGCGATGCGACTTTTCTGCTTTTTATTTGATTTTTCATTTATTTATTTTATAGTTGAGATTTTTGCCACCTTGAAAGTGCCAACTTATAATGTAAAGCAAAGCATAGAAATCGCTGCATTGTTGCTGTTTTCCCTTATTTATATTTTTAATCAAGACGAATTGCTCGGATTTATAAAGCAGCGCAGTGCCAATAAGCCAAAAGCAAAAAAAAAAAGTGAGCAAGTGAACAACGCAATTGGCGACAATTTTTTGGGCTCTATTTGTTTGTTGGCTACATTGTTGATTTGCTGTTTTGGAATTGTTATATTTTACCATAATTCGTGGTGGCATTATAGCGTTGTTTATCTTTACTAAATGGCGTCTCGCCGAGTATTTCGACATACGAATCTATGCGCAGCAGAAGCGAACAACCTTACATAGGTACACATGTTCGTAGAGTATGGCCGACCTTGCGGAATTCCTCAAATACTGGCGGGGAATTTATGATTTTATTTTAGGTGGCTTGTAAATGATAATTATTGCACTAAATGCTGTGCGGGCGGTGAAAACGTGTCTGTTATTCATGTCGTGATAAAGCCAATAACTTTGGCTGACCTACAGAAGGGCCATTAATACAACAATGTTTACATTAGTTGTGAATGGCATTGAAATCGTCCCATGAAATTGTGAAGGTGAAAGATGAAAAGGGAGTGTAAATGGTATGTTTTAGTTAGTAATTAAATATGAAAAAGCAATAATTTTTAAATTAGAACGGGTGATTAGATAATAGTTGAGAAGTTGGGACATCGTATGATAGTTGAAAAGAATCATAAATAATTAATTGAAAATGCATGCGCCATTTTCAATTAACTGCAAACTGCATTGAAATGAGAATGAGATAGATAGATAGATAGATTGATTGTTTGATGGATTGATTTATTGATTGATGGATTGATTGATTGATTGATTGATTGATAGGTTGATTGATTGATTGATAGGTTGATTGATTGATTGATAGGTTGATTGATTGATTGATAGGTTGATTGATTGATTGATAGGTTGATTGATGGATTGATTGATTGATTGATTGATTGATGATTGATTGATGGATTGATTGATTGATGGATTGATTGATTGATGGATTGATTGATTGATGGATTGATTGATTGATGGATTGATAGATGGATTGATTGCTTGATGGATTGATTGATTGATTAATTTATTGATGAATTGATTGATGAATTGATTGATTGATGAATTGATTGATTGATGAATTGATTGATTGATGAATTGAGTGATTGATGAATTGATTGATTGATGAATTGATTGATTGATGCATTGATTGATTGATGAATTGATTAATTGATTTATTGATTTATTGATGGATTGATTTATTGATGGATTGATTGATTGATAGATGGATTGATTGACTGATTGATTGATTGATTTATTGATGGATTGATTTATTGATTGATTGATTGATTGATTTATTGATATATAGATAGATAGATAGATAGATAGATAGATAGATAGATAGATAGATAGATAGATAGATAGATAGATAGATAGATAGATAGATAGATAGATAGATAGATAGATAGATAGATAGATAGATAGATAGATAGATAGATAGATAGATAGATAGATAGATAGATAGATAGATAGATAGATAGATAGATAGATAGATAGATAGATAGATAGATAGATAGATAGATAGATAGATAGATAGATAGATAGATAGATAGATAGATAGATAGATAGATAGATAGATAGATAGATAGATAGATAGATAGATAGATAGATAGATAGATAGATAGATAGATAGATAGATAGATAGATAGATAGATAGATAGATAGATAGATAGATAGATAGATAGATAGATAGATAGATAGATAGATAGATAGATAGATAGATAGATAGATAGATAGATAGATAGATAGATAGATAGATAGATAGATAGATAGATAGATAGATAGATAGATAGATAGATAGATAGATAGATAGATAGATAGATAGATAGATAGATAGATAGATAGATAGATAGATAGATAGATAGATAGATAGATAGATAGATAGATAGATAGATAGATAGATAGATAGATAGATAGATAGATAGATAGATAGATAGATAGATAGATAGATAGATAGATAGATAGATAGATAGATAGATAGATAGATAGATAGATAGATAGATAGATAGATAGATAGATAGATAGATAGATAGATAGATAGGTAGATAGATAGATAGATAGATAGATAGATAGATAGATAGATAGATAGATAGATAGATGCATATTTGACGTAAATCGGATCATTCTAACTGTGCTGAATAAAGTCTTAAATTTATGTATGTAATTCATGTATAATGATTGGAATTGACATTGAAACCTTTGATGAAATGAAAGCTTTTTCTACTTAACTTTTGTTGTAAGCAAACTTTATTGCATTAAAAAATAAAGTTTTTTCTGTAGACTTGATTATCATTGCAAAGACATCATCAATCTGAGTTCTGGTAATTGTCATACAACAAACATTAAATGCTTTTACAGCGTTTATGCGTTTCCTTCGTTCCTTTCCCCAAAGATGCTCGAAACCCCACTTGCGCTGCTTCTAAAAGTCTCTTTGATGTAACCATGATGTAACGGAAATATAAATCTAAATCCTTGTAACAGTTCTGGAAATATCTCGACCTCAAGTTTCGGCGAAAAATTCGCTTGCATCAGTTTACTTTTCTCTTCCACTTGCTGCCACGTTCGACGCAATAAGAAGCGGAAGCTGTATAAATTACGCAAATTGTGCGCGCATTGAAGTGTTTCATGCACACTTACTCCTCCGTACCGTTATTTTTAAACTTGGAATTATTCGCTATACACGTTTAGGTTAGGTTGGGTGGGCCAGCGTGTCCGCTTTATCGCGTCGCCAAGATGCAAAGGCACAACGCAAAACGAAAATAACATTATGAGGCTACAATTTTTCCACTGAATTTCAGACATAATGGAGAACGTGCCCATAGAAAAAGGTCATAGGTGAAGTAAGTTAAAAACTTTACATTCTAAAAATATTCCATTTCCAATTGCCATAAACGAAACGACACACGTGTAACGTGCAATTTTCCACACTTAACTCGACGAGAAAATTGCCAGCTTGAAATGATTGTCAGTGCTAGTTTTGGCGCCCGACAGCAGTTTTCAATTTTCGATTAAACTTTTTGCCATTAGTCTGTGCTATAAAATCGGTTGTGGCGCGTCAGCGCTTTTGCGCGTCTGGTGTCGGCCACCCGCCCGCTCTCGCGCGCTCTTCTCCAGTTTCTTTCGAGTTCAATGAATTTCAGGTTTTCGGGCAGTTGCTTGCTTTCCTGCTCGCTGTCGTCACACCAATGTTCACACTTTACATGGGTTTCCGCATAGTGCGGAAGACTCGCGCACGACCACACACTCAGACACACTCACACATACATACATGCATACATATACATATACTTATACAGTACATACAAACATGCATATACACGAACATTGGTAAGTAACCTCATTAACACCTTCGCATTAATGGTTCATTGCGCACTTCGTGGCACAACTTGAGTGCGCCTTTTTGTTTTCCTATTTGTTGTTGTTTTTTACTTTGTTTTTATGCAAATGGCCAGCGGGCGTTGAAGTATTGACGACACAACACGCAGCGCGATGTCGACGTTGCTGGCGGCTGGATGGCGCTCGAGCTGATGTTGTTGTGCTGCGACGTTGTTATTGTCCCTAGCAGACGCGGTCGATGGCGATGGCGTCAGTGGCAGTGCAGCAACAGCAACAGCATCCTTTGTCAGGCGGCGTGACGTTAACGGAAAAGGTGAATTGGCCGAAGAAAATTTAATTACAGTGCAGTTGTATTCTGTCGCTGTTGCCATACACACAAACATATATAATTATTTTTCTCCGCGCAATTGCTAGAACATTTGCGTCTACTCTTGTTTTCGAAAATACGAGTGTTTTTGCTTTTTCGCCTGTTGCAAATTATGTAAATAAAAATTTTCCGTACAGCCGCATTTCATCAGCATTGCAGGCGACTGCCCCCACATCGCAACATCACCCGATTAGTTATATTTTTAAGTGTCATTATCATCGCAGACACGGCGCACTTCGAAAATAATCCGACACGAAACACAACAAAAATCTTGGAATTTGTTGTAAAACTCAGCGTTGATAAGAGTTTAGCGGAATGAAAACTGAATCTGTTTATAGTCTGCGACAATACATTTGAACAGTTTTAAATGATTGAAATAACTTAACGTTAATAATAGCTTAGCGAAAATGAAGCTAAATCTGTCGATGGAATGCAGAGCCCGCTTAAGAAACTCACCTCTTTAGTACGTACCCCGCTTAACCCTTTGGCTACAGGTTTTTACTGGGGAAAGTTAAAATTTGTAATTTATAGATTAAGTCTTTTGTATGGTTCTATCAACAACATTCCATACTAATTTTTTAATTTTTGTTACCAAAACGTTGTCATATGACAGCAACCATATTGTTGGGATAATAGTGTAATAATTACTTAAACGTATATTTTTTTATGCATAACTAAACATCGAATATTTCTTCATTTCAGCTAAAATTATTCAAAAATTGAATCTGAATTAACGTAAAAAGTCATATTAAAAATAATATAAAATAAAATGAAAATGTCTTTTATTTTTTCTGGTTCTTCTACTTTTCTATGCAAAGATACAACATTCAAAGAATGTGTATACTTCTCTTTTTTAAACTTAAATATTCAGTTTATTAATTTTGTATTATTCCTAAAACTTCAAACTATTCTAAGGACTAACAAAATAATTTGTTCGTAAAACCATAGAGTGTTCAGACGTCCTCAAAGTAGCATGTTACCATATAGCAACAAAATAGCGAAAGGGTTAAGTAATCAACATTTGGGTCATTTTGACGATTCTTCATTTTAAATATCTGTATTTTCTTTAATATTGCTATCAACGCTTGCTTTGATGACTTTTATTTTTTATCGGATTCTACAATTATTTAGTTCTACGTTGTGTACTTTTCGAGATATCAGCGGATATAATATGTAGTCTTTGTAATAACGTTTGTCTTTCTGGTGTTAAACGGGTTTTTTTCTATATTATAATTTTCTCAGGAACCGAGTCAGTCTAAACGATTGTGAATTGGGCCATAGATCCCTGAAAATAGAATTAAGGAACAGAATGAAAAAAGTTGCATTTACATAGTTACCTTTCATACCACGCCTCTTACTGGGCCTGAACCATTTATTGGAGGTGGACAGACATGCAATATTCTAGGCATTAAGACTGGAGGAAAGAACTAGGAATTCAACACAGGCCGACACTTCAGGACTGTGGTACTCAAAGATTTTCTAGGGGACTTTAACTCGAAATGGAGCGCTTTGTGCATCGATCTAGTCAAGCAGAAGCCATGCCAGGTCGTCGACATCTTAACGTGGCGTTGAAGACTAGAACAAGGCACCGCCTGAAGATTCTGTGGGAAAGAACACATCATCTCCCACTGTTATGTTGTATCTCACAGCAGCGGACGACACCTGGGCCAGTACCAGCCAGTAATCAAAGACGCCAAACACCTAAACTCATGAGAACCCCCTAAGATCATTGGGGCAGTGGGCTTGGGGAATGTCCTTTAATAGCAAGAAGGAGATAATTTAATTTTTAATAATTGACTGGCACGACAGCCCGCATACGCGAGACTAAGGCCTAGCTTCCCGCAACCACCCGTGTTGTGCGTGTGAATTTGCACGCGGGTGGAAGGGACCTACAGTTTTATGCCGGTTCCGAACGGCAGGTTGGGAGCTTTTTCATAAGCAATTTTTACTCTCAGAGGTTTGCCATTTCCAGCTGAGAGGACAGCCACCGAAAGAGAAAACTAGTTTTCCCGTTATTTTTATTACAGGCAGTATTTGAACCTGGGTCGCTGCCTTCGACTCGCGGTCCAGCGCACTAACCAACTGAGCCATGGCGGCTGCAAAAAGGAGACAAAATAGATAAATCATGGTTGTAGTGCACAATACCATCATTACTATCAAATCTAATCCAATCTAATTTAGTTTAGTCACCTTGGATAACATACTTCGTGAACCTTTCTCTAATGGTGCACTCCATCCGAGGTCATACAGAATGTTTTGACTTGTCTCCATCATATCGTAACCAATAGTGACTATGAACAGCTAAAGCTTTATCCATATTTTGACCCCGAAAGGTAGAGTCGTCCATCAACTTTCGGGCCCGGGCCCAGGTCCACTTCCTGTAAAGTATTAAAAAACCACATACAGGCATAAGAACTATCCGCTCCCAGAGAAAGACCTCACTCCTCTTGTCAAGGTTGCCGAAAGAGTTGGAGTCTAATTTTTGTTATATGAAAAACAAATGTATACTAAAAATGTAATCGAATAATTTGTGTGATATTAAAAACAAATTTAAACTAAATCTATAATCGAATAATATAAACAATAATTGTTGCCTGCAGGTTCCAATTTACAAAGAGATAAGGTTACACTGTACTGGCAACTATTTTTGTCCTTTATAATGTTTTTCATTCAAAGCTTTTGTAGATTGCATTTTGGTCTTTCAAAACAATTGACATGCGATTTGATGATTTAATTTCATATACTTGACTCATAGTGTACTGTTGAAAAAATTTGACATCTACTGAACAACAAAGCCCAACTTTGTGATTACACGCTTCGGCCACGCGTAGCGCCGCTCGCCTCTGCTGACTATGCAAATTATTTATTTGGTTTTAATCTTAGTTAGGTCTAAAAAGTATTTCGTGAACAACACATGTTATATGTGTTTTTTATGATGCAAGTGCCGTTAGTATTTGCAAAAATGGTCAGTGATTTATTTGCTTTCAAATTGCATTCAATTTATTATTTTTTTTTAAATCATCTTAAAAACAAATTGAAAAGCGAATGTCCGAAAGTGCAAAGTTCAGCATTTCTCAAGGCTTCAATCAATAAAAAGTTCTTTGCCACTGCAATTACAAATCCTATTATGCACATACATACATATATATTTTACTCGCCTATATATTCATATTTGTAACACACACAAACAAACTTACATATTTGCAATTTAGAAGCATTTTAAGTGGCATGCAGCTGTCGAGTTGAAGCCACTTTTTACGCTAAAAAAATATTCGCTTATATGAGTTTGCCATTTCTCTCACCGCTGGCACACAGGTTTATCATACCCATTGATATTGTTTTGTTGTTGCTTTTTGTTGTTATTGTTGTTTTATATTTACACACATTGTTACGGTCAATAAACCACAACAAGACCAGCTCGCATGTCACTGCCACCTTTGTGGCACAGCTTTGTTAAACAGTTTTGTGTTGTTCTTGTTCTTGTAATTGTCTTCTTCTTATTCGCCAGTTGATTGTTTTAATAAAAAATAATTTTGGTTTTGCTGAAATAAATCCCCTTTCTGGTTGCAGATTTTTTAACTTTGGATGCAAATACGAATTCTGTGCAATTCTGTATTTTGTTTTCGTTGTTCACTCAATTTTAGGCACTTGTTGATTTTATTGTGTCAAAAAATTTATTCAGCTGCTAAAGCGTTCTTTCACCTCAGAACTTATAGAGTATATGAAATGTTGTAAATTGTACTTTTTTAAGAAATATTTAAAGGGAATATGAAAAGTGTTTGTCTTATTTTTGTTGGTTATCCTGTTTCACATTCTTTTGTTATGGGGAATTTTATCTGCAGCTAAGGAATTTGAGTGCAGAAGGGCCCTAGTACACCGGCCTGCCGAATTCTTACCGCCAGTAAAACATTGCCTGTTCGGACATTCGCCAAAGTGGACTACACTACTGATTTCCTCTAAGTCATCCGGCTAGAAAAGCTGCTTTCTCGGACCAGATCCCTTCATTGGATTGGGCATGCACTCCCTAGCACAGTCACTTAGACTCGAGGAAAGAAGCAGGACCTTGAATCACTGGTCTAATGTCTCAGGTCTTAGGAAATCAAAAATCTTCACTAAAGGTTGGAACTCCAAATGAAGTAATGAATGCCTCACATTGAGGAAAAACCAGCTAAGACAGATTACTCGACCGACAGATTCTAACTGGGCACTGCAGACTGAGAAAACACATGCAGACAGTTGGTTTAGAAGAGGTAAGCGTCTACCTGAGCCAGGTAATTTATCTATAATGTACAGTTGACTTGAAGAAGAAGACTTTCCGCACCTGACTTCTCTAACTGTTAGTAGTAGGTCTGCTAAATTTTAATAATTAGCAAGTTTTACTGTCGTAAGGTCTTAGGTCGGAAGAAAGGTAGGAATACGTCCAGGAGGGAAGGTATGTAGAATAGAACCAATGACTGAAAGACGATCGAGGTACAGAGGGAGAACAGAGAACATTTCATTTAGTAGTAGGCAGCACTATTGATCGTGACTGGTCTAGTGCATAATAACCTCAACAACATCGACCCACTTATCTATCTATCTATCTATCTTTTTGAGATCAGCTTTCCCAGTTCTTCTTTCACCAATTTTCAAGTAACTTCAATCAGCTTTAATCGGTCATTTAAAAAAGTTCAGTCTTAGACAAGTTTAACTCAAAGGATTGCATTAGGAAAATACTAATTGAAGTCAGTATGATTCCGTTGGATCTGCTTTAAGATTTACAGTGTATTTTCAAGGCACTTGTGAGAGAGAAGCCTTTTCAAGGGATTTATAAAGGAAGATAGCTTATATTAACAACTTATTCCAACCATCTGCAGCTCTATTAAGAATCTTTTCATATATTTCTTATAGTAAGTAATTCAATGGCAAAATTCTTATTAAATCATCTCCAAAATAAACAATTATTCCACCGTTCCTCACGCCATTTCATCAAAAATAATTCATTCGTTAAGCATTTTGTTGTCCGGTTCAACAGAAAGTCAAAATGTATCAGCTGACCGTAAGCCAAAATATTCAGATTACACTTTCCGAGTCATTGTCCTTAATTATAGACGCACGAATAATGTGACTGTTGCTCGTGCATTCATTTATCAGCCATGAAACATCTTAACAGGTGCGTAAAATAATAAAAAGCTGTACAAATGAAATGTTAACCCTAACGTTAACGTATTTTCTGGCCAAATCGTTACAAAAACAAAATATGTAAATTGTTTTTATATTATATTGATTAATTGCTAAATCAACGACCCCGACAGTCTGAAGAACGTTATAAAAATTGGCCAATTAGCTTGTCTGCCTTTCAAAGTGATGAAGCAAATCCAGTAAACAGTTGGAGGGTTTCCTTTTTTTTTTTTGCGCGTGAGTTCATCTTCACAAACATTTCTACAGCATACAAAAAGCAAAAGCAAACAATGTCGCTCAACATGATTAACACGATTTCATGGAAAAAATTATATGTACCGATAGAATTCTAATACTTGCTGATTAGCTCGAAAGAATGTGGATACAAATTGGTCTAATCTGGAGTGAGAATCATGTTAACGCACTGAACAATGCACACTTGTGCACTGTGAGAAAAAAGTTAATGAACTTTAAATTTATATATGTTGGACTTAAACCTCTTAAGTTAAGACTTTAAATCTTTAGTTTTGATATTAGAGTACAAAATTTGAAATATAAATTTAGAAAAATATAAACTTTACATAAAATATATAAAAATTCGTTGTCAAAATCTATACAGATTCACAATAAATAACAAATATGATCAACCAGCAAGGCCCCACGGCTTTGCACACAAGTTTTACGTCAATGGGCCCAATATACCAAGTTCCTCTTAACCCTTTGTTGATCCCGTCAGATTTATATGAAAAAATACTTATCTAATTATATCTAATTTTAAGTGCTTTCACCATATTTTAAGTCAATAGACCTCTTAAATTATGCTTCTCCATACAAACTCTTAACCCATCATTAAACTCGTCCGATTTTGATTTTCAAAAAAATGAAAGCCATGTGTCTAATAATTTTTTGATTTCAAGTGTTTTCACCAACTTTGGAGTCAATATGCCCATTGTGCAGGTTTTTTTTCGTAGTCTTGCCTTATACGAACCTTAACCCATTGTTGACCCCAGTAAATGTTGGTTTTCTAAAAATTGAAAAATACGTGTCAAATTATTTTTAATTTAGAGTATTTTCACTAAGTTTGAAATCTACAGACCTATTAAATTACGTTTCTTGCCTTAACCCATGTTTTGTTCTTTCAGACCCCAAATTAAAAAAAATCTTAGCGGAGGTTTATTTCTCAAGAAGTCCCTTTAGTTCCAATTTCATGTTTGTAGCTTCAGCGGTTTCGATGATGAATCAGTCAGTCAGTCAATCAGTCAGGACAAATAAGACAGTACAACAATTTTAAACTTTTTGTGTGCAACAGAGTTACGACCGTATATTTCTGAAAGAGGACGTCGTACTGATCATTTTTGCCGAGCAATGTAATAGTCCAGCACGTTTGAGTTTTTTGTATTTTGCACATAAAGGTTAAAGGGTCGCTATAGACTTTTACACGGAAAGGATAAAAACGTGAAGAGCTAGAGCTTTAATGTCTGAGACAAAGTTGTTTGCATTAAAAGTGTGAATATTTTTTGTGTACCCATGAACCCCCCTCCGCCTTTCCTTACCCCCCTTTTTCATGTTTTTCGGAAAATTGTTTCATAAAAAGCTTGTATTGACTAAAATATTGAAAAAAAAAATACTATATTGTCTTTTGGGAAAATATTCCGCACAAAAAAATAGGGGGGTCTTCAAACACCAAAACTTTCTCAAAACTTCCCCCGAAAAAATAAAAAGCCTTACACACGAAACCTTCATTTAGAAAAACGTTGAATATTAAAAAAAAAAATATTTTCCGTTGAAAAATAGTTCAGGTGGTCTCCAAACAAGAAGTCTCCTTAATAAAATAAACAATTTTTATGATTTAGTAACTTCCTCTGGTGATAGTCCGTTTTTGGAAAAAGGGCTAACTTTCAGAGTGCTGTTGCACAGTGTAATGATATGTTCATAGAATTAGCTAAGCATATCCACTTTTACTTATTATTCTCAGTGTACCTAAGTATCGTCGGCCGCTATCATCGTCCCACCGCCTGATCAGCGAGCACATTCACGTACAAATCCTGCTTGTTCAGTTGTCATGCAGATACGCCGATGTGTCGCACAGAAGCTACGAGTATCATCCAAAACTGTATGTAATGTCGTCGCACAGCGATGTATTCGTTAAGATTCCGACGCTAGAATTTCAATTCCCATCAGCTCACGTTTTGCTTTAGCGTGTAGCGCTAACAACATGCACTGATGTTGTTGTTTTGAAAATGTTCAACAAATATTTGTCAAGCTAATGTTTTTGGCATGTCTTGACTCGACTTTCTGAAGCATTATCTTTCTGAGTTTTCTCCGAGACTGGCCGCGGCGGACGCCAATTTGCACTGCGCGCACGCGATTTTGCGGCAGTCATGTGACGCCGGAAAGACACACATCTGCTCGCCTGATTTCCATTTAATATTATTACTACTAATATTAAATTCAGTTTGTTTTTGTTAACAAGTTGCGCAAATGATGTGCTATAAATTTTCGGTTGGGCGGTGCTTTTTCTCTTTTCTTTTTTGAAAGTTTTTTTTTAATAATTTTTGTTGTTATTTTTTGTCATTTTGTGTGTTCCGGTGCTTAAAAGTTTGATGTGATAGAGCAAAGAAATCGCACCGCAATGACGTGTACCAAACAACAACAACAACATTGTTTTTACATTAAAACTAACTTTTTTGTTGCTTGTTCCTTAACGTGTTGACGTCATTTGATTTTGTCGCTGTGTTGCGCAAAATGCCTTTTTAATTGACCAATTTTCGATGCGGTCAATCTTTTTGCAGCCTCTTGGCGCTGACATAAAACACTATAATTTGGATTTTGCAATTACATATTTGTTGGTTTTTCTAGCAATCATCTGCCTAAGTTGCTTGTTTGTGCGATGCCAAATGCGTAAATAAAGAAAAGAGTTTAAAAATGAATTAAGGGC
Organism: Melieria crassipennis; assembly: GCA_963668005.1. Taxonomy (NCBI): domain Eukaryota; kingdom Metazoa; phylum Arthropoda; class Insecta; order Diptera; family Ulidiidae; genus Melieria; species Melieria crassipennis. The sequence continues at coordinate 20,126,593 of OY764961.1, forward strand.
CAAAAAGGTTGTCAATTTTCATTATGAGAATCGATTAAGTTTTTAATGTGAGTTGTGCAAGCACAGCCAGAAGTCATAACATACGAGTAAATAATATGAATCGATATAGAAAGAGTTTTATTCTAAAAATCTCTGGACTTGTATCAGTTCTTTCTTCAAGTTTCAAGCTCCAGAACACCTCTCAAAATGGTTGAAAATTGCAAATCTTGGAATGAACTCGGTTTTAAAGTTTCTGGAAGAAGCACAATCATGAGTTGGGTACTCAGAATAGATATAGAAAGATTTTTAGTCCAAGAGTCTCTAGACTAGTCTTTAGCTCCAGCTTTCTTTTCTGGTGTGTGACTCTGGGCCACAAATAAGTAAAATAAATAAAAAAAGTGATAATACAATAGTGGAGTTCACTCTTCATAGCATTTTAGGTATAAAGTTGCTATCGTAGCAATTTTTGAATTTTCGCAATGTTTTCGAAAGCAGTTGTAGCGACAGATTGCTACGATTGCTTAAAATGGTATGAAGAGTGAACTCCACTAATAAATTTTAAAGATATTTTCTGTTCTGCTGCAACTTTACACTTAAAATGGTATGAAGAGTGAACTCCACTAATAAATTTTAAAGATATTTTCTGTTCTGCTACGTTATATATAATCGACGGCTAAATAGTTACGTTAGAACATGACAACAAGGAAGAGGAATACGAACCTCTTTTAACCAGTTAGACCTCACCTAGGAAACTGTTCTAAGATGGGCTGAAGGCAACAGAAAATGTTCTGCGCGTCAAATTCGGCCAACCTTGAACTTTCGTCGTTCCAGAGAATTTTCGTCACAAAAAAGAAACTCGATAAGGATCATCATTGGTGCTTCGACGGGTCATTGTGTAATTGGCATCCACACAAAATGATTTGGGTTGCTTTCTAATGATTTTTGTCGAAGCTGTGAGCACAAGGAAGGAAATTTCACCTTCTTCATCTTCTTCTTGCCCTGCATTCTCTAGAATAGGCTTCGTAAGGAGCTCAAAGTGGTTCAATGATTGAGCGAATGTTAGCTCCATGGATTATGATATCGCAATGGGCTTTTATTGGACTATTTAGAGTCGATTAGGCTTCGTAAGGAGCTCAAAGTGGTTCAATGGGACTATTTAGAGTCAATGAGTAACCGAACCTGAGCTCCATTGATTGTGATATCTCAATGGGCTTTATGGGACTATTTAGAGTCTATTAGGCTTCGTAAGCCTAAGCTCAAAGTGGTTCAATGGGACTATTTAGAGTCTATTAGGCTTCGCAAAGATCTCAAAGTGCTTCAATGAATGAGCAAACCTGAGCTCCATTGATTGTGATATCACAAACACTTTTATATCCACAGTCAACAAGGCTTCGTGAAGCTCTCAAACAGGTTCAACGTGTAAGCGAACTCGACGTCGTTAGTTTGTGCTATGACAATGGGCTTTTATGACTTAAATAAAAGAGCTACGCCTTGAGGCAGCCACTTTTGTCACTTAATTCCTTTTCTATTTCAAAATTTTAGCTAAACTGTAATTGTCTCACTTTGTTGTACTTAAATATTAATCATTTCATCCCATCAACATGAGTCATTGGCAGTTTTTAAGGCTCAGGTAACTGTCTACCAAAATTGCATTATGCGGATTAAAGAGAAAATGTATTTATTTAATGAAACACACACAAATAAAACGCACTCAGGCCCCTAAATTGAGAACAACGCGCAACAAAGCTGTCCGAAAATAAAGGAAATGTCAACATAAATATAAAATGCGCAACAACCGCTCACAAAAACAACATAAACGCCGGTTATTGCAGATAAATTCAGTGAAATCGGTGCCATGTAATATGACATCAAAAGCCCAAATGCCAAACAAAGATTTCGCTCGAAATGCGGCAGTGCGCAGCTTCAGTTTCACCACAAACACACACATACACACACACACCAACACAAGCACAAATCCGAACACACACCCGCAACAGGAAAAGTTCAGATGACGTCAGCGCTGTGTGTAGACCCGAATGGATAAAATGTTGGGCCCCCCCAAATATAGAATGTATGTATGTATGAGTGCTCTGTGTGTGTGTATACGCGCTCTCAATAACTGTTATCGATTTTACCAGCATCCCTCACCCGCTCACCCACTTCGCTTTCAGTTACAGTAAGCATTTACGCAACGTTTATGCCGCAAGGCCGACTTTGTCGCTGGCGTTGTCGCCAAAGTGATGAAATGTCACTTGTGCTGTCGCGCCTGTGTTGTAAATCACAGAGGATGTCGGCGCCGGCAGTCGCAGCCACGTTAAAGTTGAACTCTGTGTGCCCTTTGGTCGGCTTTGCAAAATGGCAGTCGAGTGCCGGCAAGGGACAGCCAAATGTTACTTCAGCAGCAGCAACGGATGCGGGCGTGTGCTGCTTCTGAGTTACCACAAACGTTGTGGTAACTCAAAGTGTTCGAAGCTATTTTTATCGGCGCTGCAGACACGTGTGCAAGCGGTCCCAGTCGTTGCGCAAACCCTATGTCGCTCATTGAAGGGGAGGAGGCGAGGCCTTCACTAAATGCGTAGTTGGCATTTCGCTTGCAGTGTTACGGCATTACGTGGCATTCAACAAAGCCGGCCCAGACACCATACAGCTGGACAGTAGCGGATGTTTCGGCACAGCCGGCACGTGTGCCAATTGTTTTGCCAATAGTTTTCATTCTGATTGTATTGGCACTCATCCATTGCACAAATGACAACAACAAAAAGTTTTCGCCATTTGATTTCATAGCGAATGTGTTGACTTTATTATTTATGGTAATTACGAGCAAGTTATTTCAGTTGTTAGGTTTTTTTTGAATGCAAAATCAGTGAAGCGTTTCATCAGCAGCTCTCCAACCAACCATTCATGCATTCATGTGTCAACTACGGTGCCATGACACAAATGATGTCGCTCAGAATATATGAATTCTCATTTTATGGCTTTAGTCATGCAATAAATAACAATTTAAATTGACCACTTTAAAAGTCGCATTTATTCGAGTAATGCAAATTTGCATTCATTTTATAGTGATTTAATTTTTTTTCTTGTGCAACGATGTGGAGAAATATGATAGTAGAACTGTAATCGAAGTATTACATGTCATTTGCTAACAATTTTATTGTAATGATTCATATGCGTAGACATTTCAGTTTAGAAATTTTGCATTGAGAGCTTCCCAAAATAGTACTTCAGAGACCTTCAGCGGATTTCTCCGTTTTCGAAATGTTGAGGAGCTTTGCAATTTCTAGTTTAACAAAGATATCTATCATAGTTTTGCATGACTCAGTATATGTTTGACACATCATTTCATTAATTTCTGGTGTAGCCCAAAACGCTGCAAAAACCTTGATCGAGCCTCTCCATTTCCAAAAATGTGGGTTAGTTTGTCAGTTACAATAACAAATCATACATCATCCAGTATTAAATTTGTTTCATTCAGTTACTCGTAATATATCTGATATGTAATATAGCACCTGCCGTGCACTATGGCCCTGCCTTTCCTTGAGAAAAACACGATACGTACTCTCCCTGAGTCGAATCTCTGTTAGACAGCTCGTTGAAGTCATCACCGAACACTGCGTCATTGCATCTATGCTTATCAAATGACGCCTCTCGTCCAGTGATGTCTTCAGAAGCTGCAGAGATGAAGAAGAAGTAGGAATGATTCAACACTTCCTGTGTCACTGGTCTGCAGGGCCGACAACTTCGTACCCTTGAAGTAAGATTCCTAGCAGAAATTGAAATTTCGTATTTGCTCTTCTTTTATCAAGAAGCCGAACTGGTTTGCCCCAGATTGAGACTGATTGATTAGCTTCAGAACTATTCAAGAAGGGATTCATAAGGCGCCACTTTTGCCTCCGCGTGGAAGTGCGGTCTCTTTGCCGCACACATCCTTCCCTACCTAACCTAACCTAACCTACACAACTGATTTTATACTGCGATATTCAAAGGAAAAAGACGCCCATGATTTTAACAGAACGTCAAGTTTACTGACGAGACTAAAGTAAACTTTTATGGTTCACTTGAGCGACAAGTTGATTGGGGAAAGCCGCATACTGAACTGAAAAATAAGAATTTGGCTGCTCAGTAATGTTGTGAAGATCCATGGTATCTTTTAGTGTTGAAACCACTTGTGGAAAGAAATTTGAACAGTAAAATATATATGAACATTTTAAAACTTAATTTACACCAAAACTCAATATTTAGGGAGGTAGGTAGGCAGGGGCGTAGCCAGAACTTGGTTCTGGGGGGGGTTTTAAAAAAATGTTTGACCAATTTAGTATTACATGCTTTTTAAAGTAAACTGAACTTTTCAAAGAGGGCATTTTGTGGTGGTGCCACCCAGTGCATTAAAAATTTCATGAAATTTGGTTCACTGTAAGCGAAGTTATTGCGTCCGAAGTAAAAGTATGTTTTTGTCAGTGGTACAAAAATTGGATACTAATTTGCAAAAATAAAATATTAAGTTTTGCCAACTGAAATCCGCCACCACCGTAGATTCCATAAAAAAATCAGCCAAAATCTACTTGAAATTGGATTCAACCTTCGTTTTCCTTATGCCCACCCGAGTGATCTTTTTAATATTCATGTCTAATATCTGCCATCTGTATTTATCCAATGTAAATAGTTGTGATTTCGACTTACAGAACAAATTCGAAAGTCGTTTTCAATAACATAACAAAATATTTTTTTTTTAAATATTCATGTTTTGTTGTTATTTTTATTTTGTACACCGAATACACACATGGGTGATCCCAAGTGCTTCCGCCACCATTTTGAATAAAACTCATAATAAAATAAAAAATAAAAAAAAGTAGATACCTCAGGGGACTATTTGAAGGGGACTATTTAAAAAACCATATCGGTATTACAAAAAATTGTTGATTATTCTTTTAAATGTTTAAAGGTAAAAAGACCTTTTTGCTAATGTGGGAACGTATATACCATGCATAGTGATTGCAAATTTTAAATAATTATAGGCCATGGGGGGGGGTTCTAACACCCAAAACCCCTCCCTTGGCTACGCCCCTGTAGGTAGGTGAGTGTGGCTGCCCCAAGAGGAGCACACTTAGACCTTGACGGCCCATGGTGATACCACATGCGGTCAAGCATACAACTTACGAAGCTTAGTAGACAGCGAATGGTCTTATCAGCTAAATCCCCTAGACTAAATAGGTTATCCTTCTTCCGGTTAAAGCAGAGCAGGTGAGATAGGTTAAGTATATTTTCTTCCTCTTCCTCGTCTATGCAGCTGCGACAGAAGTCGTTTGAAAACAGTCCTAGCCTTTTTGCGAGGATGCCAATTAAGCAGTTACTCCGATCATGGTTCTGATCGAGGCTCTGTTCAGGAAGCGGAGTTATTTAGAACGTCGAAGGTGAAAGGTTGGCTAAATTTGGCGTGCAGGGAAATTTGTGTTGCCTTCAGCCCATCTTAAATTAACGTCGTGTATAGAGCTAGTATGGGTATGAAGCTTACAGGTTAAAATAGGGTCTTACAGGTCTTTACATAACTCCTCACTTGTTCCCAGCCGAGCTAGCTCGTCTGCTCTACAGTTCCCTGGAATATCCATATGTCCTGGGACCCAGCGTAGGCGTATTTGAGGCTGCTTGGCACCTCATTGAGAGATTTACTGCAGCTGAAGATAGTCTTTGATGTTATTAAGACCGCTTCTAGAGCCCTAAGAGCGGAATGGTTGTCCGATAGTATCAGTATATCTTTTGCCGATATCCAGTTTACTCTGAGCGAATCAGATCAAAACAAACGACATATATAATGAGATAATGACTTTTTTGCACTCTTCTTCTACAATGGTCCCAAGCAATAGAAGACACAACCATACATAGTTACCATATGAACCACATTGAAGATTTATGGACGGAAGTCAAATCGAAGTTGGAAAATGTGAATCTACGGAACAGAAATATTTCTTAAGAAGATAACTAACCAAGAGTTGGGATTTAACACAAAACTTTTTACTACAAAACAGTGGATCCGTGATATCTTCCCTTTAATTTTTGGGGATTTGGGAACTAACTGACTATTAAATCATTGGTAGAAATCCAAGAGCCAACGACCGAACTATCCCCTATCGGAGTTGACACCCATTAGAGGAAATAAAGTCAGCGATTCACTGTCCAACCTTTACTAGGAGAAGATTTAAATTATTGCGTTGCTATTACTTTTCTGCAGCCGCCGTGGCTCAGTTGGTTAGTGCGTTGGACCGCGAGTCGCAGGCAGCAACCTCAGGTTCAAATACTGCCTGTAATAACACCTAAAAAAAATAACGGGAAAACTCGTTTTCTCTTTCGGTGGCTGTCCTCTCAGCTGGAAATGGCAAACCTCTGAGAGTAAAAATTGCCTATGATAAAGCTCCCAACCTGCCGTTCGGAACCGGCATAAAACTGTAGGTCCCTTCAACCCGCGTACAAATTCACACGCACAACACGGGTGGTTGCGGGAAGCTAGGCCTTAGTCTCGCGTAAGCGGGCTGTCGTGCCAGTCAATTATTAATTATTATTATTATTACTTTTCTGACCTATCAAAGATTGACATACAAGACTTTGTTTTATTAAGGGATCCAACTGGTTTCTGTTGTACAGGCAGTTGAGTTGTGAGCTTTCTCTGTGGTGTATTTGAAGGCTACTAGATTTTTCAAGCATTCAAATACAGCTTTGTTGCACCACAATTGGCGCTTAATGGACAACAGCAAGAAACTTAGCAATCACATTACGAAAGGACAATGGGATCGATTGTGACGCATAGAGTACCGTGTGATGACGTCATATTCATAAAGAAGATATCTAATATCTATAGAATTGTTTATTTGTAGTTTTGTCAGGCTGCTTGGAGATGTCAAAGGACACTGTGTCTCTGCTCGTAAAATATCACTGCAACACTGGACGAGAGTGTTGTCTGCAAATGTTGTGGTGTTGCAGAAACAGTCACGTCCGAACACATTGGTGTGTATGGCTCTGTTAAGGGGGGTTTCTACCTTGTGCGTTTAAAAAAATCCAATTTTTTTTTCATGCATTTTAATAATAATTAATACATGATTGTAGAATACGCTCCCAAAATTTGAAGTTGAAATCTTTCGAATTACGGAAGCAATTTATAGAAACAGGTAGCGGTGTCGGGCGCGCCGACCTGCTGAAGCAAAACTTTGAACGCGTTTTTCTCAAAACTACATTTTTTGACCTGGCGGAAGTGATTTAGGCCACACGAGTTGAGCAATAGCTACGAAATTTTAAACAGTCATTTATCAAGGTCTTAGCTATGGCACGAACTAGGATCTTCAAGAAATAATAATTTTTTCTCATTGAAAATAGAAATTTGTATTGAAAAAAGTAGGTAAAAATTGAATTTTTTAGTCAAAATCGCATATTTCCTTCATTTTTCATTTTTTTAAAAAATCCTAGTTCCTGCCAAAGACAAAAGGATACAGAATAAGAAACAATTTCATTTTTGTGTTTCAAGTCATCTCAAACAGCGGCAGGACTTCCGTGAGTCAAAAAGTCCTTCCGCCATTGCTCGATGGCCCCCTCCCCCCCTTTGCATATTTTATCTTGAAACTTTTTTTACTTGTACAATAAACATATACCTACATCTGAAAAAATTTTCCAGTGTTTATCTTTAAAACCTTCCCATCAACAATTTTTCAAAAAAACATGTTTTCTCGGCCGCACAAGGTAGAAACCTGCCTTAAGCTCTACAGTCACCGTCGCCGTTGCAGCTTTTCAGGGTTTAGGCTCTGGTCTAGTCTTAGCAATGCAGCGGAAACCGAACTATCGCATTGAATGCTAAACTGCACCAAGAAGTCGAATTGAGTTATTGACTGAAATTGCTTAAAGAGGACAGTTGGATATTCCTTCACGTATTTACAATGAGCGTTTCGTAGGTCTCCAAGTGAATTTGTGGCTGTTTTGTAATTAAGCAATTGTTGTGTTCAAATACTTCTAAGAAATTCACTCATTTTGCACTCTTTGTCGAATCACTTCGCATGATGACAACGTCTTTTACGAGTAAACACTAATTAATGTCTTTGATAAACAAACATTTTCCGCCTTAAACTGGAATGCACCAATCACCCAGCTGCACTGTCAGTTGACTAAAGTCATTAAAACGAAATCTGTCAGGTGCACAACAGCGGCGACGCCGATCGTCGACCACCGAACCTAACCCAAGTTGCGATTACATGAAGTTACAGCGTGTTGAAGGAAAACGTAAACAAAATCAAAAGCAGCGAAATAGTCAAAGTCGTTGCGTCTGAGGCTTGCTCGCTTTGTAAATTTCTTCTTTGCGCCACAAAAATCCAGTTCGAACCGCCTTGAGCCGCACTAAATGAGTGCGACACATTGACGCCGGCACGCGGCAGACAGTTGCACACACACACACACGCGCACGCGCGAACAGTCGCAGATATGAAAATTGATAAAAATTAGCACAGCAAAAGTGTGGTTGAGATACGCGAAATTCTCAGATGACGGCAACCGCATCTGTCTGTTGGGCTGCGACCAGCTGCGCCGTCAGCAAAAATTGCAGCAGTGCTCGTGTTGCTCGCCGCGCGGAGAGCAGCGCAGTGGTGGGTAAACAAGACTGCAGCAACAATGCAAATGTCAACTGTAGAATTGCATGCAATCTTGCATAGAGTTCTGTGAAAGTAGCCACAACAACAACAACAACATGAAATTGAGCAAAAACAATTCGCAGACTTGACATGAAATTTAAAACGCAAACAAACCTACGACCAGCCATTGCACTGACAATCGAACTGAAGCTAAAGTAATTGCAAGTAATTGCTAGTCGTCTGGCGCTAATGGGGGTGGCGCTACCGCCAACGGGCGCAGCGATGGCACGTTGCAGCAAAATGTGTGGCGCAAATTGCTAAACAATCAAGTTTGATTTAATTCGATGCCTTTTAAAAATAAGCACAACCATACAAACAAATCGGCTTAAAAGCAGCTCGAAAAAAGAAACCCCATACCAAATCCCACAGTTTACGTATTTCAAAGCAGACGGCAAAAACAACAACAAACAAATGTCAAGTCTTCTCTCTTTTCGCTGTCGCCGGGCGCATAAATAATCGGCGTCTGTGGCCACGAAAGCGACTTTGCTGATGTTGGCTTTTCTTTCAGTTTGTTATTGTCTGCCTGCGAGTGTGTGTGTGTGTGTGTGTGTGCGAGTGTGAGAGTGTGTATAAAGGAGCAAATTGTGAACGATTGGTTTTTATTTAGTTTCGTTTGCTTGCGCGTGGCGCTTTTTGTTTACAAAAACAACTATTTATTTTCTGCATTTTCGTTGCTGCTGTCCGTTGACTTTTCCTGCACGCCAGAAAGTGCAATTGGATGCCGCCCGTGTGCGCCGTCTGCTGCATCAGCAACAAATCCCTATTATATAAAACGGCCGACGCAACTGATGCCAATGAAAATAAACTGTTGACTGAGAGGAAATGTGAAATTTCGTAGCTGGCAGTTTTTATGACGAAGATCATAGAAATCACGCATCTTTAGGTGAATAGAAATGCTGGAATAGTGGTTTAAGAAAATAAGACGAAACTTGGGCACTTTGATTTGCAGTAAGTCAGATCACTTTTTCCTTGTGGTATCACAACGGGCCCTTTTTGTGGCCTTTGTGTGTCATTCGGCAAGCCCTGTGCTCAGGTAGCCACTTTAAGGGGTTACGCCACTGTAACCGCTCAAAAAATAGGGTTTTTTGTGATTTTTTTCCTCGCTTTCAAAAAGTTTGTAGAAGAAGTTATTCACAGGTGTTATTGGACACATATTAGACTTTATTTTGGAATTTTTTGACACAGCAATATCAACATATAGGTGGCTCCACTGCATCCTCCTAGGCTATGTTTTCCCTGCAGGGCTTCACGGCACGCAGCACTGAAGGTGCAATTTTGAATCTGCGACAAAATAAAAAATTCCTGTTAATCTAGAGGCTTTTTGCTAGAGAAGATCGGGTGGATTTTTAAAAATATTGATTTTTAAAATTTTGGCGGGAGTTTCAAAAAATTTTTTGATTTTTGAGGTAAAAAATTACATGTTTTTTGTTAATTAAAAATCAACAAATCGAGTTATCAAAAATTCCACACGATCTTCTCTAGATAATGTTATTGTTAAGATCCAGTCAAAATTTTATGTCAAAATATTGAAAATTGTTCGCGTTCAAAGTTTTGGGAATGGTTTTCTATGGGCATAACTGAAAAATTCGCTTGGCGGTAACCTCGTATTTCGCATAAAAATTTTTTATTTTATGCATAAAACGTTTTGTTTCTTATTCTATAGGGTTCAAACTATTTTTTAAGCCAATAAAAAAAAATCGATTTTTTTTTAATTTTACAGTGGCGTAACCCCTTAACCTAACCTCACCTAACCATAAAACTGTAGTCCTAATTGTGTTTATTAGCACCAAGTAAAATTATTAAAACTAATAATATGAAAATCAAATTCAATAGCCAAGACATAAGAAGGTCCTTGAAGTTGTAATAATATTTTTTAAAAGCTGCAGTCACCTTTTCTTTTGCATCTCGTAGAAAACTTCAAACAGTCATTGCTTTTATGTCTCAAAGCTACTTACAAACATATATTTCTTTAATAATAATTTGGGAACTAAAATATCGTTGAAAAACGGTAAAGAACGAATCAAAGTCAAAGTCAGCGTTGGGCTTTTGGAATGGTTTTTGTTTTTGAACTCTCCGCAGCTGGTTAGTTGAACTATCTCGCGCATCTCAGGCAACATTTGATTCCAGATTCAAGTCTCTGCCGTAGCCAACATCAACATATAGAAACCATCAATTTTTTCATGGCTACCATCTCAGCAGGAAATGCCAAATCGCTGAGCGTAAGATTGACTGAAGATCCCACAACTTGCCATTTATAACACCGTGCGGTAGCATTTTTCACACCGAGAAAAATCCATATCCAAATATAGTAATACTGCGTACTCATATTTTCATTTCTATATCCTTTGTCCTTTCAAAAGGACTTGACAATTTTGAATGGAAAAAAAATAAAAAAAATATTAAAAATACTTAACCTCGTTCGAATACGGCTATATGTATATCAAATGAAAGAGGAAAGGCTCAATTATTTAAATAAAATTAATTTTGTATCTATTTGTAAAGAAAAGATATGAAAAAGGTCCTTTGAAAATTTTAATCCTTTATATCCTTGAAAATTTACATAGCATTTTCTTGAAAAGTACGTATGTTCAAACCCCAAATCTCCCTGATCACGTGTCAAAATTTCATTACTCTAAATTTATTAGTTATAAAAAAAAAGGCGGAAGCTGCAATTCTAATGAAGTACAAAAATTCTAATTTATTTGAGTATCAGTATTTTAAATAATAAAAAGATACAAAATCAATGAAGCGAGAATAATGAAATTTTGACACGTGATCAAGGAGATTTTGGGTTTTAACATACTATACTTACTTTTCAAGAAAATTCTACATAAAATTTTAAGGATATAAAGGATTAAAATTTTCAAAAGACCTTTTTCATTTTTGTGGCACTATTTTCTTTGTATTTCCTGGATTCATCTGATTCGATGATGTCCATCTTTTGTGCGTCGAATTTATCTGACAGCTCCGAGTTTTGTCTGGTTGGTCACACCGAGGGTTGATAGGTCTTCTTCTACTTAGTCCTTTCACCGAAGACACGGTCTGCCTCTTTGCCGTCAACCTCCAAATACCAATTACCCCTTCTATGGCCCACTTCCCATAAAATCTTAAACAAAAAAATATAAAATCCATTACCTCGAAAATCACCGAACCCCAATTCTCCCCTTATTAGAACTATATGTCTGGTTTGTCCAATAGGCCATAAAAAGATTTCAACAAATAAAAAGAATTATTGCTTATTCACCGCTCAAAGCAACGCAAGTCGCTGCCCTCTGTAATCACCTCAGCAACACATTATTATTGTAAATTCCTGCCGCTATAATTGCTGCTCAACGTGACCAAAATATCAGTCAACGTGTCGTTGCTGAGCGCCTCACGTCCACACCTCGCCGGCTATAAATTTTTTTTAAACGAAAATGACTCCACTCGACAACTTGGCAAGTGGCCACAAAACACGTAAAACGGTCATAATTTCAACGACGAATATCTGTACAACCGTATCGAAAGTTATTCCCATTTTAATATTATGAAGTTATGTTGTTATTGCTGGCATTGTTGAATTGTCCGCTTAACGACTAATGTGACATTGCGGCGCGTATAAGTTGGATTTTTACAATTTGTCAGCAGCGGGTGAATGAATGATTGAATGTGTGTGTGTGTGTGTGTGTGGGTGTGTTTGCTCTTATCTGCGGCTAAGATCGCCGCGTGCCCCGCTGCTCATTACCGATGCCAAAAGTGTGACCAAGTGGCGGATAAAGTGAAAAATACCCGCAATAAAAGCAAAACGCAGCAGAACGCAGAAATTCCTCCAATAATGCAATGAACCCGATAGGGCAACGCTTGAGCGCATAAATCAAATAATCGAGCAATTGATTGCGGTCCGTTGCCCGCCGCTCGAGCAACAACAATTGAGAATGGAACGCTTTAACGCCAGTCGGCCGCTGGGCGAGTCAATCTCGTAATTTCCGATATGAGCAGCGACAGGCGACTGTAGGCGAGACGGCACCGCGCAGCAGCACCTTGAAGAGTGCTGCGCAACCGTTGGTGTGTGACAACTCGGCGAAATTCTACAACAATTCCACCATCTGGAATTCCACTGTGGCCGCGGCTGTTTTTGCGGCGCGTGATGATTTTGCGTTTGGATATTTTTCGTTGAAACTCATTTGCATTTTTCAGTGTAACTTTGCAGCCAGTCGAAGGGAACCACACCAACGGTTTCTTTTGTACATGTCGAATTGTTGTTGTATTCAAATCATTGATCATTGACTGACAGGCTGTATGGGACGTATGCGTTGCATGTTTTCACGTTTATGTTTCGATTTTAGTTGTTATGCTTTCGTTGAACGAATTTTCGAAGATGAATGAAACTTTTTTTTTGGCGAGGTCACGTCAAAGGACTGCACTGTGCCCACACATGTCGGCGGTGTTAGCTGACAGCTGTCAGAATTGACAGCAACGATGGCAACAGCCACAACACTGTTCAGCAAAGTTAAGGAGACAAAATGCACGTCGAATATGTGGTAAATGAAGCCGTCAAATGTGGAACGAGTACGAGAGCCTAAAGGAAAAACTAAGACCAGTTCAGAAAATTATACTTCAAGCGAATGGCAGCTAAAGTTTTATGACGATTCTGAACGGTTCTGGTATGGTATGATATGCTATGCTATGTTATATGGTGTTATGCTATGGTATATAGTATGGTATTTGTCTCCCAACGCTCGGCCAATGGGACATCCCAGAGGCCATACCAGGGGATCTGACGGATATTTTCTTCACTGACGGATCCAAGACCGATAAAGGTACTGGAGCTGGATGGCACCTCGATGGAAGTGTCAATTGCTACTACTCACGGGTGGGCTGACTACCGTCTTTCAGACGGAAATCTTCGCCATTCTGAAGGTAGCGGAATGGATAATCGGGAGGAAATTGTGCGGGAAACATATAGGAGTCTGTAGTGACAGTCAAGCTGCACTTAAGGCCCTGGAGAACGCGCGTGTTACCTCTAAGATTGTCCAAGAATGTAAGATGAAGCTAAAATCAGTCGCGACACGTACTCGTAATAAGCTCCAACTTATCTGGGTTCCGGGACAGTGCGGTGTTCTAGGTAACGAAACTGCCGATGAACTGGCTAACTGTGGATCAAGGTGTACACCCATGGGACCAGAACCAATAATCGGCACCAGTCTAGCAGGAACCCTGGACTGGATCAAGTCCTGTGTAAATAACCTACATAGAGAACGTTGGTCTAGCTTGGGAAGCTGTAAAACTGCCAAGTGTTTTGTGAAAAGCCCGAACAGGAAAGCAGGAAATTTCCTCCAGAAGCTGAGAAGAAAAGACCTCCGTCGAATGGTTGGGTTAATCAGGACACAATGCATGAAGGCGACATATGGCCAACATTGGCATCATCGAGGATCCGACTTGCATGTCTTCTTCACTGGACATGCACTTTCTCTGTGCATGTCCTGCCTTCTCTAGAACGAGATTGCGCACGCTGGGATCAGATGTTATGAGAATGGACGAAGTTCATTCTCTCACCCTGTGTGATCTCCTGAGATTCATTAATGAGTCCGGGAAATTTGCACAGGAGATCTCATAACCCTTTCCACCCACTTTTCTCTTTCCCATTCCAATCTCCTCTATCAATCTTTTTCCTGAGCCGTAAGTACAATGGGCTATAAAGCCTGAGTGCTTGAGGTAATGACCTCCCTTAGGTTATTTCCTCGGCTCCCCCTCACATCCATCCATCCATCAATGGTATTTGTCAGATTCGCAATAGACATTCATTTCTTTCTCATCTGGCTAACAATTTTTTCTTATATTTAAAATTTCACTTTTCAAAACAAAAAACAGCTCCAAACATCATAAAGTGCCATTTAAAGATGTTCCATGATTTTTTAGGCATTCATACCATGAAGGTTCAACATAATTTCCAAAAACTTCTTTAACATTAAAATGTTCTTTCCATGTCTCAAGTTCACCTAATTCTGTTACACAGTGCAATGCACTCGTTTATGCAGACTTTTACTTTCCGCGCAGAGTTTTCGCAAATTTTGCGCTTGAACCAGTTCAGTAACCCGCTTTCGAAGGCGTATCCGTTACCTAAAAAAACTCTTCTTCTTTTTTTTGTTAATTTCTGTCTGCACCTAAATGTGCTCAAGGTGCCATAATTCTGAAATATTTATTTTCGATCAGTTGGCATGGCCACTTGTGTGGTTTCTTTCTGCCGTTTGCTTTGATTTTGAAGTACGTGTGTGCCCTCGACTATGGACATCGATTAAACTGACAGCGAGAGTGTCAAGTGGCGCATGCATTCGCTCGCATTAATTGCATTTTTATTTCTCGTTTGACGTTCGTTTTTCTTTTTCCTCCCATCTGACTGGCTATCACTTTGCCCTGCTGCAGCCGTAATTTCGAGCGTACGTCACACGCCAACCACTTGAACCCTTCGCATTGACGTGACAAACGGCGCCCACTGTCAGTTGAGTGGGCCCCCAAGACGCAGCAGTGGCCATCAGACAACTGGCCGCTAACAACTTGTCGCAGCTATCGGCCATAGTTGATTAATTTTCCATGCTGCGACGTAGTTGGCACATAAATTGCGTTCTACGTATTTCCCGTTTGCGTTGCATGCGACGACAGTCGAACAGCAGCGCCCCCCGGCGCCCAACCGCGGCCATTAACTGCCTGTAACTGATTTCGTATTGAGTAACGCCACGTTGGCGGTTGCCTTCATGTCTCGATGTCTCCATGTCGCGTCAATTGTCATTGTAATTTATTTATTTATTGCTGCGCATCGGTTGTCTTAATTATAGAACCATTACGGCGCATCTCATGTTTGCCATATATGAATACGCGACACTTTGCATAAGCCGCCACTCGATGTGCCGCTAGTTGGCCATAATTTTCAATTTGTTTCATGCTGAATCGGTGAGAGCGCTACTTGAATTTATTCAGATGGCTGTAATTACCTGGAAAAGCAGCAAATTGCCCATTGTGCAACAATTTGTTGTCTTGCCAAGTTTTAATGCGGGAAAAACAGTTACGACGGCAGTAATTCACTTTATTGTTTTGGCATTAGAAATATCGTGTCGGTGCTTTGAGAGTTATCAGCACGTGAGCTTTGATTTTTCCCTTGAAACTCTTACAAGTTATTCGGCGGCAATTTCTAAAGATGGCAATGCAAAATTCACGTGGCGCCTTAGTAATCGATATACACATTCGTTTTTAGTAATTCGATGAATTATTTCATTGCTGAGTGCACAAATTGCCAGTGAAATGAAAGCTATTTGCCTGATTGTTCTGTTTAAAATTTATGAATTGGAAAGGGAATGTTAGAATTTGCAATTGAAATCATTTTAATTAATTCGATTAGTGCTGTTGCTTTCATAAAACACTGAATTAAACATGAAAAGTTAACATGTGGCTGAGTTCTAATGCAATTTGCCGTTGAACTACAAAAAAAAACCTCGCTCACACACTAACCACGTGTTAGAGCAGTTAGTGTGAAGTCAGGGGCTGATTTAGATTCAGTTTTTTTAGATTTAGTAGCAGTGTTGGAATTTAAAAATTATTAAATTAATTATATTTAATGATTTTGTATACAAAATTAAAATAAAAACAGTAATTTTGTAACAAAATTGTCTCCTGTATTCAAAATTATATTTTTTATTTTTTAGAACACCAAAGGTTCTAAGATTGAAGGTGGAACGGGAGCGGAGATATTTGATACCAGCTCCCAGGTGGCAGTCAGTCTGGGAGATAAGGCCACATTCTTTCAGGCTGAGGTCTTTGCCATCAATGAGTGTGCCAGAAGATTACTGACTTTTAATGTCAGAAGGAAGAGAATAATCACAATGTCCGACAGTCAGGCTGCAATAAAGGCTCTGAGCTTGACTCCAAACTAGTCTGGCAGACAACAATTGTTCCCCAAGACTGTGGCCACGATGGTAATGAGGAGGCGAACAGATTGGCAAAGAAGGGAGCCGCAAGACGACCCTATGGACTTGAAACGATCATAGGTGTCAGCAAGACCCATTACAGACATTGTATCAAACACGAATTCACAAATCGGGCTAACCATAAATTCCCAACACGGTGCAACATCGCTGTTCCAAGCCATTCTTTCCGGCTTATTCGGTAGGCAAATCCAAGTACCTTCTGGACCTAAGCCGAAAGGAGCTTAAGTTCATGACAGGGATCCCGAGCGCGTCTGGAAATAACAGATAGTGAACTATGCAGATTCTGCATGGAAGATTAACCCATTTTCGGCCGCTGGTCGATTTTTCGACCAGCCACTTTGAAGGAGAGTAGCTCTGCACTTAGACATTATATCTTTGAACTTTTGATGCAGAAAATAGCTTTGGTCTTTTGGTAACCCCTCGAAATAATACTTTTTTTTAAAACGATAAATTTAGAGATGTTGGCGAAGGCACGCAAAAATCATTTTTTTAGTCATATTTTGAATATTCTGAAAAATATATAACCTTTTCAAATTATTGATTTATTATTGATTATTTACGAAGCCTAAAGACCAAATTTCCACAATCAATTGATATCCATAAGATTATGAAAATATTTTTACCTCTCAGCACCGCGTACTTTTCAGTGGTCGAAAAATCGACCATTGGCCAGAAGTCGTCATGTATGTACATATATAAGCCAACAATTGTTTGTTTTCAT
Source organism: Melieria crassipennis (assembly GCA_963668005.1). Classification (NCBI taxonomy): domain Eukaryota; kingdom Metazoa; phylum Arthropoda; class Insecta; order Diptera; family Ulidiidae; genus Melieria; species Melieria crassipennis. Next base: position 20,143,911 of record OY764961.1, read on the forward strand.
GCTTGATTGTTATTTGACTAAAACTATGTACATATGTATATTTGTTTTTATTTGAAATTGAATTTTTATTAATTTATAAAAAAAATTTGTAAAAAAAAAACACAAAAAAAAATCCTAAAATATTCTTTATTAAGGTCCTAAATGTAAGTCCTTAAAGGAATTAAAAAAATATTGGCTATATCTGGTAGCGGCCGAAAATGGGTTAAGAAACATTCGTGTACATTATAACGGAATGCCCCGCCCTTTTACACGCAAGAAAGCGTATATTACGAAGCGAACTGATTCAGATAAAAGAACTGTCTAAAATCGATCTGGGAAAAATCAAGGAGTTCCCGAACAGTCTTGGGAGATATGAACTTTTACAATAAGGATTAAGGGATTCGACACAATAGTTCAGTATTAGACGCAGTGTCTCGGGCAGCTGTTTCTCAACTCCCATACCCAATTTATCTATCTATGCATGGATGGAAAAATGTATTCATTATAAGATATTTTTGAAGGATAGGTTCCGTAGCCCATTTTGAATCACTTATTTTTCTCTGGAACTAACCAATAGTCTAAATCCGGGACACTCCAGCTCGGCCGCCGAATGAAGAAGAGCATATCTAAAAGTTGAAAAGATCTAGAAAGTATTAAATTTATTAATATTTATTTAGCAAAAAAAGGGGGGTTTTTTAAATAAAATTCCCTTTTTTGTATCAGAAATCATATCTCATGTACATAGATTTAAAAATTTATTGATTACATTACATTTGTGTAGGTTAGGTTAGGTAAAGAGTATGTAGGCAGCACTTTCACTCGAAGGCCAAAATGGTCCATGAGGAATCTCTTCTAGTTTTCATCTGGAACTAACCAACCGACTTAATCCCGGACAGACCAGTTCGATCTCTTATTGATAAGAGCAGATCTGAGATCTTGACTTTCACCGCAATATCTAACCAGGACCGTCAGGAATCTTGACCTGAGTGCATGGAGTTGGCGTTCCTGCTGAACCGGCCAATGCTTCTATATGTAGACCTCACAATTGATGAACAATGATCCAATGGCGCATTGACCGTTGTTGATTGCAAAGAGCTGCCGAATGAAGGTTCAACTCAGCGACAGTACAAGACGTGTTTTCCTCTTAGACAGGGAGGGCCAAGGTACCACGATCAGTTCTGCTACTCCATGTGGACTGAATTATATCTTTGTTGGTAATTTATGTAAATTTATATAAATCAACCATAAATGTCGTAAAAGTTGCATTTGCATTCTTATTTATTTATTTTTTATCTTCATTACAATTAATACCACTCGACGCGTTCAGTCACAGCGTTCAGCTTCAACATTTCATAAACAACCAATTTACGTTTTAGTTAATTTTCAAAAACAAAAAGCGTCGCATTTTTTAAACACGCCAACGAAATATTGACTTTGTCAATAAGCTAAATGCATATTGCGTCTCGTTTATGGCCATAAAATGCGTACCGTAATGTTTAAAGTGGCGCCATATTGTTAGCCATAAGAATGTCGTTAAGCGTTGTCGTTAATAATTGTTATTGCGCTCCACATATAAAGTTTGTAATTGCTGCAGGCCAGACGTTGCAGTTTATTCGCCATCACATGCCGAGAATAATGAAGTGAAAACTCATAAATTCAATCTCATGTTCTCACGTGCTTATCTGCCAAAGCATTCCGCAAGTGTTTAGAAAAGACTCACGTGGAAAGTTAATTGAGTTTTGCATTAAGCGAAAACGTGCTCATTTTAAATTCACTTGACTATTTATTTACATGTTTAAGCATTTTTAAAATAAATTGAATTGAAGTTGTGAAAAGTGAAATTAAACAATCAAAGAAAAAAGTAAAAATTAAAAAATTAAAAAAAATTCAAAGAAAAATAATAAAAACGAATCAAGAATAATTAAAAAAAATAATAATAAAATAATAAAAAAAATTCTAAAAAAATTATTAAAAAATAATACAAAATAATAAAAAAAAAATAATTAAAAAACTTATTAAAAAAAATAGAAAATTAGAAAAAAAATAGAAAATTTAAAAAAATTCTAGAATTATGTATGAACAAATTATAAGATGGCCTTAGTAATCTGTATCTTGCATTGTCTAAGCGCAATCAGGTTACATTGGATGACATTAGAAAGATGCAACTTTGTACTAAATAAACTTCTCAGACAGTTTTGTGATTGCTTGACTTGGTTTTGTTTGTGCGCGCATCAAAAATGGACACCAGCAGAGCAAAATTACGCCATATTTTGCATTTGTTCTTCGATAAAGTCGAAAGTGCAAGTCAGGTGGCTGAAAATGTGAATAGTGCTTATGATTCTGATAGTGTAACAGCAAATCAAGCACCATTTCGGGTTCGTGGGTTCCGTTCCTGGAGTTTTCTGGAAGGTCAATTGTAGAAAATGTTGATAAAATCATGGAAATTATTGAGTCCCATTGTCATGTAAGCACTGTTTCGATTGTCCAGGAGCTAAACATTAAAAAAAGGAAACTATTTGAAACCACTTGGATGAATAAGGTAGATGCAAAAAGAAGCTTGATGCATGGGAACGTATTTCCAACCAAGAATCGCTGTTGAATCCCAACAAAATCAACAAATTTCTGAAGAAAATGGTGACTGGTGTTGAAAAGTGGATCACTTTCGACAACTTCAAGCAAAAACAGTCATGGCGCAAACGTTGGCCAAGCCTGGATTGACGCTCAGGAAGGTTTTGCTGTGTGTTTGAATCATCTACAATGAGTTGCTTTCCTACAGCCAAACTCTTAATTCGGAACTATACTGTCAACAATTTGATTGTCTAAAGTAACAACAACAACTGTCAACAATTAGATTGTCTAAAGCAAGCAATTGCCCAGAAGTGGCCAGCTTTGGCCAATAGGAGAGGAGTTGCGGTCCATCAGGCCACACACACATTATAGTCCAGTCCTGGCTCCAAGTGATAGCACCTGTTCCTGTTGCAAATTAATTTTTTGGTAAAAAGTTTGTCTCAAGAAAAGATGTGAAAATTGTATTTTGTTGCCAATAGAAATTAGAATTTCTATGGGAATTTCATTCAAAATCGCAACAAGTTATTAAACAAAACCTAACCTAAATCGGAGCATTCGAACTATGCTAAATAAAGTCTTCAATTTCAAATAATAGATTTCTTTGTACTGCACCTTATGTGGTCAGTTTTTTTCAAAGAAATGTATTTTTCAACATGAATGAATATTTAGAGTGATCTATGGCGCTCAAATAAGTCTTTCAAAACTGTCTCAAATATTCGTATCAATATCAATATTAATTTTGATCTTTTCTACTGTATGCAACTCAGGGGCGGATTTAGAAATTTGCCGCCCCTAGGCAGTTGGTAAAATTGCCGCCCCTCCTATTTAAAATTTCTTGAATGATGGAATTAGTTTGGTGCGAATAGTTGTTTTTTTTTCTTGCGCATTCTGTATGTTTCTTTTCTTGGCTAGTATAAATCGCTTTTGCTTTTTTTTGTTTGCTTGGGCATTCTTTTTTTTTTTTTTTTTTTGTTTTGTTGCTTGTGCATTCTGTATGTTTATTTTCTTTCCTTGTATAAATCGGTTGTTTTTTTTATTTTTGCTTGCGCAAAATGTATGTCTATTTTCGTTGCTTGTATAAATCGATTGTTTCTTCGATTCAGGCATTTTACACATAGAATGTTGGTTTCCCACGAATTCAACAAGTTTTCAAAGTTCCCGCTAAAATTTTCCGCCCCTCAATTCTTGCCGCTCTAGGCGACTGCCTACAATGCCTGTATGGTAAATCCGCCCCTGATGCAACTCCTCAGTACTCTGCTTTGCGGAAGTCAAACTATGTATAAAAATAAATTTGCATTTCAAAAAAAATTTTGACGCATAAACACTTCAAAAAAACGACCAGCACAATCATGTCCCCAAGCTTGCTGGCTGTGAACAATTTTTGCTTGAAAATATTTTCGAATGCTTTAAAGTGGTTCTTACTGCTTTATTGACAAAGTGTGCCGCAGTTATTTGTGACAGAAAAGACAAAAACAATTAGCATCATTGCGCATTACAAAAGAGTCACAGATTCGATTGTGATTAAAATTTTTTCGAAAGATTATTTAATGAGCGTTTTTGCGTTGCTGTAATTGCGTACTTTAATTATTTTAACCTTCAGTAGTGACGCCACACACATACACACACACAAATAGCACAGCTTTAGTTTGCCAACAACTTCAGACAGAAGCGGCAGCTTGTGGCGGCTCTTGACACGCTCATTCAATCGTTTGCGCCTGCGATTTAATTTGTCGCTCTGTGCTGACTGCAAGTAACAAATGAAAAAAAAAAATAAATAATCGCGCGTTTCGTTATTCAATTTAAAGGTTCATGCGACAGTAGAAAATTACAAATAAAAAAGCTATAAAATTGAGAGAAAAAACTAAAACGATTGGAAAACAATTAAAGTTGCATGCGATAGCCGGCAAAAGGGGGCAGTGACATGTGGCTGTCAGCTGAAAATTATATACCCAACCAACAAACAAATAAAGAAACAAAAACAAGCAAATGAAATTGAAAGCAAAATTGCAAAGCAACACAACAACAACAGGAGCAGTAGTAAAAATTGCAAATACGTGAATTAGTATTGGACTGCAATTTAAGGAGCGTCAACAGCGGCAATCACACTGACAGCAACGCTTTCAACATTACAACAATAACAATACAACCATTTGTTGTAACCAGTTGCATGACATTTTTGCTTAATTATGCGCAAATATTGCACAATATTTAGCGTCTAATCGAATTGAAGCGCATCACTTCATTTTAGACATTGTTGTAAAAATAACACTTGGCTCTCGACACTTTGTTGCGCGCATTCAGTTGAATTTGTTTAATTTGGCCGATGTCTCGGTCTTCTTTTGTTGACCCAGAATGTTGCCTTTCCAATTGAAATGACATCAAACAGACGTCGCACGCTCTGCTCTGCCCTTCGACTGTCCAGTCGGTTGCTTTGTGCGCGCCCATTTCCATATGAATGTGTAAATATATTTGCACACATTCTTATTTACAGTCAATTAAGTCGGCGTATGCGGCACTGAGTGGCCGCATACGTATTGCATCAGTCGGTCGTACAATATTTGAGCGGCGAGTTATTTGCATAGAACGCTGCCGTCCGAATCATTCTTCGGTCGCCAACCAACCGCGCCGCCCATTCATACGGCGAGCAAACGACTGCGAAACTACCCATTGATGCCATTAATAAATTCTAATTGAAATCAATTAGAGCGCACACAGCACTGATTCATTTTTTCTTCATTCTTCTTTTAAAAAACGTACAAACGTTTGCTTGGTTCTGTGTTGTGACTTTTGCAAAAGCAAACACAAATATTTGCCAAATCAGAGCTGAATACAGCAACGGCGATTGGCAACAATCTTTTGCGTTGGCATAGGTGGCTAAAAATATACTTTTTTAAAACTGACTTAAACAATTTAAAAATTTGAGGAAAAACGTGAAAAAATATTGACATTTTTATTGCAAAATGTGTGCTGCTTATCTTCTTATCTCTCTCTCTCTGATTCTTGCCATACAGGACAGTATTTTCCGTATCTGGTCATTGTACAGCAAATTGTTTCTATATAACTGAACTAGGAAATGTTGGAAATGAATTGTTTCCAAAAAAAAATCTCTGATAACGGATTCTGGTAGAAGGGGAAAAATACGTGTATCGGCATTTTGAAAGTTTACATTTGAATTAAAAGAAAAAGGTTTTTCCAGTTTCCCACCTTTTGCACATTCTTAAGGTGAATATGCTTACGAAACCCATGTAACCTTACATTTTAAGTATGGAATGTGTTCAGCAATTTGTTGTAAAATACAACGAGGAACCTTTTTGTGGAAGATTTTAACCCTCTAGCTCCCATGTTTACGGGTCAATTTGATCCTTTTTCCTAAAGTGCCAAAAAATTTTCTTTGAAACAGTACTTTTAATGAAGAAATGTACCATGAAAATATTCGCCATAAAATTGTAGTACAGGTCTCTGAAGACACCAAAGCTCAAAAATTAACTTGAATGCCCGAAACAAACAAAAGTGAAGTGAAGCAAAAGTGAAGAGGTTTGCTATTTCCAGCTAAGAGTGATGCTGCCATTAGAAATGTTTATTATTTAAAGTTAAAACTGACAATGGTTGCTTTTTTGTTCTGTAGACCGTTTATAGCAAATTGATTGCAAAAATACTGAATTATTACTAAGAAACTTCATAAGTCTGTCGAAATGTGTTTCAATATGATTTTATTTCAGTTTTTACTGACTTCCTTTGCTTGCGTTTGAAAAGCGTTCAGCTTGCCATCACTGTTTCTTGCTACACTAGAAACTCAATGAACCATGAATTGAAGAGAAAGGCAACTGAATAATTGTTGATGAAGTATTTTTGTTCTCCCTTTTATTAGTAAGTATTACAATCAATATTACTCAGGCCAGTAAAATAAGTTGGTTTGCAATGTTATATTTCAAAATTAAGAGAATTTTGCACTTTAAATTGCAAACAATTTACTGGTAATTGGTGCTGTGCGACTGTTTGGGTACTTATCGGACAGTCGGAAAATGAAAAAATGGACTTAAAATCGCTTCACCTCTCAGTTTGTCATTGCCTCGATGGTCCAGCGGGTAGTGACTTTTTATAACAGAGGTTCGATTTCTAGTTCGAGCTGGTCAAACACTCGTCTACTTCTATCGATATCTACAAGTAGGTGAGAATTATAAGCAACCCTCCATTGAGATCTTGACTATGGCTGCCAAACGGCCCGGTTTTCCCGGACATGTCCTGGTTTTAGACTGTTTGTCCCGGTGTCCCGGTCCAACCTTGATGTGCGACATTCTAAACAAGAGTTGAGGAACTTGAAATTGAGATATTGAGTTGTAATTTATAGACTAGATTCTCAATACTTTGAATATCAATTTTATGAGAAAAAAATATCTAAATTCTTCAAAATGTTTCACCCCCATGGCTTGCGAAACACTATTCCCGGTAGGTGCTATATAATAAAGTAGATTGGGATTGGAAAGAACACCAGGTCCATTTCAAATCAGGTACTATCAATCTTTCAAGCAGAATTATATGCTATCATCCTCTCGGGATAGGACGAGGATATCGATGTTGACTGTCCGACAGTCAAGTTGTCATCAAAGCACTAATCTCATATTAGTTATCCTCAGTTTAAATGCTGGAATGCATAGAGGCATTGAATACACTGGCCATATACCACCAGGTTTAACTCCTCTGGGTTTTAGGACACAGAAGAATAGATGAAAACGAGAAGGCGGATAGCCTTGCCAGAACTACGGCAGCCACGGTCGATCTTGGACCGGAAAACTTCATTGGGCTGGGCAGGAACACTCTAGCAGAGTCACTAAGACTCGAGGCAAGAACCAGGCATTTAGAACACTGGTCTAACGCCTCAAGGCAACCGAAAATCTTTATCAAAGGTTTAATCCCAAATGAGGAAGAACCAGGTTAGGCAATCATCAGTCTCCTAACAGGGCACTGCAGACGGAGAAAGTATATGGATACAATAGGGTTAGAACAGGTTAACGTCTGTAGACTCGGGTTCTGCGGAATAGCTGGAGGAGTCATCATACTGCACTGTAATGCTGCATGTTGCAGCAGGATGCGTTATCTGGGCCAGTTTTGGTTTGCAGTAGAGAACATCAAGCACCTAAATCCCGGTGAGTTACCAGCTTCATTAGGTCGGTGGGTCTAGAGAATGTTCTCTAAAAACCTGTAGGGATCACAATAGATTAGTTTTTTTGGTCTTAGTGCAACAAAACCCATTCAATTCTATTTTATTTTAGGTGCTATATGGTTTGTTTGTGATTTGTCTTGTGGACCATGTGACCTCTAAATCCAGTCCGAAAGGTGAAGGTTGTTATCTCTCCAATATTTTGATATATTGGTTCACCATCAGACCATCTTAAATCTCTGACTCCTAGCACTCCTAACGCGAGAAGCACAGTTTCGTCTTTTTTGAAAACGTTGAAACCAGTAATGACCATTCTGCTACTCTCAAGAGCGCAGAATGGTCATCACAGGTTTAAACCATGTCCCAGCATGTTTATAGCTTTTTGAAATGAATCTCCATCGAAAGAACTGAATTAAATCATCTACCTAAGACGTTTTTATTTTGCTAATATTTTTTTTAATAAATTTTTTTTAATTTTTTTTTTTATGATACTTACGTAGAATTCCATATTTATGCCAATTATTACAATATTTGATAATGGAAAGTAAAAGTGACTAGGAAGGGAACAGTTTGCCTTGAACAGAATCTATTTTACAAGCACACAACGTAAATTGCCATTTCTCTCCAAAATGACAAAAACAAGTACAATTTCTGTCAACAAAACTTTCGTTAGTTCAGCACGTAAAATTGTTGTCGCATAAATAGAATACATATTCAATTTGAATACGTAAATACCATAAAGTGCGCCACACACCAAATTTCTTTCATATTCCAACAAATGACAAGGCAGATTAGCTTCTATTTTGAAACTTATTTGCGCCGAAAATAAACTAAGTGCGACTCCCCCAAATTATTTCCGTTGCCTTTTGTGTGACATGAACAGTGTTTGGTCGTTCATTCGGTTGTCGAGCGCACGAAATTTTAATACTTCATAAATTTTGTAGAACGTTATCGTTGTTCGTCGCTTTGCTGTCGTATAATGTTTTATTGTTTTCCTTTCAACATGGACTCGCAACTTACGCAACTAGCTTTTGTGTACAATTTTTTTATTGTTAGCTGCTTTGGGTTTTATTTTCAGAAAAGAAAAGAAAAATATCGCACCAAGCATTAAAAATGTTCATTAGTTCTGGCGTTTATTTTTATACTTGCCACACTTTTATTCGACAGCAACAAGTCACTATGCGACTTCGATAAGAATCCATTCTGTGCGACTGCGTTCCTACTGCAAATACTTGTTTTGATGCTATTTAAATGAATTTTAAATTTTGTTTTCGCAGCAGAAATGTTCTAGCATGTGGCATGTTCTGAAATGTTTACATTTTTCAAATGTCTCGAAGCAGTTTCGTCTGGGAAGCAGTTTTTTTTCTTAGTTTTTATATTTTCATGTGCATATTTTTTGTTAATTATTTGTATGATTTTTAACATTAATTTGCCTCTGATTTATTCAGGCAGTTTATTTTTAGAATCCTTGGCAATAAATATATTTGTACAATTTAAATTCAATTATAATGAACTGGTATTGATGCGAAGATGGTCTGAAAAGTTTTCGACCTCAGCAAGAAGACGACAACACTTGTCAACAAAAGGCAGCGAACCTGTTTGTACCTCTTTTGGAAGGTAGTCACCAATTTTTGCAGTTTGCAGTTGTTGTTTGTTGTTTTGTTTTTGGTCTGTTCAGTCTAGACAACTGTTGAATTAAATTGAAAGAGAGATAACAAAGGCTATGAATATGTCAACAGAAGTTTTTTGTCACATCGAACAACATGTTCGAATAAATATTTCCAACGTTGTATTAGTGCAGTTTAGGATTGAAGAAATACTGCTGAGGATACTTGGATACACCTGCATTAGGTCGGTGGGTCTAGGAAATGTTCTCTAACACCTTGTAGGAGGCAGAATATATAATTTTTGGTCTCGGGGCAATTAATTTAATTAATTGACTGGCACGACAGCCCGCTTACGCGAGACTAAGGCCTAGCTTCCCGCAACCACCCGTGTTGTGCGTGTGAATTTGTACGCGGGTGGAAGGGACCTACAGTTTTTTGCCGGTTCCGAACGGCAGGTTGGGAGCTCTTTCATAAGCAATTTTTACTCTCTGGTTTGCCATTTCCAGCTGAGAGGACAGCCACCGAAAGAGAAAACGAGTTTTCCCGTTATTTTTTTAGGTGTTATAACAGGCAGTTTTTGAACCTGGGTCGCTGCCTTCGACTCGCAATTAACTCCGTTAAAATTTAATCTAATCTACTTGGATACACCCCAGAAACAAAAAAGCAGTCAAAACAGTCGGGGCGATGGGGGTATCGACTCCGAAAAAAGCTCAAAACATCTCAGCGGTTGTGATGGGTTGTGGAACTACTCACCAAGCCTAACCCCAAACGACATGTTTCTTTAAGTTATGAGTTGCGTTCGAAATACAGAGACTTTTGCCAAATGAGAACGACATCACATTCGTAAACGGTTATTTTGTAGAAATACTACAAGTACTCGAGTACTATTTGGACGGGTTAAAGAGATGTAAGCATCACTATGAGAAGCGTTTACTCTTACAGGAAGACTGAAAGAAGAATCAAAATACATGTTAAGAAAAAATCTTTCGGGTGTTTGTTAGGTAGGAAACTTTTCAGACCACACTCATACAACTACATCATAATTACAAATAGCTAGTGTCCTATTGAATATTCGTTTCGGCTTCGGTATTCGGCTTATTCGGTCAATTTCAAATCTTCGGCTTCGGCCAAATTAAGCCGAATACTTTAGCCGAAGGTTTTCGCCCTGTAATGTAAATAGCCTAAAATGAACTTTTAACTAATAAATTCCGAATTTTCTTCGATTTTTTTCGATAATTTTTTTTTTTGCAGATTATGAAAGTTCAGATAATTTCCAACAACTTTTATTACGATCAATTTTTTTTTTTTTTTCGACAAAAAATTCCTAATATATCTACTAAAAATAAAAAAAAATATTGGTATCAATACAGATTCTGAAAGGTGATAAAAATACCTTTCAAACAAGCCCAGATTGAGAAATCTACTATTATAACTCTATCCGATTTTATGACGAATTTAATTAAATTATTCTATGTATATATTGAAAAATATCTATATTGAAATTTTGGGGGGCTCCAAATCCGACTTAGAGCTATGGTCTCTTGAGCAAAATTGGTCAGAATCACCTATAGATTACGTTTTTGCTATACGCTTCATCAAAAAAACAATTAACCCGCCCCTATATATATATATTTATGTAACTAATATTCTTTTATTAATTCTTAAGTGGAACAAAGAAGTGAATAAAAAAAGAACGGCTAAATTTAATCAGTTTTCCTTAAAAGAATGTTTATTAGTATTTAGCTTCGACCGAATATTTTAGTTATGCCGAATATTCGGCTTCGGCCCAAAATCCATCTTCGGTCGGACACTACTAAGTACTACTAAGTACTAAATTAGAAATTTAATATGTTTTTTTATGATTCATTGAGTTCATTCGATTAAAAATCAATAAGAATTAGCTAATTTATTAATTAATTCAATTATCTTTTAATATAATCAAAAACAATAAAAAAAAATAAGTTTTGTAAGCTCGCAACATTTCTTCAGTGTACATTGGACTTGAGTTTCCACCAGCTCGACAATCGTTTCGTAATCAAAGCGTGTTTTAATCACATAAATATTACGTACACATGTCATTGAACTTGTACACAGTCTAAAGATTTTCAAATGAACTTTACACTGTTCCACCGAGTTCGTACAGAAATGTAAACTAGACTTTACCACTGAATTCAGAGATAAATAAGAGCAAAGTGGCACATCAAATTCTAACAAATTTTCGTTTGCTTTTACGGAAAACATTCAATTTTGTTTTCGCAGTTAATGGGACATTCAAAAATTTGAATATCTTAATAAATTATCAATTTGTTTTTTGATTCGCTGTAAATTGTTTTCTCAAGCACAACCCATCTTTTTTCACAACTTTGTTGTGCTTTAAATAAAACTGCCAAAACAGACCAGCGAGTCGCACATTCCACATCTTTCAGCGACACATTCTGGTCGTCGTCTACGTGCAGCTGTCGCCAGTCTTTGCTGCCAATCTTTGGCAAACGCCACAAATCTACCTGCGCAGACAAGAACAGCGCAGCGCAGCGCAAACGTAACAATCACGTGAAAAGTTTCCTCTGGCTTGCGCATCTCGACTGTATTTTTAGCGTTTATGTGCCGAAAATACTCCCAAGTCGTACTATAAAAAACCGCAATGCTAAATAAATCAACACTCGCCGGTCTTATGATTCAAGTTCAAAACACTTGCAAAGAGTTGCCAAGAAAAAAAAGCCAAGCAACTGGCTGAGCAGCCGTAAAACCGCAGAAATTGTTAACAAAAAACATTTAAATTATTGGTAAACAAAATGTATATTACTGGTTAAAAAAAATTTTAAATTATTGTTACGAACACACGTCAGGCAGGAAGCCGCTTGGTAATCCGCTGCGGAAAATGCGCATAAAATGTTTGGCGCAAAGCGACTCTTGCACTTGTTGCCGGTTTTGCTGCGACTTTTCACTGCCAAAACCAAATCACGCCGCTCGATTTCCAGGCGATTACCGTCAAACCGGCAGTTAAGCAGACACGCAGACAGCAGACGGCGAAATCGAAAATAAAAATCGCTTATTATGCAACAAATATTGCGCCTCAACGCGCATAATGGCAGACGAAATTTACAAGTTGCTCTTGTAAAAAAAAACAAAAAAAAGTTATTAAAATTTATGAAAAGCAAATAAAATCAACCAAAAGAAAAACCAGACATTGACACGCAAAGACAAAAAAATTGCATGCAAATTGTAAGTCTGCTGCGTGTGTGTGTGTGTTGTTTTTTTTTAATCGAAATGAAAAGCATGGAAGGCGTTGTCCCCGTCAGTGTGAGACTTTAACCCACTTAAAACATTTCGCTCTCTCTAGTCCGTTTGTTTCCCCCCCAGTGCTATCGTCAAGGTGTGTGTGTGTGTGTGCGATAGTGGAAATGTTGCTGATAGTGGCGGCGCGCAGAATTGCTTGTGTCGCTCTGTTGCTCGGTCGAGGCGTGGGCAGTGCGGAAGCGAAATGGTTTTCGGTTTTAAATATAGGCGCCAAGTCTGTTGCTGAATGTTATTCGAGACGTACTCGAAACGCTTTCAAAGTGTTTACTGTAAACTTAATTGATTGTTTACATTATTTATAAACCAACAACGTCCAATATGCAACAAAACACGATCGCCCTAAGGGCTGTTTTATGGGAATAAATACAAGGTTTTTTGCAGCATTTGCTTCCAATATAAATTAAAGTATAAATTGTTTATTTACTTTTGCTGAAATGGTGCAAAGTTTTTTAATGTTTTAGCTCGATAGGAAAGCGCAGTGTTGCTGGGTCTCAAAATATGGTGTCACTAGTGTCCGACCGAAACCACTGTTTTGGGCCGAAACCGAAACCGAATTTAGTTTTTTTTTTAATATTCGGCCGAAACCGAAACTTTCTAGTTGAAATAAAAATCACCACATGAAGCATCAAAATCACAATTTTTCAACAAACGAATTTTACTTTAAGTAAATAAAAAACAAACATAACATAAATAAATAAATATTTATTAATAAAAACAATTCATTCATTTTTTAAATACAATTATAAAAAGATCACCCTTTCGTGCCTTACTCGCTAATGTTCAAAATTAAATAATTTAATATTATATTCTAAAAAAAAGAAGTTTATGTCATGTCTCACGCTCCCATCTCCAATGCCCAGCACATCTTCATAGAAATATAATAGAAATAGAAACAAAATAGAAAAACACGATTAAGAGCGACTAATACTAAGCTCTTATACTAAGCTCTATCTAGATAATCTATATTTTGTGACTAATACTTTCGATTCGAAATGAATATCTAACCAAGAAGCGACCTTGTATCGTCCTTTCATGCTGTGAGACTAAAAGATCCATTTAGTTCAAGCAACCAGACAATTAAATTTTATATTTTCCAAAAAATTATTAAAAGCATTTAGCAAAACTCGCCTTCCATTCTCTTCTCAATCATTTTTCTCAAGCTTATTTAACCACTATATGCAATTCTTCAGAGCCTGAAATATTTTTGTAAACACAACTTCACAACAAATTATACACAACACAACTTCACTTAAAAATTGTAGAAATGGCACACTAGCGCTGAGTTTTGGAACATTAAATGATTTTGTATTTTTCGCTCTGAACAAAGTTGTCCAACAGTGTACAACTTTTTCAAATCGGTTGAGTAGTTTTGAAAATATTCCGTCTTCTTTCCCTACTCTTGTGGAACAAAACGGATCATTACTGACTTATGTGAGCATCATATGCTGCCACCCTAACCTCACCTAACCACTAAACTGGTTAGCCCATTACGTAAGAATTGATTTATTGCGCCTAACTGCCTGAACAGAATGTCGTAGCTGTGGCTGCAGCGGTGGTTGTAGTAGGACCTGTCCAAAGTTGCATGAAATTGTATGACAGCGCACAGCTGTGGCTCTGACGAAGATTGACTTAATTTTAACTTTTTTGCGCCACAAATTCAACATCTCAAACTTTTGGCATTGAATTTTAATGTATGAATAATAAAAAAACAGAATAACTTATGGAATATATTAAAATAATGAAACGCTGAATTTTTTACAAATGGCAATCAAGCTTTTTATTTATTTGCTTGCTACAGCATTGTATTCACAACTTTCGAATGAGGCAACACACATCGTAATCAGCTAATGTGGCTGCCACATCGTTTGAAGTTGTGGAACTGCATTCTGTTCAAGCAGTTATTCGAACATGTGCGGACAGCTTTTTCATGCCTAAGTCTTGATTCAATATGTAAGAAACGAATTCTTTGGACATATTTATGGCCTTTGCTATCTCTCTTATTTCAATTCGACGTTTGTCTAGCACCATTTGGTGAATTTCGAGCTATGTTATAGTTTGTGGGTTCGAATTTTGGACTTCCCGAATGTTCATTGTCTTCCAAGCTGGTACGTCCATGTTTAAATTCAGCTACCAAAAAATTGCACAGTGGTAAATAATGGCGCAGAGATCTTTTACACAGTGTCCAACTAATCTTTAACTTGTGTACACATTTTGACTTTAAAAAAAAAATTGTTAATGACTATACTCGACTTGATACTTGATTTCTTCCATTTTCACAAAAACATTCACATAATTAATTTTTAATTGACTGGCACGACAGCCCGCTTACGCGAGACTAAGGCCTAGCTTCCCGCAACCACCCGTGTTGTGCGTGTGAATTTGTACGCGGGTGGAAGGGACCTACAGTTTTTTGCCGGTTCCGAACGGCAGGTTGGGAGCTCTTTCATAAGCAATTTTTACTCTCAGAGGTTTGCCATTTCCAGCTGAGAGGACAGCCACCGAAAGAGAAAACGAGTTTTCCCGTTATTTTTTTTAGGTGTTATTACAGGCAGTATTTGAACCTGAGGTTGCTGCCTGCGACTCGCGGTCCAACGCACTAACCAACTGAGCCACGGCGGCTGCATTCACATAGACTGACTAAAAAAATTTTCAAATAATTGCGCACCCAAAATTTATGAAATTTCACTTTTGAAAGAAGCGCAAATAGATTTCTACCTTTTGTTGACGAATGAATCCTTTTGTTGTTACAATTTCCTCGAATTTTTTCGTGTTTTGTAAATTTGTTTTAAAATCCCACCAAGTTTGAAGCTAAAAATTGAAAATTAACCCTGAATAAAGACATTCAGGGTTAATTTTTTTTTACAAATTTTTAATTTAATTCTTTTTTTTAATGACAAATCTCTCTTTTTGTCATACAAAAAAGAGGCCGTCATTTTACTTGGTTTACTTGGACAATTTTACTATAGACACTCCTACATTTTAACCCTCTCAGCCCTCAATTTTAAACCAATTGTTTACTATTTGGTTGCATTTCCTAACACTTTTGTTAGCATTGAATTCAAACCGACGCCATTTCTTCATCAAAAATCGGACATATTACAGCATTCAGTGAATATAAACATGAAATACTTTGAACCCAATTATGCAAATTTGAATATGAAGTACACCAACAAGTGACACAATAACTCACGTTTTCAATTATACCTCAATTTCCGCCTAATTTGCTCACAATTAATTTGGCTAGATTTCGCACTCATCATTAGTGGCCATTGTGTGCCTTCAAAAAGACAACAAAATATTTGCACAAGTGGTTGAGTGGTGGCGTTAAACAGAATTCAGAAGAAGCACACGTAACACTCTGTTCGCCGTAATCTCCTAGCCGGCCGCCCTGACAACACCCTCAACATTTGTGTGACTGTTTGCACATGCAAAGCTCAGCGCAATCGCAAATGTGCCAAAATTCACAGCAACTTGCACTCTGGAAAAATTTCCCAAAAATTCCATATTTGCGTTGGCCTTTGTGAAACATGCAAACAAGACTTTAATGAATGTTTTAATTCAAAGTGCGAACAACTTTGTGCCACTTGTCGGGCGTGTCTCGGCGTGGCGCGTTGTGTAAACACTTTCTATGTGAATCTGCGAATGTTTCCGCAATTGTGAATGGTGTGTGAATTTCTTTGTTGTTGTGCTGCTGTTGCCATGTGTACACAAGTAACAGCAAAAGAAAAAAATTTGCACTCTAATCTACTTTTCGTTGCGACTATTGTTATGACTGCCGCCAATGACTCGTGACCGGCCCCTCACGGGGGGCACAGCGTCCCCTAATCTTCCACATCAGCGGCAGCGCCACGTTTGCGCGTCAGCGTTCTTATCAGCTGTCAATTTTTCCATTCATTCGCCACACAAACGCGTCGTCGCGCTGTTTAGTTTTCTGCACCACCGATCGGTTTCTTGTTAAATGTATTTCACACAAGTAAAAATAGAAATTTGCGCTATTTTTAACGCCGTTTTGATTGCACACATTGTTCGCCTCACGCTCGATTGCTGCCTTCTGCTCGGCACTTGGAGGCTTGTTTGCTTTTTTTTTCATATTTCATATTTCCTACACCTTGCAGTGTAGTGAGTTTAAAATTTCTGCTTTGTGCTTGTGTTGAATTTCATGCTTTTACATTCGTTTGTGGAGTGGAAATTTCCATTAATGATTTTCTGAAATTTAAGAATTGCAAAATTCAACGGCCTCCCACCGGGACAAGAGGCACAAATGCAGACGCTTTAAATTTTAGTTTTGCGTTTATTTTTCATGTGGCGTCTGTTTATAGACAGCGACAGAATTGTTGCTCATATTACCGAAAGTAACAACGAAAGCGAGCCGAGTGCGTTTGCACCCAACAATTTGTGCAGCTAATGGCCCGAACACTTTCAAGACGGCAGCGACACGGCCACATAACTTCAAAATGGCGTCGGTTTTGACCGCAGTCAACTACATGATTACAATAAAAATGGCAGCAACGTTACTGCAATCATATTTTTGAGCTCATAAAAACAAATTTTAAATTTGATCCATTTGATTGTTGTACAATCAAAAACAAATTGCAATGTATATTAATTTTTAAATGTAATAAATTTTAACTGAAATACTAAACAAAATTGTTAATTTTTGTTTAAAACACATCGAAAGTGTAAGGAAAAATCCATTAAAAATATCTGTTTTGAAGCAGTGCTGCCAATTGCTTTGGTTTTGTCGCCTAAGAAATAGAGAGAGGTTCTATGTTTGGCCACAGCGACAACTGTGTTTGGAATTCGTGTAGTCGCGCTGTTGTCAAAATAATCGTTTCCATACAACCATTCGTATTCTATATTTTGACACATTCAGTCATGTCGCTGTCGTCGTCTGTGTTCGAGGCATAACGCTTAAAATTAAGTAAATATTAAATCAATAATAAAAAAATTTTAATTTGCTTGCCCCATACAAACATATCTCATATACAAATTATAAAAGTAATTAAGGGGCAAAATTCAGCTGTTTTATATGTATGTATGTATGTTTCTGTATGTAAGTTTTACCCATTTGAAGTTCAAGGCTCAACTCGCACGCGTATTGGCCGCATGGTGGTGAAGCGCAAGTGGTGAAGTTGCGGTGTACTCTCAAGGCCACAAAGTGCCCGAAACAGTTGGATTTTGTATTTTTCCATACATCATTAAACACAATCGATCAATACGAAGCGACTGTGACAGGTATTGGCCATAGGAAATGTACTGGCGTACTTTGTTTGTGAGCGGCGTAATTTCTGTATGATTTCATATAACAAAGATTGCGGTTGTCCATGCCAAAGTTGGCTCCGATGTTAAATAATTTATTAACTTTGAGCTTGAAGAGAGTAAAAGAAATCAACAAATTCTCTGATACAATAAACAAGGTAAACTAAGTACGGAAAGCCTTCTCCGAAATTTGAAATCGCAATTCCCAAAGAGTTGCATGGTTGCATTTTGCAAGTAGGAGTTCGTAGCATTGTTTTGTAGCCTCATCGTTGGTATTCAAAATAAAATTAGAACAAATAAACAAATACTGTGAGGAGTGGAAACTCCTACTTAAAATATAAATTTCAAATATTAAATATAAAAACTGATACATGCAACTTGTATTTTGTTAGCAAATTTTCCGTTTCAAAAATAACATTTTTGATACCTGTGACACCCTGGCAATATTCTTTTTGGTCCTAAATTTAAACTGCAGCACCACCAACCTGTTCAATGAGAACATTTGACGACAACTGTCATTTCTTGTACGCCAATTTTCCTGGCTCTCCGTACTTAGTCTACCTTGTTAATTGTATTTGTTACAGAGCCTCCAGCTGGCTTTAGTGACGCACGTAAGGAGGGGTTTTTGTTCAAACAACCAAATATCTGTATATATAAATATAAATATATATCTTATACAAAAATTTAAAAAAGCGTTCAAGTGTCGACGGTAACAGGTTTTTTTTTAGTGTTTAACTTGTTAACACTAGAAAAAACCATTGCGGTCATTTGGACAGTTTTTCATTTTTAAATATTTTTATTTTCTTTAGTATTTCTATTAACTTTTGTTTTGATGAGTTTTTTTTATTTTATCGGGTTCTACAGTAAGTTCTACAATTAGAGTGCTTCAATTACAATTAGCCAAATCCGTGTGTACTATTCGAGATATCAGCAGATAAAATATGTAGTCTTTGTAGGTATGGAAAACTTGCGGTCTTTCTAGTGTTAAGAGTGCCGATCAAAAGCTGGCAGTATATGTGTAGACTACTTAAATCAACGAATCTTTTTTCAGAGCCTGAAGAACAGTGGACTTCAGTGACGCATGCAATAGAAGGTTTTTGGGGTTGAAACCATAAATATCTGGTTTTTTGTTTACAAAGATCTGGGTGTGAAATACGATTCCAAAAGGTATTGAACTCCAAAATTGTATATAGAGTCCCACAAATGAAATCCTCTGTGTGCCATTGGTAAATTATTTAGCCGGACTGTTTCATAAAGTTGTATAGTCCTCTGTGTGTCCCTGGTGAGCTGTTTATCCTGATCTCTTCATGCGAAGTTTTCAGCTCTTGACCCCTTCTCAAATCTCTCTAACCTGTTGAGGTAATCGTAAAACTTTATGAATAATGAGCCAGATTCCAATGATTTCACCTAACCCATTAACATTTTAATCTCTCAAAACCCTATCTCCTAACCTTTATATCCTTTCTGAATCAATGCAATGCCTCGCATTAATAGTGGTCATCCCCTGCGCGTTTGTTAAAAAAAAATAAAAAAGATTAACACTACACATAAGGCATATTTTCCAAATGATTTTTTTTAATTTTTCTTTAACTATTTATATATTAAAATATTAATTTTGCATGTATGCGTGCCTTCCTTCAGACTGATTGTCTTTTCAGCGGTTTCGATTACGCTGCAAATTTTCCATCGCGCCACCATTTCTCCATTGCTCCATGAATTGCGCAGGAAAAAAACGTAGCCATAGTGTAATTACTCAACAATTTCTAAAACAAACAAACTTGGTTTTCGCAGTGATTTTTTCTGCGCACACACACACACACACGCCGCCATACGCTGAAATCGAAGTAAATCAATACAAATGCGGCTGCCGTGGCAAGTCGTACGCGTGTTGTATTAAATTGCGTAGGAAAGTTTTTGTTGCACGACCAACACATCGCACAACAATCACATTTGTACACACACACCAACACATACATGTTTACATAAGTACATAAGTTGCGTGCATGTTTCCGGAGCAGGCGCAACGAACGCAGGTGCAGCATAGAAAACCGCAGCGAACAAAATCCAAATAAACTCGACATTGCTTGGTTGGTTTATTTTGAGTGCATTGGAAAATTACCACCACTTAAATATACCCGCCAAGTACAAAAAAAAAGACAAGCAAAACAAAATAAATAAACGAAACGAATTGAAAAACAAGCAACAACTGTTGCAATGCAACTTCTTTGCAGCCATTGTAGCGCAGAGTTAATTGCATTAATTGCCGCACAGCCCACTGGCAGCCATCGAGTGCACTCGCATTGCTCAATCGGCGCGGGTCAAGGCAACGTGCTGTCTGTTGGCCGCTGGCTGAGATTTGTGCAGCAATAAGTGGCTTTGCACTCATGTTACAAGTTCATGCCACCAACATAGACCATCACGATTTGACCTCACTTGCAACGATTTTGCATGGGTGTGTGTGAGTGAATTTGTGTGTGTGTGTGTGTTGGGTGCAGCTGAAATGACAGTTACTCGACGCTGTGCACTCGTACACATCAGCAATTTGACAAATTGTCCGCGCCCAATCACACTGACCCACATGGCTGACGTTTGTCAGTGCTTGTGGCGCATGAATCGCATTTGTTCGCCTGGAGAGGCAAAGTCTTGATTGCATTTTTCACAAAAGCAAATCATTTCAATAGCGATGAATATTCATGTGACTGCACTGCAGAAGATTCTGGACCTAAGTTTGGCTCCATAATGCCTTTGGTCAGCTGTAAATGATCTTTTAACGCGAAATCTATGCACTTGGCTGGCATGAGACGAAATGCATTGTAACTGCATGTGACGAGCAAAAAGATCTGGAAGCCTGGCTTTTGTTAACCCTTTCACTATTTTGTTGTCATATGGCAACATGCTACTTTGTGGACGTCTGCATCCTCTATGGTTGAAGAATAAAGTTTTTTGTTGGTCTTTAGAATAGTTTGAAGTTTTAGGAAAAATACGAAATTAATAAACTGAATATTTAAGTTTAAAGAAGAGAAGTATACACGTTTTTCTTAATGGTATATCTTGACATAGTAATATAGGAAGAAGAAGCAGACAAAATTAGAGAACTTTTTAATTTGAAGTTTTCTTTCAATTTAGATACTTTTTTTTTTAATTTTGGCTGAAGTAAATGAAGAAATATTCAAATTTTCGTTATGCGTAAAAAGTTTTATGTTTAAGTAATTATTACAGCCACAACGATGTTGTTGCTCTCATAGAAAAACACTCTAAAATACAGGGTCCGAGTATAAAAATTAAAAAATTTATCATATCATAGAAGCCTAAAAAAATTTAAAATTTTAACTTTCCCCAGTAAAAACCTGTAGCGAAAGGGTTAACTATAAAATATATCCCATGGAATGTTAGGGTTCACCGGTCATTAACTTTAAAAATAAAACAAATTTCTCGTTTTCAGAGTAAAGCAAATTACTAGACAAAAAAACGAATGCTAAACTAAAGTTTTGATTTTCTGCTTCTTCTTCCTTTACTATGTCAAGATATACCATTAAAAAAACGTGTATACTTCTCTTCTTTAAACTTAAATATTCAGTTTATTAATTTCGTATTTTTGCTAAAACTTCAAACTATTCTAAAGACCAACAAAAAAAATTATTCTTGCAACCATAGAGTTTGCAGACGTCCACAGCGAAAGGGTTAAGCAGGCTAGGGATCCAAGGCGTTTTCTATGCTTAAAGCTGGATTTTCCCTTCAACTAACACTCAGTGGCTGCTTCTATTACGAGTATGTGATTTTTTTCATAAATTTTTTTTACCAATTTAAAATTTTTTTTTTTATTATTTTACAACTTGAAAATTATTATTTCTTAAATAATTTTTTTTAATCAATTTTCTTATTTTTTATAAACATTTTCTAATATTTAAAAACCTCTATTAATTCGGTTTTGAATATTGCCATGTGTCATTGATCCATTACAAGTTGACCCTTTCATGATTTGCCACAATCTTAAACGTGGTTCATTGAACCATTTTTGTCACTTTAACATAATTTATTTGCCATTTATTATAATCCCAGCACTCGACAGTTGAAATTTGTTTGCCTAGTCGAAAAGTTTGCTGTGGTCATTTTATACAAAGCGTTCAAGTGTCGGCGGCAACAGGAAATTCTTCAAGTATTTAACTTGTCATTTGACTATTCGGCATAAGAGCGCCAAGCAAAAGCTGTCAATATATGTACCGACTACTTAAATCGCGCTCTGCCGCTTTGGCTGCAGCCCCGATTGCCGTTTTTTCTTATTCGCATTATTAAAATCTATATTTTGCTTTACTGTTATCTTACCGGACCACCTTGAGATTATTTGAATTCGAAGCAAAGCGCATTTACCTCCATGTGTTGGCGTTTATCTACATCTGCACATACATATCTGCTCGCATAAATTTATGAATAGCTATGCAAATTTGTATAGGTCTTAATTTTGTCTAAACTTTTATTGTTCTTACTCATTGCTTTTGTTTTGTATTCACTTGCAAATGCAGCTTGTGACTTTTCCATTCTATCAGTCATAAATTTATCATGATCCAGTTAAGACTGGCGGTTTTGTGAGTCTTATTCGATTAGGGATTGCATGGAAATTTTATTACTCATTAGCTCATAGCGATGGATGACTGGTAAGACGGATGTGTATGACTTCACACCGAACTTTTAACGATAAGACAACAAAGTCATTGCAAAAATATGGCGGCGGCGGCGACTTATTTATTAATTAGTTTATAGTTTGCATACTAATCAATTTTGTTCTACTTATGTCTAGAAGTTTAGGCTATTCGGAAATCTAGGCCACAATGTTCTAATGCTTAAACAAGAAAAGAAGTTCAGTTGACACTGTTTTAAGTACTTAAAAGCATCGAAAAATTGATGTTCAAAAGTATCGATATGTTCCATCACTAATTAATCCTAATGTATCGATATTTGAATAAGTTTAATGTAGCGGTGATATTCAAATCGATCCAGCATATGGCACTGTTAACAGCAAACGTTTTGTGTGAAAGGTACAAGTTCTTTAAAAAAATATCCAGTTCTTAAATGAATTGATACCGCAGAATTCAATTCTTAAAAATATCGATGTTTTTCTAACTCACTAACTAATGACATTTCTTATCATAGTTTTTAGATAAGTTTAATGAAAGTATAATATTTAACCCAACCAATGGTCTCCTGTGTGTCTCAATTACGTAGTTCCAGTCTCATAAAATTGAAATTATGATAATTGAACTAAATTGTATGATATTGAATATTTCAAGACCTGAGAAAAGTGTTTTTCCAAGCGTATAACTTTTCCATGCTTTAATCACTTTTTAATGACTAACATTGACATTGAAAAGGTCTCATTTTAAAATTCTGACACAGTGTGTGTGAAGCAGCAGGAACCCGTCAGGCAGGTAGAAGAAATTATTGTAAGTGGTTTTCAGAAATCACGCAGAGTTCTGAACTTGAAAACTTGGTTTTTTATAACCTTGAGACTTAATTTTAGTCTGCAAATGCTTCAAAGTTATAAACCAATGAAAAGAGGGGAAATCAACTTAATGGCTTGACTTATGAACGACTTTATTCCAACACTTTGAAAACTACTCTATACTTCTATTTACAAAAGGTTAAAGTTTAATTAGCTGCAGGCATCTAAAGCTGTTAACTCATGTTTGTCTTGCTTCATGCATTATTAACTTTTTCCTTATTTTCATGAGAATATTAGATAATACTTCATGTTAATTGCTGTCGATACCTTTAGTCACGTTCTGAACTGATGTAATTTCTTGTGATGTAATTTCAGTTGTAATTTGTATCTGCAAACTTTCCAGATACATACTTTTTTTTGTCATGGATTTTTGCCTTCGTGTAGGAAAATGTTACTATAAGTATACCTGGAAGGTCTAGAAAGTCAGTCAACAAAACTTGGGAATCTGTTGGCGCCTCTTTTAAAAGGTAGTTACCAAAATGTATGCCATAAACGAGTGTTGGACGTCGTTTTGTACAGCAACTCGACACCATCATTTACCACTGTAAAATTTGGACAACTGAATTTAAACGTGGCCGTACCAGCTTGTTAGACTTTGAACGTTTGAGATGTCCGAAAACTGAAACCACTGACAATAACATCGCTCAAGTTCACTAAATGTCGCTAGACATCCGTTGAATTCAAGTGAGAGAGATGGCAGAGAGGCCTTGAATATGTTCCAAAACCGTGATAATCAAATATTGAATCAAGATTGGGGGCTGTGTTTGCTCAAGTTTGACCAAAAACATGTTCAATTGAACATTTCCGAAGCTTACTAAGCGCAATAAAGAGGGGTTTAGCGCCGATTAATCAACACATTATTTACAAAAATAATAAATTAAAAAAAAAATGTCGTGTGTCTTAGTGAGGTCGGAAACTTTTCAGACCACTTTCGTAGTTCATATTTGACAACTTTGATATTTTAAATTTTTGTGAATTGCCTTCTGAATCTTGTGACCTCTATATCCAGCCCGAGACGTTAATGAAAGCGAGTAGCGAGTTTTCAGTGCACTTCGCTATCTCTCGAAAATTTTGATATATTGGTTTGCTTAGCGTTGTTCGCGTTCTTCTTGATATGGCCGGACAGATGCAAAGGAAGTGATAAACGGTTTTCGTCTGGGTCGGTTTCCCACAGTTGCCACAGCTGATATTAAATGGGAAGTTGAACTATTGTCCCAATAAAATTGATTTCAGATAATTTTATGAATATAGGACTTTATTTAGCACTAATGTTTGTTGACACATTTTTACATTTTTTGTTTAATAAGTCAATTTGTAAATTTTCCAAAAGAAACCGTTCGTGTCTTGTTCACAAAAATGTTTGAATAAGTCTGACTAACAAACGTTTTCAAATGTTCTACTTCTGTTCAATATTTATTTAATTATTTTATCAGATTCTCTTTCATCCCTTCTGTACTTCTCAGACTGTAAAAAGTAGAGGAATTCTCCAAGCCATTGTTGTTGCTACGAATTAAACATTAAGGCCCGACAGTAGCCAGGACAGTAGTTGACTAACCAACTGTTAACTTTAATCACGAATCGATGATTAACCATTGATTAAATAGTTTTGGCCTTCACAGCTGATTTAGATCATTTGTGTGGCAGCACTGCTGAAAATTGGTAACACTGTTTGCATATTATTGGCAGCATTGTTCTGATGCTACTAAAATTAAAATGAAACAGATAAAAAACGATTTGCGTTTGAATTTTTGTGAACAATAAAATAATTGTGGAAAAAAGGCAATAATTTTTAAATTCTTTAATATCAAACGTTGCCACATTTCATTAATTGTGAGCGTTGTCAAATCAGCTGGTTAACCAATAGTTAACGATTCAAAATAGGGTGATTAACCAGAGACTGGCGGAAAATTGTAGTTGACGTTCGGTAAATGGTTAACTAACTACCGTTGGAAAGGAAATCATTTTTTAATTTCAAACGTTGCCACATTTCATTAATTGTGAGCGTTGTCAAATCAGCTGGTTAACCGATAGTTAACCATTCAAAATAGGTTGTTTAACCAGAGACTGTCGGAAAATTTTATATTAGTTAACGTTCGGTAAATGGTTAACTAACTACCGTTGGAAAGGAAATCATTTTTTAATTTCAAACGTTGCCACATTTCATTAATTGTGAGCGTTGTCAAATCAGCTGGTTAACCGATAGTTAACCATTCAAAATAGGTTGATTAACCAGAGACTGTCGGAAAATTGTAGTTAACGTTCGGTAAATGGTTAACCAACTACTGTGAAATCGCAATAAATTGCTTATATCATTCATTAATTTGACTAATTTTTGGCTGACAGTGTATGTCAAGTCATTGGTTGCTTGACAGTGTATGTCATTAAGGCGCAGTTCTGAAACGCGAACACCGGTCAAAGTTCAGCCGGCTTTATTTATTATTGTTAACATAATTTCGTGCTTGCATAACACGAAAATAATTGAATAATTGCCCGCCGACTAAAGTACGAACCATTTTCGGTTGTGTGCGGAGCGCGAAATAACATTTCGGAAATAGCTCGCAACGATGGAGAATGCGTGCGCACTTAAATAGGTCAGTTTTGTTGTATGGTACCAGTCAGGTGTACTAATCAATACGACAGAGTACAACAGGTAAACACGCATACTGAAAGTAACTAATAACAACAACTACAACAAACAAATGGAAGGGGGCACAAGAAAAGCCAAACAATCAAGAAACATGCACGCAATATTTCGGCTGGCTGCGTATTTCGAATGTAAACAATCGGTGAATCCATGGTGAATGGTTCTTCGCTTCGGGCGCTCAGTCCTTGACGCTGTCACAGTACTGTATCGTTTGCATGATTTATTTAATATGTTTTTCAACGCAATGCACGCAATTTGCATTAATTTTGATGGCTCATGTTTGACGTCGGCGAATTTGAATACATTCATAGACATAGAAATGCAGACACAAATTTGCTTGATCTGTTGAACATTTCAGCGGTTCGATGACGTATCTGGCAGGTGATAAAACAATGAAACTGGTTTACGGCCGCTGTGTGACTTGCGCACGACTTTCTCAGTTGTGGGATTTTTGCGCCGCTCACAATGAATTTTATCAGGAATTTTTTGATTTGTTTTGCGACTTGCGGTTTTTTCGTAAATTTCATTTTTCGCTTTGCCTTAATTCTAATCAGAGGGCAGTTAAATGTGAAGTCAACAGAAAAAATCACATGGTTATGGTTGGCTTTTTCTTTTTTTAAGCTTAAATGAAACTCGAACAAGCTCGAAAGCTTCTGATGAACTGTGGCGTCTATCGTTTACGAGAAGGGAACGCCCCATTTACTGGAATTCGTGCTCTAAGCGCGATTTCGGCCTAAATACGTAAATTGTTTTTATCGTTTCAAAACATTTACTTGTCTGGGTTCTTGTTGTTTCTAAAAATCCCAGGTTTTTGTAAATGATTAGCTATGTTATGTCGACGTTGTGGGTTGATGAGCGTGAATCGTCGCGTGACTAATTAAAATCAATAGCCAAATATCAATGTCATGCGACTTGAAATTTCAAACCTGTAATGAAGTAAATATTTTTAGGAGATACCACACCCACACGATCCAAATTGAGTTGAAATTGTCAACAAGATGTTTAGAAGGATATGGAAGTTGCCACGCCCCTTTAATCCAATTCAGTTACATTACACCAGTTTCCATTCAGTAACATTACATGTAAAGTTACATGTTTTGGTATCAATGCTGTTCGACTCTTAGTTCCAAAGTTATGATTTTAACGCATTCTGAGACCGATTTGAATGTAATGAAAGTTTTGTTTTTATTATTTTTCATGCGTTTGCATTCACGCGCTAAAAAACTTAAACACACTCTGTAGTAGAGATGTATAACTATCGATAGTATCGATAGTTTTATTTTGACGCCACTATCGATGGTTTTTGGCATTATCGATACTATGGGTTTTTTTTGGTTTGACGGCAATACCTCCAGATTATTCTATGCTGGAATTGTTGCCATAGGTATTCCGCTGTGATATTCAAATGTCTGGGTACGAGTAGGAACTATTTGAAAGATTGATCTGAAATTAAGAACCAATGAATGATATCTAGGAAATGGTTTCTGGATATTTTTTGTTGTGTATCGACAATCAATCAATCCTATCATATTAAATAATGTCGCATTTATGAGTGGGACAGCATTGAAATCTGGTACAACGTCGTCCCATTGATCTGTTAGGGACGTGGCATTGTTTTTTTATCAAAGATTTGCTGATAACTAGAACTATAAGTCGCACCTTAATGATATTGGATGCGATTTTTCTGCTTAGACGCACCCTTCGACTGGAAAAATAGGGTAGGCATTGAACAAAGGGGCGTGGCATCGCCCATATAATTAAAATTTGTATTATGAAATATTTTCGGAACACAAGTCTCAGAGCATTGAAACAGATACATTGCATATGCATTGAAAAAGGGGCGTGGGCTCTTCAAGTAACTCAAAATCTTAGTATCGAACAACCGGCATACGTATCAAAATAGGCTTCTTGGTAAAAGCTTTCAATATAAATATTTTTCAGTACAATTTTGATTTATCCGATTGCATCGATATTTTCTACTCAAACTATCGAAAATATCAAAAAGGCCAACTATCGATAGTTTCCCAGCTCTTCTCTGTAGGTTACATTGGTTGTCTATTATATTTAGTGATGGGAAAAATTCATTAATCCATTAAGGGGGTCCTCTACTCTTCAGGCAAGAAATTGAGCTGTTATTTGGGGAATTAATTACGAAAGATCTACTGCATACAATTAAAATTTTTTTTTTTATTTTTAGAAATACATGTTTTGACTTTAAATTTTCATTTTAGGAGGAAAAAAAAACTCCCGCGACCTTAAAATGTCATTGATGACATGGATTTTAAAACTGCAATGGTCCCACTTAAGCAAAGTTGGGGCCAATGGGGTGATCTGAAATCAGAAAATTGATATTCGTTACAATCATAGTAACGTTGACTATGTTTTCCTGAGACAGAATTTTTTTATTTTGCACTGTGTAAAAGTTATGCAACAATTTGTAAAAAATTCCAATTTTCACCTCTTTTTTTGCCCTATTAGGCGCTATAAAAACGGAACAAAATAAAATTTTGAAAATCGTACTCGGGAAAACATAGCGGCATGTTTTCTGAACAATTTAAAAAAAAAATTATCTAAATCGGACTAATACTTTTATAAAAAGTCTTACACGGCAGCCAAAAAACACTACTTTCGGGAAAACGCGTTTAAAGATCTCGAGCGTCTCGAAAACGGCAGGGGACGGGTACCTTTCGGTTCCCAGCAACATGCAAAGAAATGTGATTTTCACGGAATCCTTTCTGTGGCGTATTCTCAGATACATATAGATTGAAATTATGCAAAAAAAAAATCGATTTTTCGAAACCGCCAGAGTAGAGGGCCCTCTTAATGAATCATATGATTAATTAAAACAGAGCGATTATTAATTGCAATTAATCGAAGGAAATGGAAAATAATCGAATGAGTTGTTCATTGCAGAGTTTAGAAATAATAGTTTTGACAGCCGCGAGGTCGTGAACCTGTTCCGCTCTTCAATGGCAGTTGCACCTGCTTTTGAAAAGAGGCGCTCTGCTGGTACTGAAGTTCCTAAACGATAACAGTACCGACGAGTTATTATATAAAGCTTAGGGTACACCGTTCGCATTTCTTTCCAGGCATTGATGACGTTGCGCGTCCGTTTCAAAACGGGAGCATTAAAAAAAAAACTAAGCTCGTCCTGAATTTGGGTTAGGTCGTTGTCTTTTTTGCGACGTTTGTGAGCCAGCGACTTGTGGTGGGCTCATAAATGAAATTCAACATTGCATGAATGTGTCCGTCTTAAGGTTTTATTTTGCGCGAAAAAAATGTAGTGATACGTTTTCTTTCAATTATTTTAGCATTAATCGATTAACGTTTCGATTAATCGAAGCCCATTTTTCGATACAATTAAATCGTGAATCGAAAGAAAAAAATCGATTATTGTGTATCAAATGATTAATCGTCCCATCACTAATTATATTGTCGCTATTTCGCTTAAGTCGCATCCAAACAGCTAATGTCGCTTTATGAATAAATCACGCTTTCACGTGCCTTTGCATGCAATAGCAGTGCATGATCGAAATTCTGCTGAACTTAGGATGCAGGAATTTACTGTCTATGCTGAACTCGCTTATCACTGTCACGCGCTGTGCGTGTACACGTCTGCTGATAACAGTATATGAGAACAAAGTACAATATAAACAGTCAATGCCATTGTATATTATTCCCACACATTGTTCTACTATTTCCTCTTCGACAAAAAACTTCAAATTGAACATAAAATACGACACATTCAGTGAATGATTACAATATCAATGATGCGTAAATTCTTAATGTGTTAAATGTTTTATCTCTTTAATGAAATATACAGGGTAACATTAAAATGCTTCGTGATGAAACATTTAAATAACTTGCGTCGCTGCTTGTGGTTCCATAAGCCACTTGGACTCCTTTCAAAGCATTGCTAATGTAAAATTCTTAGAATCAAAACTTATACTTTCTTGTATTTTAAAAGAACTTTGATCCCTTGACTGGGACCCTGTAGATCTTAACTATCACGTGTCTGTTTTAATATTATTAAATATTATTAATGCTTATCACAATGTTCACTGATTTATTTATTTACCTTTAATCGTTGGCACATGAATCATGGAATCTTTGTTGACGTGGTTTAAACGCAGTTAATATAAATAAATTCATAAACAGTTCTATTGCCTGCCAGATTGTTTCCTCTTGGCAGCTGAGCTGTTAAGTACACAATTGTGGGTATTAAAAAATATGGAAAAGTTTTTGGTGCTCACAACAACTTCGCTTGTGGCAGTTGACATTTGTGTTTGCTTTTTTTGTACTTTTGCTATTTTGTTGTTTAAAGATAGACACATAAACAATCAAGCGTCCAAAGAAAGATCAAGCCCTTTTGTTGACTCAGAACCATTTTGTGGTTTGGCTTTCTATCCTAATCAGAAAAGATGAGATAAAACGCAGATATCTTTACGGGGACAAATAACCGGAACTAGAACATTCCAAAGTGCATTTTGTTCTTTGTCGGAACAGCCTAACAAACGCAACACTCCCTGTTAATTTGCCTTAAATCTGCCCGACTTTCGTAAAAATCTGAGTAGCGCCTGACGCGCCAAGGAGTCAAGGTGGTCGCTTCTGAGTATATCAGTACCAAATGTTGGGGAAGACACACAGAAAGTGGGCCGTCTCATCAACCTCTTCTCAGATAGAAAATGGTCCGTCATCAGGCCAACCAACTGCCTTCAGTATCTTCTGCATACAGACAGAAAAAACTCCCAACATTTGTTAGGGACGGGAGCATAAGTTTCGTCCAACTACAGTCTGCCGCAAACGTTTTTCCAGGCGTCTCTGCTTTGCGCGCTTCTTCTCCAGTTGGTCACAACAAGCAAATATAGGGCCTCCAAAACTTGGTCCTTCCACCGAAGACATGGCCTCCCTCTTCGCCGTCGAGCTCCAACTACTTTGTCGAACACTTTTTTCACCGAAGCTTCATGGTTCATACGGGAGACATGACCAAGTCAGCATAACCGCTGGATGTTGATTTACTGTACTACGTCCATGTTTTCAAATAGCGCAAACAGCTCGTTTTTGGTTCGTATTTGACAGTAGCTGCCACTACGAATTGGGCCGAAAATGTTGAAAAGCACTTTTCTCTCAAATATTCCATGGGCTACGTCATTTCGCAACAATGTCCATGCTAAACCTACCAGTTAAATGCTCTTCAAAACCCCACTTGTGTCACTTTTTTGCCAATGTTATGTTTTTCGTCATTGTTATTTATTATTAAAAATGGTTTTCATTAACGTCGGTTATAGTTTTTATTATGCAGCGCAATTCACTTCAATCGACGCCAAAAATTCGAATCTATTCAAATATGGATCAAGTCAATTACAAAATTCTCGTCAAGTCCACAATTACAAATAGAAACCGGCAACCGGCTGTACGCGTACAAGAATTGGCCGCTTGGCAACAGCGGCGCAGTCGTGTGCGCCCAACCTTGAGCCATGTGGGCAGCGCCAGCGAGCGCGTGTTCTGTCTGTTCTCTGTTTGTTATATTTTGATAAAAAAAAGTTTTTTTATGAATTTGCTTCTGTGATTACTGCTTCCTTGTGTCCCCTTTTCTATACACAATTTTTTGGCTGACTGCTACGAAATTGCTTCAAGTACAACGCAGAATACTTACTGAACTAATATATATTTGTTTGTATGTTCACAGTGGCGTCAAGTACAATGCAAAGAGAATGAAAGGAAGCAGACGAAAAATCACTTGATCACAAGACAGTTGCCGTTTATACGCTTTTGTTGTTATGTCTTTGTCATTTCGGCTGCCGTTTTGCGATAAGGGATCACTCAGTCGCCAAAAAACGTCCAACAACAAAGCAAATTTAACATTATAATTGCGTTATTGCTGTGCCATTGATTTATTGCTCTTTGGACGATTTGTGAAAGTGCCAAGCCTCTAAGATCGCAGCATGATTTGCAATTTTTTTTTCAGAAAATTGAATACAACGCAAAATGACAAATGCGATTCGTCAGTATCGCAAAATTGTGCAATTTCCAGTGGCTGCATCCGAGACACCGGCGAGTGCCGAGCAATCTTTGAATTGAGCACTGTTGACAATGATCATGCCATGATCAGCTGCGAGATTAGACAGACTTCAACAGACACAACAAAAATACACGAAAGACACAAGATTTTCAGTTAGAAAAATCCCAGCATAAGTCAGCGTGAAGCTTACAAAAATTTCGCAACCGTCTGTGCGATCGCCTACGCTGCACATACAAACATCCGTCCATATAATAAGTTATCGCTCCCAATACACGCGTCGATATGTCGGGGCGACATTATCGCTGGCGTACAGTCGCTTAGCTGGTTTTCGCAGCGACTTTTCGGCCTATCGGCCATTGGTCATTCACATTCGATGTGTCTTTGGCATTGTTGTTGTGCTGTTAAATTTTGTCAATATATACGTACTTTTTTTGTAATAATCTTTTCAACGAAACTGGCCGGAAGCAATTCGGACTCCAAAAAAGATAGTCCGATCAAACAATAATTAAATGTCTCTGGGAATCCGTCATGCCATGTAATTTGTCGCGCGGAAATTTTTCAGTTAAAGTCGAAATCTTATCAGTTCTATGAACATCTAGAAGCGACAGGTGCACCGTCTTACCGGTACAGACGTCAGAGTGTATAGTAGACGCCGAGCGTCAGCGCTTTCACAGCTGATTGATTTATGTTCTATTGCGGCAAACGAGCGCAACTGTACCGACCGATTGTTGGCTCTGTGGACTCCTCCTGTACTTTTCCCTCCAGCCCATTGAGTAATCAGCTCTGTAAGGCAACGTTCGTCAGCTGCTTTGGCTGATTTCGCTGTCAACTAAGGACGCATCAGTTCAAAAATTTACACTGCACGAGTTCCACGTACATTTTAGCTGTTGGCCTTCATTTTTTCTATATAGTGGGATGTAAATTTTGGATGTTCATTCATATATAAAAACACAACTTGATTACTTTTGTTCTGACAGTAAGTAGAAATAATGTCTCTTGCAATGTTATCGAACTAATTTCCTATCTATACCAAAAATTGGCCACTTCCTCACAAAATGTGACATAACATTTGCTGACAGCTTTCAACCTTAATGAAGCAATCGAAATCGAATATTGTATAATTTGTCTGATTGTGTGACATGAACTGAGAGGTTCAAACAAGTGTCACAATTAATGAAATTCCTGTACTTAATCATAAATTCGAAACGTTTTCCAGTTCTAACATTTAACCAAAAATATACTTAAAATGTTCTATATGTTTTTGCTTAACCATAACCCTAGAAGGGTAACCTTCGCCGATGCGACGAACACCACATACATTTCATCAAATTTCTCCTTATTCTCCGATCTAATTGCTTTCGCTTTTCGTGTAATTAAGGAGTTTATACGATTTCTAGTTCTTCCTAAAATCGGAGTTGAATACGACTTCGTCGATTCGACGAAGATTACCAACAACGTATGTAAAATATGATTACTCCTCTAGGGTTAATGTAAAGAAAGGGAAAAACTGTACACTTAATCGGTGTTGCTTTTAAATAAATTACAAGATTGTTTTAAACAATTTGTTGATTAGTTATTAATTTAAGTATTAGATTTAATTTTGGTATTCATTTCAGACTGTCACATTGAGTTTTGACTGTATCTTACTAAGATTTGTGCTTTTATGACAAAGTAATGAATAATGCCGTAGAATTTGTGGTTTGTTTTACTGATCATTATGTATCAAATGAATCAATGAAAATATTTGATATTCTCCAAATTTATTGAAAGTAGTCACATTAAAAACTGCATAAATGTATTTGATGCTCTCGAAATTAATTGAAATAGTCACATAAATAACATAAATGTCATATACAGATACCGCAGTCATAAAATTAAAGACTGTTACAACACTGTCACATTTAATGCAAACTTTATTTTTTGATACAACTGACATAAATATTTGGTGTCATATGGACTATATTCATTTGTCGTTTGTAATAATAAAATCGAAACCTTTTTCATTTGTGTGACACATTCGCCCAAATTGTCACATACTACTAGTCAGCCATGTTTCGCTTACACAATCATTTTTCAACTATGACTTATTTTCCCATTACTTTTCCACTTATCTCTGACGTCTGAAACCAGAGGCGTAGACAAGATGGCCAGGCAAGGATTGGGTTCTTTCCACTAGAAAGACAGCAAGTTTTCCATACCTACAAAGACTACATATTATATCCGCTGATATCTCGAAAAGTACACTTCGAATTTGGCTAATTGTCACCATAGTCCTTCTAGTGTTAAAATGACAAGTTTTTTTTTCAAATGACGAGTTTTTTATTGCGCTTGATTTTGCTGTATTTTCATTGCAATTGTGATTTCATTTATCTTAAGACTTGAATGCCTAAAGAAGTCAAAATGACTTCATTGAAAGTTTTTATTAGTTTTTTTATTTATTATATCTTCCGTCATTTTTATTTTTTAATACCAAATTAAATACAAAAGATTCGAATATTTAAAAAATAAAATTACCCCGATTTTTGTAACATAATTTCATATGAGCATTGGCCGGTCATTCTAGTTTTAAATACTTAAAGTTTTTACAAAATTATGTTATTCGCTATTGAAAATATTTATGTATATTTACCTTTGATTTTGTATAGTAAAATGTTTCAAAAATCTTTTTATCTGCAAGTTTGTCTGTGGTGAAACTTTGACTGAGTCTCTGTCTGGCGCTGTTCAATACTTTTCGTGTCTATTCTATATTCTGTCACACAAGAATACTTTTCGTGTCTATTCTACATTCTGTCACACAAGAAATTATGTGACAGCATGTTGACTGTACTCGTTTGTGGCATAATAACAACGTCCTGTCAGAATCCTTTTCCATTTTGTGACACATTTGCCTAATTGTCACAAGTTTCACATTCTGCCAATTCCTCTTAGTTGAAGCTTTGACTGCGCCTCTGTCTTTCGCCTTAAAATCATTTCGTAAAATTTCCATTAAGAAAAAAATTATGTGACATAATGTTGACTGCACTCGCTTTGTCGCATAATGTTAAAGTCACTTCAGAATCGCATTCCATTTTGTGACACCTTTGCCTCAATTGTCACAAACTACCAGTCAGACATTTTTTTCTGCCACTTCCTCTTAGCTGAAACTTTGAATGCGCCTCTGTCTTTCGCTATTAAAATCATTTCGTGACTATTCTATATTCTGTCACACAAAATTATGTGACAGCTTGACACAGCGAGTCAGCCATTTTTCCTCACAACATCCAACGGAAACAAATTTTAGCTCCCCACTTCCTTCTCACTACCTCCGGTGTCTGACCTGGATGGGCCTGCAGATTAATTTGAATAATTTGTTTTATCGCTAAAAAGTCCCACTCACACGTCAGTGGCGAATGTCAGCCGGCGCCAGGCCGCACTGCGGGAATACTAATAAAAAAAGGTGACGGAATCTCAGTGCAGCGAGTTTTCTGTCCATTTTGCACACATTTCACTGCTGCTTATTAATAAATAAAATAAGGGGCCACGTTTGTTAGCAGAGGCGCACCAGCAACTGTTAGATATAAAAAAAAATTACAATGATTCATTTCATTCACAAGAAAAGTACAAATTCAATTACAAAAAGCACAAAACAGTGAGTAAAGATAGTAACAAATCAGCAACAATAAAATAAAGTTTTGAATTAAAAAAAGGCAAAATGACTCGCCAGAAACCGTTCACGAAAGAGGCAAACCGCTTATCATTGGGATTTTTATTTTTGCGATTTTGTTTTTGTTAAACGCTTTCGTAATAAACACAGCGACAGCAACAGCGGTAATGGAAATGTGGGCCGCTGTTGCAACCGAACTGAGATGAGTAGAGTTGCGTTGAGATGCGATGAGAGCAAAACCCCCAACGCGCACGAAGAGCAGACGAAATCAAAACACAAAAACTGCAAAGAAATCACAACAAAATGCTAAACGAAATCACGACAAAAGCACAAAAACAATACCGAAAGGCAAAAACAACAGTAAATGTAAAAACACAAAATGTGAAAAACGCAAAATATTAAAAGGAAACAAAAACAACAACAATGCGAGTGAAGTGACTGGCTTGTGCATGTTTTAATAGTTAATGCGTTTACTTTCGGTTCGGTTTTGTTGCTCGCATCAGGCTGGGCTCGCGTGAGTGCTCGCCCCGGCGGCGCACCCGCCCGACGAGCCCACTTGGCGCTTGCGAATGAAAACGAAAAGAGACAGCAGAGCGGCGCTCTCGCGCTCACTTGTTGTGGGGTCGAGTTGGCGCGCAGCTGTGCAGCGGGGCGGGACGCCAGTGTGCAGACAGGCAGTTCTCACTAAATGAACGCCGATAAAGCAATATCGCCAACACACACACACACACATACACTCACACACACACATACACTCACACAAAATCGCACAGTGCCTGGCATAGCACACGCCAGCCGCTGCTGTCTCCACGCGCCCGTCCGTGCGTCCATTGGTCCGTCAACCGTTCGGTGCGACTACATATTTGCGTTTTCGTTTGGTTGCTTTTTTTGCGTTTGCGCTGTCTTTGCCGCTTCGCTTTGGCGCGCAGCGTGTAGCGCCGAACGCCGCCAACCGCCACCACCACCGCCGTCCAGCGGCGCTATCTCATATAAGACGGTCGTGACGGCCGAAACATTTCAGTCTTTTGAGTTGAGTCGTGTCTGTCACTTCGTAGCAGCAAAAGTCAAAGCCACAGCAACGCTAATAACGGAAGTTGAGAAGTTTTGAAATCAAACGTCGAATTGCGCTGAAAAAGTCTAACACTGTTCAAGCGAAAACGCGTCTTCTGAAAGCCCCAACCAGTTCAAGTCAAATTTCGTAGAGTTGATATTTTTTCGATATATTTTCGTAATTTGACGAAAAGTGCCAAAGCGCGTTTATTGTAACTTTTGTTCGGCAAGCGCACAATTCAATGCAGCCAATCGACGTGAGTGCAAAATTGTGTCACCAACAACAAAAACAACAGTAACTCAAGCAACAACAACATTAAATGCAAAATTTGAACTGAAAATTTTGCCAAAAAGAAACTTGAAAAACGTTGATAAAAGAACATTTTGTGATTTGAACATAAAACTTTGTGATATTTTCGCAAAACTCAAACTGTAACTGTGATTTGTGTGTCTGTGTGTAACACCAAATCACTAAAAAGCAACAACAGCAACAAAGCAAATTGAAAAGCTTTATTTTTGTGGATTACCAAAGCTAGTAGAAAATGTAAGTTTTTATTGTGATTTATAAGTTTATTGTCATTTTTAGTTATTCTGGCATACATATTCTACATACAAGTAGTTATTGTTGAGGTTAGGGAGAATCCGCTTGGTGGGAAAATACATTGTAGAAAACCCCACAATAATTCTTATGCGATAACTTCACAGGAAACGGTTATTTTATGACATTTGAGTGGATTGTAAATACTTCAACATTATTGGCGTTAGCTCTTACTTGGGGTTTACTTGCCTACTTTAGTACTTGGAACTGTCTGCGAGTTAAAGAAAAGGGGTCCGTCATGGTCTCAGCTGCAGGTAGAATTTGAATACTTGATACAGTTATGAGTTTTGTGGTATAAGAACTTAAATAAATATAACAGAAAACATTTTCAGTTATCTGGTATTTTCAATGTACCAGACATTAGGTTGAGTTAGATTGGTAGAAGACAAAGCTAGCTTAGGAGATGATAAAGTTAAGACAGACAGTGGTAAAATTAGCTTGGGAGATGAGTAGGTTAAGACAGACAACGGAATGACAAAGTTGTGACAGACAGCGGGTTAAGTTAGCTCGAGAGATGACAAAGTTAAGACGGACAGTGGTAAAATTAGTTTGGGACGTAAAAAAGTTAAAACAGACAGCGAGTTAAGTTAGCTCGGGAGATGGCAAACTTATGACAGGCAGAGGGTTATGTTAGCTCGGAAGATGAGAAGGTAAAGACAAACCACGGAATGACAATGTTGGGACAGACAGCGGGTTAAGTTAGCTTGATAGATGACAAAGTTATGACAGACAGACGGTTAAGTTAAGATCCGTAGATGACAAAGTTAAGACAGCGCGTTATGTTAGTTCGTTAGATGACAAGTTAAGACAGACAGTGGTAAAATTAGTTTGGGAGATGACAAAGTTAAGACGGACAGTGCTAGCTCGGCAGTTGGCAAAGTTAAGACGGACAGCGGGTTAGTTCGGGAGATGTGACGGTTAAGACCCACAGCGAAATGATAAAGTTGGGACAGACAGCGGGTTAAGCTAGCTCGGGAGATGGCAAAGTTAAGACGGACAGCGGGTTAGCTCGGCAGATGCCATTTTTAGTTTAACAAAGATTGCTTTTAGATTCCGATGAATACCCAGAATTTTATTTCTATGCTTAATTGAGCAATTTTATTAGTTTATTGATATATAAAATACAAGAAAATACTAGAAATTGAAATAAACTAATTTTGAAGTAATATTTTCCTTCAGATCTTAGACTCGGAAGTCTTTAAACTTGAAATAGTTAAATGCCTCAGTTCATTCAGTACTTTTCCCCTTGTAACAGCAAAACCTTTAGCGGCAAAGTTTTCATTCAAATTTACGCTTGTTTACCGATTTTACTTGGCTGTAATACTTTACAACAATTTGCTGACTATTACTTGTAGTATGTAACTGAAACCAGACATGCAATTGAAGACATAACAGTTGTTGGTTGTAATTTGCTTAAGAAACAAGTGTTATTACAGATTAAAGTACGCGTTGCCAGTTGTTTTTGCTCAACTCGAATGCATTTCTGATATGTAACTATTTAAGGGCTCATTTGTAGAGTTATTTCATATGACTGATTGTTTCAGTGATTTGTCAGTAAATCGCATGAGGGCTCTGAGTAAGAGTAGTAAATTTCTGCCGGAAATTCCTAAACTTTGTCTTACCGAAATTCATTGATAAACACTTCCTCTTTCAAAGATTTTATCTTGGACGCCCTATCAGCCGGAGTCGCCGGAGTTCAGCGTCAAATTGTCACGTCATAGCAGCAATGTTTTTTCTTTTCATTTTTCCCTTTTTTTTTCATTTCTCACTTATTCCATGTGTCATTCGTCGACACGCTCACGCATATCTCTGTATGTGCCTGTGTGCATTTTCATTGAGCGCACTTTTTCGGTCATTGTCAGCATTGTCAATACCAACGACTTGACAAACAAAACACACACGCCGATAAGTGACACGCCGTCACAAGTGAGCGTCTGAACAGGCCAACAGGCCATCAATTTCCTTGCAACAACCCCCCGAACGAACATCTAACAACTTGGTACACTTGTTGCATTCGTTGCAGTTCTGTGCGCAAATACGAAGCAAATCGACAACAACGACATTGCACACACAAATTCCATTAATTAACAACACTATGTACCAAATAAAGTAGAAAAAGTTGTTATTGTTTGCAAAAAAAAAACAAACACGTCAACGCTGACGTCTAGAGGCCAATTCAGCGCCGGTGTCATTGTATAACCGGCCACAGTCAATAAATTATAGTTCCCACTACGAAATGTAGTATTACAATTTTCATTCATGGCAATTATCAGCTGCTATAGTAGTTCGTTGTCCAACACAAATCAGCAACAAAAGGAAAAAAGTAATAAAACTGTACAAAGTGCTTTGGTGAGATTTGAAAATGTTCATTGTTTCGGTTTGGCATTTTTACAATCATCGCAAGTTTATGTTCATTTATTAAATTTGTCTATAACATGACTTTGTTGTTGTACACTTCGGCCGATTCATTTTTGTGCGCAAAACCCCAGAAAATTCCAATGAATGATGAAAATCCACAACTGTACTGCGAATCGGTTCGAGCTTATCAGCAATGCGCATTTATTCATTGAAGGTACATACATTTTTTTAATGGCGCTCGTACGATTTCAGAGGTTAATTTTATTTCAAATAAATGCGTTCATTTATTTCATTAATTTATGATGAAAAATTCCATCATTCGTACATAAGACTTGACATTGTTTTGTGTGCGGTTTTGATAGCTTGAAACTGTAATTGAATGAACGAACTGTAAATTAATGGGTGTTGAAAATTTATGGTGGGGCAAAAATTTACAACTGAATAAAAAAATAATTACAAAAAAACCACAAGTTGAAATTAAGTGTGTAGTAAATACAACTTTAATGTGAATTCCTAAGAAATAATTCGAAATTTTTTGTAATTACTTTCACATTATTTTTCGGACATGCACTGCACTCATAGTTGCACTTCAAGCACAGCCAGACATTGCACCAACTCAGCCACAAAATTTTGGATAGCAAGGAATTTTGTTGCAAATCCCCAACACAACATGACTTGTGCCATTTGAAAACTGTGCAACATTTATAATAAATCTTATCATTATTTTACGCCACACAACATAAAACTGCCACACATAGCATTGTGCAAACGGAAGCCAACCGAAGCATTTATGGGCACTCACTGTGCCAAAAGTGCCAAGTCAATGCACCAGATGTGTTGGGCCTGTTGCGGCGCCAAGGCCGCAGTGATTGTCAAGAGCAAGTTTTCCAATTCAACAAATGTAGGCCACTTTTTTTCTCTCACTCTTCATAAACTAAAGAAAGACTAAATGTCATTAGTGGCAAAACATAATTCTTATGTAATGTGTAGATAAATTTCTTGACAGTTGACATTTAGCACTCTTTCCCCCAACCATATTCTATCTTTCCCTCCTCACAGCTACAATAATTGCATTTTCCATTAATGGCGCATTCGATTGTTCCTTGCATAGTTGTTGTACAGAAGTTTCTGTCTGCTCGCCATGTACTCGTATAAGTCAATGCTAATTAGCCTTAAATAGGAATGGCTGTGATTTCCAAGCATGCTACGGCGTCTGTAATGTCGTCTGCCGTTGACTTGACTTGTTCAATATGCAAAATATTGTAATGAGGCGAATATTCTATGCCCAGACAATTGGCTGTTCGTTGTGTAATGTCGCATAACTCAGAATTACTTAAGTCTTGAGTCTGTACTTAAAGGCTGGTGTAATGTCAAATGAAGCTCGTGCAAAGTGGTTAGGAGCTGTATTGGTATAATTAAACTAAATCAGCAGAATCGGCAGAAAGCAGTTTATGGCAGCATTTGAAGTTGCTAATTGTTGATGTGACAATGCATTAGCATTTCAAAAATTTTTAAAACACAATCACATACAACTATCTGTGCATATCTGGCGAGCATTAATAAAACTTTGAACGTCTGGGACGTGATTTCACAATAGATGAGCTTAAATAGCTTTCAAATTAAGTGGGCATTTCAAATTGTTTAATTAAATAATTTTGTATTTAATAAAATATATGTGTATTTTAATATAAAATAATTATAATAATTATGAATTATTTTTGAAAATTATTTTTTTAATTTAATTAATTTAATTAATTTAATTTAATTTAATATATTTAATTGAATTGTGCGAAATTATTTAATTAGCCAATTAACTATTTTAAAGAGTTTTTCAATAAAAATTAGGGCATTCGTTTTTTTTTATTTTTATTAATTTTGTTATTAATTAATTTTAATTTTTTGTATTTTTTAAATTAATTTCCAAAGTGCAAAAAAAATTAGAAAACCTTAAATAGTGCATTGAAATCATAAAATAGTAAATTAAATTCTTTTATAATTTTCTAGTTTACTTAGTTGAATTGTATGACATTTTTTAACTGTGCAGTTTTTTAGTAAAAATCTTAAATAATAATTAGTTGCATTAATTAATATTTCTTTTTTATTTTCATATTTTTAAAAATTACTTGCAAAGCCGCAAAAACCCAAAAAAGAATGCATTACAATCATAAACGATTCCATTTAAATATTTTATAATTTATTTAATTCATTCTGTTGAATTTTGCAAAATTATGCAGCTATCCAACTAACTACTCATTCGAATTTTTTTTAACAATAATTAGTTGCATTATATAATAATTTTTTTTTTTAATTTCCATATTTTTCAAATTCATTTTGCAAAGCAAAAACAATCACAAAAATATTGCATCGATTCATTCTGTTGCCATATGCCAAAAGCCTTTTGCACCGTGTGGCCATGGCGCTGCTTCTCGCCTCCACACACTCTGACACCTATGGGCGAGTATTGTCTCGAATGCTGAATATTTTTTGTTTAATTTTCATTGCAGAATTTCTGCACACACACGCACACGCACACACCTAAATGCCTGACTGACTTCATTGTAAATTTATTTCAAGTTTATTCTTTTTACTCTTTTGCACTAATTAAAACAACAAAGAAGCCACTGTACTGGCTGTGTGTGGTTGGCATCAGCCCAAAACAACAACACTGCGCGCCCCATGACATTAATGTTGTTGCTGTGATCGCTAATCGACGCATAGTTGAGGCGCACTCACACACACACACACACAACAGCACTAATATTTGGGTCATGTGAATTGCCATTTTTACG
Source organism: Melieria crassipennis (assembly GCA_963668005.1). Classification (NCBI taxonomy): domain Eukaryota; kingdom Metazoa; phylum Arthropoda; class Insecta; order Diptera; family Ulidiidae; genus Melieria; species Melieria crassipennis. The sequence goes on from OY764961.1 coordinate 20,186,380, forward strand.
CTCTACATGTACATGCGGAATTTTTATAAATGCACTTTACATATCTATGTGTGTGTGTGTGCTTGCAGCCGCATTTTCATTTATGTGTTTGTGCTAATATTTACTAAAGTGTAGCGTGCCTTGTTTGAGCGCCATTTTAATTCAACTGCATTTTTACAATTAAGAAGTATTTTGCTGCTCCTTTCAAATTTAGTACAATTCCCTGATTTTTCTTGGCAATTAGTAGTTTTAAAGTTTAATTTTTGCTATTTTTGTATTATGGAATTTTTTTCATTCATATTTTTGCTATCAGTTGCTTTGAAAAACAGCTGCGCCCTTTGACATTTCAGTTGCTGTGTTAATCTCTGCTCGCACTCTCTTTGACTGTTGCTGGGTTCAGCAGTTGCTGCTGCTGTTCTAATTTTCTTTGTTTGTTTTGTTGTCGACGTACGTGTCGACAACGCCTGGCAAACCAACCACGCAGACACCTTTAATGCTCCACATAAAGTTGAACAGTTTATTTTAGCTTTTCATGAAACTTGCTTCCGTCAAGTATTAGATTTCTCTTCTGTACTTTATCAACGTCGCACGGAAACTTTTGCTGCCCAAGCTGACATTGCCTTTGTTTTGACAGTTGTTTTTTGCAGCACACTTCAACAGCTGCATTTGTGTTTTTATTTTTATCTTTTTGTTCTAATTATAATTCAATTTTTGATTTATTGATTTCCTTCTTGTTTTCTCTTTCCTTCCATTATTGTTGTCATTCATTCGCTTTCATGTTAAACATCCTCTTGTCAATGTCATTGTCAATAATGACCAAATCTGCAGCGCCATTTTGTGGCGCAAAATAAAGTGTCAGTTTCCTGTCAAGAACATCAACTCGCACTTAGTTAGCTCCAAAAGTCAACAGCAGCCAACTGTTGTTTGTACTATGACCGCTTGTTGCTAATATATGTATTTGTTCTATTGTTGACGTCAATCTTCTTATGACAACAATAATCTAAAACCAAAACAACTGCCGCCAAAAACCAACACATTCGTGTATTTACACTGCGTGAGAACGTCAGAGCTGATGTCGCTATTGCAGTGCAGCCTTCATGTTGGTGATTCCCGACCGTTAAATGTCCGGTTAAATCATTCCATTTCAAAACGGACATCTACATACAAACATGCAAATGTTATGTCTGTGTGTGTGTGTGTGAGTGTGCGTTGTCAATACGCCAAAATTCCCATATGACAGTCGGATGCGAAGCGCGACTGATTCACACATTGAAAATTGGCCTCAAAATGAAATTTCAAGTGAAACCCACAGACAGCAAATGAGCTCCGCTTTACGATGCTATTAGCTGCTTTTTACCAATTTTTGGCCATGACTAAGCGCGGCTCTTTGTGTCTGTCCGTTCGTATGTCTGGGGCAGTTTTGAAAGTCTTGGCTTGGCATGCATGTTGTTCGTAATTTTACTACAGTTGTTTTTGTTTTTGCTTTTCAATTAAGTCACTTTAGGTGTTGTTGTTGTTGTGTTTTGAATTTATGTGGCGCGGAGAAACGCCAAAATCGCACAACAACACCACAACTCGCATTGACAAATGGAAGTTTCACGAAAATCGTTAACAATTTAATTGGAACAACAGTCGTTGATTTTATTTATTTTTTTAATTTTTCGTATCGCTCAATTTTGTTAAAATATTCGAACAACAAATACGCAGTTGTGGTGTTTTTAAATGTATTTCGAAATGCGAATTCAAGTTGAAACAAGTTTTTAATTCGAACGCCCCTTTGTTATGATTGGTTACTGCGAGCTAAAACATTTGGCACTTGTTGCTGCCGATTGAGCTTTTTGTTGTTGTTATTGTTTTGTTAATTTTTTAGTTTTTTTTTAATTGTTTCTTTTGATTTTTTGGCCTTTTTAGTTAAACATTTTTGCTCGTTTTTCTTTGTTGCTTTCCATTCGTAATATTTATGTAGTATTTGAAAAACTCGTTGACCCCCAAAAACAGTTTGGTCATGTGCAAAGAACAAAAGCAATAATAACAAAGGAACAGAAACAACCACACAGCCAAGTAATTAAAAGGTCAGCCAGCTTAAAGAGTTCAACGATATTTCGTCTCGTTTTATTTCTTCTTTGTTTCATTTTATTGAATTTAATGTTCAATTTTGCATAGCAAATGAGGTGCAAAAATGATTTGCTGGAAACTGCCATGAAACCGGACTAATGACATTTTTGCTTTACATAACTTTCATTTGAGACTTCCAGCTGCACCAACAGCTGAGCTATTTGCACACTCGACACTCGATATTAGATTTCAGCACAGAGTTCTGCTCGACCAGAACTTGCGCTATTTGCATACTGACATTCGATATGGAAATTGAGTGGTGCTAAATTGAATTGTATGCCACATTACCATCGAGTGAGGAGTGAGTTGTGAGGAATGAGGAAAAATTATACTGAACTGAGCTCAAGTGTGAAGGCTTTTGATTTTTAAGCATGCAATCAGTTTTTAATGTAAGAAAGTCTTTAAAGTTTTTCTTACATAATATTTAACTATTTTTGAGTGAGTTGAAAGACCTGACAGCGAGAGTCTACTAGCTTCGCTTAAAGTTAAAGTAAAAATTATATATTTGTGAATAAGTTGTGAGATAAACAGAGCTAATCTGGCAACTATTTTTTAGCTCACCACAATCTTTGGAAGTATACAAAAATCTGTCATAAGACAATTTGCTATGCTAACATTTCTATACACATTTCAACACTTTTATTTATTCGAACTATCATTTCCTGGCATTTGTTTTTGCCTCAAGCCACATTAGTCCCATTCTGAAGCTCCACACAAATGCTTATTGTTATTTGATATGTGGCCAACATAATTGATCCAAAGTAAACCCCACATTAGCCGCCCATTCCTTGCAACCACACAAATACCGAACGATATTCGATATGTGTCCATCATTATTGATCGACAGTGGGCAAACGCCAGCTGACCCACAGGCTATTAAATAATTGCTCGCACTAAATTTATCACACATCTAAAAATAGCAGCATCGAGCAATTTGATGAATGCCAACGCCCGGCCCAAAGATGGGCCGCACTCTTTCAGCTTTCAGTCGGTGACTAAGGCACATTCCGCGTCAAGTACTCAGCACACGGCGTAGCTGATTCACGCTGATTCTCTATCGACAGCACACGTTTCCAATTATGTAAATTTGCAATCTTGGAAATATTTCTGCTGTTTTACCCGCAACTCGAAGCGTCGAGCGCTGAAAATATTAATGAAACTGCAGCACACTTTTGCGCATTGCAGCTGCGCACCAATAAAGTGCACAATTGTGCGCGCACGTGTGTGTGTGTGAGTGTGTGAGTGAGCGAGTGGGGCGGAATTGTGCACATAGGCAGCAATGGCAAAAATACGGCAGAAATGTGCAAATTGTACTTCCCGCACATGCATGCGCGGCATTTCAATTGAAACGCGCACACATACCTTTTCCTAAAATAGCTACACGCTTAGCTGACTGACTGACTGACGACAACTGAATGCTGGTTGGTTGGTTGGTTGGTTGGCTGGCGGCAGCAGAGGCACCAAGCGGGCGGATGTCTGGCCTGCACGCTCGCTTGCTGTCTGTCTGACTGGTTGGCCTGTCAGTCTGTCTCGCTGTTGTGTCAGTCTGTCAGCGATTGCCGCCTATGAGAGCGTTTTCAGCTCCCCGTCCCCAGCGCCAGTCAGTCGCGCTGTACTACCTATGATTTAATTAGCGTGACTGTCATGCAATTGCACACACACACACATATGCAGCCGCTCTATCTTTTCTCTCGTTGCATTGCAATAGTTTTTTTCTATTCAATAGCGAATTGCATTGGGCGCAATATTTTGTTGAATTTTTTTTGTGTGGTCTATTTTTGTTTCATTTGAATTATTATTAATGTTTTATTTCAACTTGATTTGTAATTTTATTCGCTATTTATAAATTTATTTATACCACCTATATTTTTTTTGGTTTTCACGCCCCAGTGCCTACAATGTATGCCAGTCTTTTTGTCTTTTGTCTAAATAATTGCAAGCATTGAACACTTGATATTAATTTGCCTTGTTTTTGTTTTGTTGTATTTTCAGTGCCAACAACAATGTCTTTAGCCAGCGTGCATGGACCACAATTTGCCGATATCTGCAGTCCTCTCGGGTAAGTTGCACATTGCATATTTCGGCCTCTTTGAATTCCAGTCATTTTCATTAAAATGCCCCACACACTTGCACACATAATTAGCCGCCACACTTGAAATGCTTAACAGTAGATTTGCAAATGCAGCCAGAAAAGTCCAAGTCACGCTCCATTCGCATGGCATTTCAAGCTTTCGGCGCCTTTACATTTGCATTTTTGCACTACTGCTGTGGCATTAACTGCGCGCCACTGAATTGTAGAATTGTATAAGCAGCCTGGACTGATGTCATGGCCAAGTGGTTGCGCATAGAAGCCATGAACGCGGCACCCAACGCATCAAAGTCAGCTCACCAAAGTGTCACAATGTGAAGCGCCAACTGTGTCCGCGCCAAGAATGCCATATTGCGTGCATTAAATTGCAATGCCTCGCACTTGACATCAGCAAATTTGCTGCACAAGCCGTTTTGCTTCATGGCACAAGTGTTGACTTTTTATTGAAATCGTTTTCGTTTTTGTTTCTAGTTTTTTTTCAAATTCCTCTATCATTGCGTGTTCATTCTATAATAAAAACTCGCACACACACACACACACACATATAAAGCATTGTCATTGTGTCAATTGGCGGCCACAAAATTGTTATCAACCGCATTGTTCGTGTTTGCGTCGCTTCGTCTCGCTGCTACATATTGTACGCGCTTTCGGTGGCGCACAAGCCGCACTATTCCAGTGTAATTAACATTTCCCTCAACCAACGTGTCGCTTATGGCATTTTGCGTCGCTCCATTATCGCACCGAACTTGTCAACGAATAGCTGCAGTTCGACACGTAAAAAGTGGCCAAAGCAATTGTCTGATTTTGTTGAAGAAACTATAGTAAAATTGTGTGCACCTGTAAGCTGGCTGTCGTTGTGGCAAAGAATTGACATCGACTTCTAGCTCGAGTTCATTCATAATATTCCATCTCTCCACTCAACGCCTCCCGTTTTCTGTCCTGTTGCCAATTTACTAACAATTTCTCTCTCTTTCTCTTTGCTTACAGTCGCAGCAGCATCAGCATGTCGTCGTCGCTGTCCGATTTGGTCGGCAGTCCGCTGGAGATATCCGTCGACAATGTTCTAACCATTGAGGAGCTGCGCCAGCAGATGGGCTCCTGCTTTACGTGCGGCGTCTCCTGGACCGACGATCATGTCTCGCTCGATTGCAGCGAATGCGGCGGCTACAGTTTAGAGCGGCCGTGCCCACTGTGCGATGGCCAGTGTGGTGTGCAATGGAAGCGCGATTTCACCATGGTGAGTTGAGTTTGCGTTTGCCATAAAAAGCGCCATGCCAATGTCAGCTTTTTATGGTTGTCTCGCATTCGCTGCCACTTGCCAATGTGCCCGAACTTATGTTGCTCTCTTCTCTATCGCTTACAGTCGCACGCGTGTGGTAAAGCTCGCTGGCACGGAGTGTGTCCCAGCTATCCGGAGGCGATGTCGCATCTGAATGCACCGACTGCCGCCGCCGCAACTGCAACCGCCTCCTGCGCCACCGCCGCCACCCAGCTGCGTCTGGCGCAAGAGCTGTGTCTGCGTCTGGAGCAGCTGTCCGCGAGCGCTCACACATGATTCCATTGCGCACCGAATGCTGACGTCCCGCACTTGCAGCAACATGCCGCCGCCAACGCCACCGCCGCTTGCAGTACAAGTTCCTCATTTAAGCCGCAAATGCAGAAACATCAAGAACAACAACAACATCAGCAGCAGCAGCAACAGCAGCCACAGCATCGATAACAACAACCGCCGCTAAGCGCAGCGCCAGCTCACCAATTGTAATTTTGTGGCAGATTGTCCTCGCCACTTGTGTGGCCGCTAACTGCGCGCACTTTGCATTTCGTTTGAATGGTGTTGCTGCTGATTGATGGCTGTTGCCTTAGGCCTTTATGCGTGCTGTATGTAAAATCCCTACGAACTTGTCCAACTCGCACATTCGTACCGTACCTACCTACATACATTCACGCATATTTGGAGATGTTTATGTGCGCGTTCGAAGCGGCCGATGCCATAATTGTTTACCTACGTTCTGGCCGGTTTTGCTGCGTTTGAAGGACGTTCAGCTTTAGTTCATCGTACGCCCAACTACTACACCATTTCACCCCCCTAATTCAGCTCATATCATTTTGGATTTAGCAACGCTATTGTTGTAGTTCGTCTAAGGTTATTCCTTTTCTTCACTTACTTTCTTTGTGTAGATTTAAGAGACTTGCGTTTAGACTTCGATTTTTGCCAAATTAAACATAAACAGCACACCTGTAGTTGGTAATATGAAAAGCTGTAATTTAATTCCTTAGCTTAATTGTGCATTAAGTTTAGCAACAATTACACATAACGTTTACCGCCGTGCATGTGTAAATGAAATGAACAAAATCCGAGTTGATGAAGAATCGAAAGAAAGAAGACAAAGATGAAAAAGGCAAAACACAAAAACAAAAGAAAAACAAACGTCAATGTGACACGCTCTTAGAAAAAGACTTACAAGTGGTACAATGTGGTACGCTTGCATTGCGATTAGCTGAAAGACGAGTAAACGCATAGAAAAACAATACGAAAACCAAACAAATGAAAAGAAACTGTTTTGTGATGCTGTATCGACCAAAGCCAAATCAAACAAAATTCAACAGAACTCAAACGCAAAACGTACGCAGTGTGCAGCCCAGCCAAGTTGCACAACCGGAAGCGACAACTCGTGTACTGCATTCCGTCGTACGGTTGTGTGTTGCATTCCGCAGCGCTGTGGTCGCACTGTTTGCTATTTTGTGTGCCAGTTTTTGTATTGCAGTTTTACATTTTGCAGCATTATGCGTTGTTTCGATCCTTTCAAGCGTTCGCTAAACGTTGCACATGTGACAGGCAAACATGAATTTCACCGTTAACGATTAGCAAACCATTTTTGGAATTTACAAAGAATTGCAACCGATTTGGCCCAAATGTTTACACACAAAATTTACAAAATTTCTTGAATGCTCAATTGAAAGCGCTGTGTCGTACTTACTGTATATTTTAACTGTAATGATAATTTTAAATATAATGCTAAATTTAAAATTAAAAACCCTACACCTAAATTGAAAGTAACTGAAGTCAACTTCTGAAAGGATAATAAGCTAAACAAAAAACAATAAAACTACAAACACAAAAAATGAAATCGAACTCAATCATACTTTAGATTTTCTGTGAAAATCATATATTAATTTTTTATGGTAACGCTCTACTATAATTAATTGTACTTTATGTTTAATATTAAGTTCTCTTATTTGTATTTTTCTCTCTCTAAACATATTTTTTTAAATGCTATTTGGCAATTAAATTTATCATTAAAAGAAAAAATATTAAACAAACAACAAATGGATGTATTTAATGAATGTTGAAATGGGCCGTGAACTGGTGGTATTGGAATTGAAAGATAAATTAAACTAGAAAGGAATTCTTTTAATGGAAAATATAAAAAATTGTATTCAAACTAATAGAGCACTGCTCACGTGCAAAGAATGAAATGCATGAATGCATTAAATTCGAAGAAAGTGGTGTCAGAAAAACATTGAAGAAGAACATTGAACATTCTTTGCTTCTGTCCAGCTATTTTAAGACTGTACTTCGCTCATGGACCGCGTTCTTCTCGTGGTTAGATGGATCCTCAAACACTTTAAGTTGCTGTTAAACTTTGCTAGGAACACCCACATTCTTACCAATCACTTTTACGTCGCCCAACTACACTAAGGAAGTCTAACTGGTATGGCTAGAAATCCAATAGAGTGGCCGCGTTGGCATGTCAGCTAACCTAGCTTCAAATTTAATTAGCTCTGAAAACAATTCTTGAGAAATTCTGCGTACAATGCAAATGCTGCAACATGGAATGGAGCAATGTTTTTCAACAATTGTAAACTCAGCGTATCAAAGCATTTCATATGGTTGACCATCAACCAGGTTTGGTGTATGAACTGTTGTGTTGCCTTATACAAAAACGGTGAGCAATTTCCCTGACCCACACAGCGTCAACACCAATTCAACTAGTTTTCGACTGCGTCGCCTGCGTCGACTACGTGATCTGCATCTACCACATGAGAAAAAAGCTAACCCTTCTATCTCCCAGCATCCAAGGTGTGGGCACGTCGAGTGCTTAGAAAAGCAATGAACTCTAATACATCTGTACTCCTTTTCTCACCTTTTTCACTTCGCTTGGGGCATAGAAGCATAGAGCCTCAACAAGGTTGGTGTTGGTTACGTTAATCGATTGAAGTTCTGATTAGCCTATTGCTAGCAGTCCTTAGGTGAAGAAAAATTCAGTTAAAAAGACTGTTAACAAAAACTTTAAACAGTTCTGAATTTTTTTTTGGAGATGGTTTGCACACAAGGAAAAATTATGAAAGGCGCCTTCGTATGTGAAAGTTTATTATTGAGTTGTCCAGAGCACGCACTGTGCGTCCGTTTCTGATAGGTAGGAGTTGTTGTTGGAAAACACAAAGGTTGGTGTCTTTGATAAGCTTAATTTGATGATAGTCCAAACTGGCATTGCTAGTGACGTTGTTGTTGCACTGGTAGAGCTACTGGATATGAAAGTCTTTTGCAAGCTGCTCAAGCAGCTAAATGGACTGGATTATACTAAAGTGATGTCAACCAATCAGAAAAAAAATGTTACATTTATAAAAGCCCTGCACCAAGTCAGATAAAAATCTACCCTTTGAAAGCCCAGTGCACTTAGTAATTTTTTTTATGCCGTTTATGTTTTTATGTTTTTTAAAAACTCAAAAATACCTCAAAGTTGCATAAAAAATGTTTGCATTTCATTTTGTTTTATTTTTTATTATTTCACCAGAATAAAACTAAAAGAAAACTTGTTTGTTTTACAGTTTTATTTAAAATATTTAATATATTTGAAATGTTCATCTTACTGGCATTTGCAGTTTGCCTCTTAACATTTACTACTGTAATGTTGAGACAATATTTGCTAATAATTGAAGCCAAAAAATGAAAACAATTCGTCGCTGTTTGCATGTCTTCAGTTGTAATTTATTTTAATTGCAATGTGTTAACTAATTCGGAATTTAGTTGCTACATTTATGCTACAATTGAATGAATTAATTGATGGGTTTTTGTTAGTGTTTAAGACTTTTCTAATAAATATACGTATGTATGCAGTTTATTATTAATAATAATGTTAACTTTAAGGTGCAATAATTAATTGTTCATTCATATATTTTTAATAGCTATAACGTTAAAAACTTGTTATCCTTAAGAGTGACTTGAGAAGTGAGAGTTTGTAATTTTTAGTTGTACAATGTGGCGTATGAGTGATTTTCACTGCACAGTAAAAGTGAACGTTAAATATTTAAGAAAAATATTACATAATAAATATAAGCACCAAATTTTTTAACTCTCCTAGTCTGCTTTAGATTAAGGTTTTCCCCAAAAGAGTTATTCATTGGTCAAGCAATCAACTAGTCACTTCATAACACTGAAAAATAAACTTCTAAAAAAAATATATGATTTTACTTCATGTTTTGACTTAATTTATTATTTCATTTTGGTTTTAACATTTTTCATAATTTTTGTACGGCTAAAACAAGCTGAAAACAAATTGCAAAAGGCATTGGTTCGTTTTGAGATATTTAAGACTATATGTCATTCTATATAACAATCACTCGAACGCCATATTGGTGCAGTAATCCATCATACTAATCCCTAATCCCTCATACTAATCATTATTATTTTTTTTTTATATTATTTGTTGCAGCTCCACTATGCAAAACTAGCAACAAAATTTGACACATTGTCTGTTCTGTGTCTTTGCGTGATAAAATCGTGTAAGGAAATATGCTAGCGAAAAATTGACTTGATTGCGCACACATACACGCACATGCATACAAACATACAAACATTGTTGCTTTCAGTGTAATATTTGCAAGAATCTAAATCATTTTGCAAACACTACAATTTGTCGTATTATGTGTATGATTGGGTTTTTAAGTATTATTTTTATTGTATTCACTTTATTTCTGTACTTTATTCAGTTTTTTATTTTAATTTTGTTATTTTTAATTTTTAATTATTATTTTTAATTAGTTTATTTATTTATTTTATTTATTTTATTCGATATTATTTTATTTTATTTTAATTTATTTTATTTTATTTATTTTATTTTTTTATTTATTAATATATTTATTTATTTAATTAATTTGTTTATTTATTATTTGTTTATTCATTTATTTTCATTTCATTTATTTTATTGTATTTTATTTTATTTGATTTGATTTGATTTGATTTGATTTGATTTGATTTGATTTGATTTGATATGATTTGATTTTATTTTATTTTATTTTATTTTATTTTATTTTATTTTATTTTATTTTATGTAATCAAACTTGATTTGATTTGATTTGATTTGATTTGATTCGATTTGATTTGATTTGATTTGATTCGATTTGATTTGATTTGATTTGATTTGATTTGATTTGATTTGATTTGATTTGATTTGATTTGATTTGATTTGATTTGATTTGATTTGATTTGATTTGATTTGATTTGATTTGATTTGATTTGATTTGATTTGATTTGATTTGATTTGATTTGATTTGATTTGATTTGATTTGATTTGATTTGATTTGATTTGATTTGATTTGATTTGATTTGATTTGATTTGATTTGATTTGATTTGATTTGATTTGATTTGATTTGATTTGATTTGATTTGATTTGATTTGATTTGATTTGATTTGATTTGATTTGATTTGATTTGATTTGATTTGATTTGATTTGATTTGATTTGATTTGATTTGATTTGATTTGATTTGATTTGATTTGATTTGATTTGATTTGATTTGATTTGATTTGATTTGATTTGATTTGATTTGATTTGATTTGATTTGATTTGATTTGATTTGATTTGATTTGATTTGATTTGATTTGATTTGATTTGATTTGATTTGATTTGATTTGATTTGATTTGATTTGATTTGATTTGATTTGATTTGATTTGATTTGATTTGATTTGATTTGATTTGATTTGATTTGATTTGATTTGATTTGATTTGATTTGATTTGATTTGATTTGATTTGATTTGATTTGATTTGATTTGATTTGATTTGATTTGATTTGATTTGATTTGATTTGATTTTATTTTATTTTATTTTATTTTATTTTATTTTGTTTTATTTTATTTCATTATATTTTATTTTATTTTATTTTATTTTATTTTATTTTATATTTATTTATTTTCTTTTTTATTTATTAATATATTTATTTATTTAATTAATTTGTTTATTTATTTGTTTTCATTTATTTTTTAATTATTCATTTAGTTAATTATTTCTTAATTTTGGTTGTTATTTAATTAATTACTTTATTTAATTAATTATTTAGTTATTTTTTCCTTCATTTTTGCTATTTATTTATTAATTTAACTATTTATTGATTTATTTTAATTTCTTAATTTGGTTTTCATGTCTGTACTTATTTTCCCGACCTTGTATATTCCCATTTTATGCTGTACACAAATACATTCACATTTTGATTTTATTATATTTTCGTGTTAAACTACTTTTGGTCCTCTTGATGCCGTTAAATGAAGTTGTTGCTCTTCATTGAATCTGCTTTTCCAAAGCCGCTGGCAACGCTGTCACTGATGTCACTTTACAATTTGTTGTTATTTACGGAGGGCTCACAGACTTTGCCACTCTTAGTTGTATTTGTTGTTTGCACAATTTCCCTTTGGTAGTGGTCCCAACTCTTGGGTTGGCAATTTTCAGTGTGTACTCAGTGTTGGTATGCAACTGTGAACGTTTATGGCAACTTACAATTACAATTACAATGCTTGTGTTGTCTTACAATTAGGTACAATTTTACAGTTATAATTTGACAAAACTACTGCTTTAAACGTTACAATTTAACCTCGCCCCAGTCTACTGTGATGTGTGCCCATCTCCCTCCACGGAATTCTGCCTTCAACTCGCCTAATTACGCACCGTCCGGCTTACGCTTCGTTTCACAGGTAATTGGGTCGCGACACGCAACAGAGGAGGCTCATGTTTTTGTAAATCGAATTGCGTCGACGTTTCGATGGCCAGGGAACATTTGTGTCGAGGGCCGCATTGCGTTCTGTAACAAATACGAAACATTCGAATTATATTTAAATGTTTATAACACAGTTTACAAACACAATTTTTTGTGGCATTCAGCAATACACATTTTATTGCCACAAGCCGAAAAACTTGTTGTTGCATTTGCGAATACAATTTGTACTCTCAAAATTGTTTGCTAAAATATTTTGTGCCCAAGGCGACTGAGCGCCACTCACTCACCCAGATACACTTCGTGCTGCGGCATGTACTCCTGCATTTCCGATAGCAGCATTGCAATTTCCTGCGAGTCCTTTGTGATGCTGCATAATTCCTCCTGATTGAAGTCGGGCGTTATTTGCTTGCAGAGCAAAATTTGGCTTATTACATTTCCGAGATTTGAAGGCCCGGCACGATTCTCTGTAAGAACGACACAACAACACACAGAAGGCAGGTTAGGAAGTGCAGCAAACGTTGATAGAGCAAATGGAGTAAATGAAAAATATACAAAAGCCAAATGTGGCCAACAAACATTTTGTTAAAGAAGCCGTGAAGACAGTTCATGAAATGCGCTACAGTTTGCTTCCTGATTAGGTTTTTGATTTGAGATTTTTCTTAATATGAGAATAGGTTGATTTTATAATAAAATGTTCAGATATTTGATTATTTCAGATACTTTAATTGACATCATTGACTGCAATAAATGGCAATGACCGGAAATTAATGAAATTATTGTATGAAAGTGTTTGAAAAAGCTCAAATAAGGCCAAAAAGAAGTCCTTGAAAGAACTCAGAAACTATAGTCTACTATATAAAAATAAGTCGGGTTTTCCTTCCTGACGCTATAACTCCAGAACGCACGAACCGATTTCCACGGTTTTGCATTCGTTGGAAAGGTCTCGGGCTCTGTGAGGTTTATAGCAAAGAAAATTCAGGAAAAGAACAAGGGGCGTGGCACATTTTTTATGACCCAACATTTCAGCAGAACTGTAAGTCGCACATCAATGAAACTTGGTACGAACGTACCATTTAGTCATATCTTTGGGCAGAGGGAATGGGGCGGGTATTTAACATGGGCTCCGCCCATACAACTAAAATCTTTTATATGGAATAGCTTCGGAATTGTAAGTCGCACAGCATTGAAATTTGGTTTGACATCCTCCCATAGAAGTGTCATTCTACTGTTAAATTTTGATAGGCGTTGGAGAAGGGGCGTGGCCCATTTTTTGTGTCCCAAATATTTCGCTGAACTATAAGTCGCACAGCAATGAAACTAAGTACGAACCTACCATTTATTTATATCTTTCGACAAAGGGAATGGTGCGGGTATTGAACAAGGGGGCGTGGTACCGCCCATACAAGTTAAATCATTAATATAGAATATCTTTGAAATTGTTAGTCGTACACCACTGAAATTTAGTACCCCGTCGTCCCATAGATGAGTTATTCTACTGGTAAGATTTGGTGGGCGTTGGACAAGAGGCGTGGCACATTTTTTGTGATCCAAATATTCCGCTGAACTATAGGTCGCACAGCAATGAAATTAAGTACGAACCTACCATTTATTCATATCTTTCGACAGAGGGAATGATGAGGGTATTGAACAAGGGGGCGTGGCACTGCCCATACAAACCAAATTTTTAATAGAGAATATCTTTGAAGTTGTAAGTCGTACAACACTGAAATTTAGTGCCCCGTCGTCCCATAGATGGGTCATTCTACTGGTAAGTTTTTATAAGCGTTGGACAAGGGGCGTGGCACATTTGTTGGGACCCAAATATTTCGCTGAACTATAAGTTGCTCAGCAATGACACTTAGTACGAACCTACCATTTTCTCTTTCGACAAAGGGCATTGTGCGGATATTGAATAAGGGGCCGTGGCCCTGCCAATATAACTTAAATATTGTTCAAGCGCTATCCATTTCTTTACTGAAACTTAGCAGCACCATTGCTTATTTACGGGCCTCGATTGCGTTAATCAGTAGCTCCCTCCTCTTCCTTTAGTTGGTTTTCTTCGTCAATTTGCCATTTGCCACATCGCCATTGATTCGCCATCTCGCGTATTTCATTATAAAAAAACAACAAATGTCGTGCGGGACGAAGTTCGCCGGGTCAGCTAGTTTTCTATAATAAATCATTGCTGATAGTCCTACGAATGAAAAATACTGCAATCGGGAAACACATTTTCTGATAAAACCTTGTCACATGTTAGCTTATTCGTTGTGTATAATTGTTACATTGATTTCGGTGTAAACAGATTACTATATGCATTATTTCTAGATAGTATGTTCAGATACTAAAGCCCCTTTTAACCCTTTCGACCCCAAAGTTGCCTGAGAGCAACTTATAGTAAAAGCTACGATTGATTTATGGGTTTAATTTAAGGGGTTATATACAAAGTTAGGGAGAAAAAGTGAGCTAAGTTTGTGATTTTTTAAAAAGGTTTTAAGCAAGTTTTATTGGATAAAGCAAAATACAATGTTCTAGTATCACTATCGAAGAAATAAAAACACTTTAAATTTTGAGAAAATTTTGAAAATTGTCGGAGTTATGACATATGCCTCCCAGCGCTTTTTTTTTGCAGAGGCTTGCGGTGAACGTTCTCCAAGGCGAACCGCTCAACTGAAATCAAAAAAGGAAAACAATTATTTAAGAAAAGTGTATTCTGGTGTACTTGAACAATTTGGTTTCCCAAAAAAATTTTTTTTTTTATAAAAAAGCCACGCTGACAGAAAAAATAGATTTTTTTGGTGGTCAAAATTTAAAAAAAAATTCATTGCAAACAGTTAAAAATTTTCGGATGGAAAATGAATGGTTCAAGTACACGAGATCGTAAATACAAATATTTGAAAAAAAAATTTTCGAAAATCGGATAAAAAGTTTTTGAGATATCACGTTCACCGCAACAGTACAGTAACCCCTTAAGTAGGCGCCATCAAATTAATATTTTTAGAAGTGAATTCAAAGCAAATTACAACAATTTTACTGTTATCCCCAAAATGATTTCCAATAATTTGCAGCGATATCAGTTTGTGTTCCAATTGAAGTCTACGAATTGGGCGCGATTGATCAAAACCCTGTTTCCTTAATAATGGTTAAATAAAATCAAAAAGTGATAATGTTTTATTTTACCATAAATATTGAATAATTTTTCTGTAATTAAAAAATATTGATACAAAATTTATTTAACTCGTTTTAAGCTAAAATTTTTCAAAAGTAAACTAGCTGTACAACTCTAACAAAGAGGCGTGGCGACTTCAAAAGTCGTGTGCACACTTCTTAGGCAAGTATTTCATGATTTAAATACCAAAAAGTAATATGGGGACAGAGGGTAAAATTCGGGGTCGAAAGGCTTAAGGGCCACTGTCACAAATGCGGTTGAATTGATGCGGAAAAGGATTCGCTCTCTTCAGGCATCATAGCCTGTTTTAGCTCGAAAGAGACTCTGAATACCTGGGTAACCATTTATAGATTGTTTTTCCTCCAATTTATTGAGAGTTGTATAATTTAAAGGCAATCTTAATTGTAATATAGCAAATATTCTACAAGCGACCAAATAAATTGCTAAGCTTTAACCTAGGTTAGGTTAGGTTGAAGTGGCTGCCTCTGTATGAGACACACTTAGGCCTCTTAACGGGCCCGTTGTGATACCACAGGATTCCACCCGTTTGAAATGCGTATGCAACACTGTTTTTTCAACATGTGATACAACACACATTTCAAACGGATGGGGAAAGGGAGGGGAGGGGACCTACAGTTTAACGCCGAATCCGAACGGCGATGGGCAGTTTTTTCTTTCACACTTGGAGGTTTTGCCATTGCCTGCCAAGAGCGCACTTGTGCGATTCTTGTAATTCTCATTCCCTTCATGTGGATAGCGACAGAAGTAGATGAGTGTTTTTTCCAGCCCTAGCCAGGAATCGAACCCGGGGCGCTCGGTATGAGAAGCCAGCGCGCTACCCGCTGAGCTATCGAGCTTTAACCTAACTTAACTCTATTATGGGAATTTCTAGCATATTTTTCTAATATTTAATTTTAATTTAAGCTGACTTTTCTCTTAAATCTCTATTCAGACAGCCAGCTAAATTGCGCAATTCAGACATTTTCTCAATTCATCCTCAATTTAGGTGTAAAAAAAACAATTAGCATTAAATTTACCATAAATTAAGTTTAATTTTCGATGCAACCCTGTGTCTTGCCGTTATCGATTAACAATTTCTTTCCCAATAGATCGAACCAACACAAAAATGAGAAACTGGCAGCAGCGAAAGATGTTTTAAATTTCGTTTATAAATTGTGTGCATCAGTAGGGATGTTGAATAAATATTACTAAATGTTCAATACATGTTTTTAAAAACTTTTTTATATATATGAACAGAAAAAACCTTTCTCAAAAAAATCAAAACCAAAGCGTGTTCGATAACTTTATCGATAACAGCTGAATTGAGGTGAGAGCTAAATTGAGCTGTGGGAACAGCAAAAACGATAAACTCAATTAAAAGCTAAATTTATCTCAATTTATTTTGTTGTCTGAACAGACCATAAAGTAATTTTCCGTCTTTGTTGAAATTAACTACATAAATATTAATGACTAACTACAGCTGAGTTTTGATATAATTTAATTTTTTTTTTAACTTATGAATCAAGTAAGTGATCGAAATTTGCAACGAAAGGAATAAAATATTTTGTTACTCATACTTAGACTCTACAAAGTCAACATTCTCAAGTAGACCATCAAGTAGAAGTTGAGTGCAATTATACTCCAAAATACACAAAAATAGATGCAGGCCACGTAATACATGTAAGCGACGCAGTCAAAAACCAGTTAAATTGGTGGTGACGCTGTTTGGGTCATGGAAATTGGTCACAGTTCATGTATTTCTAAGGCACTTATCATTAATTTCAGTCTAGGGAGTCAACGATGTTTATTGCTTCGTCTCGACCCAGGAGGACCAATTACCTGTTGAAACTGAGTAAACGTCATTTGAGAACCGTTGAGGAGATTGCCACGGCATTTAATTCGCTTAACGAGTATGTCAACCGAATTGGGGACGAGCCTCGGCCAGTCTATTGAACAAAACTCGCTTTACAACAGCAACAAACCGTCTAAAAGACATACAGAATCTATGGGAGACTTGATGTCAAGAGCGGCTTGTTGAAGGCCGCAGACTATTTCAAGTAGTCCGGGCATTTGATAGTCCAAGAAGGAGCTAACAGCTTCGGTACAATGCACAACAATGTCTACTTGCCTGTGTCCAGAAACACTGCCAACAATATACGATAAAAAAAACTACCCACCAGACATTTTTTGTTTCCGGCAATAAGAAAACGATTCGCTCCTAGCAACACATTTATCGCCGGTAATATCGCCAGCGTATCGATTTCGTATCACCAGTCGCTCTAAAACGTCCGCCGAAAGCAACTCGCCTTGACGAGTCGTTTTCTTATCGCCTGGACGAGTCGTTTTCTTATCGCCTTGACGAGTCATTTCCTTATCGCATTGACGAGTCATTTTCATATAGCTTTTTTATTGGCTTAGGCGACTTGCTAAATTAAGCAATGTGTTTGAATGAATGTATTTGTAATATTTTCATTTTATTTAAAAATAACAATTGGCAAAATTCAAAAGTGAAATTAGTTGTTCTCCTTGCCATGGCGCTTCCTTTCTTTTCATTCAATCCTTTGCATAAATTATTTATATGCTTTTGCAGTATGCCACTGACGCGCAAGTCGTCTGTGTTGGGAAAATTTGTGTTACATATTCCTAAAATGATATAAACTCATGATACTTTATAGGTAAATAACACTTCAACTTACTCACTCATAGTTTTGTTTGATGTCTTGAGCTGGAATTAATGTTCTTGATCAATGAACCCTCGACGAATGAATAAAAATGTTTAAAATACGATCAGTCTCACTAAAATACAAAACATAGTTCAATTCGATATTTCAAAGTGCTGGAAAACAAAGTGTTTTTGTATACAACACAATTGTTTTTTTGTTGCATGAACTACGGGACATGTTGCTAATTTGTCGCTGCGGCAATAAATAGGCGAGTCGCCAATTTGTTGCCACTGACGATTGTTGCCTATTTCTCACATTTTGCTTGGTGGGTAATTTCATGTAGAAAACCTTTTCAAAAATTCCAAAATTTATTTTATATTGCGATATACTAACACAAGCAAACGAGACGAATTAAAATAGATAGTTTCCCCCACCATGTTTCATGTCTCCATCAGCTATGTGACGCTGCACTCACCCGACTGTAGAGTGCAACCAGGATGTGTTGCAAATTGAATTTGTTTCGCTTACAAGTCGACAGTTCGTATTCATTCCAACTGCATTGAATTTCAATGCTCTGTAAGCATTCAGCAATAAGAACCAAAGTGCAGTAATGCAATGCAGGTATGCAGGTATGTGTGTGCGTTTGCATTAGTGTTTGTGGCTGGCGCAGGATTTGAGTGAATGCATAGTGCATTCTGTACTTTGGCTCAAGAGAAATGCTTGGAGTTTCGTTGCATTTTGGGAATTTCAAGACAAACTTTTAACATATTTTTGCTTGAATGTAAATTCTTTCTTTATAAAATTTCTGTGTCTATCATTCTGCTGAATTTGAAGTGTTGGTGATTTATGGCGTAATGTGTTAGAGGACCACAAGTTAGGTTAAGTTGTAGATGGAAAATTGATATTAAATTGCTCAATGCGATATTTGTATGAAGTGAAATATGTATCTGCAAAATATGTTTTAAAGTAAGACAAAACTGTCACACACAATGAGCCACAAGTTGTGCTTAACTGAGTTTTTTAAATAGAAGGCTGCCGCTCCAACCTAACCTAACCTAACCTATAGCAAATTTGAATACTTTAATACTTCAATGCAAACTTTTGACAATCTTAATGTTAAACCCACAATGTAGGAAATATTTCTACTAATGACAATTTGATTAATTACATTAATTAATTATAAGTGTCAACAATTAAAACGAGACTGGTAGTGGTTTACCAGCGCGACGTTGATTAGTGAAAGTTAACTTTTGTCTAACTATTAAGATGACACTTAAGTTGAAAGTTAAGTTTTGTTTAACTATTAAGTTGACACATTCACTGAATTCTGAATTCATATGTGTGAATTCATATGAAAAAATTTCACTTATATCTTCTCCTTCATTTTCTTTTACTTTGCAAAGCTATAACATTTAAAAACCGTACATATTTTTCTGTTTATTGATTCAAAATTACTCCTAAGACTTCAAACTATTTTAAGAACCAACAAAAAATTATTCCTGAAACCATAAAGGGGCTCAGACTTTCATTAACCGTGGCCCGTTTCCATAAGGCAAAAAAATAGTGAAAGAGTTAAAATCGTTATATGTATGTCTCATAAACAACAAACGCAAAACAAAAACAACACTAATTTGAAAAATTGGTTATACAATGTTTTAAATCCACAGCAGGATTTCAAGTCTTTAATGACTAAACTGTATTAAAACAACTAAATTTGATCATTGAATACCATGGAATACTAAATGTTATTGCAATAAACTTGTTAATCATACAATTATATCAACTGTCATAAAATCGCAAAAGACCAACATTCATTCACAATGCAATTCGTTGCAACAAAGCATTTCAATATTTAATATTATTTTGTATTTATTATTTTATTTGTTACAATCACTTTCGGCCATTGTTTTGTGAAATTCGCAAAGCTTTTGTGAATTTACAAAACATCTGTTTGTGTGTAGTTATGTGTGTGCATATGTGATCGCCCCGAGCTGCATTGAAAATCAACAGAGTTAACTTTTGATGCACTATTGTTGCATTTAGTGCAATTAAGGATGTTGCGCGCACACGTTGCACAAAGTTGGCATTGACATTTACGAGGGTACACGAGTATGTAAAAAACAAATGCGGCCAGCGTTATGTTGATGACATTTCAGCTGCAGCAGCCGCGCCCTCATGTCAACAGCTTCAATACAATCAATATGGTTGTGTCAACAATGTGATTGCTGTTGCTGCTGCTGCTGCTGCAAGCGTTGCTGTCATTGCCAATCGCTGTTATTGTTTTTGGTAGTCATTGCTGTTGCTTCTAGCTGCTGACTGTTGCTGATACTGCTTGTAATAAAATTGTGTTCTTAACTGATTTGCTCTGTGCATGCTGTTCATTTCATTAAAATGGCGCACGCGGATGGCAGCGATTGACAGCGTTCGCGACATACAATGGATTTATGACAGCTTTGAAGTTTAGTGTTGTTGTTGTTTTTGAGTGGAAACAATTTCTCGTGGCAATGGCTTTTCATAAACATTTACTTTGAACAATCTACTAAAGTTAATCTTTTAGATTTCAATTTGTTGTACTTAAAGTCTTAAAATGAAGAAGACATGTTTTTTGAACACAAAGTTGAAAGTCAATGGGAAGCGTGCTGGATGATGTGGAAGATTGAGTTTGAAATGAACGAAATATCTATGAAAGGCCCAAGTTAAAATATAATTGAATATAATTGATGGGGTTTGTTACGCTGAGACCAGAAGTGATCCCTAGATTTTGCCCCCTACATGTTGTTAGAGAACATCCCCTAGACCCATCGATCTAATGAACCTTAGGAACTCACGGAGGCTTAGGTGCTAATATGTTCTAGCTCGATTGTATGCATATGTTTCCTCAGTCTGCCGTACCCAGTTAGAAGACCGGTGATCTGTCTAAGCTGGTCGTTCCTTAGTTTGAGGCATTCTTCACTTCATTTGGGGTTATAACCTTTAATAAAGATTTTCGACTGCCTAAGACCCGACGAGATACGAGACCAGTGTTCTGAGTTCCTGGTTTTCTCCTCAAGTCTTAGTGACTCTGCTAAGGTGCTTTTGCCCAGTCCAATGAAGGGCTCCGGTCCCAGAGGGGTCGTGGCCTCCGCAGTTCTAGCAAGGCTGTCTGCCTCCTCGTTTCCGTCAATTTCTCTGTGTCCTGCAACCTGGCGTTCTTCCCAGCCGCAATATACTTTGTTACTCATACAAACTGCGAAGCGTTTCTCGAAGCTGTATGTTTTTGTTATTGTATCCATGGGATACTCGTACAACACGTAGGGCCTTAGGATGTGGTCTTCCCCTTTACTGGTTCTGGCCAGACCAAGAATAGTCCAAGGCCCAAATTAACGCCCTATTATTTCCTGGTGTGACTCTTCTTCAGTTGGTTTCACCAAGAAATGATAGGGCGTCCTCAATCCGGTCCTTCCATCGACATGTTGCGCATAAAGCAGAGGCACCTGGAAAGTACTTAGCGGCAGCTCATAACCCGGTAACGAGCTGTTGTGGCCAGTTAAGTAAGCAAGAATATCTAATATATGAAATCAAAATCTAATCAAAAACTCATCTAAAAAGAAAAGATTACATGTGTTCTATATTTGTGTTTAGTTCAAACTGTTCATAGACTTTCTCAAATTTACTTAAAAATAAAAATTAGGTTCTTTTAAGTTTTGTTGTATTTGACATTGAAAAAAGTGTAAATTTTTTTATAGACCTTTTTTAACTAGTGAGTTCATGCCAGTGGAGGTTCAAACCCCTAAATGCAAGAATTGCTGGTACAAAAAGGTTATTTCGAACGGTATTCGGCTTAAAATTCATACGCAAATCCCCCCAAGCTGGTGCCACTGGTTCATGAAAAGGATTTCTAAAGTATTTAGGTTGATTTAACAAACCTACTCGTATAACAAGAAATGGACCAACAAATTGTTCAACTTCAGCCGTCACTCAATAACAACAACAGTCTCGGTGCGCACGGGTCTTATGGCTACTTAAGCATGCTGAAAGACTGAGACTGTAATCCAATTCTCGAATTCTGTCAAGGGTGCGGCTTCGAGGAGGAGAAGGAGACAGTTCTCCAGCTGTTTTGTCAGTGTCCCTTATAAGCCAGAAAAAGACATACGTTTTTCGGCTCAGCTTTCTTCATTAGCCTAACTGAACTATCGCCTCTGAATATCAGATAGTATAGCCAGATTCATAACGGTATCTTCATGGTTCCCAGCGCTGTAAGTAGGAGTCGCGGCATCAATTGTATATCACAATGAGCCGTAAGTTGTGCTTAAGTGAGTTTTTTCACATAGAAGGCTGCCACTCCAACATAACGTAACCTAAGTGCATTTAAAGTTGTTCGTGTATTTGAGGCTTAAGGACTAGTTACAAAAATATTTACATAAGCATTTAACTAATATTTAGCTTATAGTATCAATTCTAAACTAATATTATTAAAAAAATTATTTACAAATTTTTGAATTTTTTTTCATTTGAATTGCAACATTGCAAAATTTTGCTAAATTGCAGAAAACATCTGAATTACTGAGCTAAACATGACAACAGAGAAATGTCTCCACGTACTTTTCACATCCAAATACGTTTACCGCAAACAGACAAATGCATTCAAGTAATCTGCATACACACACATACATATGTGCACATAAACACCCATGTGTTCATATGTATGTTTGTATGTATTTTAAATATATGCAAACAGGTAACAATACGCAGCCAGACAACGAAGGGCAAAGCCACACGTTGCATTACTTGTAGAAACGCACAAAGTGCATTCACAGACAAAAATGTACATATGTACGTAGGTATGTGAGCGTTGGTGTGTGTGAGTGCGTGTTTGTGTGCCCAAGAGTACTTAGAGCTGTTGCAAGCAAGACAAAACGGATTTCATGTACTTCACAAACAACAGCAAACGAATAAGCGAGGTGCACGAAAATAGATTTTAAGAGATATCAGCTGGTGAAAATACTATATATATGTCTTTATGGTAGAAGTATGTATGCACTCGTGGTTGTAAGCCAAACAATGGCAACAATGCAACCCATAAGTGTGTAAGTAACGCATGTGTGTGCGTGTGTGCGCGAGAATAACTCATTGCACGTGCAAAACTTACCATAATATCCAGACATATCCATCGGCACCACTTGTATCAATCGATAACTCTTCACCAGTTCGCGAAGAAAAAGTTGCGACAGGTAGAAGAGTAAAACTAAATGGGGATTATCGGTTAGAATGCCATCGGCAACGGCGCTGAAAAATAAATATAAAAAATAATCGTGAAATTACTCGTTAATTTGGCTAACAAAACAACAACAATACAGTTTAAGTACGAACGCAAAAAAATAAAATTATTCAACTCAATAGTTTATTTATTTTGTTGATTTTTTAAGATAATTTATTTAGTAGGAAATAGAAAATATCATAGAACATCAATTTCACTGTGCAACAGTACTTTTAACCCATCCAAAAGATATGGCGTGAAACTAAAGGCCATCCTTAGTAACATGGCATACTTAGTTTTTCATTTTCTGATCCGTTATCCTTTTCAACAGACTTTAAAGTTTTAAGGACATACACAATTAATTTCAAAGAATTTATTTTAATATTTGTGGTGGCGCAATAATGAAAAAATGGATATGAAATGAAAGAGGAAATCTGTCTCTTTTTGACTAAATTATCTCTTTGGAAGTATCAGTACCAAAATATATCAGTTAGTAATTTGTAGTACAATACAATTTTACAATTTTGTACAATTTTATACCAGCAAAATTGTCAACACCTCGCAGCAGTACTAACAAAGTATCAATGTCCTTAAGACATTCTTTAACTTAGACTGCTTTACAACAACAACGTTTTGCATATTTTGGATATTTTTGAACAACTTACATCGAGATAATTTAATTTAGCAATTTTCAATGGAACGCAGCTACACGGCTGTACAACTATTTCAACTTTTAACCAAAGTAAACTTTTGCATTCGCATTGCTTGCGCCCTTTCGATGGTTTTCGGTGGGAATTTTTATTTGCATTCAAATGAAATTAAGACGCTCAACTTTCGTCTACGCAAGTCAGCTGCGCAACATTTTCGGGCGTGAATTCCTACTTTTTGTGCGGTGCTAAACTTGAGCAAAACACAATCAGCGCTGGTAATTTGCACTTTGCGGTTTTTTGCCGCTCCCCGAGACCAGAGTTGGCAAAAATCCTCGGGGATATCTGTGCTATATAACCGAAATGGAAATGCGCAATGCCGGGCAGCGGTTAACTGCGTTAGAGCCGCCAGCGCACACACAACAACAAATGCAAACGCCGCAGCCAACAGAAGCGCACAAAAATTTAAGCAAAACTCATTTTCAAAGTTAATGGAATTTTGCGTGAGCCGAAGAAAAAAATTACTTAAAACGAGCAAAAGTTCCAACTAGTTGAGTTGAGTTAATTAAGTTGCCATAGAAGCTAGAGAGATGGCGCAATAACAACAACAACATTGCAGTTTGCATAGATATTTGGAAATTCTAGATTGCAATTCAAATTCTAATTGCTTCAATTTACAGAAAACATAATACCATAAAAACATAATTGGAAATAAATAGTACAACTGCAGAATGGTAATGGAAAATATTCCAGAAGGAAAACAGTTGGAATAAAAGACAATTTATTGAAAGGTCAGAACAATGACTGAGTGTGCAGTTGTGTATGGAATGAAGTTAGGAAAAGAACGAAAATGGTTTCGATTTTCCTCAATCAAGCCAAAATTGTGTGGAT
Source organism: Melieria crassipennis (assembly GCA_963668005.1). Taxonomy (NCBI): domain Eukaryota; kingdom Metazoa; phylum Arthropoda; class Insecta; order Diptera; family Ulidiidae; genus Melieria; species Melieria crassipennis. The sequence continues at coordinate 20,211,156 of OY764961.1, forward strand.
TGGCAAAGTGGAATACATTTCATGCTGATTGTGTTCTACGCACTGGGGCGTGCAAAGGGATTTGTGGAATTCAAACCCTCAAAATATATGTTTGTTACAACAGTTGTGTAAAAGTTATGTACGGAAGCTTATCCTATCAAATGAAATTCGGTGTGCGCCATTGATTGTATGTATGTATATGTTTACATATTTATATGGGTTATCTCTGTAATGGTGTGTGTGTGTGTGCGTTTAGTTTGTGCATCAGCTGCTGGGTTAACCAAACAGCCGAAATTACTAATTAGCTATCAAAAACAATAACAATGGAGATGGCAATTTTCGTGAGAACTTTGTATCCATTTATCAGCATCAAACAGGGGTTTCTTGTGGTTTCTCATAAAAGCTTGCATTAGTATATTTGTTAACATAAAACAGAAAACAAGAAATATTCCTTTAACAATTTCGACCCCAAAGTTGCCTGAGAGCAACTTCACCTATTTGTCATCTAAAAGCGAAAGCTACGATTGATTTGTGGGTTTAATTAAAGTAGGCACCAACAAATTAATATTTTTATAAGGAAATTCAAAGCAAATTACAAAAATTTTACTGTTATCCCCAAAATAATTTCCAATCATTTGCAGCGATATCAGGGAAAGTTTGTGTTCTATTTGAAGTCTACGAATTGGGCGCGTTTGAGGAAATCCCTGTTTCTTTAATAATGGTTAAATAAAATCAAAAAGTGATAATTTTGTATTTTTCCATATTTATTACATAATTTTTCTGTATTTAAAAAATATTGATACAAAATTTATTCAACCCATTTTAAGCTAAAATTGTTCAAAAGTAAACTAGCTCTAGAACTCTAACAAAGAGGCGTGGCGACTTCAAATCTCTTAGGCAAATTTTTCATGGTTTAGATACCAAAAAGTAATATCGAGACACAAGATAAAATTTGGGGTCGAAAGGGTTAATAAAACAGTGCTGGCCAAGATGTCAAAACTCAGCAGATCAATAACTGACAAGCGTCGAGTCAGTGAAAACCACTGGATCAGACGGGACCCTTAACTTCAATACGAAAAAAAATAAGTAAGAGTAAGTTCAATATCTGAAGATTTGAATCTCCATCTTAAGCGTCAGCTGCCGGATCACTGCAACATCTTTTAAGACTAGAAAAACCGCAAGTTTTCCATATCTAAAAAGACTACATAACATATCAGCTGATATCTCGAAAAGTACTCACCGGATTTGGCAAATTTTTCAAAAAATTAATTTTTAAAATATATAAAATTTTCCACGATAAAAAAATAAATGTCACCAAAGCAAAAGTTGGTTAAGAAACGACATTTAAAAATGAAAAACCCTCAAAATGGCCGCAATGGTCTTTCTTGCGTTAAGCTGAGGTCATCACAGTCCATATAGCTTTCGTCTAACTTAGGATGAAAAGAATGAATATCGGTTCGAAATATTCTGATTTTTTTGAATATTCAATACGTTCTCAGGACTCAGGATAAAGTTTTTATCAGTTCGGAATATTCTGATTTTTTTGATTATCCAATACGCTGTCAAGACTCTGGATAAAATTTTTATATGTTAATATCAAAGACTGTTGTTAGACGTTTCTCAGTGGCACTCAAAGATAGCTCCATACTCATCTAAGTATGTTAAGTTTCAGCACTTAGGTAGCATACCAGCTAACTTTAGGACAGATGAGTTTGTTTGACAGGGAAGTACTAAGCAGATTCACTCGAAATCTCTCTTCTAACCTATAAGCTTCGGACTTATGGATTGCCTACATATTCCTAAGAAGAAACTAACTTCAGATAGAAAGGAAGTTAACAGGTTTTAATAAGCATCAAATCTGGTGATCTGTTAGCATGCGGTGTTCTAGAACTTCATTTGACAGGGACCAGCTTACTACCACAATCGGTGTCTTGACTCATCACTGTTTAATTGGCATCCTAGCTTAAAGGTTGTGGCTAGTTTCCAATGGGTTCTGTAGGGACTGCATGGATGAGTAAGAGGAGGAGTTATACTTCAAGGAGGGGGTTCAAACCCCTCCAAAATATTTGTATATTGCAATCATTTTGGGAGGCAAATATGGTTTCAACTGGTACTGAGTTTAAAGGTTGTCTATGGAATCCCTCTCTAAAATGAAATCTTGTGTGCGCCACTGTTTATATACATAGAAGAATTCATCTACATTGTGCTGAATTACGTAGAAGAAGAAAGATTCACATGGGTAAGTTCTTCTTAGGCGACCTGGAGGATCTAACTCCTTAGACTATTCACAATTTTTTGTAGCTCTAATAGATGCTCACACTGGTTACTTTACTAGTGAATATGAATTCAACAAATTGTAGTATCTATCACAATTGGTTTCTTAGACATGTGTTCCCCTCAAAGCAATCACGACTATGCACCTACCCAGTTCAATATATAAATCTTCTAAAAACGAACATTGAGTTCAGTAAATAATATGTTTATTTATTCCTCTAGTGATAAAATTAATTAACTTCTCAATGTATCAGGACGACAGTGGTTTTTTGTTGCACAGTGTTATCAGTTTGAAGAAAACTTTACCCAACCTTTACTTTGTTTAAGCAAACTAAAAACTGAAACTAAACTAAAAAACTAAGAATTATCGCTATTATATATATCCATCTAACTAAGAATTATGCTTATGCCTTTCGTTACTCCTTTTACTATCCAATAACAGCGTGCAAAAATTAAAAAAAAATTTCGCACCGGAAAAAGTCCATATGGGCGTGAGACTAGAGACCAAATATAGTAATACTGCGTACTCAGTTTTTTATTTCTATGTACATCCTTTGTCTTTTTAAAAGGACTTCAAAATTTTGCAGGGGATAAAAAATTTAAAAAAATATAAACAATACTTAAACTCGTTAGAATATGGCGATATGTATATCAAATGAAAGAGGAAAGGCTCAAGAATTATAAAAAAAATTGATTTTTTATCTTTTTGTAAAAAAAGGATATGAAAACGGTCCTTTGCACATTTTAATCCTTTATATCCTTGAAAATTTACATCGCATTTTCTTGAAAAGTAAGTATGTTAAAACCCAAAATCTCCTTGATCACGTGTCAAAATTTCATTATTCTCGCTTCATTGATTTTGTATCTTCTTATTATTTAAAATACTGATACTCAAATAAATTAGAATTTTTGTACTTCATTAGAATTGCAGCTTCCGCCTTTTTTTTAATAACTTTCAAACTAATAAAGTTAGAGTAATGAAATCTTGATACGCGATCAAAGAGATTTGGGGCTTTGACATATTTTTTTTTCAAGAAAATTCAATGTAAATTTTCATGGATATAAAAGGCTAAAATTTTCAAAGGACCTTTTGCATATCCTTTTTTTACAAATAGATAAAAAATTAATTTTATTTAAATTCTTGAGCCTTTCCTCTTTCATTTATATACATATCGCCATATTCTAACGAGCTAAAGAATTTTTTATATTTTTTTATTTTTTATCCCCTTCAAAATTTCGAAGTCCTTATAAAAGGACAAAGGATGTAGAAATGAAAAACTGAGTACGCAGTATTACTATATTTGGTCTCTAGTTTCACGCACATACGGATTTGTCCAGGTGTGAAAAATGCTGTCGCACGGTGTAATACTTTAACTTTACAATAATCGTTTCAATAGAGTTATTCACACTGAGCTCGTTACTTTGTTAGTTCGGTACTTGGTAGTTTTGTACGTGTATTTGGTTTTGGTAAAAGAATCTTATAAAAACAAAACACACGTACAAAACTACCGACTAAAAAAGTAACTAACAAAATTACAACAAAGTCAACTAAGTAACTAAGTAAACTAACTAAACAAAGTAACTAACAAAGTAACGCACTTTGTATGAATACTCTAATGTATCACATTTGTTCTTGTACCACTCTTGGAATGAGTCAAAATCTATTATAATTTTTTAAATTAAATTATTTCATAAATTTCATATTTAGTTGCCTAGTGATGTTATATTTTTAATTCCAAATGGTTTCTCATCAGTTCATAATTTGTTTGCAAATAAGAAACCCCAAAAAACCAACTTGTTTTCATTTAGCGAATTTTGTAATACTTCAGTAGAACAGCGGAAAACACTCCAAGGGGAAGGAATTCACGCCAAGCAAAGCTTAGCTCAAGCACTTTTTAAAGTAGACACATACACACACACACACACACTCACACAAACCACCACTCACATGTTGCAGCTCAGAGCTGCAGAAACTTTTTCAAATTAGAGCTAAGCCGAGTGAGGAGTGAAGAGAGTTGCGGCACGCAAAACGAGTGACGAGGCACAAACGCGCGTCACAGCAATATTTTTTTAATAGAATTCGGTGCTTCTTTTCAACTTGTGTACGCTTACTTAATAATTCTTTTATTTTGCTTTAATGTTATTGCATTTTTCTTGTTTCACTCGACGCCTTCTATAAAAAGAAATGCACAACCGAACAGCTGCGGCGTTAAGGGGCTATAAATACTTAAAAATTACAAAAATTACAAACATTTTTATTTAAATGACACTTGAACGACTTTAGGCTTATGCGAAAAAATGCTAAAAATATGACTTGCCATAAGCCAAAAACAAAAAGACGCATAGGGACGCTGTGCTGTAATCAGACAGACACGCATACAAACAAACACAGACGGCTGTATAACTCACACAAATGCACTGTTGGCAAAGTACAAAAACAAAGCAAGTACAGAAATTTGCTGTTTGCGCTAAGTATCAATAACAATGTAAGTAACAACAAGAAAAACAACAATGACAACAACAGCCAAGAGAGAATTTCCGGAGAAGCAAAACTTTTTAATAACAAAGTTATGGACTCTTGGCTGTGTGTGTGTGTGTGAGTGTGTAGGTTGGTTACCTACTTAAACGCGCATTTGAGAAGCAACACCCGAACAACAACAACAACAACAACAAAAGTGAGTGGAAGCGCCTAACAACAATCGCATCAATTGTAACACAACATAAGGTTGGGGAGGGGAGAAGTGTAACGAGCACGACAAGCAAATTTCCAACAAGCCATGCCAAAAGTAGGCGGTAGGCTTTTAAGTATTGGCATTCGGTTTTCATGCGCAAATAATTTCAATTATTACTCGACTTGTTGTTAGATTAAAAAGTTGCAAATGCCAAGAACAATCTTGAGTTGTGTCAATAGAGCGGAAACCACAAGGACTTTGTGTGGATTGCGTCTCTAGGAGACATAACTTGTAATCAGTTCTTATGGTGCGGGAAATTTATTGTATTTGTATTGTATTGTATTGGATTTTTAGAATCTATAACTGAATAATTAATATGTGGACTTGCTGATGAGTTATTAAAGGTGCGAGAAACATTTTGTCAACAAGTCAACAATTTGAGGAAGTTTAAACAATTCAAGCTGGAATCAGTTGTCCACAATTAGTTGGTCTCAACATAAGTTTTATCTTTTTTTTTCTATAGAGTGTCCCAATAAAAGTGCACAAATTTATTTAATAATGAAACGCATATTTATTGAGCAAGTGGTAATATTTTTATTGCATTATAAAGAAGGCATGTTTTGATTAAGAAGAATGAAATATTCAGCAAATGGTGTATGATCACTGACTTTGTTCTGCTTAGATTTTCGATAACATTTTAATAGAGATGTGACTTTATCTCATCGATGACAATGTAAATCTCGGTGCTAAGGTCATGAATTGTTTGTGGTTTATTAGAGACCAGAGATTTCACGAAGAAGAAAGAAAGAAGAAAATTGGTTTGAGTTGACATCAACACTTTGAGAGAATCATCTCTGGAAATTGTTGCTCCAAATTTTCGATTGTTTACTCAAAGCGTATATGTTCCTTCTTTGTGTAGCGCTCCATATTTAATAATCGTAACAATCGTAGACGACGGCTGTTAAAGTTGTCTGAGTTGCCACTTCAACAGAAAACAAATTCTAACAATTTTGAATTTTTATTGGGACACTCTACATCTACTTTCGTCTTTTACATACAGAAGGCTTTTTGGTTTGGAAAATAAAACAATACTTTTGAGTCCCTGACTAGAACATCTCACAACAAGAAACCATCACAGACATTTTGCTGAAAACTCTTTAAAATTGTATGAAAATGATTCCGTGTTGAAAGACAAACAAAAACGAAATTAAAATGCTTCAAGCAGGAAATAAAATTTGTATGCATTTCAAATTATTATGAAGCGTAATTAATATTGTAAATTCTTTGAAATTATTCAGTAATGGCTGTACTTTGACATTTTCAGCCTTTTTAGACGAGTCAAGTCTCATTACTGCAATGGAAGTTAAACGTTAGGCCACAGGTCATCATTATAGGGCATGACAGGCTGAGAGCGGCTGCAGTTGGACCAAACTTATGCTTCCCGTCATCCCAGACCAATGCTTGCAGTTTCTTCTGTCTCTGCGCAGAAAGGTTGGGCCATCTTCTATCTTCTATGGGCAAGTCATATGAAATATATAAGAATCTGACAATGCGTTATGTTCTAGCTGTGAGTAGATGATGAGAAGACGGACCACTTTATTTCTGTCTGCCTCGCTTACAACCAAAAACAGATCAGAAAAGAGACAAACGATCACCTTGACTTCTTGGCAGCAAAAGATCTATTCGAATTTCTTCGCAGGTCAAATAGAGTAAAAGCAAATTAATAGACAACCTCAACTCATAGTTTGAGTGCTGCACTTACTTGTATTTTCTTACAAAGGAAGAAAATCACTAGTAAGGTCTGAATGGTTGTCATGCAATTCAATTTCCTATCAAAATGTTATGCACTTCTATTTTGAATTCTCCTAGTTTGTAATTCGAATTTGCTTAACCTTCGCTTAGTGACGTGGTTTTTCCTTTTCCTTTAATTGTTCACTTTTTCTATAAATTTCTTTTGTATGATACGCCCTCGAAATTGGTTCTTACATTTTATTGAATACCACTAAGTGCGCCCTTTCACATCAAAAATAATAATAACAATGAAAATCACTGTACGCCAATTACTTGAAGCAAGTACCCCTATATCGATCTCTTTCCTTTCAATGCATATCTGATGTGTGTACATATATGTTTCGCTTTCAAATGTGGCGCTGAAAATCAATTTTAATGCGCTGCACATATTTGCGCAATTAAGTGTTGCACAGCAGCCAGCGAACAGTGCAGTCGTTGCATTAAAAATGCACAGCGCGCAAGTTCAAAACCGAATAGCAGATAACCATCGAACCATTCATGCACACACACACACACAGGCCCACGCATACGCGCAACTGTTCACACCAACAACAATGGATGCCTCATGTAATTTGCTGTCGGCAGCTGCAAAACGGGTTTATGTGCTGTGCGTGTTTGTGTGTCTGTGTGGGTGTATGTGTATGTGTTGCACAATAAAACAATGAAACTATGTGCAGGCGCAGAAATGTGGAAAAACAGTTATTGAGTAAAGCTAACTGTAGATCGATGCAGGCACTTTTGGTGGAAAACATGCGAGTAGGAAATGCTTTAAAACGTGACTCAAATGACAGATTTTTGGTTAAAAATCCAGTTGCACGAGAGTGAATTCAGATGGAATTGGCAAAGCCCAATTTGCGGTGGATTATCGAGGTGTATGGCTAAAACTAGATATTTATAAAATATCCAAAAATATCTGTTCGCAAGTGAAAACTCACCACATGCAAACACAAAATTGGACATATTCAACACAGTAAAAAAAAGGATTTTTAGTAACCTTAAAGCGATATTAAATGAATAATTTTGACCGATGTCAAGCCTCTTTGAACCCACCGTAAGTAGATGTCACTATGAACCATTCACAATAGCCAGAAGCATCTTTTAACTTTGATCTCTCTTCTTCTAGGAATATTTTCCAGTATGCCTTAAAATGCTATTTATCTCAAATTTTTAATGTTAAGTTTTTAATGTACAGATGTATGTATATTCCTCTCTATCTTATATTCTTATAGTCTGTAAGGTGTTTTCCACAGACTAAATAAATAAATAAAATAAAATAAAAATAAAATGAAATAAAATAAAATAAAATAAAATAAAATAAAATAAAATAAAATAAAATGAAATGAATTGAAATGAAATGAAATAAAATAAAATAAAATAAAATAAAATAAAATAAAATAAATAAAATAAAATAAACTAAATGAAATAAAATTAAATTAAATTAAATAAAATAAATCATTTGTTCTCCCAATAAAAAAAAATTAACCACAACACAGTAAAAAAAAATATTTTTTAATAAACTCAAATATTTTTGACAGCTGTCTAACCTCTCTGGAACCGCCGCAATTTGCTGTCGCTATGATCCATTCACAATAGCCAAAGCCATCTTTTGAAAACGGACCGAACTAATTTTTATTCCTAATACAAAAAATTAACCTAAAACCTTAACCTTAACTTAAAAAATTAACCACAACACAGTAAAAAAAAAAAATATTTTTTAATAAACTCAAATATTTTTGACAGATGTCTAACCTCTCTGGAACCGCCGCAAATTGCTGTCGCTATGAGCCATTCACAATAGTAAAAACCATCTTTTGAAAACGGACCGAACTAATTTCTATTCCTAATACAAAAAATTAACCTTGAATAAAACCAGAAATTTTAAAACTTGCTGCAATTTCATTCAACATTTTTCATCTATTTCTGTAACTCGCAATCGTGAACTGCGAAAAATTGATCGAGTATGCGGGCTACACTTCAATGAATCTCATAAGCAATTTTGGGTTTTTTCTATCAATAAAAAGATAAGAAACCATGTTAAATCTGGTCTATTGTGTACTGTGGACCCAAATAAGTGGCCTAAGCGTGGGTGTTTTAGTCGACAGGAATCCGATATCACTAACATATACAAAACACAGTAAAAAAAAATATTTTTTAATAAACTCAAATATTTTTGACAGCTGTCTAACCTCTCTGGAACCGCCGCAATTTGCTGTCGCTATGATCCATTCACAATAGCCAAAGCCATCTTTTGAAAACGGACCGAACTAATTTTTATTCCTAATACAAAAAATTAACCTAAAACCTTAACCTTAACTTAAAAAATTAACCACAACACAGTAAAAAAAAAAAATATTTTTTAATAAACTCAAATATTTTTGACAGATGTCTAACCTCTCTGGAACCGCCGCAAATTGCTGTCGCTATGAGCCATTCACAATAGTAAAAACCATCTTTTGAAAACGGACCGAACTAATTTCTATTCCTAATACAAAAAATTAACCTTGAATAAAACCAGAAATTTTAAAACTTGCTGCAATTTCATTCAACATTTTTCATCTATTTCTGTAACTCGCAATCGTGAACTGCGAAAAATTGATCGAGTATGCGGGCTACACTTCAATGAATCTCATAAGCAATTTTGGGTTTTTTCTATCAATAAAAAGATAAGAAACCATGTTAAATCTGGTCTATTGTGTACTGTGGACCCAAATAAGTGGCCTAAGCGTGGGTGTTTTAGTCGACAGGAATCCGATATCACTAACATATACAAATACAAAAAAATAGAAAAAATAGAAAATACATTGAAATTTAGAAACATTTTAACAATTACATTTAACATATAAAAACAACTTTGTATGTATTGAAATATTGAAAATGTGTGGGCACTTTGTTCATTCAAACTTTCAAACTCGAAACGAGATAACGAGTAACGAGATTATTTTGCTCGCAAGTTGTATACATTTTCCAAGTCTCTTGCAAAAAATTGGATATTCAAAGAAGGAAACAAAAGCACTTTTTCATCTAAAGATAGTGAGGAAAAGAATAGATGCACTTGGTGAGAAAAGCTTAAGAAACATTCAAGGTTTGTATTTGAAGGTTTCATACATGAAATTGAATAGTAGTTCTCTAGGAATAACCAGTCTTCCATATGCTATGACAAAAAAACTGCAATAGAAGTGCAAGATTGTTGCTTTGTCATTGACATTGCTTCTAAATACATTTTTTATTTTAAGTATGGGTGGATATATTCAGCATAAAGAGTAAGCTACAAATCATTAAAATTTATTGAACAACATTTTCCTTACTTTTACAACACATTGCTTGTTTCGCTCCTTTACTAAACATTCGTTTTTCCAAAAAAAAAAGCACAACATTAGTTTTTCCATTTACAAATATTTGCATTGCTCCCACTGTGCTTCGGATTAAGTCATTCGCTTCTCGCTTTTAGTTTGAGTTACCGTTCCTATAATTACGATATAATTAAATGTAGTACAACATTAACCCGTCATCACCATTATTTGCCATTCTTTTATCGGATCATTCGTATCTGTTTCCCTATAAAAGCACCCACACAGCCGCCATTATGTTCATCACAATTTTCACTAATGTCCGCGGCGCACTGCTGCGCTGCCATCGCTCCCATCACACTTCATCTTTCGCAGCCTGTGTGTCATTAGTTGCGAACGACGCCAGCGAAAGGCACATTAACATTTCATTAACACATATTTAAGTACATATTTGAGCTAACTGCGACAACTGCACCGAACACACCGCGCGCAAAATTTCACGGAACGAAATGAGAGCAGCGTCCCAGGAAACAATCAACGCCGTTTGAGGGTTCAACTGCAGGCAAAGTCGCAGCCGCATTGGCCACACACATTTTGCCAGCACCTCCGTTTGTCATTCATTTATGGGTCGTAATATTTTATGGCGGCAGGTAGCAGCCAAACGAGTGAAGAAAATTTACATACATAAACTTGGCCGGAAGCAGCAGCGGCGATGGCAGTCGGTGGTGGATTAGACTGAAGTTGACGTTAAGCGTTGCTAAATATTGCTCGGCTGGCAATAGTGCTGTCACTGGTATTTGTTATTGTTATTTGTTGTTGTTGTTAACCAAACAAAAGCGACTGGGTGTTTATTGTGCTTAAATTACCAGCCGGGCCGAGCGACAACAGTGGCAGTCACTCAGCATACAAAGCACGCGCGCGTATGTTGTAAATTGTGTCTGCTAATATTGTCATTTGCATACATTAATCGCAGGCAAAGTGGCGAAATTTCCTTGCAGCACACCAACACATGCACGCGCACACACACACGCACACAGCGAACAGAAGCGCCAGCGGTACGTGGCAACTAATCCAAGCGCAACATTTTGCTACAACACAACACAAGAAGCAACACAAGAAGACCGAGCGAGCGATTTATTTTTTGTTCTTTAATTTAAATAAAGCATCCCCGAAAGGGGCGCACAACAGCAGCCGCTATAACAACAACAAGAACAGCTAGGAAACCCCACAACACATACAATCAAACTTGTCAGAAAACAATCAAAAGCAACTTTTGAGCAATGTGCTGAGCGTACGGAATAAATGGCTGCAGACTACGCAATGAAAGGGACCAGCCAACAGAAAATAGCAACCCCAGCAGCAACAACAACAACCACACTAACAACGACAGCCAACTTGTATGCATGCATCAGCGCTGGAACGTTAACGTTAACGTGTTATTGATGATCGAAACAACAGCAGCCGCATATTAAGTGAATACGAAGCTGAAGACGGCATTATAAACATTACGTTGAAATTCTATTAAAAAGTTTGGCAAATAAATCGAAAACGACAATCGAGTAGTAACGCTCTAAACAAATATTTCAGCGTGAAAAAAATCAAATCAAACATGGGGAGTGGTTCTAAATCAATGCATTGCAGAAAAATTGCCTTAGAGAATGTCAAAAGAAAATCAAAATTTAAATATTTGTTGATCTTTTTGCAGTGAAAAATTATAGAAGAAGAACAAAAGAAATGCATATACATAAATATTTGTTTTTTGCCCAGTAAAAAATTATGGGAGAACAAAAGAAATGCAATTGCAATCAGAGCAATGAAGTGATCAACAAACAGACGCTTAAAAGTAACTCCATGATTTCGCAGAAATGGTTTTTTTTTTGCTAAACAATACTTTAGAGTCCAGAAACAATATGCAGTTAAAAAAATTTAAGTTCAATTATCGATTTTACTACAGTTACTCCTAAAAATGAAAACGCATTTCTCTCTCAAAACCATTTTTGGCAAACTGGTTGAATAGATTACGCAAACATCGTTACATGGATTGTCACAATTGCCTATCAGTTATATTCTTAAAGGTGGTACGTAGCCGCTTTTGATTTATGATTGATGATTCCTGCCCTTAATGATTGTTGGACTCATTACCGGTCACTGCAGTATTGGGTCCAGGCTCTTTAAATTGCACCTCTTATCTAGTGATGCCTATAGAAGTTGTGGAGATGAAGAAGAGAAAGAAATGATACATCACTTCCTGAGGTCAAAATCATCGAAAATCAGATCTGCTTCAGATCCTTCATTAAGAGGTCGAACTGGTCTGTTCCAGATTGAGACTGTTGGAGCTCATTTTGGAATCCGAGTAGAAGTGCAATTTGTACCTCTTTCTCCTTATTTTTCATGGACGCTATTCAAATTGTCGGAACTAGGTCTTTTTCCCTCTAGACTAATGTTAATCCTTAAGCTCATTGTCGTGTGGGTTGGATTGAGGCCACATTGTCGCCTTCCATCAGTTCAGGATCATCAGTCAGTTTATCGTATTAAACATTTTGAATCCGTTCCTTATATATATACCTTAGACCTTTATGTTCTCTGTCGAAATACATTCAATAGAAATGTTCCAAGTCCTGACTTTACTAGAAAACACGCAGTAGATGTGTCACAGACATCATGGGACTATCGAAGCTATGGTTCATTGATGGAGATAAAGATATTTGTGATTCGCTACTCTAATTTAACAAAGACTTGACAATTTGATAAGCTTGGTATCCTTGGTTAGCCGTTGTTTCTTGACCTTACTGACCCATTAAACATTGACCTATGTGACTTGGTTAAAGAATCCTACTGGCTTCTTGTGCAGAACGCTAAACAATTCGCTCTGTGGCATCTCGTCTATCCATCTTGGTCGTATGGCCATCTTAGAGCAGTCTATAAATAACGATCCTATATTAATATTAATTTATGTTACTCATACGCCCAGCCATCCCCAATAGTCAAACGGGAAGCGCACTGGCTTTTCATGTCAGAGGCCCTAGGTTCAACTTTTCGCTCGGGCTGATTAAACACTCGTCTACTTCTATCGCTATACACATGAATCAGATGAGAATTATCAGAATTGCACAAGTGCGCTTTTGGCAGACAATAGAAAATCTCCAAGTGTGAAAGAAAAACTGCCAACTACCACCGCCGTTCGAATTCGTTAAACTGTTCGATTCGTTAGACTGTCGGCCAACTCCCTCACCCTTCTCCCAACCATTTGAAATATGTGTTGTACTTATGTACCTTATGTACCTAACGCCCAGTTAGACTATGGTTACTTTGACTTTAGTACTAAGAATTTTCACAATTCCGAAAACTGTCATGTGATGCTTGAGACTTATTGCTGCAATTGTAAATGACAGATTCTTCGAATTGCATTGTATTTCGAATTCAGCGAATGCAAGCTTTGAATATGTTTAAGTGACGTATTAAATTTTTAGTGACACTGGCTTTGCTTGCTTGCTTTAAGCTTTTATTTGTCTTGTGAAACACGTTTTTGTTGAGAAAATTGCATGGTTTATATTTTAAATTGATTTGATATGTTTATTATAAATAAAAACTAGCGTCATTTGTAGTGTCCGACCGAAACCACTTTTTTGGGCCGAAACCGAATATTCGGTTTTTTTTATATTCGGCCGAAACCGAAACCGAAACTTTCTAGTTGAAATAAAAATCACCATATCAAGCACTTTTTTCAACAAACGAATTTTACATTAAGTAAATAAAGAACAAACAAACAAACATATTGTAGCATAAATAAATAAATACTTATTAATAAAAACAATTTATTCATTTTTTAAAAACGTAAACAAGAAGAAATCACCCTTTCGTACCTTACTCGCTAATATTCAAAATTAAATAATTTAATATTATATGCTAAAAAAAGAAGTTTATTTACATTGCTGGCATCTAAATTGCTCCTCCTTTTACTATATATCTGCTACAATAAAATGTAAAAAATATTCTAGACAGTTTCGGTTTCGGCTATTCGGCCATTTTTTGGCCGAAACTGAAACCGAAACCGAAACCACTTATTTGGGCCGAAACCGAAACCGAATATTCGGTCGGACACTAGTCATTTGGTACTAAGAGCCATAAAGTCAAAAACCTTCATCATTCTTTAATTTCAGAAGAAAAATCCTACACATTCTTATTTTCATTCCATATGCTATTCATTCTTTCTTCTTGTTATTATACAAATTATTCGAGCATATCTTTGAACTTTGAAATCGTTTTACTAGCATCTACACCTGATCAACATGGCGTATGAGTAACAATCACACCGACCATCACACGAGGCGTATGAATGACTTTCACTAAACGACAATAAATTCACTTAAATTAGTCACAAATTGACCAAAACCAAAGCCTGAATACTTCCATAAAAGATGCCAGCAAGAGCGCATCTTTCGCCCATTCACTTACAGACGGCGGCAATCGTATTTGCACCGCAATTTACATGGTCAAGGTATTGTGTCTGCAGCACACACACACACACACACATAGGAACTTGTTGCAAATAAAGCAATAAAGAAGGACAATAAACAACGACAGCAAATTAGGAAATAACTCATTCGTTGCAGCAAAAAACCAACAAGCAGGAGAATGAGGTAAACAAATGAAAACGAAAGCAAAAAATGCAGAAAATTAACTATTTACAAGAGGGGCGAAAAAAGCGAAAAGCAAAAAAAAAAAAACAAACCAGTCAGCAGACGAGTGGCGACAGCACACAACTATTGCCATTGTGACTGTGGCCATAGTCGCATGAGCGTGTGTGAGTGTGTGCGTGTATGTGTGTGTGGCTGTAAGTGTATACATACATATATAGTATATGGAAGAGTATACACAGATAAACAAACAAGCAAACAAAGCCATGAACACACAGACCCCAGCACAAAGTGGACAGCACCGGAATATTGAACGTGTACAGGGAACTTGAAAGGGAAACGACAAGGACTGCAGCAAAGCGTAGAGACGACCTTGAATAAGGTAAATAAACGACTGCTACTCTCACATGCCTTCGACACGCATACACACTCTCACATAAATATCACTTTTTCCACTCGTTTCACATGCAGCAGTGCATGTGTGCACATAGCATAACAACAACAACAACACTGTCCACTCTAGTTTCAACCATTGTCTTGGCAGCCGAGTGACAGTCTCGGAGTGCTGCACAACGAAAGACGCAGAGCCCTTTGTCTGCGAACACTCACCGAACTGGCGACAAGTTGCTGCACATAGGCAAACACAACAAATGGACAGACAAACAAAACGGACACACATATTTACACACTTTTACGAGAAGCGCAGAACACAAAATTTCAAGGCTTTGTTGTCATTTCCGGTCAAGCGTAAAAGCGCACACACTTTCAAATATAGTCCAACAATAATAAATACCCATGAGCAATATTGAATTATCAGCATTAACGGCAACAAAACAAAACATACATACAAAATCAAATAACAACAACAATGAAAAAAGGCCACAGACAATAATTCATTGGTTTGTTGTTGTAATGTTAAAGTTTCCGCCATTACATTTAACAGCCAACGCTATCTCGTTTCCCTGTCCTTCTATTTCATGCACCTTAAAGCCAACAACAACAACAACAACATTCGCCTTGTCAGCTACTAGTCGCACTTTAATTCACTTTGCGGCCACATTTGTGCTGGAATTTGAGTTTGAACGGATTGCTGGGCGTATGATATGCGCATAGTGCAGGTTAAATTAGGATTTCTATATACTTATGTAGCGTAAATAAATTATTCGCAGTTCTGTGTAATTTGTGTTTTTATTATAATATTTTGGTTTATTATGAAACTAAGTATTAGTCGAGTTCAGCAAATAGGACACCTTATAATTTGACTACTGTTTGCAATGTAGTTGTAAGCAGTGATAGAACTAATCTGTTGTGTAATATATACTTAATGTAATACTGTAATTCTTTTGGAGAAAAAAATAATATAGCTGAATGCTTTCACCGCAAGTAATAACTATCAGTAATAATATTACATTTCCCCAAGTTACTTATTACTATATTTTATACTTATTTTTCTTTTTTTCTTTACAGCACAAGTGAAGCCTTTTTCGGCAATCAAAAGCTAAAGGAGGTAATAAAATCGTTATGGTAAATAATGTTTTTTGTTAAATTCTAACGAATAAATAAATAAAACAAGAGCTTTTAAGTAGTAAATAGAGGTGCAGGGAACTTAAAGATGAGGTATTCAACAAGAATTATTTATAAGTACTACATCAATTAGTAATTATACGATATTTATATTACTTTTTAAGTAATATATTACACCGTGCGACAGCATTTTTCACACCGGAAAAAATCCATATGTGCGTGAAACTAGAGACCAAATATAGTAATACTGCGTACTCAGTTTTTCATTTCTACATCCTTTGTCCTTTTAAAACGACTTCAAAATTTTGAATGGGATAAAAAATAAAAAAAATATAAAAAATACTTAACCTCGTAAGAATATGGCGATATGTATATCAAATGAAAGAGGAAATGCTCAAGAATTTAAATAAAATTAATTTTGTATCTATTTGTAAAAAAATAATACGAAAAAAGTCCTTTGAAAATTTTAATCCTTTATATCCTTGAAAATTTACATAGAATTTTCTTGAAAAGTAAGTATGTTAAAACCCAAAATCTCCTTGATCATGTATAAAAATGGTATTACTTTAACTTTATTGGTTCGAAAGTTATTAAAAAAATACGGAAGCTGCAATTCTAATGAAGTACAAAAACTCTAATTTATTGGAGTATCCGTATTTTAAATAATAAAAAGATTCAATATCAATATATAAGAAAGATTTAGCTGTGCGAGTTTTTCTTTGATATTCTGGGGAATTTGGCCTATAATAATAATTTGGCCTATAGCCTTCTGACCTTCATTATAAACTCAAAGTTGTTCTTTTATCAGAAATCGGAGTCCAATAAAAAGTTATATCACAATGGGATCTTTTGGCCTATGTTGAACGAAATGGCACAGCTACTACTATTTATCTACTACCTTCGAGCAAAACAATAAAGTAATCAAATATTTCTCACGGGATATTGAAGTCCAGATGTGACCTTATTTACCTCGGAGGCTACAAAAATTGGAACTGCACTCTCTGTAATTTAAACGAATTAGAGGACTTGGCACACTTTCTTGGAAGGTGCCCAATATTGAAAGAAATCCGATATCGGTACTTTGGACAATTCTACTTAGACCGAGAGGAAATAAACAACAGATTGAATGGTATTGGGTCTGGTGGATGCAATAGTTTAGTATGGTTTGTCACGGGTGCTCTGAAATATAGAAGTCTAATTGTAAATGAATATAGTTAAGCTAAGAATAAGTAAATAAAAATAATGTATGTATGCGAAGTTTGCCGACAGACGACCTGAGGGTCAATGTTGTATATCCTTTATTTTATAATATAATTGTTCGTTCATATACAAAACTATATTATAAGAAAGCATTTGAATTGTTCTATAATTATAAGAGTTTTGAAATAATTAATAAAGGATTTATCTATCTATCTATCTATCTACTTAAATATTCTATGTACATGCTTAGTAGAGAGAGAGCACAAATAAGAAAGCTTTTGAGTTGATCTGTAGCTCGAAAAGAGTTATAACAGACCTTATAAATTACTTTTAATTTTCTAATTACAGCTGACAATGCTACCTGTGATAATCTTCACAAAATTTGCAAGATAATAAAAATGCCTCACACAAATCCTTTCTCGCACTTTACCCACCCACCAATCAGTGTAAATTACACATTTCACCTAAATTGTCACCAATATCGACAATTGGGCGCAGCCGTATCATTGTCCTTGAGTGCTTAATGCCTCTTCATAGAACCAAATTATGCATTATTAATAAACGAGCAACGGAAATCACAGTGACATGAAATTGTTTGAAAAATTACCAATGAAATTGATGAACAAAAAGAGGACACACACAAACACTGAAACAAATCTAAATATTATGTTATGCTGACGATGGATTTTAGTTGGCAAAAAACTCAATATCAGCAAAAAGTTATCCAGCTACGCTTGTAAAAAGCATTGCGATTTTATGTTCACGCATGCAAATATTGTATGTGCTGCAAACAAACTCAATCAGCACACATGAGGCAGCGGGAAAAAATTGTTTTGCACACTTGTCAAACTGATGAATAAAATGAATAAATCAATTGAATTGAGAGTAGGAGAACAATTCGGATATGTAGTCAGATTGTGTAGGGGGAATTTGTTTGGATGATGGAATGATTTATGATGTCGCAAATTGCCAAAGTTTTCTACATTTGTGTATGTTTTGTTGCTCTTGTTTTCGATGTCACTGGCAGCAAGTAGAAAGTAGAGTAGGGAAATTTATTAGATTTTCAAATTGCACATAAATGAAATGGATTCACGGCCTACATGACATGACGCAGTGAATGCAAAACGTGTTGTGGTATTAAGTAAAGACTTAATATTTATGTATAAAAAAAGAAAGCATCAAGTCGACTTTATGTCTTGGCGCTGTTTTTGTGGTACAATTGAACTTTAAACTTTTACTCATAAGTCGGCATTTGACAAGTATCAAGATTATTCTAACATTGCATTAACATTACAACAACTAATTTTGGTCTTTATTATTTTTTTTTACTTCTCTGCAAAATTGTAAAGGCATGTGACGCTTTGTCAAAAGATATAGTTAGATCGAATGATTTTGACACATTTTGTCAGGAAATACAAATCCACAGGTATTCAAGCAACTCTCTTCAATAATAAAAATTAATAATGCCACAATTTTCTAGTTTTTGTTAGTCGTACAACTACTCTTTGATAAAAAAAATACCTTTTACGACTGATAATTCACTATGGAAATGAATAAATAAAAAAGTAAAAAGTAAAAAAGGTAAAAGTAGATAAATAAAAGAAAATGAATAGAAGTAGTACTTGGATACTTTGCATAAAATGGTTTTCTTTAGATACTTTTTCTTTTCGATAATGTTCAAAGTTTTCAAGGGTTCCCTTTTTTTCGTGGACAGTCCTTACGTTCTTTAACCCATTCGCTGCCAAGATCTGTTATTTCTTGGTAAGAGCACATATATTATCATATATCACATATGTTATATTATCAAGATCATTCTCTGCAAATAAGAAATAAAGCGCCATCTGTCGAGAATTTGTGACGCATAACTTTGTAAACAAATCAGTGTTTTTTGTGTTTTGCGAATTTCGCAATGTCGAATTTCGTTGAGCAAAGAGTTTATCTGAATTTTTGTGTTTTCAACAAAGCGTTTGGGGGGGAAATTCTCGTCGCAAAACAAAAAAATTGTGAAGAAACAACTCTACGACCACACACCGGCTCTCACATCTCATTTTGCGATGTGTTATTATTTGCCCAAAAACGTTCAATTCGCTCTGCAGGCTTCGCATTCACCCTACATGGCTCCTTGGGACTATTTTCTTTTCCCACAACTCGAGTTATCACTTTGTAAAAAGCATTTTGAGTCGATTGGGGCAATAAATGAGAATTCGCAAAAGGAGCCGAAGGCGATACCAAAATTAGTCTATGAAAAGTAGTGTCCGACCGAAACCACTTTTTTGGGCCGAAGCCGAAACCGAAACAGAATATTCGGTTTTTTTTTAAATATTCCGCCGAAACCGAAACCGAAACTTTCTAGTTGAAATAAAAATCACCATATCAAGCACTTTTTTCAACAAACGAATTTTACATTATGTAAATAAAGAACAAACAAACAAACATAGCATAAATAAATAAATACTTATTAATAAAAACAATTTATTCATTTTTTAAAAACGTAACAAGAAGAAATCACCCTTTTGTACTTTACTCGATAATATTCAAAATTAAATAATTTAATATTATATGCTAAAAAAAGAAGTTTATTTACATTACTGGCATCTAAATTACTCCTCCTTTTACTATATATCTGCTACACAATAAAATGTAAACAATATTCTAGAAAGTTTCGGTTTCGGCTATTCGGCCATTTTTTGGCCGAAACTGAAACCGAAACCACTTATTTGGGCCGAAACCGAAACCGAAACCGAATATTCGGTCGGACACTAATGAAAAGTAAAAGATTGGAAGAAGAAGAAGCGTTGGTTAAGTGTATGAAGAGTTGCAATGAAGATTACTTTGAAGAAAAAAAATTAATATCTATGAAGAAAACGGAACCGGTTTTATTGAAGAACTCCTTTTTATCATACGAACGTCTTAGATGCCTAAAAATTTTGTGAAAAACAGATATTTGGGAATCTGGTCTTGCGTGCGCAACTGCTTGAAATTGAAACAATTCTCCAACAGCAAACGCTTTTATATCTAACTATACATTAACACTAGAAAGACCACTGCGGTCATTTTGAGAGTTTTTCATTTTTAAATATCCCCATTTTCTTTAATATTTCTATCAACTTTTGCTTTGGTGACTTTTATTTTTTTATCGTGACAAATTTTATATTCTTTTTTAAATGTATTTTGTGCAAAATTAGCCAAATTCGATGTGTACTTTTCGAGATATCAGTGGATATTTCTTCCGTGGCATATTTCTTCTTCAACAGCAACAACTTTCTGATGGCACGATTCTATCTTATTCGTAGTTCGCAGAATTAGGAATGGTGGAAACAACATGGCACATTTCAATTTCTTTTCTGTTTTTATATTTTTTTATATATAAAAGTTACTTACGAGTTTTAATCCCAAATATTCAAATACACTCAAAGTGAAATGAAATGTAATGCCCATGTAAAATTTATTTTCGTATGCAAGCGTGTGGTTTGCTTTACCTAGAAAAATCTATAAAACTCAAAATAGTTAAAAAAAACCACTCACATTTGCATATGCTTTGCCCTTCATTTACATGTGCCCATGCGTACGTAAGCATTCGTAGGTACGCTTACATGTGTGCGCAGTAAAATCGCTAGTCCTTTCTCGAAATACCCCAACACCAACAAACTTAAATATGCGCCAACTTATTACCCTTATCACTCTGCCGCACGCTTCACGACATCACCGTGAAAGCTTACCGCAATCTATTCGAACGTCACATTGCATGTATTACACAAAGTCCTGCCGCATTATCGCAAACCGCCGTCGCACAAAGCCACCGCTTGAGCCACCCTCACATGATAGGAACGATGTGGTGTGATAAGAGAGGACACTCAATCGAGCGTGTATTGGTGCAGCTGTGCGCGACCAACGACATGAAATTTATTGCTAGGCTTACCTCTTCACTTGCGGCATGACAATTTGTCCGGTGTGCTTGCAGGCTTCCACGCAGGTTCTGCGCAATTTTCGAATTTTCTCGCGCAACTCTGGACAATCCTTTGATTGGCCAACGTGTATTAACATATCACGAAATAAAGCCACGTGACTGTTGATCTCCACAATGAGCTGCAATTAAATGAAAACATTTCGAAAGGGTCAGCACAGATCGAAATCATGTTTATTGAAATTAATTAATAAAAGAGATGTTAGGGCGTTCGCAACTTGGTCCTTTCACCGGAGAAGCGGTCTCCCTTTTCGCCGTCGAACTGCAACTACCACGTTGAACCCCTTTTCCACCAAAGCTTACGAGAAACATGGCGTAGCCGCTGGATAGTGATTCGTTCCCTGGTTGGACTGTGTCGATTTATTAAAACAAACTGCACTGTTTCAGTTAGTTGAAGAATAAACTTGACAAGGTTGCTCTAAACACACTTTTGGGAATTACAAGACGCCTTCTTTGGTCATCGAGAAGATTAGCAATGCAAGAAAAACAAGCATTGACATTTACTTACTTAAATAAACTAGAACATTCTTAGTTTTCAAGTCGTTTTGGGCGGCCTCGATAGTGCAACGGCCAGCCAGTGTGCTATGGCTTTCATGCCAGAGGCCCTAGGTTCAATTTCCAGCCCGACCTGATTAACTCTTTCAACCCCAAAGTTCAGGCGCGGATCCAGAAAAATATTTCGGGGGGGGTTTTAAAAAGTAATTCCTTAAAATTTATAAAATGTCTTTTAATTTGTATGTAGTTTTATAGTAGATCCACATATTTCGGGGGGGGTTTCAACCCCCAAAACCCCCTGGATCCGCCACTGCCAAAGTTGCCTGAGAGCAACTTCACCTATTTGTCATCTTATAGCAAAAGCTACGATTGATTTATGGGTTTAATTTAAGTAGGCACCAACAAATTAATATTTTTATATTAATATTTCAAAACAAATTACAAAAATTTCACTGTTATCCCCAAAATATTTTCCCATAATTTGCAGCGATATCAGAGAAAGTTTGTGTTCTAATTGAAGTCTACGAATTGGGCGCGTTTGATCAAAGCCCTGTTTCCTTAATAATGGTTAAATAAAATCAAAAAGTGATAATTTTGTATTTTTCCATAAATATTAAACAATTTTTTTGTAATTAAAAAATATTGATACACATTTTTTTAACCCGTTTTAAGCCAAAATTTTTAAAAAGTAAACTAGCTCTAGAACTCTAACAAAGAGGCGTGGCGACTTCAAATGTCATGTGCACACTGCTTAGACAAGTGTTTCGTGATTTAAATACCAAAAAGTAATATCGAGACACAGAGTAAAATTCGGAGTCGAACAAAACCTCCAAAAGTGAAAGAAAAACTGCCAATTACCAACCGCGGTTCAACGTTAAACTGTAGGTCCCCCCTCTCCTTCCCCCATCCGTTTGAAATATGTATTGTAGCATATGTTGAAAAAACAGTGTTGTTGTTGTTGTTGTGTCAGCCACCATAACCTACTTTCTTACCTACGTTGCAGTCGAAGCTTCCTGCCATTTCGTTTGAAATTTCCCTAATAAATTCGCAGCTCCATTTGATGTAATGTTGATTTTTTTTTATATGTGCACATGTTGTTGTTTTCATTTAAGTAACGAGAAAAAATTGCATCCTAAATGAGCATAATTTGGAGTATGTCTAACTTTTTTTTCCAACTTGAGCAATTTTTTTTTTCGTGGCATCGCTGTGTTCCTACAAGTTTCATGTTAATTTCGTTGTGCTCAACATAAAACAGCCAAAATGGCAACTCACAGAACGCACATAAACGCGTACACATGCACTTAAACAGACACACATTTACACAATACATACACACATACAGGAGCGTAGCCAATAAGGCCACAGTCATAACCTATCATATTTTCAATGACTTTTTAGCTTTAAATAATTAAAAAAAAATACTTAACAACACTTTGTTGGCAAAACCAATTTCTTTTATTGAGAACAAATTGCCACGGACTCAATACAGCGATTTGCATGATCGAAAAGCATATTTAATGAGTGTCTTAGATGGTCGGCTGGAATGTCTTTCAGAATGTCGGTGCACGCCTATTGGATGGCTTCTACCTCCTCAAAACGCTTTCCTTTTATCAGCAAATACTTTTTACCGAAAAGGTGATAATTCCAATTAGGCAAATACAACGAGCGGATAATGGCTAAATGTGATTTTTAGTTAGAAAATCAGTCACAAGTGCCGATCGATGAGATGGCGTCAGTCAACTGATGCAGAGCAAACGCTTTTCAAAAGATAAATGTTCAGTTAAAATGCTATAAATTTATCTTATTGAAATGTGTAAATCTTTTTTCAAGAATTTGAATGAAAATTTTGGCTAATGAACATTCACGCACAGTTTTGATGGAATCTGCGTTGATTGCGGATTTCAGTTGCTCAGCTTGTTGGTCAACATTTTTGCATTGCGTATATAACTCATGAAGTCTGCCACAGAATAAAAAACCTTAACACTTTCCGACATGAAAATAAACCCGTTCTGTATGAATTGTATGGGCTGTAGTGCAATATATTGGACATTGTGACTGAAAGGGTTAACATTAAACTTGGTTCATCAATTCAAATGTTTCCGCCAAAAGTTTAACAATTAAAGAAAAAAAGTTAAAACTTGCTCATTTTAATTCCGATGACACGAACAAACTTTCACTTCAGATGCAAGAACTCAGCTTTCAGCGAACCAAACATCATGTAACTTTTACTGAAAATCGCAAAAAAAAAACCATTTTCAATGCACTAAGTCACATATTGATGACCAGAAAATGTCATATTTCAACTTTAGAACGCATCTAAAACAAAAAATAAATAAATAAATTAATAACATTTGTTTAATCTCTTCACCCCCATGACCAATTTCTGGCTACGTCACTTGCTCACATATGTATGTAAATAAATGCAAATGTCTTTACCTACACACACACACAAATCTACTCACATACGTTCACACACACACACACATACAAAACAAAAAACACTCAACGCACTTCCTCTTAGTTGCCTCTTGCAATCTGCCACTTTAATGTTTCCTGGGTGAATGTGTGTTGTTGTAGTTGTAGCTGTTGGTTGGTTGTCGCTTCCGACGTCGTTTGTTGTTGTGGTTAGAAAGGCCAATTTGTGGTTTTTGCATGACTTCATTTGAGTTGGCTGCCACAATGTGACAGCCGTCGCAACAGCAAAGACTACAACAACGACAACAATAACAACAAACCCCAGCGGCAGTCGCAAAAATGGCATCCGCAGTTTACATGCTTGATTTGCGCCCAAGTGGCTGAAATATGTGCACGCACACAGCCACATTTCCGCACACGAGCACACACATATAAATATATACATACATATTTGTATGTATGTAAATATGTGTGAGTGCACACAGTTGATATGCATGCGGCAGGCGATGTCAGCTATTTGGCTGCTCGCACCATCCATGAATACTTTGGATAATTGCTGCTGGTAATTAAAGTGATTTGCTTGCACGCTAAAATGCGCAAATATTTGTACTCGCATTTTGTTGCATATTTTGGCAACACTGAAGCGCCAAAATGTTTGCTCTTAACAATGTCTAAATATAAATTTGGTCTTGTGAAATGAAAAGATGGGAACAGCCAACTGTACCCATTCGGATGTCACTTTGATATTGACATTTTATTCATTGCCAAAATGCTCTAAGAATAGCCTTCGAAAAATGTTTATTTATTGAGAGATTTGCGAAATTGTCGTTGTGCCTCATTCGCGCAGTAACAATTAAATTAAATTCAAATCGTGCACACAGCTGTGCAAATTAATTGTCTGCTTGCTATGTGCGTGCCGTCAACTTTGAGGCATCATTTCAGTTATCAATTTAAATTTCGAATTTCTAATGGGAAGATAAAATTATTCACAGCGCATTAGACGTAAAGACAATGATGATAACGACGAGGGGGGTGCAGAGTTGTGCGTGTAGAAAATTATGCAAATGAATAAAAGTCAACAGTGGCAACGATCATGAATGGTAAATTGAAAAAAAGCGTTTTAAGTACTTCAGTGTTGTAAATGGGAGTAAATGTTGAGCTAAAAAGGCATTTTAAGGCATTATCCATTAGATGTGGGAACTATACAAACGATCTGTTTGAACGCTTATCTTAATTCAAGATGATGCACACATCCACATCTTTAGTGCATGGAAGCAAGGTGCTCCAACTTTTCCAATTTCTCCTGTCCTCTAAATATTTCCTAGCCCAGCAACATACCTCAGTAGAAAAGTTCTGACCCTCAGATGATACTTTCCCACTCACTCTCACGCAATACGCGCAATCATGCGCTTTGCGGCTGTAAAAATAAAACAAATATACAGCTACACAGTGCATCAGCAACGCTTGTAAGGGAAGCGGACATTAGCGAAAAACAGCGCACCAAACCGATCTTAGCTAAGTCCTCAACCATCCTGCTGTCACCTCCTTTGCATAGGACAGATGGCCCTATGAGCGATAGCTCACAACGGACGGAGGCGTCGTTCGTAAATGGCGATAGATGGCAACTCCATCATTTAGAACTACCTGTGACAAGCTTATCACCAGAGAAAGGATTTTGTGCAAATTGCCTTTTTTATTTGCTGCTAGATAGAGCATTTCTGATTGAAAATGAGCACGAATTAGGTCCTTTGATTACAAATATACCACTTTTATTTTGCCTTTTTCACCCATAAATGCCTTTTTTAGTGCCTATTTTACCTATAAATGCCACAAAATGCCTTTTTCAAGATTTGTCGAGCGCCTTTTTATTTTTCTTTCGTTTTTATAGTAATATTTTCGCCCTTTTGTTTCGCAAAAATACCTTTAAAGTTTAAAGCGCGCTTGGCCGGTGCTCGACACTGCGCTATGTAACGGCCTGTAACTTTTGTAATTTTTCAGATTTTGATCTGCAATTTCTGGAGCACATTTTTGAAACATATACACGATAAGGCAAAAAAAATCGGGTTTTTTTCCCACAAGGTGAGAACCTGCCTTAAACTAACAAAAATTAAGTGGCAACATTGCAATGTCGTTAACTTATCGATGTTTTTATATTGATTTGATCATTCCTAAGCCGTTATTTTTTGTTGTGCAGTGGAAAATTTAAAGAAAAAAACATGCCAAAATCAAAAAGTTCGGTTAGCGCAAAAATTGTATTTATTTTTTTGTGATACAAGTACGACCTTTATGTTTTTATGTATATGAGAAGTTAAAATGTGAATTTAAAATATGTGCCAACATTTCAATTAAAATATCTTAGTTTTAGTTTTTAAACTATCTTTGAAAACCTTGATGTTCCTTTTCTTTTACGAAAAACGAGGTATAAATATTGTATGTTGCATACGTCAGATGAAATAAAATTATTAAAAAATACATACAGTTTTTTTTAGATTTTCTAGTATTTTTTTCTTATGCCTGTTTTTGCCTTTTTAACAGTTTTTAATGCCCTATTTTGCCTTTTTATGCAGTTTTTAGTGCCTTTTTCTGCCTTTTTGGCAGTTTTTAGTGCCTTTCCGTGCCTTTTTTGCTATTTTATTTTGCCTTTTTATAGGTTTTTAGGTCCTCAAAATCCTTTCCCTTTTCCACAACCGATTAGCGTAAGCAACACAAGGTAGTGAATAAGGAAAACAAAGCTCTTGCTTTGACTTTCAAAAAACATCGAATTCACTGTGGTCCAGAGCTCAGAGCTCAAATAAATAAATTGACACATTTTAGTAAGAAATTATTGACAAAAAAAATGTTTCCGTCATTTGTTCTTGGGTACGTAGGTTAAGTAGAAGTGGCTACTTCTAGCCACGATAATTCGTACTTAGATCCCCTATTTCACAGAACCAGTTTGAGTGTCTGACAGAGCTAAATGGACCTATTGAGAATAGTCCTATCGGTTAGATCCCTAGATTGTTGAAGAACAAGTTACCCAAATACGAATTATTTCTCCTGGATTTCTCCACATAAGTAGACATATAGACGGTGAAGTACATTTAGGCTGACACTCCAGGATCTATCCACATTTCTCTGACGATCGGGTAGATTCAAAACAGGATTCAAACTCAATGGACGTATGTAATGTATGAGTGGAGGGCAAAGAACATTTAGGCTGTATAAGTAAATAGTCATATCGACTAGATCCCAAAGGAAAAAGTCACCCAAGTGAATCTTTCTTCTTCGAGAGAGTGCAGGACAAGTACATAGAAGAGAAAAGTACGTTTTCCTTCTGTTCCTTATCCATGCAACTCCTGCAGAAATGGTTGGAAAGCGGAACCTTCCTTTTTGCATGGGTAGCTCTCAGACAATCACCTGTGAGGTATTCCTTCGAGCAACCCGTTACAACCAATGAAGCAAGTAAAAGTTTATGTTGTTTTCAATTCAAAATGTTACTTTATTTTCCCTGCTATGCAGTTTTATTTCTCTTACTATTTGGAAGCGACTGATTGATATAAGTAACATAAATTCTAAAAACTTAACTCTTAACTCTGTCTGTGTTTGGGCGCCTAACCCTGAATAGCTTTCTTGGCCCGCCGTATGAACTTGTCTGCTGATTAGTTGACACAATTCGAAGCACTGCAGTCACGTTCTGCTGTTAATGCTTGCAGGTTTGCGTTTTCGCTGTGTTATTGGAACTGCATATGGGGTTTGTTGTTGTTGTTGTTACCGTTGCTACCGCTGGTGTTGTAGTTTCTGTTATTGGAGTAGGGAGCTGTTACTTGCATTCCACGTCGATTCGATGTTTCAGTGCACTACGCATTACAGAGAGAGTTCGTTTCGGGCTCGTTCTGCGCAATTTTGTAACTTTCTCCAAGCAGCTATGAACTTGATGGATTCAAAACAAGTGTCCATAACATCTCCATACAAACCCGAGTCTCCTAACCTCCACATCCGTCCAACTCAATGCGTCATCAGGGGAATCCACAGTGCGCTGACTCGTATTTATTAAAACAAAAAAACCAATGATGGTTGTCAGCTGCAAGTGAGAACAAAATGACTGGCTTCATAGAATGCTCAATTTTGGTGCAAAATAAATTCCGTATATCCTTCAGCTCAGTGTTGCACATAGGATTTCATTTTTTTGGAGGTCCGTACACAACTTTCGAGTGTTATATCAGCTAAAGCCATATTTGCAACCCAAAATGTTTGCTAGCTACAAAGTAGTAGCAATAGATTCTTCTGATGTTGGTTTCTTCTGTGAAACTTATACAGGGTGGCGCAAAAGTTGTCACCCAGTGTTCTTTGACTCTAATTTGTTTATGAATGAATAAGTCCTTCCTATTCATTCATTCATTTATTTATTCATTAAATCCATCCTATTCATTCATTCAATCATTTATTGACAATGAAACGTAACAACAGTACACAGTTTAAGGTTAAAAGAAGAATTCCGAACGTTTGCATATTTTGTCTTAGCTAAGCCACAGTTTGAGAAAAAACATGTTCGATTCGTTAGTTGGAGGTCGACGGCGAAGAGGGAGGCCGTGTCTCCAGTGGGAGGACTAAGTTGAGGAGGCCCTTATCAACTCTCGGTGTGACCAACTAGAGAAGGCGCGCGCAAAGCTGAAGCTCCTGGAAAGAGCTTCACGTAACGAGCAGTCATGGCCAGTTAAGTAAGTAAGTAGCCACTTGGATCATGAACCACAGCGTCGTTTTCCTTAAGCTTTAATAAAAATGAATTCAACCAAACAAACAAAATGTTACTGTTGTCCTTAATAGTAGAAGTTTTGTAGAAATACAGACATTTTTAGAGTTGAGAAGCTGCATGCCTAATCGTGCTTCAAGTCAAAAAGGTGCGTATCTTTCTGGGAGGAGAATGCAAGCAGACACACTTTTGACTTTTTTTCTTTCTTAATACTTAACACTCTAAATGCAACAGTCTAAATGCTGAACTCTGCAAAAATTCACTAATGTAAGCCTTCCGCCCCCAAGCATCCGTGCATTGCTTCCCGCATATAATGCAAAATAAAGCAAACCAGTCTGCGCTTCACTTCCTCGCCGCTGCTATTAGAGCAGCGAATGCTCGCACGCATGAAACCCATAAATTCGATGCCAGTGTCTACATCCACCCACCAGTTAAGCGTTAGCGAAAGTGCTGCACTTGAATTACAACTTGTGAACAATTTCAAAATGCGCACCAACACTATTTTCATAACTTAAGTGGGCGTAAAAATCTAGTCGGCTAAATCGTTGTCTGTAGGTTGACGCAACGCAACGGAAGCGGAAATTTAAAAGCGAATCGAATTTGAATATGGCTGCGGTAGGAAGGGCTATCAAAAAGGAGGCACCAACACAAGCGCGAAATCAATTTAACCCATCAAAGAGTAAAAATGTCGCAAAAGTGAGCAGCGAAAAATGCGCGTTTGATGCTGTTGTAAATTTCACATTTTCCTCAATACTTCTTTTTTTTAAATAATATTTTTGTACATGCAAGACAAAAAATACTGCAAACATTAATATTAGTTGTAAAAAAAATGGCAGACTGCTGCCTTATAAATATGACGATTTCGTATTACAACAGCAAAAATCAACAATCGAATAATTTTATTTTGCGTGTGTTGCATTTATTTAACAAAAAATTTGCATTATTTGTTTATGTTAAAAATGCATGTCGCCTGCCAGTTTCAACGAGAAAAGTTGTGATTTTATTGTGATTTAATACTTAAGACACGCACAGTAGCATAGCAAGCAAGCAGCATGTTCATAAAAATTAGTTGTTAAAGTTGTTTTTTTTTCTTTAGAATTCAGTGAAAACATGCTTGACACTTTGCATAAGAATGCAATTTGAGTGAATAACACAACGGCAACACGGGACGTATGAGCGACATGCGATTCAGTGGCCTTAAAAAATGCTTAAAACAAAAAAGTAACAGCTTACAAGGTGCCTACTTGTATAATTGCGCGACATTTCTCTCAGTTATTTTCTTCTAAAGCAACTTCCAAGGAGCTGCGACTCAAAGCAAGCGCGACCGAGGCGACTGCGGTGTTAGTGGTTTCCTCACGCGTAAAGCCAACCTGTCGAATGCAACGATGCGCATTAATGTTATGCGGGACCAGTGGCGCAGTGTTTGGGAGTTCAAACCCTCCGCCCCTCCAAATACCAAAATTTTCTGGTAAAAAATCTGGCTTAGGCTCAAAAGTTGTACGCAAACCCCACCTCTTCAAAATGAAATCCTGTGTACGCCACTGTGCGGGACATTTGTATGTTGTGGCTTCAACTTGAAATTGTTGCATGCGTACTTAACATTTCTATGCTTAATGTAATGCATACAATTTTTCTACTAACCTCTTGGGAAATTGATTGCCGAAAGGCGCTGCTGAAAATGCTTTTTTTTATATAAATTATGTTAATTTTAAAAATAAAATTTTTAAATGAAGAGACGAATTTTCAACTTTTAGCAAGAAATTTTATATTTTCAAAATTTTATTTTCTAAGGTTTTTGCGTTATATTAAAATTATTGTACCCTTATTTAATAAATAATATGAAAATGAAAAATTTTTTTTCTTTCTTTACAGTTTTGATCTCGTGTATCCATCAGAAAGGTAAACATTTGACTGCATTTTACTTTAAACTATCCTTTAAAGACTAATCTGCCAACGCATAGCTATACATATACATAACATACATACACCTGATGTACATTTGTGCATGTGAAAGCGCACCACTTGTGCGAGAGTGTGCGAGATAAATAAAAAGTCGTTGAGGGAAATCCTTGAACGCAAAACTCTTGACTTCAGGCCCTGTGCATCGCGAGCTGAGTGCGATGACAATGTAAAGTTTAATGCCAACGCAATGTTGCGCTGTTGTGTGCCCTTGCGTGCGCATGTGATAACACCGTGCGACAGCATTTTTCACACCGGGAAAAATCCATATGTGCGTGAAACTAGAGATCAAATATAGTAATACTGCGTACTCAGTTTTTCATTTCTACATCCTTTGTCCTTTTAAAAGGACTTCAAAATTTTGAAGGGGATAAAAAATTAAAAAAATATACATAATACTTAATCTCGTTAGAATATGGCGATATGTATGCCAAATGAAAGAGGAAAGGCTCAAGAATTTAAATAAAATTAATATTGTATCTATTTGTAAAAAAGGATATAAAAAAGGTCCTCTGCAAATTTTAATCCTTTATATCCTTGAAAATTTATATAGAATTTTCTTCAAAACAAAGTATGTTAAAGCCCAAAATCTCCTTGATCACGTGTCAAAATTTCATTACTCTAACTTTATTTGTTCGAAAGTTATTAAAAAAAGGCGGAAGCTGCAATTCTAATGAAGTACAAAAATTCTAATTTATTTGCGTATTAGTATTTTAAATAATAAAAAGATCACAATCTATGAAGCGAGAATAATGAAATTTTGACACGTGATCAAGGAGATGCGGGGTTTTAACATACTTACTTTTCAAGAAAATGCGATGTAAATTTTCAAGGATATAAAGGATTAAAATTTTCAAGGGACCTTTTTCATATCCTTTTTTTAAAAATAGATAAAAAATTAATTTTATTTAAATTCTTGAGCCTTTCCTCTTTCATTTGATATACATATCGCCACATATTCTAACGAGGTTAAGTATTATGTATATTGTTTTAATTTTTTATCCCCTTCAAAATTTTGAAGTCCTTTTAAAAGGACAAAGGATGTAGAAATAGAAAAATTGAGTACGCAGTATTACTATGTTTGGTCTCAAGTTTCACGTTCATATGGATTTTTTCCGGTGTGAAAATTTTTTTTAGTTTTTGTCGCACGGTGTAAAAGTACAGCGGTTATACACGCACACACATATACGTGTAGAGGTATGTAGTGCGTCTGTGGCTGTTGGCAGTACGAAGAATTTAGGTTTCAATATAAATTGCGGTTTCAATAACAGCGCAAACATCAAAACTTTCATCGATAGGTTCAAGTTGAGAGCGGCCCACAACCTGAAATAAATTCTGTGCTCCACGAACTCATTTAGAACTGTTGAGAGGCGTGGTAGCGTGCGCGCAGTTGGGCTTATGTTGAAAATGCTAATAACATACAATCAACGCGGGCGCGTTGGTCTGTGCGAAAGTTGTACAAATTGCTTTGCAGTCTTAGTTGCTTTGCAGTTCAATCCGTTCGATGTTTAATGCAACATTTCTTTAACCATTTTGCTTTTGGTTTTTTTTGTTTTGCAATTCTGTCTGCTCTCATGCAGAACAACAACAATAAATTGATGGGTTGGGCAATGAGGCAAATAAATATTCGGCGAATGCAAATGAATCATTTCCATCAATTTCCATTTTGTTTCTCCTGCTTCCCGTTTCATCTCTCACCCTCCATACACCGACAGCGCCACTTGTTATTCTATACAAATCCGAGCGTATTGTTTCACGAAATTTAATTGAGATTTATTGGCGGATGTGCTTTTGCCATGTTTGACCAAATGGAAAACTCCACTTAGCTGCTTGGCTTGTTGGCCCGACTGTTGTTGATTTTCGCTTGCACGCGCAGACAAAAAAGTTGCACGAGTGGTTTCGATGTTTGGCAATTTGAATGGCTGGTAAAAATCGCTGTGGTCAGTTAATTGATTGAAAAGTAAATTATTGAACGACTGCAAAAAGCAGCCTGTGAAAAGTGTAAACAAGACCAGCGCCATAGTAAATAATGAGTGAAATGGGTACCATTTCAGTCAAATGAAACCCAGTCAACGTTCAAAAATAGAACAATAGAACCCTTTCGTAGCTGTTAGAGTCAACTGAAATAATTTACTTCTTATTTTAAAGAGCTTTTAATGAATTTTTAAATTTGCAAAATTAGCTATGATCAAAAACTTTTTTCATATCAGCTGCCATTTTTTCTTTTATCGACAGAGCCTATTCTTGTCTTTACTTCTTCTAATTGTTTATAACACTTTCTTGACTTCTTTATTATTCCAACGTTTGAATGCGCTTGAAAAGTGCACATGTCGAGAACCAAATTTAGGCGTCAAAGTATTCACAAACTGTCCATCTTTTCAAATATTTATCTACGCTACTTTAGTACTTTTAGCACATATTTTTCGCCCGCAAAATTTAATAACAGATATTTTTTCAATACAACAAATGCCAGAGGAAGGTAAAACCTTGTTCTTTGTCGACATCCAAGTAAAGGCTAAAAAACAATTTTCCATTGTCTATGGGCCGCTGCCAAAATTAGCCGTAGCCATTTAAGCTGCCAACATTATGCCAGCACATTTTTGTTTCGCCCTTTTCTTGGGCCCTTTTTGCAATTTACTAATAAACACATTTTCATTATTTTGCCACAGCAGCAACCGCTAATAGCTTTCAGCTCAGCGCAAAAAGGGTCAAGGCCGCACAGCGCCACGCGCGGTTACTGCCGCCCCATACAGTGCGCCAGTCGGCAAATAAGCCAGTCAGTCGAGTCAGTGAGCCAGTGCAGCAATTGTTCGAATTATTTAGGCGCACCTTGGCTGCTGTGCGCTTGAATTATTGGCAGCGTGCAGTAGTTGCTGCTCGCTCAGTCGTGAATGAGTTTCGAGAATGTGCCATAATTTGTAGCATACTTCACGGTGTTCAAATGCTTTCCTCCGAACACACATAGCCGACTGCACTTGCAGCCACATTACCGCTTAACCGTTTGGCAGTTGGGCAAAACTTCGCCATGAGAACCCCACAAAGCCGACAAACAAAAAAACAAACAAAGCTGAAAAAAGCAACAGACGCGCATTCAAGCAGCGCTATTTGCTATTTGCACTTAGCCAAAGCCTGTTTGTGCACATCACGTTTTCGGCTGGCGGCCTCCAACTCCAACTTGCCACCAAGTTGCAAGTGATTGGCTGCGCGCATTGCTTGTTTATTAAAAAAAATTTCACTTTGCCACCACACAAATGGCCATTGTTGGCACTGCTCCATCGCAGCCATTCGGCGCGCCTGCAATTGTTTTGCTGCCGCCGGCTCGCTGCTGACTGTGGCATGCATTAGCCATTCTTTTGTGCGCCTTTTGGGCAGCTTTTGTTGTTACTTTCTTTGGTGCCATTGTAATGTGCTCGCTGCTTTATTGCACTGGCGCAGCAATCTGCACGTTCGTGAAAGACGCGCCGCTGCACGTTGCCGCGTTGCGCGCGCAAACAATAAAGCACTTGCGCTCTGCTTAATGCAGCGTAAGGCGGCACTTGTGCGCGCACGAATGTTGCGTTTAATGGCAGCGCGCTGTGTCATGTTTGGGAATTTCTGCGCCGTTTCCTTTTTCTACGAAGAAATTAATCTGTTTCAAGTGAAATTGGTTTTTCCTTTTGCCTTCGGAAAACTTGAAAAGAGCTTTGGATCACAGCTTGTAATTGAAATAGCACAAAAGAATTGAAAGAATACCTTAAAGAAACTCAATGGTAGTTCATTAAGTCATAAGGTTTCAAATCTATTTTTGTTTACTTCTTTTCTGTATTATTTGCATTCCCTTTTGCATAATGAGTGACAGTTGTATTGAATGTTAGGTTAGGTTAGGTAAGCTGGCTGGCCAAGTCGGCTACGCATGGACTCTGTTGGACACGTAGCGTTACCAGTTAGAGTCGCTAAGTGTTGTGGATCGACGTAAAAGTTGAGCAGCAACTTAATGTCGTGCTTGGGGGCCTCTTTTAACCCAAAGAAGAAGTAGTAGTAAATAGTAGAAGTCCCTATAATTTGTTTCCTTGTCGGAACTGTCTAGCAAGCGCAGCACTCAGACATTACATGCGTCCATTGTACTACGACTTGATGCTCCCTGTTAATGTGTTTTGAATTTACCCGACCTCCAGTGAAATCTGTATAGATTCTGGGTGCTGTATAGATCCACTGCCAAACGTCTCAAACCTGATTCTAACCATATCTGATTCAACCTTCTATGACGGTTGAAGGCATGAAGTCAAGGGGCATGGGGTCTTCGGATAGCCTTGAGGGCCTCTACTGAGACGAAAACATCAAGTGGAAGTAGTCGGGAAAGCTCCCGTATAACATATGGCCACAGTACGCTGCAGTTTGGATAAGGTTCTCCTGACCCCTGCTAAATAGAGTCTGTTCATCCAGACCAACGATGCGTAGGAGATGATGGGTCTTATCATAGCCTTGTAGATCCAGAGGACCTTGCTAGGGGAATGATCCCACGTTTTTCCAAAGACACCTTTGCACTGCCAGAAAGCTGACAATGCTTTTGATGTTTTTAGTTCCAAGTGCATTTTCCATAGAAGTTTGCCATCTAGGATAACTCCCTAAGCAAGTATGTAAGTCGCAATGGACAAGATCAAAGAATGTGGTCCAGGGTTTAGGTAGATAACACTCAAAAGTTGGAAGATTTAAAAAAATACCCAAAAGAAATTTGTTGAATTGATATTTTCTTCACTTCTCTTCCATTTTATTTGTAAGAAAGAAATTAGGTAATTAATTAAGAAATTTCAACTAATACGTCAAAGAAACACAGTTCTGTAGCTTTTCTTTTAAGATTTTAAAATAAATTTTTCCACAGCTCTCGCGATCCACTGACATGCAAATTTTGTCAACTCATAATAACATAAATCACCTCTAACTTTCATTTTTATTGTATACTCCACATAATAATATATATGAGTATGTATGTATGTATGTATATTTTCCTTATTAGAAAAACACAAAATCAAAAAATTGTTCAAGAAAATCTTGATGCAAAATTTTCCAACTCAAAATGCTTTCACTCAACGCCAGCTGACTGATGTTTTTATTATGCGATCAATAAATTTTGCTGTCAACATAATGAAAACATCTTTTGCTTTGTCGCTGCCTTTCAACATTAAACAATTTTTTTATTCACTTTTTTGCTTTAGCATTCTCTCGCCTCCACCACTACACACATGCATACATAAGTAAACCCTGAAATGGCAGCACTTTAGGGACTCAAAGCGAGAAATTAATGAGTGAACTTTTGCCATTATACTTTGTGGTGACTTTCCGCGTACCTTCAACTCTCATTACAAGTATTTATAATGTTTTTTTTCTTTTCACCTCATTGACTAAATGAATAAGTTGCTGGTTGGTGGGTAAAAGTTGTTTCCTTCTTTTTTCCTTTGCATTATTCATGTTTATGATATTCTAACTAAGTGGAAGGTAGTTAGTGAAAAGTTACTTACATTCATTTGAAAAATGTTAATAATGTTTGTAAACAGCTTAGACAACGTCTGCACATACTTTCGGTATGTAAAAATAATTAATCGAGCGCAATTTGAGGCATTTATGAAGTTAAGCGAAAAGCTGAATTAATTGGACGTGTTGAATGGGTTAACATGCACTTTGATTTATTGGACGATTGGAATTTAGGCTGGATTTCACAGACACAGAAATGTTTTCTTGATGTCCTACAGAAGTCATGCAAAACAATTCTGTAGTCATAAACAACTTAAGTCGCCTTAAGCATTCAGTTAAGGGTAATGCCAGTTCTTTTGAAGTGTGCTGCTAAAAATAACATTTATGACCTCAAGTGATGATTGCTTTTGACCATCGAATTCTATAATCCTTAAGGCAAAAAACGAGAAAGGATGCTGCGTGGTTTACTGATATGGATTTCTAAATTCATAAATTTAAATTGAATTTGTTCTTTCTAACACTCTTTCAGTCTGACTCTCTTCCTTTGCTATAACTCTGACTAGTACGTTTGTACATTGATTTCTTTTTATGCGTTGCAAAGTTTTGCTTTTCCATAACATTTCAGAAAGCCCACACCAGCAGCTGTTGATG
Organism: Melieria crassipennis; assembly: GCA_963668005.1. Taxonomy (NCBI): domain Eukaryota; kingdom Metazoa; phylum Arthropoda; class Insecta; order Diptera; family Ulidiidae; genus Melieria; species Melieria crassipennis. The sequence continues at coordinate 20,248,181 of OY764961.1, forward strand.
TGGCTCCCAATCGGATTTGATACTGCAATATGTTGTGGTAAGCATTTGCGGTTTGTGGCTCAACAACATGTGCGACATGTCATAATTTTTTCGTGTCTGGTATTTTTTTTTGGTAGAATTTATACCCTCTGGAGGTACAACGCGTGCACAACTCGCAGGGTGCTCAATGAAAATGTTCATAAATTATGCAAAACCACATTGCTGATGCTCAAATCCGCACGTTGGCAAGTCATACCTATGCCACACATTATACATACACGTGCCACAAACAAATTCCAGTACAAACATAAATATAAATAAATCCATAAACATATAATTGTTTGTCTTGACTGACTGATTCATGATCGCCCAGCCCAAACTACTGAAGTAAGAAACGTACAATTTGAACTGTAGCTCAAATTTAGAAAATGAATCTTCGCTAAGATGGGATTTTTCAAAAGTCGGGTTCTAAAGAGACAAAACATGGATTAAGGTGTTGCATGAAGAAACGTAATTTAATGGGCCAATTGATTTCAAATTTTGTAAAAATTTCATTCATTTCATTTCCAAGTCAAAAAACAATTCGAAACGTATTTTTTAGTTTTTTTTTAAATTAAAATTTAATGTGGTCAACAATGGGTTAAGGTTCGTATACGGGAAGACTTTGAAAAGAACATGAACCGATGCCTTTAAATTGCTGAAAACACTTGAAATAAAAAATAACTGGACACGTGATTTTAATATTTTTGAAAACTAAAATCTGAAGGGGCAATGATGGGTTAAAAATGTATATGGAGAAACATGATTTAATTGGGGTTTTACTTCAAACATAATGAAACTACTCCAAATGAGAAATAATTTAAAATGGGTTTTTATTTTTTCGAAAATTAAAATCTGACGGTCTCAATGATGAGTTAAAAGTTTGTATGGCGGAAACTGTGAAAAAAACATGAATTAATGGACCCACCCCACAATAGGTTAAAAGTTTATATGGGAAAATATGATTTAATGGGTTTTTAGACTTCAACACGATGAAACTACTCCAAGTGACAAATAATTTAAAATGAGTTTTCAGTTTTTTCGAAAATTAAAATCTTACGGTCTCAACGATGGGTTAAAAGTTTGTATGGGGAAACTGTAAAAAGACATGAATTAATAGACCCATTAACTTCAAACTTGGCAAAAGTACTCTTAGTGAGAAATAATTCGACAAGTGTTCTTTTTTTTCAAATCTGACGGGGTCAAAATGGGTTAAAATTGTATATGGTTAACATGATTTAAAAGGTTTTTTGACTTCAACATGATGAAACTACTCCAAATGAGAAATAATTTAACATGTGTTTTTCATTTTATCGAAAATTAAAATCTGACCATCTGTTTGTATGAGAATACTCTAAAAAAACAAGAATTATTGAGTTTATAACTTTAAACTTTAAATATGGTGAAAGTACTCGTAGTGAGAAATATTTCGAGATGTGTTCTCCACTTTTTTTGAAAATCAAACTATAACGGAGTCAAAAACGAGTTAACTGAGAAACTGTGAAAACACATGAATTAATTGGCCTATTAACTTCAAACTTGGTGAAAGTACTCTAAGTAAGCAATAATTCGACACGTGTTCTTTAATTATTTTCATTTTTTGTATTCAAATCTGACGGGGTCAACAATGGGTTAAACGTTGATATGAGGGAAACATGATTTAACCCTTTCCGGAAATTTGTACGATATATCGTATAATTTTTCGAAGATTTTTTATTTGACAGCGAACGCACTTTTTATGGAACAGTTTCTTAATTTTCATTAAGTAATTTGTGTTGTATCATTCTGTTTAAAAATATAAATCATAATAGCTGTGGCTACACAGTATGAGTGCGTTTTGTAAGCAGCTTTTTGCAAGAATTTGAAAAACCAGCAAATGACGGTGCTTCTGCGGAGGAATTTTTAAATATCTAATACTTTTTCAAAGTTTAAATCTGAGTTGATTTATAATACTTATTAAATGTAACATTTTTTGTTTCTAAATATTTTTCCCGAGTCTTTAAAAAAAATGAACAATATATCGTACAAATGACCACAAGGATTGCAAAGCTTTGTACGATATATGTATCGTACAAATGGAAGGCAAAGGTTGCAAGTTACGTTTGCATCTTTTTAAGTTACGGGTTTGGTAACAGTTCTTTTGCGTTTGCTTGCCTGCCACGCCCATCTGTAAACCACGTGACTAATAAAATTCGACTATTCCGCAATTTTCGATCGAAACTAAGAATTACTAGACGAGTATCAGTTTTACTGGGCAGACACAGGTTATGTAAGGTTAGAGATGCGTACTTGCCACTCCTACTACGATAATAATAATAGGCTATATTCAGTGTCTTTCTGTAAAACTGTATGAATTTTAATTGATTTTGTGTTTTATTGAGAGGAAAAGGGCTTTGCAACAACAACAACGGTTATATAAGTCCGAATAAATGTGAATGAATTGTTTAAAAATATATATAATTTATATAAGTTTCGATCAAAATAAAATCACGTTTTGATTTTTTGTTGTTATAATTTATGTTTTCTATCAAAAAAATCAATGAATTGTTCATAAAACTTAAAAAAACTAAACTAAAATTTCATGAATTTGTACTCCTTTGCGGACCATTATACGATATATCGTACAAAATTGAATGAGCTATAATTCTTAACTAAAATTATGTTTTTGATATTTTTTTGTATTTTATTGCCCAAATGTTCAATGAGAGTCAATATTTTGAAGGGAAAATTTTTATCTCAAGAAATGTGAAAATTGACCGGAAAGGGTTAATCGTTTGTTTTTTTTACTTCAAACATGATGAAACTACTCCAAATGAGAAATAATTTAACTTGTGTTTTTGTGTGACGGGGTCAGGGATGGGTTAAAAGATGATGGGCCTATTGACTTGAAATATAATGAAAGCATTTCAAATTAGAACCAATTTTTCATCATAATCTGACTGGGGTTAAGAGAATTATGATTGATTGGGTCCATTTATTTCAGACTTGGAAGAAGTACTCAAAATCAAAAATAAGTCAACGCATATCTTTCAGTGTTCGAAAATCAACATCAAACGAAGTAAAGGTTTGCTGAAAGTTTATGCAAATAAACATAACTTAGCATTAGATGAAATCGTAAAGTAAGTAAAGGTTATTTCACTGAACTGAACTAAAACTACGGAATGCTGCTCTCAGTGCTCATAAAAATCACTCATACGCACCGTATTCAAATTGGTGATTTTATCCAGTTCAACTGCTGCACTGCCACGATGATGATGCATCAGATGGTGTGTCGTCAACATGTTGCCGACGGCGCTAGCAAACGAGGTGCGCGCGTTGAATCCACCACCGCCGTTGCCGCTCGCTTGCCACCAGTTGCATGCACTGTGCGACTAATGCAATCACTCAGGCGTACACCGAACCACATTGACACTTTGCACAGCAACACGTCGCACTCGCAAACATGCCAGCAACGATGCCGCAATTCACACGTGCTGACAGATCACAGAACTGGCGGCAACACACATCGTTGCATTGCAACACAAAGTAAGAATCCGCTGTTGGCACTGCGGTTGCTGTCGGTTTCGTTGCTGCACTGTACGAAATTTTTCGGCGGAAGTGTAAGTGGCAACAATGCTGCAACCGGAAGTGCAAATGGAAATGGGAGTGGAAGTGGAAGTGGAAATGGCAGCGGAAGGTGAATATTAAGCGAGCTTTTTAGAGCGCAAATGCCGCTTTCAGATTGATTTGATGCGTTGGGCTGCGGTGTTGTTATTGTTGTTATAGTTCGCGTTGCTGTTGCTGCAAGCGTCGGTTGTGTTGTTGTTGTTGTTGTTGTTGTCGGTTGATTTATTATTGAATGCTATTGTTGCTTGTGGCGGCTGCTGTTGCTGCTGTAGGCGCCGTTTGCACGGTTAGTGCTGTGGTGGCTGTGGCATCCGTTGCTGCTGCGCTCGGCACTCTTATTGAGTGGCACCGACATTTTCTTGTTGTTGCTCACTTAGGTGTTGGCGCCGTCAGCAGTACGGTTCGATTGGCGCTGGGCATTGTTGCGTAAATGTCAAATGTTAAATTGAAATTGAATGTCTGGCGCATACGCTCGATTTAATTAATTTCATGGGGTATGGTTATAAATGTGAGCCAAAGTTTTCGTAAATTGTTTGATTGTTTTGTCTGTCTTCACCGAAATGCTTTCATTCACTAGTGCAAAATATGTATAATACTTTTACTATATATAAGCTGACACTGGTATCCTTATCTGTTGCGTTTAAATATATTATTAAAGTTATCCCGTTTTGTTTTTATGCTCAACAAAGTGAGTGAGCTATCCGGAACCCACAAAATTAACCAAGTGTGCTAAGTATTTGCGCTTTCCTATTCAAGTCCAACCATTTCATTTGGAGTTGGTGCGTTTGAAGTGTGTTTATCACCAACGAAATTTAATTTTTAAGTAGTCTGGGGTTTACTTGTCCTTGCTTACTGCAGCCCAAAAGCATTTATTTTTGTTCGCTATTTCAATGTTATTGGTTCGGCTGTAATTTCATTAGCTTTGAATGAGTTGCCTTGAATAGCGTTTACAATTTCTTAACCGCTTATAAATTTCAATGACTAAAACCTAATAAGATTGCGTTTGTTTATATGGTATATTTATTATTCATATTTTAAGTGAAGATTATATAGAATATGAATATGAATACATACAAACAAGCAAGAAGTTTAGCGAAAGTGAAAATTGTTGGTCGCAGCTGTGCAAAAAATTTGAGCACAAAAGACCACAAAGTGGTTGAGGTCTTCTATGGGTTTTGCTGTGCTTACTGAATAGTGAATAACAAATGATGACAGTGGCGGATCCAGGGGGGGTTTGGGGGTTGAAACCCCCTCGAAATATGTGGATCGACTATAAAACTACATACAAATTAAAAGACATTTTATAAATTTTAAGGAATTACTTTTTAAACCCCCCCCCCCCGAAATATTTTTCTGGATCCGCGCCTGAATGATGATCAAGATGATAACTGAAGTTGTTATTGCCATAATATATGGAAGAGCATAAATAATGCTAAAATGTTTCAAACTTGTCAAAAAAGAAAGAAAAAACAGAACTTTATCTCAGATGGTCGTGAGATGGTATTAAATGGTAAAACAATGAAGATGATAAGTGAAATAGTTATTGCCTCGTTGTATGGAGGAGCATAAAGAACGCTGAAATATTTTATATAACTTGCCAAAAAAAACCGAACTTTATTTCAGCATAAAGCGCTGATTTTCTTTGGCCTTCAGATGGCCAAAAGGTTGCTTTAAAATGGTTAAACGCCTAAAACATATCTTGAAAACTTGCCCAATTGCACAGTGATTCGACTCCATACAACCGCGGGACAAAATTAGTGGGAGTGGTCCGTTCTTCATAAAATTTGGTATACCAGTTAATTATGGTCTGCTGAATTTAAATTTCCATTTTGTTATTCTTAAACTTTTGTAGTTTGACAATGTCTGAAGCTCAAATTTGCAATTTTCGTCATTTTCGGTGAGCTATAGCAACGAGTGTGTTGGCTAGATTTTTCAGATTTTACATTTAATCGGTAACGTCATTATTAATAATTGCAATGAGTAACAGAAATTGTCTTAGAACCCTTTAATTTTGGAATAAAAACGTTAATAATAGACGTATGTTTTGCTTTTTTGAAGTTTTCTAAATTTTTCATGCTGATTGCATACTTTTTGGGGATGAAAAAATAAATTTTTTCGAAAAATAGATGTTTAGACCACTTTTCAAATAGAATTATTTTCTTAGATCGGTAGATATCGGAGGATGTAATTACATTATCCGACAAAGAAAGAATGCTTCTTAAAATTAAAAAAATCCAGGAACATACTTTCACATACTTTTTAGATATTTTCCTCTAAGTTTTGCCAATTTTCAGATTTTTAATTTAGAAAAATATTTTGAATTAAGTGATGTAAAAACCTCAGCTTTGCAAATTTTGAAAAAACATTAAAAGCGAAAATGGCCACATCATTTCTCAATCTATATTGAAAGTTGCTAGTAGCTAACGATATTTTTACGATTTTTTTTACTCAATAGATTAAAAAACAAAATATATGTGTTTACTTTGAGCCGCTTTTGTACACACACTAATTAATTTTTAGCACATATTTTTAGGGGTTTTCTTAGTTGGAGTTTTACCTTTCAAATGGCATCAAAATCGTTAAATTCTGATACTCTAAATTTTTTGAATTTTGTCTATGCAACGAATCACTGTGCAGTGTATGGAAAAGCATACAGAATGCTTAAATATCTCAAACTTGCCAAAAAAAATAAAAAGAGAGAACTTTATTTCAGCTTAAAGCGCTGATCTCTTTTGGCTTTCAGATGGTCGAGAGATAGTATAAAAATTGTAAAACGTCTAAATTTATCTCAAAAAGTTGCACCATTTGGACATAATTCGTAGATTAGTTTCGTTTAAGTACTGAAGGCATTAAAATGTTTCAATACTAAGTAATCGGAAAAATATTTTTAAAAAAATTATTTATATTTTAAATTTCTTTTGAAAGACACTGTTTTATTGTTCCGAATTAGTCCGTCTGAAGACCTCATTACCGCTTCACATTCTTCTTTGCAACTCAATATTCAAACTTGAAAGTTAAATGTGTCTGATCTAAAAATCAAGATTAACATCAAATAAATGGTATATTAAAATTTCATTTCAGAACAAATGTTTTCACAAAAAAAAAATTTAGCAACAAAAAACATTCCTATGGTGTCACTTTGATGCGTCGCTTTCACACTGTTTGCTCGCACCATAGAAACAATGAAAACGACAGAAAACATCAAATGACATGAAAAAGGCGCCAGTCTTATTGTATTATTCACACTTTTATGCTGACATTGTTGTTGTATGTGGCAATTTCACAGCGGGTGATAAAATTGTGCAGCGTTGCAATGAGTCGGTTGCCGTTGTTATGTTATGTGCTGCGCTCGCATGTGCGAAATATAATTAAAACAGACACAAAAAAACATGCGATGACAACAAAAAAGCCAACCAGTAAACGTGAAAAGAGACAAGTGAGAAAACTGCGCAAAAAAAACAAAACAATTAATAAAAACAACAGCGCTCACAGCCACAACGCTAAAGGCGACGCAAAAACAGCAGAAAGCAGCGAAGCATTGTGAGTTTGGTAAATTAAATTAAAGCAACAATAAAAGTAAAACTAAAAACAACAATTGTCTATTAAGAATGTGCAGCAAAAAGGGCCATAAAAAAATTAAATTTTATGTAAAAACATTCAAATTCAACGCAAAGTGATACAAATGCTGAATAATTGAATTGCATGACACAAAACGAGAACAGAATGTCTACGAAACGAAAAACATTTGCTGATTTATTTGCATTATGCCAAACAAAACTTTTTATGCCAAACAAAAAATATTTATTAAATAATAAAAGAAAATGTGTCTTTGTTTTGCAACCTAACGAGCAAAGTGCTAATTCGACCCGTAAAAATGTCACACAACATAAAACCATAAGCAAAAAATGCTCACATGATAATGTATACAACTTTTGTGATACTTAGCACAAACAACACATCAATAAATTCAGTTTCATTTCATTATAAATAATGAGCGAAAATTTGCAATAAAACTGTCAAGACAGACGCACATTTATGATTGCATTTAATGACAGACAGCAAGTTTTTAAAACAAAAAACTTCACTTGTAGGCTGCGCACGTGCATAAAAACTTGGCAAAAGTATAAGTATGAGCATAAAATATTACAGCAAACATTCATTTATGCCAACGCAGATCAGCTCACTGATTTATTGAATGGAAATACTGAATGAATTTTTTTTATTAATTACACTGCACAACAAAATCAAATTTTTTTTAAATAACAAGGTTCTGATAACGGATTCTGGTAGAGGGGACCACAAAAAATATACGTGTATCGGCGTTTTGAAAGTTTACGTCTAAATTGTTTTTTTAGGGTGGTCAAAGTTTTCCTCCTTTTACACGTTCTTATGGTGAATCGGCATACGAAAACTATGTAACCTTACATTTTAGGTATATGATGCGTTCAGCAATTTGATGTAAAATACTACGAAGAATATTTTTGTGGAGCATTTTAACCCTGTAGCTACTATTTTTATGGGTCAATTTGACCCTTTTTTTCTAAAATGCCAAAAATGCCCTGTAAAACAGGACTTCTTTGTCATTCATTCTTTGGCATTCATAAAAAGCTTTTGATGTGTAAGAATAGCTAACCAGACCATTTAATACAAATACAAACTTGAATTCAGCTGCCAACTAGGCTGTGACTAATTCAATATCATTGTCTGAAATTTTTACTAAAAACAATTTTTGTAACAAATTTCAATGTTTTAGTTGTATATCCACACAAAACAAATGTAACTTTAATTTCCTGCAAAAAATATATTTATTATAACTTTTGCTGAGGAAAGTGAAAACAATTTTCATAACCTTAATGTGACAGCAAATTTTTCTCAGTGTGTATTTAAAAGTAGACTTTGAATTGAATTGAACTGAATTGCTTTTTGGTTATCTATGAGATTTCATAAGGACCCACAAGTAAATCCAATTATTTGTCTCATTCATTAAGTGCAGCGGTCGATGTGCATCGCTGGCCGCAATAAGTGCTGACAATCACAAATCACACAAATCAATATTTGATAATGCAATGTTGACAGTTCCAATCGGAGGTAAGCGAAAGCATAGACGTATTGAAGGCAGCTTAAAAGATTGCTCTCAAATATTTTCTCATCCATTTGTTGCTGAGAGGGGGAAATATTTGTCTTGGCTGAATATCACTTTTCCCCCGCGTAGGCACGCAGCGTAAATATTTAGTAACATTAAATAGTAGTTGGATGTCATGGAATGTCGTTTATAAACAAAAGGAAAGACCAATGCAGCCCAAGACGCGCTGCACAGTGGTTAAAGTTTATACAATACACATTTACAGCCTGATTCTGTGTATTCTTGACAAATTTTTTATCATTTTTGTCAAGATTTTTATCAAGCAAAAGCTTTGTTGCCATTCTGATGCAACATTGATAAAGTAAAAAGCTTATTTAATTCAACATAAGGTGAATATGCGATAGCTGTCAAATTGTCAAAAATAAGACCCCAAAAAAAAATGGAAGAGAAGTAATTTTTGAAAATATTTTTAAATTTTTATTAAAAATTCTTATATGGCTCATAGGCAAATTACAGTTATTACCAACGCATTTTTGGTAGGAGCCATGTCCAAAAAAATGCAATGCCGCCAGAACGCGGATGGGCAAAGATAGCGAAGTTCTCTGTGTCCAATTAATCGATGACACAAGGATCGAGTCAGCCGAAAATTCTTCATGAATTCTTCTTCGCCCCAACGAAGGCAAATTATTTGTTTTCTTCTGTTTCTGATTTCTTCTCTTCTATCCTCCTCAACCGCTAACATGCACAATTTTTCCAGTTTCAATAGGCAAAATTTCAATTTGTAAGCTCTTGTCAATAGAATTCACACTTTTGACAATTTATCAAGGAAAGAGCTTTTCTTTTTAGTAATAGAATGCCAATTCTTCACAAATAGTAAAAACTTGCCAAATAGTCAATATGGTGAATTTATAAAGTGTACAGAATTGGGCTGTTATTGATGCCCAAAAAGGTAATAAATGTTTGTAAGTTGACGAACTTATATAACAACAAGTAATGAATTCATCACATTGTTGAATTTTATTTAATTTGAGTAATTTGAGGATTTTTTTTAGTATTGTTAATCACTTTTAATCCTTTCGCTACAGATTTTTACTGGAGAAAGTTAGAATTTTGAATTTTTTTTAAGCTTCTATGTGGTTATAATTGCAACATTCTATAAGACATTTTTTAATTTGTATACTCGGACCCTGTATTTTAGAGTGTTTTCATATGTGAGCAACCACATCATTGGCTGTAATAATTACTTAAACATACACATTTTTACGCATAACGAAATTTGAATAATTCTTCATTTAGGTACTTCAGCCAAAATTTTAAAAAAAGTATCTAACTTGAAAGAAAACGTCAAATTAAAAAGTTATCTAATTTCTCTGCTTTTTCTTCCTTTACTAAGTCAAGTTATACCATTAAAAAAACGTGTATACTTCTCTTCTTTAAACTTAAATATTCAGTTTATTAATTTCGTATTTTTCCTAAAACTTCAAACTATTCTAAGGACCAACAAAAAAATGTGTTCTTGCAACCATAGAGAATGCAGACGTCCACAAACATCATGTATCCATATGGATGCCACATAGCGAAAGGGTTAATGCATTTTCAGAAAATAAAAAAAAAATTTGTTTTTTTTTGCGGTACTTTATAAAACAAATACTGTTTCAAATATACATTATTTGTAAATTAATTATATCAAAAGAGAGACGAAAACTTAAGCTCTGCCGAAAATGTGTTTTAGCACTTTTCAACCACTGTGCAGGATTCGTTTGCACAACTAATGCGGCTATTGCCGCTGGGACAACCACGGGCACTGTTGCCGCCACCAAGTTGCCAGCAACATTTGTTATTGTTGCTTGGCGCAAATATTCACTGGCGACTTAATGTTGTCCGGGATCGAGACGAATTGATGATTGCAATTCCGTTTGGTTATACGCCACGCAATCAACACAACTGCAATGCTCTTCGGCTCTTCTTCACTGCCTTTCATACATATATTTTTGTTGCCATTTTGCTGATGTTTTGCTGCACCCAATAATCAATTCATAAGCATCGTTGAAGCAATGCCAATGCCAATGCCAATGCTAAGGCCCAGCGCAATGTGCATATGCAATGTGCCAAGAAATTGAAGCATGTTGCTGGCAATTGAATTATACATAAATCAGTTTTATTATAGCCGCTTCATATGTTATTTCCACAAATGGAAATACAGGATTGGCTGCGGCTTTTCATGGCACAAGTTATTTGTTTTACAATTCAACTAATTAGTTAATTTCACAGCGTAAATACGAGTATCAGTGTTTGAGTTGTGCTTTGCAACTTGTGTCAACATCAGCATATTTTAGTCATCACTTGACGCTTGGCTTAGTGCAAGCTTGGCAGCTTTCTGACATACGAGTACATACTAACAGATTGCTGCGTGGCTCCTCCGTAGGCCGTGGTGTGTGACATTTGTTGTTTCAAGCGCCTAGTTGGCATTCATTTAAGCGCCACATACATTGCGCACATAGCTATAAGCCTTATGAAGTCACTATACACACACACACACACACATACACCAAACACGTGCTGATATTTACTCGACAAAATAATTTCAGCGCTCTGAATTAGCGTGTAACGCGACAGAATTTATTACACTCTAAATGCGAGCTTGTTGGGGTTTTGTGTCTGGCAGCAACAGTGAATGGGCGTGAAGTGGGCGTTCGAGTGGGCGTGTACCACGAGTGCTCAGTCTAGTGCACACATTCAGCGCTTTGGCTGCCTAACTGCGAGCTACTCTGTGGGTCTCTTTGTCTGTGCTGTGCGCCTGTCAGCCTATCACTCACATTACTACGTGCACACACACAGACACATATTGTACAACGGCGCATACACACATTAATGTGCCTTGCTGTGTGCAAGTGTTGCAGTCAATTTGATATTCCGACAGCGCCTTCAGCCTGTACAGTTGTTGCGGCTGCCTTACGATTTCATTTTTGCTCTTCCATCTTACTGTCGTTTCTTATTTACATTGCCTACTCATGGAGCGGCGCTTACCATTCCCCCCCCCCCCTCCCCTTTTATGCTTTTCACGCGCCACTAAACGCACTGGAGGCAATCAAAGTGTTCTGGCGTTTTGGTGGCAAGCGCCCAGCCGTCACCAACACACCTGCGCGTAGTTGACAAATAAAATACAGAAATGAGCTCAAGTTGTTAGAAGCGAAAGAGTATCAAACAGAAGGAGGTTCTCGCTTCCAAGAATAATTAGAATTTAGTTTCGTATTATTCTTCTTCTTGAGAGGCAAATAAAAGGACGCATGTAATTTCTACCTAAATGAATGTCGATTCCGGTATGGCCGGAAGGAAATTTGTTTCATCACAATTGCTTTATCGTGTAAGACGCACTTGTTGGAAAAGAAATTTCTTTCTTTTTGATTGATATAGTCACAATTTTGTGCATATTGCTAGCGACATATTTATCTTAAAAGCCAATGACCTTCAAACTGAGTTCTGATTGTTTCAATTGATAATACGAAATAGCTTAAAGGTATACAGTCTTATGACATAAATAAGATTTCTCTTAAAGGCTAAAGACTTCAAACAAGCATCATTATATTTCAATTGACAGTACTTAATAACAACTAAAGTGACTGAGCTATCAGCTCCATCTATTAAAATATTTGATTGTACGTTTGTATGTTTTTTTTTTAATGAACTCTGAAACTACTTGATCGATTGAGCTGAAATTTTAACACAATGCACAGTGATTCGACTCCATACAACCGCGGGAAAAAAATTAGAAGGAGTGTTCTGTTCTTCTGTTCTGTTCTGTTCTGTTCTGTTCTGTTCTGTTCTGCTGAATTGAAATCTCCATTGTATTTTATTTCAACTTTTGTAGTTTGGCAATGGCTGAGACTAATATTTGCAACTTTCTTCCTCATTTAGTAAGCTATAGCACCAAGTGTGTTGGCTAGATTTTTCAGATTTTACATTATATCAATTACGTCAACATTGATAATTGCAACGATTAACAGAAATTGTATCGGGACCCTTTAGCTTAGTTTTGCTTTAGTTCTAGTTTTGCAATAAAAATTATAATAGTAGATGAATTGGTTGCATTTGTGAAAATTTTTTTTATTTTCCATGCTGATTGCATACTTTTAGGGATAAATAAAATAAATTTTGACGAAAAATAGGTGTTTAGACCACTTTTCAAATTGAAGTATTTTCTGAGATCGGAAGATATCGGAGTATGTAATTACATTACTCGACAAAGAAAAAATTATTCCTAAAATAAAAAATCCAGAAACATACTTTCGCATAATTTTTAGATATTTTCCTTTAAGTTTTACCAATTTTCAGGTTTTAAATTTTGCAAAATATTTTAATTAAATATGAAATAGAAGCCTCAGCTTTACAAATTGTGAAAAAATATTAAAAGCAAAAATGCCAACATCAATTCTTAGTTTCTATTGAAAGTTTAAGCAACTTTTTGCTAACCATGTATTTTTACGATTTCTTTACTCAATAGACTAAAAAACAGAAAACATGTATTTAAATTTTTTTGCATAAAAAGTTTAGACTTTGGGGTTTTTTTAGTTGGAGCTTTATCTTTCAAATGACATAATAATCGTTAAATTCTATAACTATACATTTTTTTCAATTTTGTCTATGGAACGAATCACTGTGCACTGATGAAATTTCATGGGCCACTCATATTTTCAGTGCAACATTGAAGCTTTTCTAGGACAGTTTCTGCATATGGATGCATGCAAATTTTCCCTCTAGTTTAGATAGAAAGATAGTTGTGCGAGGGAGCCAAAAAATAGACCTAGAGAAGGTACATCCCATAGGCATTCGGATTTGTAGCTTATTGTGCGAGTAGTTTAGGCTCGGGAAACAGTATGACAGCAGAAGAAGGATTGCGAATGCAAGAAAGCGGATCAATAAAGAAATGGAGTGGCTACTTTTTGCTATTGAAAATTGTATTTGCTAGTTGTTTGTTCGTTTGTTAGTGTGTGTCCGTTTAACCCTTTCGCTACAGGTTTTTACTGGGGAAAGTTAAAATTTTAAATTTTACGTCTTAGGCTTCTATGTGGTTATATTAGCAACATTCCATAAGAAATTTTTTAATTTTTATACTCGGACCCTGTATTTTAGAGTGTTTTTCTATGAGAGCAACCACATCGTTGTGGCTGTAATAATTACTTAAACATACAACTTTTTACGCATAACGAAAATTTGAATATTTCTTCATTTACTTCAGCCAAAATTTAAAAAAAAGTATCTAAATTGAAAGAAAACGTCAAATTAAAAAGTTCTCTAATTTTTCTGCTTCTTCTTCCTTTACTTTGTCAAGATATACCATTAAAAATCGTGTATACTTCTCTTCTTTAGGCTTAAATATTCAGTTTATTAATTTCGTATTTTTCCTAAAGCTTCAAACTATTCTAAAGACCAACAAAAAATGTATTCTTGGAACCATAGAGGATGCAGACGTCCACAAAGTAGCATGTTGCCATATGGCAACAAAATAGCGAAAGGGTTAATGGACTTGATCCCTTGTGTCTTTTTCCAGTTCCCAAAAGTGCAAAGATCCAAAAAAGCACGAAGATTTGCCACGATTGAGAATCGTAGAAGATCTCAAAGCCATAACAAAAAGCACATATCAGAAGTGCCTGGAACATTGGAGGAACTGCTGGCATAAATGTATTCGAGAAGACTTTGACAAAATAGATGTCAATGCATAAATAAATATATTTGGAGAATAATAAAAAGCCCCTTTTTTAACACTTCTGTGCTTTTGAACATTTTGTGGCTTTAGAAAGAAATGCTTTTTCATCGTTTTAATTATGAAACTTGTTACGAACTAGTTTCAGAAAAATTTATGAAAATTTTGTTTTTTCATTGATTTCTATGAGTCTCTCATGGTGAACAAAACATTGTGAACATCATTTCGATGGCAAAACTTCTTGTATTTAAATTGAAAATGTGGTCATTGTTTATGTTTTTGGACTATTTTTCAAAACATGTATTTATTTAATTATTGAGACTGGGTCCATGTTGATACATTGTTTTTAGATGGAAATTTTCTATGGATGTTTTTGATACAAATAATAAATTCCAAAAAATATTTAATACAAAATAAACAAAGTAAACACTTGTAGGCTGCTAAAAAGGAAACAGTCACTGCATGTTCTTGACAAAATCATTTGCTTAGAGCTTCAGGTAATTTCTTTTTAATTTAGAACACAAATTCAAAAAAATTTTTACATCTGTTAGTGATAACATAAAAACATTTGTTTTGTTTTTGTATAATAAGAAAAACTCACTCTTACAAACAATTATTTGAGATAGGAAAGACCACACAATCTTATTGTTGAAGCGTAGACAATTTGTTTAAAATATACAACAACAATTGTGTTTAGTTTATTTGATTCACATATGTATGTACGTACAATATTTTGCTCAATATATCGAAGCTAGGTGTAGCTATTAAATTTTATTGCGGAGCCAAAATAGTCACAAAAAAATTATAAAATTATTATTAAAATAGTCATGAAGACCCCTTGAGATAACCAAACAGTCGAGCTTAGGACCACTGACTCATTGAACCAGTTCGAGCTCCTCACGAAGCCTAGTGTACTGTGAATAGTCCTATCGGCTAGATCCAAATTTGTTGAAGAAGATTTGTCCTTCTTCTGGATTAATCAGAACAACATTGCATTTTCTTCCTCTATCCCGTGCAAACAGCTATGCAAGAAGTAATTTGATAACAATCCCAACCTTCTTGTACCTTTTTCCAACAAAATTCTAACATTCCTTACGCAATTTCGCATGTCTTAGCCGCATTTGTGTTGTTGTTGTTTAAGTTTAAATTCAACTAAAAACAGCAACAACACCGCAACAGTTTGTACAGCATGAAAAATGCCGTTGCCGCCCTGAAGGTAGCTAAGCAAACAGCATTGCCGCTATGCGCCAGCTAAAACAAACAGCTACCGTTACAACAACAACAATAACAACAAACTATTATATACTTTTAAACAGAACAAAAGCAAAGCGCAAATTGAGAAAAGAAACAAAGTTAAGCGCAGGTAAGCGCGCAATTCCCTGGACCGGCCCAACAGCGGCCAATTATCCGCGTAAACTGCACAACCACAAAGACACGCAAACTGTCTACGTCAAGTAAACGATGCCACAAGCCAACATGCACACGCGTCTGATATGAGATTAAAAAATAAAACAAAGCCGAAAGCGTGCAAGAAAATTAACGCGCTCGCATCAGCCTTGTGGGGGGTGCGAAAAGGGGTACAGGGACGCCTCCACCAATTTAGTTTTAATTTTTCTGATTACTTAGTATAATTTGTATTTTTTTTTTATTTAGTGTTATTTTATTTAGTGTTCTGTTTGTGTTTATTTTGTTTGCATTTTATGCGTGAAACCTTTTCCGTATCCGCTTTACATTCATGCTTTACCATTTGCTGTTTTGTGTTTTTGTTTTGGTTTGTTGGGATTTGCTTAAGTTTTGCCCAGCCACTTCCAGCCAGCGCATTGTTTTACGCCGCTGCTACTTTGGCGGTTACGGGTGCGCCGAGCGGACGACAGGCAGCGGACGCAAGAAAATGAAATAAGCCAACAAAAGTGATTTTAACGCGTCTCGCGGGCCAATTTAGAAGGTGCCAACAGTCGAAAACACCGAAAGCACAACACAAACAACACCCACAACGACCGCACTTTGTGTTGTTTTTGTTTTGCTTATTTTCCGTTGTTTTGCTGCTTACGAATTCTTGTACACGCGTTCGCCGTAACTGTCTTTGTTGAGCAGCTGGAGCGCTGTAAACTTTAACGCCGAAATGTTTGCATGTTTTTGGCAGCTATCGACTTCATGTTAACGCTACGGCAGCCCACGTGAAACTGATTTCGAGCACAAACATGCAAAGCAGCAACTTTCGCTGGCTGGCTGGACGCAGTCACATCGTACAACGAAACACATGCATACAGTCACCATACACACACACACACATACACACCGTAAGCAAGGAGACGGAAGCCAATGCAGCCATTGCCACTGTCTGTTGGTCACAAATACACACAGGAATACGCACACACACACACACACACAAACACAGCCTTTCACCCCGTCAGCAGTCAGCAGCATGCAGTGGCAGCTGCGCATTGCTGCCGCCAATTGCTCTGTTTATATTTTTTTCAAATTCTCGCTCAATGCAACAGCTGTTTAGTACGAAATACTCGCGCGTGCTCTGACTCTCCGTCCGTTATTGCATATAAAACATATAACGTATTTGTACTAAAAGCTTCACTTTCTACCCCTTTTCACTGTCGTATCGCAATGATTGCAGTTTCCCCTTACAGCTGCGGTAGTTGGACTCTCCTTAGCATCGCAGCCTGCTGTGTGTTGTGTTGCGTTTGTGTAGACTTTCATTCATTAAAATTGCATGGCTATCACCCGCTGCCAGCTGCTGTGTCTGCCTTTAATGCTCTTCTTGCCGGACAAATCTACATCAAATTCTTAATTAAAGTCCAATTTATATGCTTGGTGCTGTGTGGTGTCCACGTTTCGCTCATTTTGTCAAATTGCTTAAAAATTTACTTCGGCACAGCGGGGCGTATGAGTAATAACTACAAACTTTATGGGGGGCCAAATTTTAATTTGCGAAAAGTGTTGTTGCTATTGTTGCAAAGTGTGTTTAATAAATTACTTGATTAGTTCGTTGAAACACGAGTCCGCAGCATGGGATCTCCTCTTTCAACAACTGGCTTCTCAATATGAAATGGCAAACCTCTGAGATTAAGGAATGCCATCAATAGCTCTCTTTAGAATCGTTATTATACGTACTAACCGTAGTAGTATATAGGTCCATTCTGTAGGTTCATTTATTAAGTTATAGGTACATGAGTGGTTACAAGAAGCTTGGACTTAAAATCACTCAATGTTTTAGTCCTAAAACTGTTTTAGTCAAAGCAAACCTTCGAAATTTGCATGTATTGTTTAACTCTTTTAAGTTTTAACTCTTTAGACGAAATTAGTTTAAAATTTGCTTTATTTATTATAATTTAAATTACAAAAAAATACAAATTTTACCTGAAATTTAGTGACATTGTATTGATTCTTTCTTTCGTATTCAAACTTATCCAAATCATTTGTTCCCGTTTCAATGTAACTTATCTTATATTGATTACATTTTAGTTATATTTTAAGTCAATGTTAATGTTAATCTTGCAATTTACTGCATAATATAACCAAAAAATCTATTTACCTATTAACCCTTTCCGGTCAATTTCCACATTTCTTGAGATACAAATTTGTCCTTCAAAATATTGACTCTCATTGAACATTTTAGCAATAAAATACAAAAAAGTATCGAAAAATAATTAAGGTTGAGAATTACAGCTCAATCAATTTTGTACGATACAATGGTCCGCAAAGGAGTAAAAATTCATGATATTTTGGTTTCGTTTTTTTAAGTTTTATGAACAATTCATTGATTTGTTTTATAGAAAACATATATTATAACAACAAAAAATCAAAACGTGATTTCATTTTCATCGAAAGTTATATAAATTATATATATTTTTAAACAATTCATTCACATTTATTTGGACTTATATAACCGTTGTTGTTGTTGCAAAGCCCTTTTCCTCTCAATAAAACACAAAATCAATTAAAATTCATACAGTTTTACAGAAAGACACTGAATATAGCCTATTATTATTATCGTAGTAGGAGTGGCAAGTACGCATCTCTAACCTTACATAACCTGTGTCTGCCCAGTAAAACTGAAACTCGTCTAGTAATTCTTAGTTTTGATCGAAAATTGCGGAATAGTCGAATTTTATTAGTCACGTGGTTTACAGATGGGCGTGGCAGGCAAGCAAACGCAAAAGAACTGTTACCAAACCCGTAACTTAAAAAGATGCAAACATAACTTGCAACCTTTGCTTTCCATTTTTTTTGCTTTTAAGACTCGGGAAAAATATTTAGACGCAAAAATGTTAAATTTAGTAAGTTTTATAGACCAAGTGAGATTCAAACTTTAAAATTGTTTAGCTTTTTGCTACCAAAAAGTATTATTTATTTAAAAATTCCTCCGCAGAAGCACTGTCATTTGCTGGTTTTTCAAATTCTTGCAAAAAGCTGCTTACAAAACTCACTCATACTGTGTAGCCACAGTTGGCTATTATGATTTATATTTTTAAACAGAATGATACAACACAGCTTACTTAATGAAAATTAAAAAGCTGTTCCCTAAAAAGTGCGTTCGCTGTCAAATAAAAAATCTTCGAATAAATTGTACGATATATCGTACAAATTTCCGGAAAGGGTTAAATAAAAAATATGTTGTTTGTTCCCACCTTTTTGGGCTCTCGTAGTGGTGTCAATAGATGCGGCAAATAAATGGACAAACGATGCACCAGCACTGTCGAATGGCGTACCGTCGAATTTACGCTACAACGACGCGATCGATTGCGCTTCTCCACATTCAATGAGACGCGACGGTTTTTCTTTCGTTTTTCCTCCTTTACGTCCATTTTCAAATATTCATAGTTATATGTTGTTTGTGTTTTAATACTAAAAAATGTCTCTAAATATGCAATAAGCCGTTAACAGTGGCGCTAACTATAACACTGGACTTTCAAATTCAAACTGATTGCATAAGTGCTGCACATGGTCGGTCAACTGCAACTTAGCAGACCGCGCAATGTTCACATCGTTTTGTCATTATTGCTCAGCATGTTGGCTGCATTATGCTGCTTGTTGACTTTATGTCAACAACAATTTTTGCAAAATCTACAACACATTCACTCAAGTGCAGTGAATATGGCAACATTGATTGCCGGCGCATTCAAATCATTTTCTATGGCTCTCGCTTTTCACTTGCACATCTTCCCGCACGATTTGTTTGCACAAGCCACATAAACGTTGTTGGTGGAAATATGCCAGGGCTTTTACTTCCACTAACATTCACACACTCGCGCCTACTCGGCACACTACATAGATATGTACATACATACATAGTTGCAGCACTTATGAGGTACGGCCAATGAGCATTTGGAACGCGGTTCACTGCAGTTATTGTCCTTCATTTGCGCCAAACAAGTCAACGACATAGTAAATGAGCCAACATGTCGTTATTACAAGAATAACATAGTTCTTTGAACTAGCATGAAAGTAATTTTTTGCTCTTTAATTATTCATAGCTGTCCTGCTTTAAACTAAATCGGCACCTTCATACTACCAGTCAATGCGCCTTGTTTATAGGTTTTCAAAACATCTGAAAGTTGAATATAGATGTTTGTGCATATTTTTCCTACACTTTTAATAAGTGCAACTTTTTAAAATTATTCCAAACTTTTTGGATTTGGAAAAAATGTTGTCATATAAAATATTTTCACTAGATAACTTAAATAGTTACTAAGACAAAACACATCTTTTAACCCACTCAAAAGTTCAATATGTAGCGGTAATCTTAAACCCTGTTTTATTTACAAATTTAGAACGAAATGACTGACTTGAAGTGGAAATATTATTGCAAAAGGCTTGAAATGTTAGACTGTGTTTGCATAAAAGAAGCTACTTGTGTTAGATCGTTGACATTAGACACTGAAAAGTTAAACAAAATTTTATAATTTCCATAATTTAAATAGGTTACGTTGAAGTGGATGGGCGTACTAACTGCTTGAGGCAGGAAAGTAAGAACCTTGCCCAGTGTGATTAAAACTTACTTAACTCACCAGTTGTCTGATGTGTTGTCAAATCAAATTAAACCGTTCAAGCTGCAATAAAAATGAACTTAACCTCTAAATATTAATAATGGTAAGCTCAGCTGAGCCTTTAAAAAATGGTGTAACGAGTGTTTTTTGCCTTCGAAAGTTGTCACAATAAACTTTTCAACAAAAAGAAACCTCGTTAAGGGATATTCCCAACATAAAAATAGAATTAAAATGTATAAGAAACTAGCAGAGCCCCACGGCTTTGCACGCAAGTTTGAAGTCGATAGGCCCAATAAATCTAGTTTTTTCACATATCACTTTAACCCATGTTTTGACCGTTTAGACCCCGAATTTCAAAAAAATCCTGCCTTAGCGGAAGTTAATTTTTTTAAAAGTACCTACAATTCAAATTACATGTTTATAGCTTTAGCAGTTTTGGCTGGACGATGATTAATCAGTCAGTCATCCAGTCAGAGCAGGTGACCCTGTACCAAATTTCAATGCTGTTCGACCTATAATTCCAGAGATATTCCATAGTACAAATTTCGGTTAAAGCGAACCAATTTTCCTAGTTCCTCGAAGTTCGCTTTAAGCGAAAAGTACTGTACTTCCAAAGAATATTAAATAAATACAGAAATATGGTTCGTTTTAACCGAAAGTTCGCTTTAAAAGGGGTCGTAATAAGCGAAAACATAAAGCGCGTACTTTTGAAATTGGTTCGTTTTAGGCGGAAGTTCGTTTTAAACGGGTTCGTTATAAACGAAAAGTGCTGTAGTTTAGGAGCTAAATTTTCTGACTTTCACTTTATGAGGTTCATTTCGTACACAAAAGTTGTAAAACACCAGTGGCGGCTTAAGGTGCTCGGGGGCCCGGGGCGGCGACGGCTGAGGGGCCCCCACAAACGGTGCAGAATAAGTTTGCGTACAAAACTAATAACTGGAATTTCCGGTTATGCTTTTTATTTTTTTTTTTGAAAATTCGTATTCCATTGAACAGTAAATGGACAGCAAAGGGGCAAATTATTTTGAAACGAATTGAAATTTTATGGAAAGCAATAGAATCCCAGAGAAAAAATGAAAAATGTATAAAAGGATAATCTTACTAAATCTTTCCAAATTTGATAAAAACTTTCGTGAAATTAGGAAAACTTTTGGGAGAGCAAACTCGTCATTTCAAAAAGCCATCTTAAAACTAAAAAAAAACAGAAAATCTTGCTTCGTTACTACGATCTGGCCATTATTTTAAGCAACCCGAGCAGGAGGATTAGATTGTTTTGCGATCAGTGCATCATTACACTACTCGACAAAAAATGGGCCAATCGCGTGCATAGATAAAGTGTTTTCTAGACTAACTTTGGCCGCTGAATACGAAACAGAAAATAAAAAAAAAATTTTAAGAAGCGTTTTCAAAAAATCTTCGAAAAACGATTTTTTTTCCTGTTGTTTCAGTTATGAGCACATATCTCCTGAAAGATTTATCTGATTAACACGATCTGTCCGTCGTTCAAGAAGAAGATAATACCTTAGCCTTTTTAGTGATATATAGATTGTTCAAATCAGATGAGATTCGGGGCAGTTACTGACAAGTAACTTCCCCAAAGGAACTTCCCCAAAGTGAATTTTTCGACCAAAAAATCATAAATTTTCGAATATTTTTTTTATGGATAAAAAAAATTATCTCCCCTTGTTTTAAAATCTAAGATGAAAGATATATTATTTTTATATATTTTTTGAGCAAATATTGAGCCTAACATCAATAGAATTGAAAGAAAAATGACAAAGTTATGATGCAGTGAGTAAAAACACCAACTTTACATTTATTACACTGTGCGAAAAATTTTTTTTTGCCGAGACCCATCCAAATTTGGATATAGACGTGAAACTAGAGGTCATTTGTAGTAATCTGGCATAGTCAGTTTTTTATTTTCTGGCCCAAAGTCCTTTTTAAAAAACTTTAAAATTTTAAGGACATACACATTTCAAATATTTTTTAAAATATATGCGGTTGTGCAATGATGGAAATATGGGTATCAAATGAAAGACATCCTTTTAACTAAATTTTAAATTTTGAAATTTCAGGACCTAAATATGTCAGGTAGGGAAAACATACATGATTTGGATTTCAGTCTGTAGATTCATACATCTAAATTTTATTTTATTTCAAAGTTCCAGTCTAGAAAACACTTTTATTTTTAGGTGCATTTTTCGTGTCGAGTAGTTTAGAAATGTACAGAAATATTTTATGAAACCCAGTAGCAGTAGATTACTTACAAGGCGCATAGAATTGCTTTCGTAAAAGAGTCTATCAAAGAAGAAAACCGGATTTCCGGGACGATGTGTTGTTATCCAATCAATAATTATAAAAATAATAATAATAACTGTAAATTTGTTTGACGTCTACAAAGTTTAATGAGGTTAAGTAACTAGTTTACAAGCAAACTCTAATATGGCGTTCAAACTGACTCATTTAAACTAGTTTAAGTGAAAAGAGCTTTTTGTTGAACACAACCGTCCAGACTGCTCAATGAAGTTCAATTTGACACTTTGTTTACAACTTGTTTGTTTACAAACAACAAATAAATATTTTTGTGAACTGATGTGCTGAGAGCATGATTTGAGCGAATTATTGGCGCATATTTCACAAACCACGGCAACATACTCAACTTCGTCCAAATATTAGACGCCTTGTATTTAGACGCCATACAAAGGCGATGAATGGAATGAAAGCAGTGCGAGAAAAACGATTATTTTTATTCATTTCAAAATTTACAAATTTTCAATTTATGTTTGGTTTGTTTTGATGAAATGACAGCTGAATTTGTAGGGATGTTTAGTGTGTGCGCTGTGTTCAGTTGACAAAAAAGCTTTTTCATAGAAAGCTTTCGGATGCAACCCTGCGTTAAACTCGTTTCAAAACATGTTAAATGGTTTAACACGTTTTATTTCCAACAACAATTGCATGTGAATAAACAGGTTTTCGAACTGGTTTTGTTCATTTAACTTGTTTAAGCACATTAAACACGTTTAAGTCGTCAGTTTGAACGCCATATAAGACTGCGATATTTAATTTTTAACTTCGAATTTTGTATTTACATACTTTGCACAAAATTTTAAGTTAACAATTAAATATTGCAATCTTCGAGGGAAAATTTTGTGAAAATTTGCAAACAATTGTTATTTAGAAAGGATGTTTTCTTGCTTTTATTGAACTGAATTTGTTATTGCAATTTCAAAGTCAAGTGTCGATACTCTGTCTCTTTCAATTGATAAAAAGGACAAACAACCTTTCAACAACCATTGTGGAGCGCAAATAGTTTTTTACAAGTTTCAGTTTTGAAAAACTTTAAATTTTTATATACAAGCTTCTCTCGGGGGCCCCCGCAGCCCGGGGCCCGGGGCGGTCCGCCCCTCCGCCCCCCCCCCCCCCCGTTAAGCCGCTACTGTAAAACACTTTTATGTACATAATTCCAAAGCTATTTCATGATAACAAATGTCTTAAGGGGGTCAATACGTGTAAATTTCAAAAAATTTTTTTTTGTGAAATAGACTTCAGGGGGTCTTAAGAATATCCCCCTAAAGTGGTTTTTAATTCTGATGACCCGTTCCCCTGCAGCAGCGCTTTATTGATGGTCAATTCGTTCCGCATGATATCGGTTACGCAAAGTTTAAACCGAATTATTTCGAAACACTGGTTTTTGATTATGGAAGTAGAATATCTCGGCAAGTTTTAGTCCTACTGAACTAAAATTTGGGCAGCAACTTTTTAAAACATAGAACTTCTAAAGTAACTAAAAATGTAATTGTTTTGGCGAAATCCGCGGCACCATTTTCGGGAAATTAAGAAAAAAATGTCATTTTTTCGCTTGGAGCGTATTTTTGTGTTTTCGAGAAAATATTTTTTTTTGTTAGTTACTTTAGAACATATATTTTCTGAAATAACTAATAGCAATATTTTTTCAGATGATTTTTGGGGCGCCGGCACAACTTCTACTAGCATTTGGGCCCAACGTTGGACCCCCAGCCCCCCACCATTTTGAGCACGCCAAAACAAAAATTTGTTTCTTGCACTGCTACCTTTTAGTAAAAGAAAGGAAAAAAAATTGCACATTGAATTAATTTTTTCCGGCGTATGCGCGATTCCAAAAATATACCGTTTACACGTATTGACCCCCTTAAGTATGGTATTAAGTATGAATGCCAAACCCACCTGATCGATTACGTAGTAAAGTACAAAAGCCAAAATATTCATTAGAATGCGTCAAATATCTTTGTAAACTGATTTAAAATATAAATAAATAACATAACTGAGCTTCTTATTAGTTTTACCATTTCTTAAATTCCATAAAGCCAATGCTTTCAGTGGTAAAAAGTTCAGTTTATTTTGACATTTCGTAGCACAAAGTCAGTTGAACTTATATAAGTTCAAATATTTGAATGAACAAACGTATATTTATGTATATACTGTACATACATACACGCTAAATACGATAACGGCTTATCGAGCGGTGACGGTGCCTGCACAAATTTGAATTTGGCTTAACAAGTGCTTTATCTACTAGAGAGCTGCATAAATCCATTTATACTCGATGCCTTCACGTGCAGTTTCAAAAACGGAACACGTATCCGAAGAGAAGCCGAAAAAAAGGTACTCATTTTTCGGTACCTCTAAATTGTCGAGTAACTGCACGTTGTTACTCGACGCTGAGCGAGCAGCTTCTCGTTGCGAATCGACGCTAGCAGACTTCCTTCTCGTTGCTACGCAATTACTCGCGGAAGCTGTCGAGTATGTCGGAAGGTTTGAACTGCATGAGGAAGCGCAAATGCTCGCGGAAGGTGTCGAGTATGTCGGAAGATTTGAAACTGCATGAGGTACCGCAAATACTTTGTGAAGTTTGAGTTGAATGTGCTTCAAAGGAATGTTGCAAAGCATTGCGCGCATTGCGCGAAGCATAATTTTTTGTATTTTATATTTGTTTAGTTATTTTTAACGAATAATATGAACAAATATATGTTATTGTAAATATTAATTTATAAAAAACCTTTCCCTTCCCACATTAACAACATTCATTGATTTCAGCTTCCACGCGTAATCGCTCGAATTTTGATTACAGGATGATAAATGAATAAATAAATAAAATAACTAATAAATAAATATTTTTATTTTCATTTATATTGATTTAAAAATATTTAATTACAATAAGTATTGAAAAATTAATAATACATATAACTATAATAAATAATATAACTATATTTTAAGATTTTAAATCAATTTACTGCAATGCAGTAACTGCATAAACATAGCAAAAACATTCTAAGTCCAACCACAACGCCATTAGCAGCAGCAATATCTGGTCTGCCGTTGACCTTGA
This sequence comes from Melieria crassipennis, assembly GCA_963668005.1. Lineage (NCBI taxonomy): Eukaryota > Metazoa > Arthropoda > Insecta > Diptera > Ulidiidae > Melieria > Melieria crassipennis. The sequence continues at coordinate 20,273,959 of OY764961.1, forward strand.
AGCTGCAAAAATTGTCGAGCTTCCGTAGGAAGGTACCTCATACTCGCGGAAGTTTTGCTAATATGTTCCTCTTTTTACATGTTCCTATTTTTTCATGTTCCGATTTTTCGGCTTCCGCTTTTTCGCGGCTTCCTTCTCGTTGTTATCCGAAATTCTGTGCTTCTCTTCTCTTCTCTACGCGTGAGCGGGAGAGCGAGTAAGAGCAGTATACATACTCGACGGCGATCGAGTAAGTGAAGCATACGTATCCGACAACAAACTTCTCATGTGCAGTAAAAAGTTATCCGATGCAGCTCTCTATTATCTACGTGGTTCGCATTAACATCATAGGTACACCCTGTACTTGCACTGGTATTCGTTTACTGTGCAAACGTCAAAGTGGCCAACACGCAACGCGCTGCCACATGATACAAACACAACTTTTCGGAATATTAAATAAAGCTTTGTATATCGGTCATTCGTTTCACAGTTCACATTTCACACAAACAATATTATTACAATAGTTTTCCTACAACACAACAAATGATTGGTGTCCTTGTTGACTGTAATAACCACCAGAATTCCAGCACTTCAGCGTTGTGGGAATTTGTCATGGCAATAGATTTTCATGGAGCCAGTGTGGCAACACGGGCGGCAACTGCTCGCTAGGACACACAAACGAAAAATTGATTATTTTGGTGGAACTTTACAAAACAGGACTTTTAAATAAACAATTTTTGAAATTTTACATATAAGCTAAATGCATAGAATTAGGAGCCAGTCAATTATTGGGTAAACTGTGATGTGAGGGTATTAGAGTAAGCAGCACGGCGCTTAGCAGACAACAACAATTCGAAAGCAAACTTTACACCAATGTTAAGAGTTGTCTGAGGGGGAGGTGCACAAACGACCAACAACAATAAGCAAACAAAACTAGAAAAACGGGCCTACGAAATCGCTAAATGTGTGTTGCCAGTGGGCAGTGCGGGAGCGATTGAGCCGAACGCAGGGGTGGTAGTGGTGGCGGCTGTGGTGGAGCGCCAACAAATAAGCAACAGCAAAAGACTGGCAAGTGACAGAATTTATGGCCGAGGCGCTCTAAAGTGGAAATCGTAAAATAATTTGCATTTGTGCCATTAAAGGATACACACCGAAAACGGAGCAGACAGAGCGCGGGCGTTGGAAACAAGTTGGTTGTGAAGTGGAGCGTGGCGGAAACAGCAGACAAAAGAACGCAACCGAACGCCAACATGAAGGTACGTTTTCGTGAGCAATACGGCACCAAGGGCGAGCAAATTCTCTATGTCACGCCAGCAGGTAAGTCAAAGTAAATGACGTCCGATGTGAGTGTTGAGTAACAAGAAAGCATTAACGCTGCGTGTTTGCAGATCAAAACAGCATTGTACGTGTGCCGTTGCGCGACAAGCAGGCCATGCAAGAGAAGTTCATTCTGCTGCGCGTGCTACAAAACATTTTCCTGCCCAAGGGCTATCCGGACAGCGTCAGCGACGACTACGCCGCGTATCAGGTGTGGGACACAGTGCAGGCATTCTGCAGCACCATATGCGGTAACCAGCCGATGTCCATTGCCTTACGTAGCACTTGCCAATTTAAATGTGAATGCCTTTTTCCACACCGTAGGCACGTTGTGCACACACGCCATACTGAAGGGCATTGGTGTGGGTAGCGACAATGCGAGCGCCTATTCGGCCACAGTCACTTGGATCTTCAAGGAAGGCAGCGGGCATCTGGGGCGCATATTATTCTCGTGGTGGCAGGGCTCCCAGCTCGATGTGGACTCAAAGAAGTGGCGGCTGCGCGCCGATTTCCTCAACGACCTGGCGATGGGCATTGAAATTTACGTGCTTCCCAAATATGCACATCTTAGCACACAGATACTGTGCGGCTCGACGGTGCTAAAGGCGATTGTGGGCGTGGCGGGTGTGTGTCGGTCGCATGTTTTATCTGACATTTGCTAACCTGTTGCGCTGTTTGTTGTGTTGCAGGTGGCGCCACGCGTGCTGCACTTACGCAACATCATGCGGTCCGTGGCAATCTGGCAGACGTGGCCTCTAAGGACAGTTCGCAGGAGACTTGCGTTAACCTGATTGCTTCATTCGTTGGGCTGTACCTGCTGACATTCATCGAGAGTCAAGTGTAAGCAATGCGCAACGAAAATCTTAACGACATTTACAAGCATTACATGACTTTTTGATGTGTTTTATCTTATTTTATTTTTTAGTGTACTCTACAGCATTTTTATTATTGTAATTTTGATACATCTTTATGCTAATTTAAAAGCTGTAAAATCAGTTTGTTTGCGTACTTTCAACGAGTCACGTTACCTAATCGCCTTGGAGGAGTTTTTCCGTTCTGGCCGTTTGCTGGCACCGCAGCAGGTTCGTTGGCCTAGACAAACGAAACAATAAAAACTATAAATAATATTCTGCTTCTGTCGCAGGTTAATAAGCTGGAGCGTGTCACTATTGGTCAAACGGTTTCGGTTTCGCTCAACATACGATTGGGCCTGTCTATTAAGCATCTAGTGGATGAGTACAAAAGCTCTCACGCCATTGACAACATAGTCTCCTCCTTCGACCCGCATGAGCACTTCATAATTGCGGAAAGTAAAAAGTACGTGGGCGTATACTTGCACTTCGATACACGGCCGCAGGACGTACTGAAGGCGTACTTCTTTGCGGTGTCCTATTTGCAGGACCGCAATCAGATCCAGGACAAGTACTGGGATGTGCAGGCCAAGTGGCAGGATTTTGTTAATCTGGCGCAACAAGAAGGTTCGTTTTTTAAGTTACACATTTATGAATTATGATTTAATGTGACTCCTTTCCTACTGCAGGTTGGCTGACGAATCAGCACTTGCTGATGGTCGATGAGTATCGCTTAACTTGGAATGCATAAGCGTTGCGCGTTGGAGTACTGAAATTGTTTGTTATTGCATAATTGGACCAAACGACAACTGCACAAACAAAAACTCTTGAATAGAAAATTAACTATTCTTCAACAAAGTATAAGTTGCGAGGCAGAATTATTTAAGTTTTAACTGTGGCATCCAACACAAGTCAACGAATTTGTTAACACTCGAATTTTGTTAATTACGTTTAGTCGATTTATATTATTCGCAATTGCGAAAATGTTTGAATATTGATATTAGGCTTTGCCGCTTTGGTTGCAATACTAAAATTTAGCAAAACCAAAAGGATCCTTGTAAACGTGAATATTTGACTGAGGACATGCTGCAAAAGTCGCGCTAAAACTTTATGATTTTATTTTTGATATTACCATACAGGCAAGTGATACCGTTCACATATCTCAAAGTAAATAATTTAAAACGTACGTATAAAAATTAAAGCAAACAAAAACACAGTCGCAGAGTAAAAAACAAATAGATATTTGTAATGTGTAGACGTTTTTAGCACAACAACCCCACTAAATCCAAATCTAGTGAGAAAACATGATAAATTGCAAAATTATGTGCGAGTCGATTTAGTTGGGTTTGGTTTGACATTTCAAAAAGCAGATGTTTTAGGCGCATTACCTTTTGCTAATTAAGTGAATGCAAGCAAAAATGCATTATTTATAATTAAGTCGAGAAAACACTCTTCCATATGTAAGCAACTTTTCTGCCTTTCTAGCACTTAGCATTGTTAAAGCAAGAAACAAAAATCAGAGCGTTTAAATAATACTTTAGATAAGTCGAGCTAAGTTTAACTAGTCTGCTACTTTAACTTATCAGCAAATTGAAAAGTTAATTTGCGAGAAGTTTTAGAGATTTTGCAATATTTCTGCATGCCCACGAATATACGTACAGGCGAACAAATTGCGTGTATTGTATTCTAAATATTTAAAACTGCTTTGTGTTTTAATGTCGGCAAATGTTCAGTGTAAAATTCCAGGTCTAGTATATAAGTGAAAACAAAAGCAACATTTTAAATGAATTGTCACAGCACAGAAGGACTAAAAGAATAACATATTTTATTAGACAATTTATGCATATACAAACATCTGTACAGACCTTGCTGTATATTGTATATAAAAGCTGTACAATACGCGTACTTGTACCCAAATTAATATGCGGCAAGTGCATAGGACGTGCTGTATTTATAGCAACTACAACTAGACTTTTTGCAATAACCACGCCTGCAATTCTCGGTAGTGACTCAACATATTCCATTCCAATTGCTATGCAACGAAAGCGCAAAACAGAATACAAATTCAATTGATTTTATTCGTTTTATAAATGTTAGGCATCAGACTGTTGTACAATGGATAAGTTTGTCTAGTCAATGTACATTTAATCTGGTCAATTGCTCTCGAATTGATTGTAATTGATTTAAGATTTTATTTTTGTTGCTGAATAGCATTTTTTAGCAAACAACAAATCGTCTTACTCATTTTTATAGCTTGGATATTGAAAGCATAAACTGTAATTTTTGTCACGAAATTCAGAACAAGAATCTCACTCTTAACGAGCAATAAACTTCGTTAGTCGCTAAAAAAAATTAGCGCAAGGAAAATATGACTATCCTGTGATGGTATTAACTCAATGAAAACCTGTTTTAACTGAAAATAGCAAAACAAAATATGTGACACATTTCCTGGTGGAAAAACATTTCGCTCGTAACTTATAAGTGGTGCTGGCACAAAACCTGAACATAACGTTGGTATAGCCAACCTAAGTGTAACCAAACTTCGTTAAACTTTACTCACCGAACCGGACGTCTGCGCTAAAGACTCGAACGAAGTCTATGCGATTTTAATATAACTCTAGCAAATCGAACCTATAGAAATGAGGTAAAACTGATTGCAGTTGATCGAAATGTTTTAAATCTCGAAATAAAAATAATTATGAAATTAAATCATTATTTATACTGTATCCATATTGTACTGCCTTAATTGACTTTTAATGAATAATATTAATATTATGCAAATTAATGTCCAATAAAATGCAATATTTTTGTTTATTTATCTGTTAAAATTTTTTAATGTAATTTCAACTACCTAAAAACTGCAATTTCAATTGTATGAAATCCATTCAGAAACATTGTCAATTAGTTAAATTGTTGGTATTTATATTCGTATAGTTTAAATAATATTTTTCGCTCTTATGATTCGACTTTTGGTTATGGCTTTAGCAACCGATTAATATATGTTTGCAATTTTATAACTTAGCTTTAGTATTAGCACATTGCTTGAACATACAAATCGATCCAGCGAAAAAGTAAAAAAAACAACTAAATCATCCATTATTTGAAATCTCAATCTGCAATGTATAAAAAAAATGAATAAACAAAGTAATTTTACAGTCACGGAAGTAGCTCGTTTCAATGGCCCAAAACCGTATAGGTGGGAAAACTGAATGTTAATTAAAGGCTGACATTATCTGCCGGCAAAAGGTGGAACTCAACACGGCATCAGTCGCAATCATGTTTTTGTACTGAGGAGAGTTTGTGTTGACAATAAACGTACAATCAGTACTAGTTACCAACCTACTCACCTATTATTGACAAGAAATCTTCAATGCTATACTCCACTCAATTCTTGGTATTCTAAATGGTCATGCAAAGCCGTGATCGATCATTAATTTGTAATAAAATGCGGGTTGCAGGTGGTGCAAATTAACCCCCACTAAGAAGGATCGAAAAAGTCCGTTGTTGGTGCTTGCTTCTTACTATTTTATTATTCAATCTAAAATAGAAAACTGTTTACATTTGTTTGATTGTTAAAAACTTTAAAATGCTTCTTAGGCTACGATGTATGTAAATAGGTACGTAATTGAAGTGGGATTATCCGATACTCGCTTGTTGTATTCTGTTGCATTGCGTTGTCTTCAAGCATCATCACAATTGGTTTGTGGTTTTAGCGCGTTATGCTCAAACTTTCTCATTTATATTAATACGAATAGCAATGTTCATTTTATGCACAAAGCAACATCGAGTTTTATTTGCGCGTCAGCTAAAGCGAATTATTGTTTGTTGTTGTTTGTTGCTAATCGACATACGCCAAGCGCTTAGCAAAAATTTTCCTTTGCCCAATTGGGCATTTGATGCTTAAAGTGTTTGTTTGGTCAGTGTTTGTGGGTGAAGGGGAGAGTAAAATTGCTACAAACTAAAATACAACGTTTTGTTCATGCACTACAACTTAGTGCTACGGGCGTAATTATATTAATTGTAACAAGTAATTGTAAATACATATAATGCTGTGTTGAAAAAATTTGAACTTTTATCGAGCGTCACCATTCGCGCATTGAGCAGTGAAAGCGTCTGCAAAGATTCATTTAGGAGCGTCGGCTCCAGGCACAACTGCACAACATTGCGCACGCATCTCTATAGCGCTTTTGTGTTGTTGCATTTGCTTAAGCTTAAGCGTATTTACAAAAACAATTAAACAGGCCGCGCTGCAGAGCCTGACAAAGCCACTTTTATCGCATTGCTACTAACTACTACTTCTACTATTATATGTTGTTATTGTGGTTGTTGTTGCATGTATAAGTATAAGTGTATAGTCGCTTTGTGGAGTTGTGGGATTCGGGGTGTGTTGGAATCGTATAGTGATCGTTTAAAATCTGCAAAACCGTAGTTTGCGATATTCGCTGCGATATCGTTGTCCCTAAAAAGGCTGTACAGCAATGTTCAAGGTGGCTTAAGCTGCGGCCGGCAATACCTACGCCTTGCTATAGTTCGCTGTGATCTGCCCGCGTTCCTTTAAGAATACAATGACAACGGTTATATTGTCCTGTGAGTCTCCTTGCTTAGCCAGCTCGATCAGCAACTTGGGAATGTCTTCGACTCGCTGCTCAGCCCTGGCTAGGGCCGCGTAAATCGTCTCTATAATCGTCGATTCTGCCACATGGTCAAAGAGGCCGTCGGTGCCCAGTACTAGGAAATCGTGCGCCGGCGTCAGCGGCACATCGACAAAATCGGGCTCAGCGATCACGGCACGTACCGAGTAGTCGCCAATTGAGCGCGACACGTTCAAGATGCCATTGACGCGCCAGTGCCCCTGCACGCACATCACCGTACCACCGGAGTCAGTGGCCTCGATACGTTTTCGCTCCTCCGGCGAATCCGGTTTGTGCGGTTTCACCAGCTGCAAGCTGGCGGTCGGGCTGACCAGCAGCGCTTTCGAGTCGCCCACCCAGGCGACATACAGATGGCCCGGCACAGGCGGCCGCTGTGCATACAGTATGCAAACGGCAGTGGTGCCGCTTGATATAGATTTTTGCGAAAATGATTTGTCCGCCTGCAGGAAGCACATTTCGAAAGCCTCGCGGTAGCCGTCGACATCATCGTTGTCCGTCAGCTGCTTTAGCTGTTCGGCCAACAGTTGTGGCAGCTGGCTGGTTACGTAACTGGCAGCTAGCGGCCCAGAATGGCCGTCAAAAACACCATAAAAACTGTACGGCTGCTTCAGCTCATACAAATCACTGTACCGCTCTAGGCAGACGTGTCGATCCTCCATTTTTCGAGGCTTATTTTTGATGTGCGCCGCCACAAATGCGGGCATCGATATCGTTGTGACACAGTCACACTTGGCCGCACCGCTGCAAAGCGCTGCCGGCTCAGCGTACATCTGTAGATTACCTGCTTCCGCGTTGTCCGTTAGGCGCGTCAGCAACTTTTCCAAATTGTTCACCGCAAACTTTTGCAGCTTCACCAGATCGTACTGTGGCGCTTCGACAGCCTCTACAGCACCTCGACAACTGAACTCGCACTCCTTCGAATTGTGACACTCGCGCTCCACCTCTGCGACCACAGAGCGCAACAGCATCAGCTGAAAGTGTCGCGGACAGCGCGTCGCCTGCAAGTGGTTCCACACGGCAGCTCGTACTTCGGCACGCACCTCTGACGCAGTCAATGGGTACGTCTCGTTGCTGGTGCGCGTCATACAGCTGCGCAGTTCTGCGCCAGTGCCACTGCCACCGGCGTTGGCGCTACTCGCCAGCTCATGCAAAAACCGCTTGAACTCCCGCAGGCGGACGCATTCTGGACTCGTCTCTGCCAGTGTGCTCGACATTTCGCGCCGCTCTCGTTCGTTGCTTTAACCCGTTTTCTGCTGCGTTATTGTCGCCGTTTGCCGCGCTGCACTAGATCATAGTTTCTATTTTCATTTACGCAATTCGACTCGCGGCTGCTCCTACCTGCGACCTCGCTTGTTTATTTTACTTTATGGCATTTGTTTTTCAACTTTCTGCCGTGCACAATCGATGCTACCAGATTGTTTCCTAAACTCCTCTGCAAATGCTAAATGAAAATCACTTTTTTTCTGGGGAAACATTTGCGTACTGGTTTATTTTATTTTCTATATTTGAACTTACTAAATTCTCCTGTAGACTTATTCACCGATATTGAACTAGGAACAATGATAATCACTTGAATGTTTCAAAGCGACATCAATGATTTCCATCTGGCAGCACTATGAAATATCGCTAAACAGTGCAAAACACTGGGCGCACTCAGATGTTTTTGACTGTTGGCTCTCTGTCGGTATTTTTCTTCGCGCTTGCGTTCCTTGAATCATCACATTTGTTTACGTTTCACCTGTAACGGCGTTCGACGGTCCAGTGAATTTTAAATTGAAATACGAAAAAGCGAAAGAGCGGCAATCAATGCGCATTGTGTTCCCGCTAGTAATGGAAAAGCAATTTATGGTTCGGAATGAGTCGATTCAACAAAAATAGACAGTAACTGTGCATCGCTAACATTGTGCCGAGGAGAACAATGACTGCAAGTGGCTGATTGGTCAATGGCAATTCTATATGACTCACTATTAAAGTTTAAACTGATGATGTGTTGGGTTGTCTTCTTTTCTACAATCGACCTTCAAAGGTTTGTCATTGCAATTGAGCAGATTTTAACTGAAAACGTGTACGTATCATATATTGATTCGCACGACAATTGCAATTGCTAGTTATATGGAAGTTACAATTAAAATTACTACATAGCCACAATTGTACAAACACTACGGTAATTTATCATCCTGCCGAACCAAAAGATTCAGTTTTATAAACTAAATTTTATTTCATGTACATCTTAAAAGCTAAGCAAAACAGAAAGCTTCACTACTGCGCTCCTGGCGGCGGTGGTGGCTGCGTTGGACCACGATGAATCGGTGCATGTTGCGGCGGCAGCACTGGCGGCCGTACTGCGTACGGATTGAGCACAAACATGGGCGGCGGCCCTGCTGGCGACTGCATCGGCATTTGAGCTGGGCCACCCGGTCCGTAAGGCCCAAAGTGCTGCATCGGCGGTGGCGGCCCGTACATGTGATAACCAGGCGGCATGTGTGGCCGATAGCGAGGTGGCGGTCCCGCTCTGTAGTTGGAGTGCCAACTGCCCGCATGCTGATTTTGCGCACCATAGCCGTGCGGTGGGTAGGACCGCGGCGACTGGCGCTGTGAGCGGAAATTACCTGGTGAACCAGCACTTGTACCAGTTGCTCGTCGACGCTGCGTTACTGTTTGTTCGCTATTCGTAATGGAATTCGATTCAGTGCGAGTTCGCTTTGCCGGATCATCGTTTTGACTGTCGCTGGGGCGCTCTTTCTTGCGTTGATGTGCCCGCGCTTCGCGCTCCTGCTCGTCGTCGGAGTAGTCAAGAAAACGGGGCGGCGGCTCCACATCATTCTCCCATGACGCGTCCGAGCCCCGCAATTTCATTAAACTGGACAATATAACGAACTGGGTGTACTCCGTCTTCGGCGCCACATACACCAAATCGCCCACAGCGATGCCCTTCTCCTCGATCTGTTTGTGCGAATTGAAGCGCACACAGTACAGCGGATCGGCCACCTGACCCAGCACATCGAATACCTCGCCCAGCACGCGCTTCCCTTTCTCCAGAAAGAGTACAGTCTCCAGATCAAGCAGCATCGAATTCGGCACCACGCTGACCAGCACTAGTTGCTCCACAATCGAGTGCACGCGCCCCAACTCAATACACTCTTCTTCAGGCACGCTTATGTGCAGATCCTGTATGGGCGGCAAATCATCTAGCAGCAGCTCGCCTTTAACGCGCGGCGGCTGGCGTTTTCGACGATTATTGCCACCACCACCGTCTTCATCATCGTCATCCTCATCATCATTATCTTCGTTGTGCACGGCAACACTTTTGTCGATGACCTTGCGAATCTTATCCAGGTATGTCACTTTGTCCTGGTCGCTGTCCGAGTCCGTGGTGGATGTGTCCGAATCGATTTCAACCACCTGGCTCCGGTAGCTTTTGGGCGCTGTTGAAGCTACTTCCACCACTGAGTCGCTATCTGACTCGGCACTTTCAAATTCGTCGGCGTCATTGTCGGAACCATACTGCGCCAGCATGCCAAGCCCCGTTGCGGTTGCTGTAAATATTTGGGTATTGTTAAATGTATTCGTTTTATTTACCGAGTTCACTTTAGCTGAAAACTATAAAACTTGAGTCGAATTTTTATTCTTTGAATGCGAACCTGTTGTAGTTTTTGTTGTTGTTATAGGTGTCGTACTTGGAGTTGGCCCGACAGAATGGACTACAGGAGGCACTGTTTGTACGGCTGTGAGCAACACATTCGATACAATGGCTACAGTTTCTGTAGTGGTTATGCTGGGCACATCGGCACTTGATGTGATCTGCGGTGCGTCTGTTTTTGTTGTAGCTAAAGTTGTTGGCTCAGCTGTGTCACCACCGAGGACGACTTCTTCCGCTGCCTGGCTCGCGCTGCCAGCCTCAATACTTTTCGGTTTATTTGTAGCTTCTGTTGCTGCAAAGTTTTTATTAAATATTAAGCAATAGAAAATTTCCATATGCTCAAACCTTCGGATTCCAGCACATGTTTGGCTGCGCTGGCCTCAACTGCAGGTTCTATGGTACCTTCCTCAGCTACCTGCGCTGTGTCCGCTGTTACCGCAGTTGCAGGCACATCATTTGCACCTTCAACTTCCATTGCTGTTTAGTTTGCTAAAAGTTTAGCTACTAGGAAATTCAAACGCTTCAAAACAAAAATTCTGAATACAAAACGTGCTTCTTTGGGCTACTAAATAAAATCAAAACTCGGTGTTGCCAATCTCATTGGTTCAATCGAACGGGGTACGCAGTTTTTCCCTATTGTTGCATATCGTGTTTCGTAATTATTTAAACTTTGTGATAAATTTTTCTTTGAAAATTTTAAAACGAAGCGGCTAAAGTGAGCGAAATATTTTCTGGTGGAAATTTATACAATTTTCGTAAGAAAACTTTTTAGTAAGTGAGACTACACGTGAGTTTACTGTGAACGGTTTATAGTTTTCCCGTCTCATCATTGCCAACTCCAAAACAAAGGGATCTAGCCAGCAACTAAGGAAACCAACGTGAGAGACTTTTTTTATATCATTTGGTGGCTGTTTATTATCGCATAAAGTTTTTATTCAGAAATCTTTGTAAATGGTTTACGTAAATGTTTTAAGATAATTAATTTGGAAACAAAACTTCACACTTTCAATACTCGTGCGACGAATTTTCTCAACTGCAGGTTTATAAAATGATCAAAACGGCATTTTCTTTCTTATTAAATTCTTGTTTAATAGTTACTTGTTACTACAAATTCATTGCAGCTTTCGTACTAAGTATTGTATTTACTAGGTCAATGCAAAATTAGTCAAATAAATTACACCCATATGTATATTTTCTCAATTGAGGTTCCGTGGCTGAGGCTGAGGAAGCATTGGTCTGTTCAGTTCTTTAGGTATTTAGCGGCTGCAGCATGGCCGCAGCACTGTTCGCAGCTGCATTTAGTGCACTATCCTCTTTACTGCCCGTCTGCGACAGATGCTTCACAATGTCTACCCAATCCCAACCACGTGGATGGTCGCCTTTGTGGTCCGTACGCTCCCACTGACGACGCTTTTGTGCCTTTGTCAGCTGTTCCTTTTTCGGTTCTTTCTTTTTGTTCGCATCTCCACTGTCTGAGATCTTTATTGCACTCACGCCCACACTGTCCAGATCGATTGCCTGCGTGGCGCCATGCTCCGGCTGTTCCGCTGTCAGATCGTCGACGCGGTCTTTAAGGCACTCGAAAAGCGTGTATGTCATGCCGCAACCCAGCCATTGTTCTGCCTCTTCCTGCAGAGCAGCACGAATCTTCCCCTTAACGTCCGGAATGCTGGCAAACAGAGAAGTACATAAAAAAATCTCTGGCCAATGCAAATGAGTTATGTGTGCGTGCTTACAGTTTCCGGTTATAAAAAGTATCCATGTTGATGATGGGCATTTCGGCAGGGTAATTCTCACCCCATTTGATTTCTACCAGAAAGGACTTGTAGTGATCCTCCTCGCCGTACTGCAAATTCAATGCTGTATGTAAAATAACGATTGACATCATATGGATTTCAGACCTTGTACTGAAAAGTTGTGGCATCAGTTTCCTTGAAGTTGGGATCGCCCTCATAAATGGATTGCAACGCCTCACGCTCCTCCGATTGCAGTTCCAACTGCTCAGACATTGAAATTTTGTTCGGTTGATTATTTGAAATACGTTCAATTTGCACAAAATTTGACGAGCCGAAAATAAAATAGCCACAACTCAAATAAATCAGCTGGTTCCATCAACGCACTTGTTGCTTCTTCTTCCGATGCCTAGGATCATCATTCACCATGATGCATCTGACCGAAGTCAGCTGACCACAGCAGACAACTGTCAACGATTGATTTTGTTTTTGGTTGATTTCTGAAATACACGTGAGATCTGAGACGCTTTTGAAGACCCGAAGCAGGTTCTATCTAGTTTGGTCTCTGCTTGTAGTCCTTTTTTGCATTTCGGGAAATAAACAAATATGGTAGGTTCGAGCGATTATTGCAACATTTGTCATATCTTTTATGTGTCGTTACTTTCAATATGCACACAGGGTAAACAAAAGAAGACTCGCAAGATACAAAAACAGCGGACTGCCCAACTGAAGCGGTTGATGAAGCCCACAGACCAGCGCATCAAAGAAGAATTGCGCAAAAAGCGCAAGAAACCTATCGATCCACACGCAATTAAGGTGCACGAAGCACCGCAACAAAGCTCGGCGCTGTTCTTCCAATACAACACACAACTGGGTCCCCCATACCACATCATTCTGGACACGAACTTCATCAACTTCAGTATCAAGAGCAAGCTGGATATAATGCAGGGCATGATGGACTGCCTGTACGCCAAGTGTATACCGTACATATCGGACTGTGTGCGCGCCGAGCTGGAGAAACTGGGAAACAAATACAAGCTTGCACTGCGCATCATTTCAGACCCGCGCTTTGAGCGACTGCCGTGTCTGCACAAAGGCACCTATGCCGATGACTGCTTAGTGGAGCGCGTGCGTCAGCACAAGTGTTACATTGTTGCCACCAACGACAAGGACCTAAAGAACCGCATACGGAAAATACCAGGAGTGCCCATCATGTATGTGGCGGCGCACAAGTACGCCATCGAGCGGATGCCGGAGGCGTACGGCGTGAAGGCGTAGTTGTAAGCTTATTATTTTTCAAACATTTTCTAGCTAAAGTGCATACTAATAAAAAAAACAAAAAAATCAGGATTATCTTCATACTAGTAGTGTATCCGGCAAAAAAGTAACAAGACGGCCGCACTCAAACATGGTTAAAACACATGGCTACAATATTTCCGTTTCTTGCTTCAGATATCTCTCAATGTTTAATTGTTGTAATGTTTAATTCAATGCCTATTGAAAAAGAGATTTGCCTTATATTGATTGTAAAAACCGTCACAAAAGTGAAATCCGCCACAAAACATCCAAAATATAATAGACAATTGTATACATTTCGTTGTTAATACAGGATCCTGTGTATGTTTTATTGAGTGTAATTTTCTTCATAGAAACGAATTTAATTTAGATGTAGTTAATGGTGTTCCAGCAGGACTTTTCTTTGCTTTTTCTGAATACGTATAGAAGCACAAAGGTATAGCGGATTATGAGATACGTGCATAAGTTACATTAATAAAAAATTAAATAATTAATGCAAATGCAATACATAAAAATAGTAGTTGTTCAAAAATTGTAGGACAGTTCAACGAGCTGGTGTACTTTAGCCTAGTGTCTGTTTAGCCCATAGTGTTCACCTAAAACAAATCGGAATTATTAAGATTACATATCTACGCACAAACTGTTACAGCTGCCACTATTATTTTACTTACAATATCGTCAATCTTCAGAATGGATCGAACTGTTTCGGTTGAGAATGAAATCGCCGAAATACTGACCAACAGTGGCTGTACCACATTCTCCGCCAGGATGTCAGTAATGGCACCCTTGCGCACATTTATCCCAGCCGTCTTCTCGCCTTGTGCATGACGATTTCGCAACTCGGTTACAGTGGCAATGGGATTAAGACCGGCATTCTCAGCTAGCGTCGATGGAATGACCTCGAGTGCGTCTGCAAAGGCACGGAAACAATAGGCATCCACACCCTCCACCGTCTGTGCGTAGGCAGCCAATTGCAGCGCCATCTCAATCTCGGGTGCACCGCCGCCAACAATTTGCGCACGCTTCTTCACTAAGCAGCGCACCACACAGAGCGCATCGTGCAGCGAACGGGCCGCCTCCTCCAGCACAAGCTTATTGGATCCGCGGCAAATGATGGAGACAGTGCGTCCAGGATTCTGTATGCCTGTGATCTTCACGAATTTGTTGGTGCCGCTGGCCACCTCCTCCACCAGATCGGCGCTCACCAGATTCTCCGCTACGAAGTGATCCAGTGAAGCAATGGGGCGACAATTGAGTGTCTTACAGACAAACTCGATATCCTCGCGCTCAACATCCTTCACAACCAGACACTTGATCTTGTCAAGGAAGTGCTGCGCCAAGTCGGAAACCGCGTCACTGTAAATTTAATCAAATTCAGTTTTGTTGAAGAGTTAAATATGTATATGGTTTCATGAACAGCCAACGCACCGCAAAATGGACTTTTGTACCAGCAGAACATTGCAGCCTGCCTTCTTAATCTGCTTGACGATATTCAGAATGTAAGCACGTTCCTCCTTTAAAACACGATCCATGGCAGCATAGTCAGATACAATTACGTTATGATCCATCTGTAAAGTGGCAATATGAATAAAGTGTATTTATTGTGGTCATCCAACGGCGACACTTACATCGGTCTTCGGTGCCGAAATGCAGAACTGTATCAGGCCGATTTTTGCCTTCTCAATACGCTTGGGCGCGTTTGTGCCGGCCGAACGACTGGTAAAGACCAAGCCATCAATGAGCGTCGTATCCTCCACGGTGCCCCCCAAGCTCTGAATAACCTTAATGTTCTTCAGATCAACGGCATTTTCCTTGCCTGGCTCGGTGACCTTCAGCACAGCATCGACAGCGATAGGCGCGAGTAGGCTGCTCTGCTGCGAGACCACTTTCGAATTCAGCGCCGTAGATGCGCTCTTGATCAACGTCTCGCGGTCTGTCAGTTCAATGGGCGTCGACATTTCGGTCAGTATCTCAATCGCCTTGTCAGCGCAACGCTGGAACGAATCGGAAATGGCGGTGGGATGAATGCCCTTCTGCAGCAGTTTCTCTGAAGCCTCCAACAGTGCACCGGCAATGACCACAACGGATGTGGTGCCGTCACCGGCCTCAACGTCCTGTGCGCGCGACAGTTCAACCAGCATCTTGGCAGCCGGATGGAGGACGTTCATCTGCTTCAGAATGGTAGCTCCATCATTGGTAATGGACACTTCGCCGTTACCGGACTGAATCATTTTGTCCATACCGCGCGGGCCCAAACTGGTGCGAATCGCATCGGAAACAGCTGTAAGTATTTTGGGGTTAGTAACAGTGGCAATAGCGCCGTTCTTTTATCTTACAGAAACCATACAAATAACTTAATTTTACGCTTCATTATAGAAAAATATGATCATCTACATCAGATACGCATATTTGTTTGTAATGCGCTTTCAACATTTTATTCAGCAATTATCTTAGAAAAGCTATCGTATACTCAGATATGAGTCACTTGCACTGAGCTACCCTGTGTCGAATATTCTAGACAGCCGGTAGCCAACCAAAACAACTGCTCAGTAATTCGGCTATTATTTCACAAAACTTGCACATTTTTAAGAGGCCAACACGCAATATTGATACTTATGCCACAAATTCCGTTTTTAATCTACGAACATTAGCTAAACTGATTAATAATTCCAGTTTCTAACCTTTTGCTGCTTGGATATTCGAGAGACGGACATCGGCCGGCTTCGACTTGTCTTTGAAGGCCTGTCCTTTCGGCTTTACGCCAGCGAATGCTGCTTTTGGGGCCATGGTTTTCTTCGCTTTCAGATGTGGACTACGTTTTACTTGGTTTCTCCAACTTAATACACGATTTCAGCGGATTAAAATCTTCGTACAGCACAGCGCAAAATTCTCCGTCTCACAAAATCGCTTCACAACTAATGACAGCGCAATTGTCAAAATTGCGTCCACAGAACAGTAACTGTAACTGTCAGCTCTCAGGGCTTCAGCCGGCGGCGCATGTTTACAAAATTTTACATTTGGCAATTGAGAACAATTCTCCAAATAACACTTTGCGATCAGAAAAAAATCCGGTCGGCCTTTTTCTTCATGCTTTTCGTTAATTGTTTCAGAATCTGACAAAAAATTCCCATTCCTTGAATTTTAGTTCAATCGATGATATATGGGAATCCTGTGATTCAGTAGTCAGAGGCTTGTATTCATAATTTTTCGTCCAGTTCCAAAATAAAGTTTTCCGAAAAATTAGATGTATTTACATAGATTATGTATGTTTATGAGTCTTTAACTTTTCCAGCTTATGATCTTGAGTGTTTAATGGTTAAATTAAAGTTAATTCTCAATACTTACAGTATTCGGTGAATTTCTGTAAGGAATATTGGGAGATATTATTACAATTTGGCGAGAATCTTCGAGTATTCTCAGCGCTTTATGAGCCTGGTAATACCGAAACACAGCTGGTGTACAGTTGGAACATCTGTGCCATTATAATCTCAACTAGTTTTCTACGAATTGTAGTAGATTGCGAGAGGTAAGAGAGCACCCGAATTCCTACACAACCCTGTTCACACACATGTCACTTTGCCTACGCTGTTCTCTTGCTCAATAATTTGCATTTTTCTTTTTCATGTGAAAAAACAAATTTATTTCAGTGATAAAAAAAACTAAAAAACGTATGTCAAACGCAGACCGAACCCTACAAATCTCTAGAGTGCAAAATTTACAGCGAGTGCAGTAAGCAATTACAGGGATATTCAGAATCAAAGTGCCAAGGTGAGTGGTTTTGCGTTCGTGCCGGCGTTGTTGTGCGCCAGTAGCCACCAGAGGCGCGGAGTTGGTTGAACGAAAAATCGATTAGTTCTGACATCGTCCGACGCAGTTTCACTTCGGTGAAAATGCAAATTGGCATGGGGATGTTACAATGTCCCGGCGCGGAGTGTGACATGGAGCGGATATAGCCGGCGAGAGCGGCTTTCCGCGACCCAGCCCAGAGATGCGAACGCGCTAAATGCTGCCAATTTGCGTTATCTCGAAGCGCGATAGATAACTTGAATGTTACACAATTAGCACTGGATTTGTTCTCTCTCATTCCGACTCTGCAGCCCACGTGAGACAACGCCGTCGCCACACCCCCTTCGATATGTCCTACAGATTCGGTCGAGTCTCATTGACTAAATGGCAATTGGCGTTAATAATTGGCACGCCGGTGGCCATCGGGCTGGGGATCTACCTGTACCGGCAAGCGTCTGCGCGCCCCAAATCGATCGACGGCGCGCGTGGCAATTCGAAGGCTGTTGCCGACCGTAAGAAGCAGCTGAGCGGAAAGGACAAGACGATATCGCTGGATGGTGCTGGCGAAGATACCGACCTGGAGCGTAAGAAGAAGAGTGTCGAGCTGGAGAGTGAAAAGCTGTCGCCACTCAAAGAGGCAACCATGTACAAGAACGAGGGCAACGTCTGCTACCGCAACGGCAAGTTCGACGAAGCGATTTCGTTTTACGATAAGGCAATCGACAAGTGTCCGCGCGAGAACCGTGCTGATCTGGCTATATTCTATCAGAACCGGGCAGCGGCGTACGAGATGCTAAAGAAATGGAATCGCGTCAAAGAAGACTGCTCTCGCTCGCTGGAGTTCAATCCGCGTTACGCCAAGGCGTACTACCGACGTGCTAAGGCGCACGAGGCCTCGAGCGAGATGTTGGAGTGCCTAGACGATGTGACCGCCACCTGCATACTAGAAATGTTCCAGAACAATCACACCATCATGTACGCGGATCGCATCTTGAAGCAGACTGGCCGCGACGATACGGACCGCGGCATGAAGGGCCGAGTGCCGATCCTCCCATCGAATAATTTTATCCGCACGTATCTGCACTCGTTCGTCGCTGATCCGCTGCAAGCGGTAACTTTGCAGGAAGAACTACCTGGCACGACAGCAGCATTGCGTGGATTCGTGCGTGCAAAGCACGCAATGGAACTAGAGACCTATGAGGATGTCATTCCGGCGTGCACTGAAGAGATCGAATCATCTGAGTCGGAGTCGCAGTACAAGTCGGAGGCGTTGCTGCTGCGCGGTACCTTCCACCTACTGTCGGGTTGTTTCAACGAAGCATTGCAGGATCTCAATGCGGTTATCAACAATGGTAGGTGGAGCGATTGCTGGTCGTAGGTCTTGAAACTCTAATCAAACTTGTTGAATTTTACAGCTGACGCTGATGTGTCACTGCGCGCCTACGGCCTAATCCAGCGCGCTTCTCTTCACATACAGATGGAAGAGAAGGATCTGGGCATGGCCGATTTCGAGGCGGCAGAACAACTGCAGCCAGATAATCCCGACATATACCACCAACGTGCGCAAATCTACATCCTGCTTGACCACTTGACGGACGCGCTCAGTGAGTTCGAGAAGGCGGTGAAGATGGCGCCCAACCACGCTATGGCGTACGTGCAGAAGTGCTATGCCGAGTATCGGCTGGCACTGATGTCACAAGATCAGATGCGCCTAATGATGGTAATGAATGAATTCAAGAATGCCATCGAGAAGTTTCCGGAGTGTGTGGAGTGTTACAGCCTAATGGCACAGGTGCTGGGTGATCAGCAACAGTTCCAGCAGTCCGACCAGTTCTATGAGAAGGCAATCAAGATGGCGCCCACCAATGCATCGCTGTACGTGCATCGCGGCATTATGCTGCTGCAGTGGAAGGGCGATATCGAGAAGGCCATCGCACTGATGAATCGCGCCCTGGAGGTGGACACCAAGTGCCTGTTAGCCTACGAAACACTCGGCACCATCGAAGTGCAGCGCGCCAATCTACACCGCGCAGTCGAGCTCTTCGAGAAGGCCATCAAGCTGGCGAAGAGCCGTTCGGAGATGTGTCACCTGTACGCGCTGCGGAACGCGGCCATTGCGCAGATCAACGTGACGCGCAAACTGGGCATTGACATGTCAACGATATCAGCGCTGGCGCAAGCAGGTGTGATGCCGGTGTCTGCCGCCGACTAAAACCCTAATCCAGCGCATGTAATGCATAAAAATTATCATTTTAGGTTTCCCATAAGAAAACGATTAAAACAAAGCAAGACACAAAAAGAGGAAAATTGAGAGAAAGAAACAAAAATCGGGAAAATGGACAGAGAAAGGAAACGAAGAAAGACGAATGGAAAAACGAAAAAGAAACAAAAAAACCTAACGTAGCAAGCTATCCAATAAGCTTGAATAGGAATAGAACTGAAAAATAATTAGCAACTAACAGAACACAAACGGCGGAAACAGTCGCTACACACCAGACAGCTCGACCATTTGACCATTGCATTTGTCCATTCATTCGACACAAAGATACGAACACAGTTTAAATAGTATTGTACGTACTGTTAACCCGACTCCCACCTGGTTCCTAACTTCTGGACCGCAACCGGAGCCGGACCGCTCCCACTCAGTGAAACACGACGCCGTGTACAACTTTTGTTACGACTTTGTTTCTCTTTTTGACTTGATTTTAGTCAATATTATTATGATTTTATATTTTGTTATGAACTGAAAATTACCTGTTTCTAATGCTAGGCTCTGTATACTACTGGAAGGAATCGAAAATCGAAAGCACATTTTCATCAGATACCATACGCTTACATCATTGTTACTAATTAATGCAGAAAATAAAATATTTTGCGCTAATAAATTAGCACATTCGATACACACAGTCGCCGCTGCGTTGTTGCATTTGCAGTTTTCAGAGTATATTTTGTTATTGTTGTTCTGACCAAATGAGAGAGCAAACACAAACTGAAGCAATAAATCGTTTTCTGTAGATTTGATAAGCGAACTACTGCTATGGAGTCGGTGAGTTTTTTATTAAAGTGGGATCGAACTATTTAAAATATTTAAAGTTATTTACTAAAAGTTTAACTTTACAAAAACATACTTAAATTACTACAAAATGTCAAGTCCACTTGTCCAGCGCTCACCAAATTGTGGCAGTGTAAGAAAATTAAAAAATTTCATTGAGATTTATAGTTGTACGATTATTGCATTTCAGTTTTTCGAAAGGCGCCACATCTATTAGATCCAGCTTCATGTGCACCCAAACTTAATTACTGGCTATAAGAGTCACAATAGTTAACTGGCGATAACAAGCCAAAAACATTTCTATCGCATACAAATGTGTGTACACGGTGGACGGAAAGTTTATGCATACATTGTTTCAATTGTAATATACTTAATATTCTGATTGCTTGTTTTATTTGAAAACGAAATGGGGAAATCCCCAATAATGTGATCTACTATACAGCGATTTTAATGCAGGACGGTGCGCGATGTCATATGGCGAAACAGTCAATAAGTGTTGCTAAAAGTCTATTTAAGGCAGGTTTCTACCTTGTGCGGCCGAGAAAACATGTTTTTTTGAAAAATTGTTGATGGGAAGGTTTTTAAGATAAACACTGGAAAATTTTTTCAGATGTAGGTATATGTTTATTGTACAAGTAAAAAAAGTTTCAAGATAAAATATGCAAAGGGGGGGAGGGGGCCATCAAGCAATGGCGGCAGGACTTCCTTACTCGCGGAAGTCCTGCCGCTGTTTGAGATGACTTGAAACACAAAAATGAAATTTTTTCTTATTCTGTATCCTTTTGTCTATGGCAGGAACTAGGATTTAAAAAAAAAAATGAAAAATGAAGGAAATATGCGATTTTGACTAAAAAACTCAATTTTTACCTACTTTTTTCAATACAAATTTCTATTTTTAATGAGAAAAAATTATTATTTCTGGAAGATCCTAGTTCGTGCCATAGCTAAGACCTTGATAAATGACTGTTTAAAATTTCGTAGCTATTGCTCAACTCGTGTGGCCTAAATCACTTCCGCAAGGTCAAAAAATGTAGTTTTGAGAAAAACGCGTTCAAAGTTTTGCGTCAGCGGCTCGGCGCGGCTCGGCTCCGTAATTCGAAAGATTTCAACTTCAAATTTTGGGAGCGTATTCTACAATCATGTATTAATCCAAAAATGCATGAAAAAAAAAATCGATTTTTTTGACCGCACAAGGTAGAAACCCCCCTTAAGCTATTATGGCAAGACTGGCCGGGAAATTCGCCAGATTTTAATCCTATTGAACATATTTGGTCCAGGATTCAAGATTCAGTATTTCGGAGTCCAAAACCTGTCAATAGAATTCGACTCATTGAGAGAGTAAAACAAGAGTGGGATGCCATATCATTGGCCGAAACGTCGCACAGTGGGGTAATATATAAGTAAAGTGCCGATTAATTCAAAAACGAAAAATAAAGATACAAATATGTTTTTGGTGCCGGGTTGAAGTGGATAAAATTCTGCATCACTACGTGAAAAAGTTGTTGCAAAATAGTTGAATAAAAAATAATAAAATAGTCTGAAAGTTGACATTTATTTTCAGTTTTTGTGCGAACAGCGATAAACGCGTTTTTTCCTTTACTTCAAAACGATTTCTTTTTGTGAATTTCAAAAAGTATTTAAAAATTAACTATGCAACCTTCATGTTCAGGTATTTTAGTAATGCAGTGTGTATTTTGTTTTGTTAAAAAATGTTTATAAGTATTTTATTTAATTTTTTGTTTAAAAGCTTAATAATTATTCAATTTTGGACCTTTTCATAGACATATAGTTGTGAGTCTTGCGAGATCGAGCAAAATTTTTTTCATTGGCGTATAGCTTAGACATTTCAGTTACATCTTATGAAAAAAAAAGTTGCGCGAATGTTGCGCACTTTTCCAGCATTTCGATTTTTGTGTGCGAACTCATGGGCCAAATGGGCCATGTATGAGAACAAATAGAAATGTGCAAAATAATTTTTTTTTAATTATTTTTTTTTTAGATGAAAACAAATAAGCAAAAGGTTTTATTGTTGTTTTTATTGTTTTTTCAAAATGCAGAAATATCTGCATCAATAATAAAAATCGATGTAGACTTGAATAAAAGCATTCACACCATTTTATGGTTGTTTCTAGTGAACATCAAATCGAAATGGAAAAATTTCGCAGCTATGGATTAAAAACTGTAAAATATTTTTTAAAATGCTATTCCTGGTAAAATATGCCCACAATTTTCCACAAATAGTTTTTGTTTCGACCGCAAATCATATCGCATGCTTTATTGCCAATCGGCAAACCTTCGGAAGAAGCACGGAATAACGATTTCAAGTGTTGCAGGGAGAATTTTTTACGAAAGTGGACTGAAAAAATACCATTGAAAACATTTTTAATACATTTTTTTTTAATTCTGACCCCATTGTATCAAGTATGAGAAAATTGCCACAAAAAAGTGCATCGTATGTATATTATGCCCAAAGTTGCTAACTATGGAGTTGATACTAATGAGGAATGGTGATGGTGAGGCCTCTTATGTTGATGATGAAGATTATAATAACGATAATCATCATCATAATGATGATATTGAATTGGCTGCAAGAGATGGCGATGAAATATTTCAATTAAACTGTTCAACTTAACTTTCATTAGAATAGTGCAAGATTTATCTTTTGTAACTATTTTAGTTTTTTACCGTTTTTTTTAAAAAATGTCCATTGAAGTATGTATACCCAAAAACATTTGTTTTTTACTTTCTAATGTTCGATTAACTAAATCTAATAGTTATTTCATATCAAAATAGCCTGGGTGAGTTAATCGGCATTTTCGGCATCAATTACACCACTGTGCGTCGGTCTTGTGCGAAAGTTTTCGAAAGCGAGTCCTAGAGTGCTACGAAAAAATGACACACGTACACAATATTAATGTTCAATTGAATTTTGCTTGGAAATGATTAAGTGCTTTAAAAAAACCAAATTTGAAAAGCAATACAAATGATCCTTAACGGTGTTTTTTTTTTGTATGCAGAAACTTTCCGCCCACCGTGTAGATAACATAAGAATGCAGAGGCAAATTCATGCAATAATAGATTTTTCAATGCATTTTTAAAAAAGCATGGACGTTTTATTTATTTTAAATTAATACGCACAAACAAAATAAACAATCCTTGGACAGCAGTTGTGATGTGCTTGTGCCGAAGGAGCATATCCCATGCACGTCCGTTCCTGTAAGACTCCCTCATGTCCTAGCCTATTCCTTGGGTTTGGGGTCGTTCCACTCTTGAATCTCGGCAGTGCCCCAAATGCAAAACGGCAATGTGAAAACGGTGAGAATGAGGCAGGCTACCCAAAATACGTCTCGCCATTCCATTAATGTTTGCTGCAGAGAGGGAGAGATGTGATGAAATAGGAATTATTTTACAAAGCTATCGAATATTTGAGAGAATGCCACCTGCACCATACCGGCTCCTATGAAAGTTGCTGAAAATATAACCTTTCAACTTTTTTTCTTGTCCGCAGGTAAAATTAAAGCAAGATTTATCTTATTGTGTACTAACATTCCATGTATTCAATGGGCTTTGGTAGAACTTTGCACGCATCCAACGAGTGGTGGAAAGCCTCAGTTATTTCTACCCGAAAGCCAAAAAGTACTATGCACAAGCTATGAATTTCAAAAATTGAAGAACATTAAACGCCTCTAAATTCTAAAAAAAGCCATTTTCAAGAAGACTTTCACAATCCACCAAGAATACAGTTTTCAAAATTGGGTTGGCAGGGATTATGTACGCGTACGTGTCATGACCAAGCAACCAACTTCAACAAATATTAAATGATGTTTATAACAATTAAAAGAATCCTAACCAATGGCTCATCCTATACATAAAGAAATCTATGAAAAATGTACAAACAAAAGTTCAGTTAAGCAATGTGCGATTCGTTGTTTCGGCTAGGCGGGCTAGTTACTTTCTCACTGGCGCAGTTGGCATTCCAGTTTATGACTGTTTTATTTCATCACTTACGCCCGGCGTCATCCAGCCCACCGAGGCGGGTGCCAGAAAACCAGTAAATCCGCCGATGCCATTCACAACCGCCAGCACTGTGGGCGCGTAGTTGGGGGCCATATCGTTGGCGCTCAGCTTGATGCCGGCGTAGTAGCCGCCCATCAGCAACATGGAAAAGCAGAAGTACCCCACCACGGCAATCTTTTCACATTCAGCATAGGATGCTAACACCAAGACTAGGCCGCACGGCGGACCAGCTGCAATTCGACGGTACATATTGTTGGCTTATAAAGAAAAAACACTAAGAAACAGCACTGCAAACAACGCAGCGGTGGATAGATATGGCTACGGCATAAAATTTCGGCAAGCGATAACACATAATGGACAAACTGGTACCGTCCCCCAGTAATACGAAGTGGGTGTCCAATTGGGTACACAAAAGGAGTATTGGTCAGACAGTAGTTAAATATTTATAGCAAGAAGTTATGTGCAAGTGGGAGAGAGCGAAGTGGAAGGAACAGTAGTTGATTATCCATTTGGCTTAACGGTTGCATTATTTGAATAGCGCCGCAACTGTTACCAAGACCCATCTGTAATCGATTTAGTTATGGATCTAGTCACATAATCAGATGTGAAGCCCGCGCGAACACAAAAAAGTCTGACGATCTGTGTGTTTGCATTTTGTTGAATAGAAATAAAAAACACCGGAATCATTCATAGGTTAAATCGGTCTCTCTAATGGAAAGAAGTGGCAAGCAATGTGTCGTAAGAACGACGTTTCCTTATCTTTATCCTTATACCGGTTATATTTGGAGTAATCTTCTGTATGTAGCTTTAGAATTAATGTACAATACACATTGCACAGTATAAAAAACTTGGCATGAAGTGGATAGTCAGTCATGTCCGACTACTAGGAAAATACGTATGTGCGACACCTGATTTCTGTTCCGAGCCATATCGTTCACTCTGATATATACGTGGAGTTCACTCTTTATAGCATTTTAGGTGTAAAGTTGCTATCGTAGCAATCTGTCGCCACAACATTGCGACGAAAACATTGCGAAAATTCAAAAATTGTTACGATAGCAACTTTACACCTAAAATGCTATGAAGAGTGAACTCCTATATAGTGTTTCATACTTCCAGCTGCACGCAATCGCTTGTGCGTTGCATTGTATGAAACACAACACAAAAGGTTTGCGGTTTGCAGTGTTGTTGCATGTGATACCATTTAGACTCTTACCGATAAATGTCCAGAATATACGAATCTTAGTCAACGACATCCATTGCTTCACATACATGTAGTCAGCTAGCCAGCCAGAGAACAATGAAAAAATCCACATGGCGAAAAATGGCATGGCCGAGACGAAGCCGTTGTCTTTAATTGGAAAACGTATCACGTCATTCATGTACTTCGGCAAGTCTGATGCGATCACATAGAAACCCCAGTCGTGTCCGATTTGCGCAGATATCAAGGACCAGACGCCTTTGCTCGTAAATATGGAACCCCATGGTGTGCTCGGCAAGTCGGTCCGGCGCCCTGTACGCCCCATCGTCCTCAGCAGGTACTCTTTTTCAGAGGGCCTTATGTACGGATGTGAGTCTGGGTCGCTGAAGCACGTTATAATCTGCGGGATGGCACAAGACATTTATTACGCATTTCAGCCCAGAGTCGTAGTTTCAGTCTTGCTATGATCGAATCTAGAACTTTTAAGAATTCCAATCATGCGACGGACATACATATACAATTGGAATTGAAAATAATGTCGAACCTCGGGTATGAAAGTAGCAAAATATTCACATAAATATGACTTACGAAGAAGAAAAACCATACGATACTGGACGTGCCGAATACGTAAAACACCAGCGGCCAACCGTGGTAATGCAGCAATACGCCCGATCCTGCACTGGCGATTACCGTGCCGATCTGACCGCCGCCCATAATCACGACTCCGAGTATGCCGCGCTCCTCAGTGGGCACCCATTGAGCCAGCAACGCACTCATTGTCGGATAAGAACAGCCGGACGCCAGGCCCATTATGGCGCGCACAACAATCAGCGCTTCGGCGGAACTCTCGCCAGCCATCAGTATGATCGGTGGCGTGAACAACGTCAAAATGGAAGCGACCAGCATCCCGATCGCCAGTACCCACTTTGCGCCGTATTTCACGGACAGCACGCCGGCCGGCACATGCCCGACAATGTACCCGAAATAGAACGAGCCCAATATTAGGCCTTGCAATTCCTGAGACCACTCGTATTTATTGACGTCCAAATCCTGCAACGACACACGAGCGCCGCGTTAACGCACAGCACTATGCAACATGGATATGATGGGAATGTGGGCAAAGTGAGTGGGCAATTATTAGGCAGCAGCGCCTTGCCTCCGAACTTCCGAACATACTCACGTCTGACGGACTCGACGACGTATCATTCGACGCCGGGCACGCGCCCTCATTAACTTCCACATCGGTAATTGGTTTCACCAATTTATTAATTGCCACGGACAAACAGATTCGCAGCATGTAATTGTTAATGATTGCAAGGAAGCACATTAAGCTCATAATTATGCGTTGCGGTATGGGGATATCTGTTGGGAATGTTAAAACAAATTCAGTTTAAATTGTTATGTGCAGTGACTTAAACCAACGAATTTCAACAAAAAAGCAACATAGTTCAATTCAGAAACGCATCGGGCATTGGGTACTCGTAATCGTCAATCAGAGCGATCAATTCTATAAACGCCATTCGATTATTGTCTCTGGGGATATGTAAAGTGGCATGACTACGTCGAAAAACCAGCCACCAATCAAAGCACTTTGAAGCCATTGCACGCTTTGTTGCCGAAATACAGCCTGATTTACTAATCTACGAAATCGAATGCCATTTACAACTTGACAAACTTACACCGAGATAGTTTTATGCCCCATTCCGGTTGTTGTTTTGCACTATCCATTTTCTTAATTTATTGAAATTTTGAAGAAAGATGATTTTGTGACTCTAAAATACTTCTTAAGCGTTACAAACAATATTTTTGGTAATGGCCTTGTAACTCGTTCCAAAAAACTATTTACATTCAATTTTGGAAGATTGCTAGAAACAGATCAATTAATATTATTTTTAGCTTCTGACATAGCTCTCTAAAGACAAGGCAACTGAAAATGAAATCAAAAACAAAAAAAAAAAATGTACAGTACCATGCATACAGTACAAACATAAATAAGAACTTTAAAATGTTCATGATACAATCATGTGTCATGGATAATATTCAACTTCAACTTCATTTTTTTGTAATTGATGGAAATCTGTGCAAGACTCGCAATCATTTTAGACACACTAACGCAACGGTTGTCAAAGCAGCGCTCAACTATTAAGTATTTTGAGAACTTGGTCACTAGTGATCGAACATCATTTTAAAACTACCAATAAATACTTACATAGTATAAAAACATATTTAGACCAAATTCATACAGTTGCCAAGTAATGGTTGGCAATTTTTATTGTACAAACTGATAACATTCAGAAATTTACAGATTTTTTTTTGTTGACATTTTACACAAACGCATATCATACTCATAGACATTGCATGGCTATGCCACTATTCATGTTTGCGTGGTGCTGCTAGTGGCCCGTTGAACGGCTGGACCTCGCCCGATATTAACATTGTACAAATGAGCCACAGCAGTGCCCGTAGTTCCCGGAAATGTGTCTGAAAGGAAATCGAACTCAATCAGTCGCCGAAGGTTTGTTTCGAAATTCAGTTTACAAATTACAAATTTACTGGCCGCATCTTTGAAGTATGGCGCCACCAAGCCCGTAAGCGAGCCGAAGCCGTTGGTAATGCCCATTACGGTGGCGGCAAAGTTGGGACTCATGTCGAGTGGTGTCAACTTGATGCCGGCGTAATATGTGCCCAGCACACCGCAAACGCAGTTGAAAACCGAAAGGGTGTCGTCCTTTTCTCGGCAGGTAAAACATGGCGCCAAACTCACACAGAGATCGGGTGCCAACACGGCTGCAACAAGGAGAAGAGTGTCTCAAAACGATATTTTGTACAAATTTTGTGAAAAGTGGAAAGTGTATAAAAAGCCAAGTATGTATAAGGATTTCTGCTTATACAGTTTGTCAAGTAAATGTTTGCAAATTTAAAGAAGGTAGAAAATTATTTTGAAAAGCTTATAATATAACAGAAATTGCAATATTTTAAAATTATTTGAAAAACATAGATTAATTGAATATTTCACTCTCATATAATATCAAAGTAATGCCTATTTGATTCGCGTATTGAAGGGCGAATTGATTTCAAAGTATCTCCTGGACGACCCAGAAAACTGTATGACAGAGAAGAAAGAAAAATCATCCGAAAAGTTCGTGAAAACCCCCGTATCTCAATAAGGGAAATGGCTTTGGATATAAAAATAGAATGCGGAACTGATGTATCTCATGAAACTGTTCGGAACTGTGCGGCGCCAAATTTTCAATGCAATCTTGGTTTTGAAAGAAGACGCATTTTTTGACAGTTATTAATCTATATCTTAAAAAAATTTCCAAATATTGCAATTCCTGTTATATTTATAAGCTTTTCAAAATAATTTGTGTACCTTTTTTAAGTTTGCAAACATTTACTTGACAAACTGTATGTCGCTTCTGCTCATAAAACGATCTGTTTGACGACCCGCTCTTCTATAATCGTCAATTGAGTACTGTTGTGACAAGATCGTTTCAATGAATGTGTGGAATTATCACACTTCCTCCTTTGAATAAGATATGTTCGACGTGTCAAATAAGTTAAGTCTGCTTGTGTTGACCAAAATGTCGATGCTTAACACTTTCGACCACGAATTTTACTCTGTGTCTCGATATTACTTTTTGGTATGTAAATCATGGAACACTTGACTAAGAAGTGTGCACACGACATTTGAAGTCGCCACGCCTCTTTGTTAGAATTCTAGAGCTTGTTGACTTTTGAACAATTTTAGCTTAAAACGGATTTAATAAATGTTGTACAATATTTTTTAATCACAGAAAAATTATTTAATATTTATGGAGAAATAACAAATTATCACTTTTTGATTTTATTTAACCATTATTAAAGAAACAGGATTTTGATCAAACGCGCCCAATTCGTAGTTTTCAATTATAATACAAACTTTCCTGATATCACTGCAAATTATTGGAAATTATTTTGGGGATAACAGTAAAATTTTTGTAATTTGCTTTGAATTCACTTCTAAAAGTATTAATTTGTTGGTGCCTACTTAAATTAAACCCATAAATCAATCGTAGCTTTTGCTATAAGATGACAAATAGGTGAAGTTGCTCTCAGGCAACTTAAGGGTCGAAAGGGTTAAGAGGCAGAAAAGGCCAGTGAACGTTTTAATCATGGCAGCTTCTTCTTCGTTAAAAAAAAAATCGTTTCCTAATCAAGACAGTTCAGTCTTTTGAGTAAAACTTATCTCCTTCGACAACGAGCATTTTCGATAAAATACCAAAAAAAGGAAGAGAGGACTGGTAAGAATGAGGAGTAGTCCTCAACATTGTAAGAGCGTTAAAATGTTTGATCATAATTTTTTATAGCTTCTCACCTGCCTAAGACTGTGTAACAAGTTTAGTAAAATAAATGCTAAAGCGATAAATATTGAAATACGAAATTTTGTTCTGCACATTTTTTTCCATTTCAATGAAAAATGTCTGATAATTTGTATGTATTACACGATTCGCAAAACCTGAGTCTTATACTTGCACCACGTATCGTCTATGTACCTGTGACTGCCATTATTCTGCGTGTCATTGTCACAGAGAATATATCGTAGTTGATAAGCAGATCGCTGATCACGCCAGACAGCAAGGACACCAACCAGTTCAGTATGTACGGCAGCGAAGTGCTTAGACTGGCAACGAAGCTCTCGCTGAGTGGCACATGATGCATATTATTGATGATGTCTTGCACGTTGGCAGTGCCCTGCTGCTGCGTCCAGTCGTGCTGTATGGTAGCCGATATGAGAGCCCACACGGGCAGACTAAGAAAGATTTGCTTCCACGGTGTGGTGCGCTGTTCCGTCTCCGGCAGCATGTCGTCGATTTCCGCGTGCAAGTATTGCTTTTCTGTTTCCTTGATGAATGGATTTGCTGTGGGTTCGCTGTAGCACAGACCAGTCTGTGATGTTGGGGAAGACAAAGAGGTGAGTGGCTGGGCATGTTAATGACTGTCACGACACCTACGAAACACACAAACCACAGCAGAGCACATCCTCCAAAGAAATAGAAAATCAGCGGCCAGTCGCAGTGCTGCAGCAGCAGGCCGGACAGGAAGTTTGCCAGCGAAATGCCAATCTGACTTCCGCTCAATACCAGAACACCCAGGGTGCCGCGCTCCTTGGCCGGCACCCACCTGGCGAGCAGCGCGCTCAGTGCGGGAAATGTGGGACCCTCGCACAGGCCGACTAGAATGCGCACCAGCACCAGTGTGGCCGGGCCGCCGCTTTTGATGGCCATTGGCGTCAGTATGGTGAAAATGGCCGTGAGCGCAATGCCGACGGCCAGTACCCATTTGCCGCCGTAGCGTTCGGCCAGCTGAGCGCCGGGCACTTGTGAAATGACGTAGCCTATGTAGAACGAGATCAGTATGAGGGTCTGCAGCTGTTCGGACCAGTCGTATTTAGGTGGAGGCTCCGTAGTGGCGACTGCTTCCTTGGGCACATCTGAGGTTCGCAACAATTTCAGTCGGCTTCTGATGCGGCTTGGCTTCGGCAACGTTTTCGGTGCCATCTTCGGGACGATCTTCTTCTGACGCTTGTCGGGTGCACGCGTTGCACTTTGTGGCACCCTTTGAATGACCATTTGTGTGAGTGCTATGTCCATGCAAAGGCGCATCGTGTACGCATTGACGATGGCAAAAAAGCCAAAGATACTGAGCACAACGCGTTGGGGCACTATGGAATCTGGAAGAGGCAAAGGCCATACGTTATTGCCAAACAATATCCATTGTTACAAATAGGCACTCGTAGTTACATTGCGACACTTTTTGCGTTAACCATCCCCTTGTTTCGGACATGATGAAGTAATGATTTTCATATATCGATTCGAAATTTTCGCTTATTTATCGTATAGTGAAAAGACGCTGCAAGAACTTGTACAATACTATACACGATTGCAGAACAATATGCATTATCGCATAGCTGTGTAACGGTTTCAACCTCGACCAGATTCACTAAAGAATTTTGAAGATATCTCTCTGTGTATTCCGTAACGATATTTGAGACAATCGAGAGGAGACTATTTTTTAGCACAAAGTTCAAACGTAAATAGATGTGAAACGAATCATGCTTTTTTGACTTTCACTTGAATGAAATCGAAAACTGAAATTGAAATTGAAGTGAAACAAAATCAAATAACTAAACATGACACTTACAGAAGGGTGACAGTGTTTGTTAATAAAAATAAAAAAATAAAAATTTAAAAAAAGATTTCTCATGTGCATCTTACGTAACAGTCGCCTCTGCAACTGTGAAAATTTTATCATCAAAGAAATTATATTTACACATTTAAACTGCTTGTTTTAGTCATTCAGGAATTAAATACATTTTATAAAGTTCTTAATAAACCAGATAGATAGGGACCTCTCTCAAAAAAATTCATTGAATCGCAGGTACAGTGATGAAGCCGCGCTTGGTGGCTTGTACGGCGTGTGCAATCGACTTTCACTGGAAGACTTATAGATTTGTTGCGATTATCCTTGCATCTGTATATGACGGGAAGCAGATTTTTCTAACTAGAGTTTCAATAAATATTCCGGTCACTATCATTTTCAACTCACTTACCTTCGGCCTTCGACAAAACAACGACGCTGTTTTAATATTCTTTTTTCTCATGTTTGTAGTTTAAGATCTGACATATTATATTTTTAAATACCAAACATACATTACTTATAACCAGGGAAAGGATTTTGTGGAAATTGCCTTTTTTGTTTGCTGCTAGATAGAGCATTTCTGATTGAAAATGAGCACGAATTAGGTCCTCCTGATTAGAAATATACCACTTTTATTTTGCCTTAAAAAGGCAGTTTGCCTTTTTCACCCATAAATGCTTTTTTTTAGTGCCTATTTTACCTATAAGTGCCACAAAATGCCTTTTTCAAGATTTGTCGGGCGCCTTTTTATTTTTCTTTCGTTTTTAATATTTTCCCCCTTTTGTTTCGTAAACATACCTTGAAACAAAAACAAAATTAAGTGGTAACATTGCAATTTCGTTAACTTATCGATGTTTTTACATTGATTTGATCATCCCTAAGCCGTTATTTTTTGTTGTACAGTGGAAAATTTAAAGAAAAAACATGCCAAATGTGATACAAGTACGGCTTTTATGCTTTTATATGAGAAGTTAAAATATGAATTTAAAATATGTGCCTACATTTCAATTAAAATATCTTAGTTTTAGTTTTTAAACTATCTTTGAAAACCTTGATGTTCCTTTTCTTTTACAAAAAACGAGGTATGAATATTGTATGTTGTATACGTCAGATGAAACAAAAAATTATTAAAAAATACATACCGTTTCCCTTTTTTTAGATTATCTAGTATTTTTCTCTTATTTTTAAATGCCTGTTTTTGCCTTTTTAACAGTTTTTAATACCCTATTTTGCCTTTTTATGCAGTTTTTAGTGCCTTTTTCTGCCTTTTTGGTAGTTTTTAGTGCCTTTCCGTGCCTTTTTTGCTATTTTATGTTGCCGTTTTTATAGGTTTTTAGGTCCTCAAAATCCTTACCCTGCTTATAACACATACTCGTAAAAGAAAGCGTGACTTATACACTTTTCAGGAAACAAATTCTCTAGGCATGGTTTATAATAAATCTTGTAAAAATAAGATTTGTGTTGGTACCGTAGAGGATACATAGTAAGTACATGGATGCCACATTCAATACCTGGTTTGGCTTAAAAATAAACAAAAAATAAAACTGTCGTTTCAGCCTTCTTCTTCACAGTTTACGGCTTGGAATTACAAAAATATATAAGTATGGAGACATGTAAAGTTATGTAAATCGCTTGTCTAAGAAAAAAAAGTTGTGAAAACTTCGAGCAAGCAATGAAGCTGTGGTCTCAATTTCAATATTTTTTATTCGGCTTGTAAAAAAAAAGGGATTCGAAACGATTAAAACAATCAATTGAAAACATAACATAGTTGTTTATTTATTTAAATCTCTTTTATTTGCTTATAGTATTTATATACATTAGGATTTCTCTATAATTGTCATACCTACATTCATATATACATATATATATACATGTCTATCTATATAACAACATTTGAAATGACATGCGTTGTATAAATTCGCTTAAGTAAAGCCAACATCTCACGATAAATATGTGTGTACATAAGTATTTATATATGAATGCAGTCATAGCACCATTTCTTGGGGGAGCCTGCGTTGGGTGCAGACAATGGGCCCCGAATATTTGGTGAATTGCGTCAACCGCAATCTATGTGCCAGCATACCGTTTGGCGATCCATGAGCAATTTACTATTGGATATTTTTTTCTATTACTACTTAACAACTTACTTAGGCGAACAGTTTATGTAAACAGCACTTAATCAAATATGATACAGCAATTAGCAATAAATATGTGTAAATATCAACATTAGCTATGCGTTTCAGGCATTGCTCCCTGTCATTGGTACGCAGGTTTGTATCGGCACTTGTCTTTTATAAGTCGACTTAAACATCTCTTAAAACTTAAACAACTGTACTGCACATTAATTCTACGGCAAAATTCGTTAAATCTAGATATTTCTATGTAAATATGTGTGTATGTGTGTGTGTTTGCTGGGTGTGTCAGATCTCGCACAAAACACCGAATACTTTAAAGTTACTTGTGGCCAAATGTGCGTGCTGCTTCTGTTCGATTACAGTCTTATAGCTTCTCTGTATTATTAATCTTTTTAATCTCCACCGGCGGCACTTGGCGCTCCTTTTGTTCCGCTTCATAATCGGGTTTGCGCGGCGGGTCGTTGTACGGTTGCACTTCACCCGACGCCCAAAGCACATAAACCACGGCAGTTGCGGTTAGTACACCGAAGGCCACCCAGAAAACGGTGCGCCATTCCAACAAGGTTGCCTGCAAAGATTCAAAAGAGAATGTAAAATATAAAACTAAGCAAAGTACTAATAATAGTATAGATAATGTACTAAAACTATAGACTAGCAATTGTGATGCAAAGATTATTTTAAAACTTCGTCAATCATGAAACGACTTCGAGACTCTAAAATCTATTGTCGTGGTCTGTATTGAAAATAAAAACGCCCACTAAAAACGCTTTAATGGCATTAATGCGTCTGGATGAATTGGATGGATAGATGGGGATAGTGGATTATTATAATCGGATGTGGACTCATCGCATCAACAGCTGACCACTTCATCATATGGAACGTGTTGTAAGCCATGAGCTCTAGTAAAAACGTAGTTCGGCGCAAAAGCCGACGTGTAACAACGGAACAAAGAATCGTAAAGAATGCTGCCCAAAACGATAGGTACAGCTCACATGATTCTTAATGTAACTAGATTGTCTAGTAAAATCCCCAGTCTACTTTCGTTTTTTCACCCAAGAGACTTCACTATCTCTTCTGTCGCATTCACAATAATTTGTATATCTCCAAATGGTGGCCACAAAAATAGAGCTACTCACATTTGGTGTCATGACGCCAACTAGATACGGCGACACCACGCCCGTTATGGATCCGATGCCGTTGGTGATGGCCATCAGCGTGCCCGCGTAATTCGGACTCATGTCGAGCGGTGTCAGCTTCATGCCCGCATAGAAGGTACCCATGAGACCCATGCAAATGGTGAAGAGTGCCACCACGGCCACACGATCGCAACCGGCGTACGAAGCGGCCACCATGAATATCGCCGGGCCAAAGGCAGCTAAAAGTAGTTAAAAACAGTTCATATAAAATAGTGCAAACAGTGGTCACTCAACAGTGCTCACTCACCTAAACCTGTCATCATTTTTCGCGTATTCGTAATGTTCATAATGTTGCGCGTTATGAGCCAATCGCCAACGAAACCCGAACTCAACGACACAATCCACATCATCACGTACGGCAGCGACGAGTACAGACCGTTGGCCTTGATTGAGAACTGCATAACGTCGGCCATGTACTTGGGCAAGTCAGTGACCATAATGTAGAAGCCCCAGTCGTGGCCGATCTGCGCCGAGATCAGAGCCCACATTGGCAAGCTGGTCAGAATGGCGACCCAAGGCGTGGGCGGCAGATTTGTGTTGCGTCCAATTGTGCCCATATGCTTGGTGAGATATTGCTTTTCGCTGGGCTTGATGAACGGATGCGTTGTAGGATCGCTGTAGCAGAGCAGAGTCTAGAATTTAAATCACAGATTTGTATGCACATTAAAAAAAACTTCCTCACAGCATGTTTGTAGGTGCAACTTACGAAGATGAGGAACCAAACAACGCCAATGCCGCCAAACACATAAAACACAATCGGCCAGTCGTAGGCGTCGAGTAGCAGACCCGACACTAAATTACCCAAAATAGTACCGACTTGTCCGCCGCCTAAGACCAAGGCGCCCAACTTGCCACGCTCCTTGACGGGCACCCATTGCGCGAGCAGCACACTTAACGCCGGAAACGTTGTGCCTTCGCCCAGACCCATAAGTATGCGCACAATGATCAAACCCGTCGAGCCGCCCTCGGTAATAGCAATGGGCGTGATGATGGTGAAGAAGGCCGTGGACAGGATGCCCAAGCTCAGAATCCATTTGCCGCCGAATCTTTCGGCCAGCAAACCGCCGGGAATGTGTGTCAGAATGTAGCCAATGTAGAACGATGAGAGTATGAAGCCCTGCAATTGTTCCGACCACTCGTACTCGCCGCCAGTCTGCAATATAAATTCGAATGGAAAAAGTGTTGGCATTATATTTCGTAGTAGTGAAACGCCAATGTAATCCGCGCAGTAAGACTGTAGTGATCTGATCGGTTAAGTTTTCATTAACCGATGTAAACCATTTGTCGAAAACTGGAGGATGTAATGTATGTAGGATGTATGTATTGAATCAGACCTTTCTGCGATATTTGCATCAGGTCCTCATCACCGAGAATATGTTTCCCTAGAAACTTTGCACGTCTGTGTGCCAGGGCTGGGCAGTTTATGATAACGTGTTCCATTGTTTCATCGACCTCATTGCAGTATCTGCATGTTTTGTCGATGACCAAGCCTAGTTTGTGAAGGTGGTAGTTACAAGAATAATGGCCGGTTAGGGCGCCACATAGGATTTTGAGTTGTCTTCTGCTAAGAAGTATAGCAGATTTGGCTCGTTTTGTGTTGAAGTTTAGGAATCTTTTCGAGTGTCGTAGTCCCTCAATAAATATTGTTCCAGTATTTTTGTTTTTGTCTCTGGATCCACTTGTGGATGTCCTGTTTTAGGTCGGTTTCACCGAATCCCTATGAATGGGCTTTCTGCACCATTTTTTGCTTGTCTGCTTGTCTACCATTTCGTTGCCATCATGGCCCTCATGCCCAGGAATCCAGACGAGCACAACCCTGTTCTGGGTCCCTAGGGAATTGAGTAAAACTGGAGGATGGACACAACGGATAACGATGGTGTTTGGGAATGCTGTCTACGTACATTTTATGCAAATTATGAATTATAATTAAATTATAAAGTTGGAAACCCTATTTCTAGGAAATTTAAATTGAAACAAATTACTTTCAAATGTGGAGAACTAAAGAAATAAAACTCCAGAACTATTCTTGTCTATACTGACTCCTGCTGAACCTGTCTGGAACCCTGTGTGTGTATCAAAGTTCAAGCCGCTTTCGAGACAAGGAATAAATACAGAACATTACCGAAATGTCGCATGAAAAGAACTTGGATCCAATAGCAGACGTGGCCTACTTGGTTAGGCAGTATCTAACCGAACTGACATAACCTAATAATTCTTGATTTGCATCAATCACCGCTCTATGGCAGCCCTATGTGTAATATGACGCACCAGTTTTTAACTCGGGTCCCACAACTGTAGAGTCCGACCGATTCTCACTTTTTTGGCCGATGCCGATTAATCGGCCGAAAGGGCGAGAACCGGCCGATGCCGATTTCGTACAAAATATAAAACGGATAGATTCAATCAAAAACAGTATATTTTATAAAAGAACAAAAACAAAAGGTCTATATTACAAATATATTTGTTGTAATATATTTCACATAAATAACACAAAAAGGAAAAATAAAAACTAAATAAAATCACAAGACAATCCAGCGTATAGTCGTACATTAATATGCATTAAAAAAAGTCATATATAAGTAATTTATGTTCCACGTGTCCACTGGGATAAACAAAAATACTGACGTAAACTCGACTTATTAATAAAAATTTCATTAAAATTCTGTTTCTTCTTCAACTTAAAATGCGATGTGGCATCGGCCAAAAACGGTTATAAAGAGGCCAATGCCGACGCGGATATCAATTTTTGTGGCCGATACTAGCCGATGCCGATTAATCAGTCGGACTCTACACAACCAACGGCAGCCGCCGTGGCTCAGTTGGTTAGTGCGTTGGACCGCGAGTCGCAGGCAGCAACCTCAGGTTCAAATATTGCCTGTAATAACACCTAAAAAAATAACGGGAAAACTTGTTTTCTCTTTCGGTGGCTGTCCTCTCAGCTGGAAATGGCAAGCCTCTGAGAGTAAAAATTGCCTATGAAAGAGCTCCCAATCTGCCGTTCGGAACCGGCATAAAACTGTAGGTCCCTTCCACCCGCGTATAAATTCACACGCACAACACGGGTGGTTGCGGGAAGCTAGGCCTTAGTCTCGCGTAAGCGGGCTGTCGTGCCAGTCAATTAATTATTAATTACTCTACACAGCTTTCTGTTCCAAAGTCTAGTAAGGCTATGTTTTTGGCATAGCTTATAGGTGCACTTACGCTTGTTTCCGAGTCCAGACCGTCGGCTTCACAGACGGCCACTTCGCCGTTATCGTTTGAGTGATTTTTCTTCACCACCAGCTGCGTTATGGCCACCGACAGGCAAATGCGCATTGTGTACGCATTCAAAATGGCGAGAAAACCCATAATGGCCAGGATCACACGTTGTGGTATTATAAAGCCTGAAAATAGTATAGAAAAGCAACAAAAAAATTAATCACAATTTGCCTTTGATGTGCAACAACTTTGTTTGCAATTAAGGTGACATGTTGCGAAGCGATTAAACTGTACTCGTGTGTGTTAAGTGAATTGATGGCGTGACAAGTGGCTATTTGCGACCTGCCTAAATACGATTTGGTTCCGGTTTGCGATTCAACTGGAGTGCGTGCAGCATGTTCGAAATCAATTGCACTGTCGGTGCGCGTGCGCCTTTGCTACATGGAAATATTGTCGCCTAAACTGCGACCACAAGAATTACACATACACTTGTATATACATACTTCATGCATGTAGAGTTCTATAAATTGCTGTGTTTATCACCTGAATATTATTGACGCGTGCGTCACTCAGAGCGCACTAACGTCAGCAGCGAGCGTTTAGTGCCTTCGAAAGTAAATCAATAAACTCCAATGTGTTCTATCCAGTTCTATCCAGGTATCTTGATCTGGCTGGCTTAAAATACTCGTACTTAATCAGCAACCAGCAAAAAAATCCAGAGCAGCGCAACTAATAACGGCGCAGATTCATTGAAGCCACAGATTCATTATTTATGCAATTATGAGCGAAGCCTCGGTTTCAAAATCCGGTAACTCTGCATTCATTAGGCCGGAATATTGGCGTTTGAGGGTAAAAGACCGCAATGAAGGAGACGCAATGGCGCGAATACTAATGGCTGTGTAGAAACATTTTCATATTACTGAAATAACTTCGCGCTGAAAGTCGAAATGCAGCGACCGCAGTGCATGTTCACGTTGCGCTCGACTGACTTCTGACACGAAACAAAATTAAAACTCGAGTTCTATATTCTACCCAAACCTATAATTAGTATATTTTAAATAAATTTATGTGTGTATTTTGTGTTTCTTTGTGTTGTGAAAAAGCTGCAAAAATTAACAATGAGTTAGTGTTAAGATATTATTTATATAGTGGGCAGAGTACGTAAGCGACTTTGAGGTTTATCCAAAAATACTCAAGCATACCGACTTCATATCAGACGTGTCACGTGGTGCAGTTACTGAACTGCTGTTTAAAGTTATTCTTATATTTTCTTCAAATTATCATTTATAACTTCCTTTATGCTTTTATTGAAATGTTAATGAGTATGATAATAATTTTATGGCATAGTTTTTTTGGCATTTTTGTGCTGCTCAATGTTCGACGTTATTAAATAATAAAAGATTTATGAGTTCTCATAAAATGTATGCGAACAATCAACGAAACACACATAAAAAACAAGCAACTATAATTGTATCCATGGTTTGACAGTGAATTCCTTTACTCATTTCCTATGTAAATCGAGATTTTTTTTACATATATATGTTAATATACAGGGTGATGGGAGTTTGAGCAACGTGTGAGTAGAATAATCTAAATAATTCAATCAACAAAACGAATTTCATTTAATTTAGTTAATTTCATTTAATTTAGCCAATGAATACAATGAAAACTCGTATAGGCTAAGTTGAACACATTTTAAATGTACATTGTACATGTATAAGAATTGAAGATAACATATGCTATGCTACTTGTAAAAAAAATTTAAAGAATACATGAATCAATTTATTGTTTAACTGAAATATCAATCTCAACAAATTTGGAGATTCTATTGAACTCAATTAAGGCTCTGGGGATAGGTGCATTTCGAGCATCCGAACCCTAAAAAGACCAACATGGAAGAACTCTGAGCAACAAAGAGATCTGACTGGATTCTTCAGAAAAATCCTCTCGAGGAGTGCGGAACAGTCAATAATGCCACAGAGTACATCAAAGACGAAAGACAAAGACAGGATTGTTTTCCTACTTTGCAAATACTTTAAGATAATTAAAATTAAATATAACAAATTAAAAAACATTATATGTTGTCAGTCAGGGCAACTATGGTCGATCACAATCCATATTTAGCGCACTTCTTCATAAAAAAAACGAAACGGAGGCATCGATTTGTATACATGATTATTTAACAAAAAAGCACATAAAGAACATTGCATAAATACTAAATTACAAAAAAATAATTTCCTACTGTATATTTGTGAGGCTTTATAATTGACAGATGGATACTATGGACAACAACAATAGCAAAGTTACGCTTGAAAACAAAAACCTGAATTTATAGAGAATAGAGTTAAACTTCTGAGAATTCCATATGAACTCTAATTTCATGAGAAATATAAGATATGAGTTTACAATGAACATATATTTAATAAGAATTCCACGAATAATTCATATAGTTGTTGGACGTGTCGAGGCTACTAAAAGCAGTCTTCAGGTAAACTAGTGTTGAGACTTAACAAAACCCAAGCAAAATAAAACATTGCTGTTTTTATTTCTCTGTACTTGAAATATTTAACCTGCGTCAGTAGTTTCTAAATGTACACAACCAACTCTACAGACATTCGTATTAATTGAATTGAATTCATTTTTTATGTTTGCCTAAGTAAAAAAATTAAAATATAATAAAAAAATATTCAATTTAATAAAAAAAAACGCTGCTTTCGGTGAAATACGTTATATCCTCTGTGGTTTTAAAGGCGTGGAAGATGCCGTAATTTAAACAATCAATTAAACAGAATTATCAAGTTTGGGCGAAATGCAAAACGCCCGAAACTTCGTCAATTGAACTGAACAAGCCTGCAAAAGCAAAAACGTGTTTTTCTCCTGCCCACCGTTCGAAATCTGAATATAATAATCAGCAAAAAAATATTCCCAATAAAGTTTGAAATTATTATTAGCTGCACATACATTGCGCAAGAAACAAATTTGCCTATAAATTGCTTTTATTGTCAGCACGTTTTGATGCAGATTCAACGAATATGTGAATGAAAAAAATTTTAGCACTTACAACTTTGAGGGAAGGAAATGACAGCTGCTGAAACACGTTGCTTACTTAATTTTGTTTACACAAATGGCTTCGATTCTTTCTTTGGCGTTTTAAAATTAACCCAAGTGATGTGTTTGTTTCATTATTTTTTGCGATATTCCCTGAACAAAATATATAATATATCTGAGTTTAAATATAGCTATCGGTTGTAAGTGCGAATCTTTTCAAAGTGGTTTGATTTTTATGTGTATTTGTAGTGTAAATCAAGTAATCTACACACTGCAACGTGTTTCGCAAGTGAGTCGTTAATATGTAATTAATTTAAACACGGTAAGTGTTTACATGATAATAACTTTAATTGTTGAATAAATGTTGTTATTTATATTTCATGATCTTTCTACAAAAATCTGGTTTTATTGTTGGTTCAGTAAAAAATGAGATCCATTGATGGATTTTATACTTTCTACATACCTATTCAACTCAAAATTTTCTAGTATTACTGCAAATGTTGTACCAGTGATTCTGCAGGTTTTCGCTTTATTATAG
Source organism: Melieria crassipennis (assembly GCA_963668005.1). Lineage (NCBI taxonomy): Eukaryota > Metazoa > Arthropoda > Insecta > Diptera > Ulidiidae > Melieria > Melieria crassipennis. The sequence continues at coordinate 20,315,778 of OY764961.1, forward strand.
ATTCTCGTTTTGCAATCATAAAACCAAAACCGTTCAACTAAACGAACGATAAAGTGAGATCATTCATCGATCATTTGCTGCAGATGGCGCAGTGCCATGGGAGATGAAAAATGTATTCCAAGTGGTAGTAGGAGGTCTCCGGTGGAAGAATCAATTTAACACGCCCTATTATCTTTTGGTGTAACCAACTGGAAAAGGTGCGTGCAATGCAGAGGCGCCTGGAGAGAACTTTTGCGGCAGATCATAACCCCGTAACGCATTGTTGTGATCAGTTCAGTAAGTAGGTAAGTGAGTAGATCATTTAAAGAGTCCATCGTTTGACTCCCAGAAAACTTCATTTACCTTTAAATTTAATTTAAAAATTAAGTTTTTTGCTTGAAATTCTTATCATATCAAAGAGTTGTGCCTTAGTCGCTTCATTCTTATTGATACAATTGTCAATTGAAAGAAAATATCTTTCTGATAGCCTGTGGCTCAAAATGTTTTGCTGTTCATAATAAAGGGCCAATGACTTTACATGGAAGAATAAGTCTTAAGCCATAGGTGGTTGGTTGCAAGTTCTTTGTTTACAATAAAAGTTGCATGACATTTTCACAGATCTTAGATTTTTTTTACTATATATGTATGTATAAGGCATCGAAGGCTCTTGTTGGTGTTGAAGCCCTCGTTCAAAACCTTTTGTGGAATTGAAATAAATTTTTTTTATTCTAATTTATTATTTTAATTTAGTTTTACTCAAGTTCAATTTGAGTTTAGTGCTAGAATTATTACTTAAAATTATCTTTTATTGAAAATCTTTAACGAACCGCTTTTACTTTTTATGTAAACTTTTTTTAATCACATTTTATTATATTCACCTATCACTAACCGACTTTTCTCATACTACACTGACACCTGTTCGACAAAAAATTTATATTAAATATTCTCACACATAACTATGTATGTATATGAACATGTGTAAGCCAATTAAGCTAATTGTTGACCACAACAATTGTTAATACAGTAAATGACTAATGAAAGTTAGCCAACAGTGAAATAAGACAAAAAACGTTTGCAATCGGAATTGAATAAGTCCAATCATTTGAATTTGCAGTTTAATTTTGAAAAACTTCTCGTATGTGTACATACGTTACGATTAAAATGTAATTGTTATATAATGGCTGAAATTTAGTTATGCAGAACAAGTCCAAATCACAATAACTCAATTGGACTGTGTTAAAAACGAGCATTTTGCAAAAATAATAAGTAAGTACTTATGTGTGTATGTATATAACGTTCATATGACAATATGACGAATGTCACCAACAGTGCATGTTAGCGTTGTGTGTGATATGACAATGTTGTGTGAATGAGCAAAACGTGGCTTTTAGAGAATAATCATCAAGCGGAATTGTTCTGCTGGGTCATTATTGTGCTCAAGCACGTGTGAAATTTATAACGACAATCTGATTGTCATCAATTTCCAATGGAACAACATGCAATTTCATTTATGCCCTAAAAACGAGAAGTATTATAATCTATCGGAGGACTTTAAGGCTCATTGTGATGCCCGAAGTGTGGCAACCAAATTTGTTTAGAATATTGAACTTTATTAAATTTACATATATCAAAACTACATCATTCCGAGAAAATTCAATTTTAAAGTTTACCATTACAGGCAGTTCGAGGTATCAAAAAATGTTTCATGTCGTCTTGTAAGCAAAGTATTGAATATTTTACAAAGTGGTTTTGAAAGATAAAAGATCATATGCAGATTCGCACAGGGTTGCCATAAACTAAAAATGTATTTTTTGAGTTATGACGTTCTTGCAGCGAAGGAGCGATATGCAGCGAAGGGTTTCAATATATATTTTTATTATTAAAATGAACCGAAGACAATCTACTTAAATATTTTCCTATGCAGTTATTTTTTAAATAAATTTCACTTTTAAAGATTTTATTTATCACATTTATTGTTCGGATCTACATAATAGTAAATATTGATTGGTAGGGAGGCTTTAAATCACCACACAGCTAATTAGTTTTATTCAATATTATTAAACAACACCAGGGGCGGATTCAGAAAATTATTTTGGGGGGTTTCAAATAAAATTCTTTAATATTCATAAATGTTTAAGGGGTTATATACCTTTTTGTGGCTCAAAAATCGAAAAAAATGTGTATGACTTATTTTTGAAGTACATACTTTTAACAATTTTTCTGCAAAATTTCATCGAGATCGGGGCACTAGAACCTAAGATACGGCCGTTCATAGCGCGCAGTTTCATGACTACTTAATGTCCACCTAAAACTTTAAACGCGATTATCTCGGAATCGTATTTTTGAAAGAATGCCATCGCGGTGAGCACGATATCCCGCTAACCACTACATCGATGAATTTGAAATTTTGAGGGGTTGTTTGTACATACAATAGCTGATTCGTGAACGAAGGAATTTTTTTTTCGACAAATTCTTCTATTTTTTTTGGCAAAAAACTCAATTTTTCGACCACAAAAAAAACGACATTTTTGGAAAAAATAGCACTGTAACTGTAAACAATTTTTGTTTGTAAAATCCTTCGTTCACGAACAAGGTAACACTATGTACTAACGTAGTTTTTTTTTTGTATTTTTTTCAACTGAGCCGTTACCTCGATTTCATGCTCACCGTCAACCACTGCTAACAAAAGGAGTTCTGCAGCAAGGACTGTAACTTCCCCAATTTTTCGAATTTTCGCTTGAAATTTTATACAAATTCACATAAGGACATGTACTTTTATAATCTTTGTATTGCATTTGAATAAAACTATGGTAACATGCTTAAAAAAAAATTAAAACCCTGTATTTCCCTACAGAAAAAGGTATATAACCCCTTAAGTAATTTTAAAGTCGATCCAAATATTTCGGGAGGGTTTAACCCCCAAAACCTTTCTGAATCCGCCAGTGAACAGCACTAATTTTAAATTTATTTCTACACCTGACCCAGATCACGCCTATCTTTCAATAAGTTTTTAGTTAAAGCTCTAATACAACTCATACCAATTTGCATTTGATACCTGGCTCACAGAGTTACAAACACTTTTTTTTTTGTTTGTATTTAATAATTAAAAATCTAATAGATGTAATAACTTGAATTTGGAACTTAAGCAATTTGTGTTTGCTTCAGGTACAATTAATGATCAATTAACTTTAGAGATACGACTTTTGAACAATATCCGAAAAGTTCTCTTTGAAAATACTGAGCAGCAATATTTAATCAACACAAGTTCGTAAAGATTGTTTCGTTTTACAATTTTAGGATCATATCAGGCGATAGCCCAGAGGATTCTGTTTATCGATATTGACAAACATTTCTCTGCGGGCCCCTCCACTCCTTCTTCTGGGCACCTCAGTACAGTGTATGATTTCACATTTCCCTATCGGTTGGTTGTTGGTTGTCTTTGTCAAGCGAATTTTGTTCCCATAGACTGTACATTTGCCGTCATTTCCTTTCCTGTTTGTTACTAGCAAGTTTTTTGTTTCCAGCTTCCAAAAATGCTGTCTAAGACTGTTGAAATTTTATCAACAATGCAGCCAAAATTTGTGGTCATCAAACGGACAATAGTTTAGGACCAAAACAGCTTTACGCGTGCATCGCTTGCGGCCAAGTCTGGCATTTGCAACACTTTTGAAGAAACAACTTTACGATTGTCCAAAATATATTTGGTAAGTACAAATAACTAAAGTGTAAGAAACAGATTCGAACGGATTCACAATTTTCTGCGCAGCAATGGCTTGCAATGGCAGCCGATAAACATTAACTAAACTTTACGCGTTTTATATTTGACAACTTCAAAATCACAAATTCTGTTATTTTTGGACCCTCAACACACACACACACACACATACACAGATAAATGCCTGTCAATGGTATCTTGAACATTTATTAATTCGGCTTTTTTTTTTGTTTTTGCTGTTGGTTATCGGCTATGTGGCTGATTTCAATTGTGTTTGAATGAAAAATCGCGCCAACATCGCTGAGCAGCCTCAGGCCAATACACTACATGCCATTGTTTGTCTTTTTATAAGAAATGCCAAAACATATCACATTTCAATGTATAGATTTTTACACTGGTCTTTAAAGCGCCACATTGCACAGTGATTCGACTTCATACAACCGCGGGACAAAATTAGAAGGAGTGGTCCGTTCTTCATAAAATTTGGTAAACTAGTTAATCATAGTCTGCTGAATTGAAATCTCCATTTGGTTTTTCTTAAACTGTTGTAGTTTGGCAATGCCTGAGGCTTAATTTTGCAAATTTCGTCATTTTTGGATAGCTATAGCACCAAATGTGTTGGCTAGATTTTTCAGATTTTACACTTAATCGGTAAAATCAACATTGATTATTCCAAAGAGTAACAGAAATTGTATCGGGACCCTCTGGTTTTGCAATAAAAACGATAATAATAGATGTATGTTTTGCATTTTTGCAGATTTTATCAGTTTTCGTGCTAATTGCATACTTTTAGGCATAAAAAAAATAAATTTTGTCGAAAAATACGTGTTTAGACCACTTTTCAAATTGAATTATTTTCTGAGATCGGAAGATATCGGAAGATATCGGAAGATATAATTACTTTATCCGACAAAGAAAGAATGCTTCTTAAAATAAAAAAAATCCAGGAACATACTTTCACATACTTTTTAAATATTTTCCTCTAAGTTTTGCCAATTTTTAGATTTTTAACTTAGAAAATCATTTTGAATTAAAAGTGAAGTAAAAGCCTACGCTTCGCAAATTTTGGGAAAACATTAAAAACGAAAATGGCCACGTCATTTCGTAATCTATATTGAAAGTTTAAGCAACTTCGTGCCAACCATGTATTTATACAATTTTTTTTACTCAATAGACTAAAAAACAGAAAATATGAGTTTAAATATTTTTGTGAAAAAAGTTTCAACTTTGAGCCGCTTTTGCGCAGACACTAATTGATTTTGTGCACAGATTTTTTGGGGTTTTCTTAGTTGGAGTTTTTTCTTTCAAATGACATCAAAATCGTTAAATTCTGAGACCATAAATTTTTTGAATTTTGTCTATGGAACGAATCACTGTGCATTGGCAGAAATACACAACGTGTGGATTCATTGACAAAATTTTAGCAAAAAAAAATCACAAACAAATATATTAAAATATCAGAAACGTGTCAATGTTACAGGTGATGAAGTGTGCAAAAAACTGCAACATATAGTGAAAAAGTTTTTTGAACTTTGGACTACGCTTGAGGGTTTAGATGCGAGCGGGCTGCGGGCTGGTGTTGTCAAAGTGGGCTTGACATGTTGTATGGCTATTGAATTGTCATAGATCAAGCAGCGGCCCAGACGAAGACACGTGAAAACCTGCTGGACTGGTTAGAGAACAGCAAAAAGAACGCGCTGCAAACGAAAGTGAACACTGGCCACTGAACTGTGGCTGAAACACTCAGTCAGCTGTTGATCAAGAATAGCTCAGCGCTGCACATATGTACGAGCTTTCTGTTTATAGATGAGTTTGTTAAACTCGCACTAAATATAAGTAAATGTGCATTGGACTTGCAATGACTTAATGATGAAGTTGTGCTCATATCAGCGAATTCTTTTGCACTCGACAGTCTTGACTAACTGATAAACGCTCAGCGTCAAGAGCCAACGCCGCCAATTGCCTGTCTCTTCTATAAATCGTTTAATGTTTATAGAGTTAATTGTGCTTAATAAATTGTTGTGACAGTTGTTTTTGCTTTTTTCGTCGGCTTGTGCCTCATATTTTATGGGCTGTGAATGCGCTAATTGTTGTACGGTAATCCTTTAGTCTTCAGTATACCTTCAAAACTTGAGTGCGCGTAGATAAGTTAATTGGGTTGTAAATATGATTCGGCGTTTATGAACATGAACGGACGCAATATGCCACGAATTTGTGTGAAAGTGCGGCTATTGTCGCTTAAAAGAACCCACTAACATAAACCATTCACATATGCCCACCAACAAGGTGGAAGAATGAAAGAATTTCTGATAGCGAGATCAATTGGAAACAGCATTTCAAAATGGCTGCAATTCCAGTAGTAAGTTTGGCAAATTCGATTAGGGCTATCAAAGGCATGTCCATGGAATGTAGACATACATAATATATGTACATTAGAATGGATTTAGTGCACGATTTTTCGATTTCGATGCTCCGCAACCTCTCATTTTATACTGTTTGGTGAAAAAGTGCATGAACCAAAAAATTTTGGGGCTAGGGTGGGGCTAAATTGCCTCGCATCGAGGTCAAAGTTCACAAAAAAGCTGGCAAATTCGACAAATTCCTCCACAGCTGGTCAAAAGTTGGTCTGAGAGAGTTAAAATATATGAATAACCCCCACTAGTTTTCTCTACTGAACATTTCTTTCAAACATATTTATACCCTATCTCCAACCCTTGATGGGGGTCCCATACAAAATGGTTATTTTTATAAAATAGGCTCCCACTGCTCCCAGGTTGCCCCCAGACGTGTCAAATGTATGACCTACATCCATTTATTTTCCCTTCCGAATGTTTCTTCTAAACCTACCTACCCGCTATCTCCAAGTCTTAAGGGGGCTGCCATACAAAATTGGCCATTTTCTATGCCATTGGCTCCCACTTGTAGATGTAGTAGTTAAGTCAGCGAGAAAACATCGTATCTCGGAAACTACTGAACCGATTTAAATGATTTATTCAGCGAACACCAACATTCTTGAGTACAAAAAATACTAAATTAATTAAGGTTCAGAAATTTACCACCAGAGGGCGTCTCCCATACGATTGGATTTGTGACGTTGTCAACTTTTGGGTTTCTACAAAGCAAAAATCAAAATGTATTGTCGAAACCCCACTAACCTACCTACTTTGAATATAATTGCAGTCGTAATTCAGTGTTAAGAAGAAATGATTAGATTTTTGTGAGAAAATGGGAATTTTTTATTCAGCCGGTATAGGTACTCCTTGCGTAAGCAAAAAAAGCAAGCAAGGAGCAAAACTTGTTTTCTATGTCACAAGGCGTCATTATAGTCTCTGATGACTTTCACGCCCCTTCCGACAGCATCGTTGTCTCTTCCTCCTCTTCATTATGGCAACTGCGGCAGAAGTCCCAAACGTTGACGGCTAGTCTGAAGGCATGGCGTCCGAATAGGCAGTGACCTGTCAGAATTGTGACGACCATGCCAATGTGTTGTCTGTTAAGTGAGACAAGCGTTTTTGTGCGCTTAAAATTAAAACCATGCCAGAGTTGTTTAATTATGATACAAATTGCCTCCCCTTGAGGGCCATGTCAAGGAATGTTGGTACCGAATACAAATTATTTATTGAGGTTAGGTTAGGTTATACTGGCTGCCAGCAAGGCCACGCATATCAATCACGCGATGTCAGTCGGAGTTCCGTTTAGGTGTGATTAAAGTAGATACTTTTTAGGATGCTCGTCGAACTCACAAACTTCCGTGCGCTCCTAAGCACGTCAGGCGAGTTCTAGAGATGGCGGGGCATTGGCACAGTGGGTGTTCCAGAGTTTCCCTGCTTATTAATTTGTTTATTTATTTGCTTAGGACTATGAACATAGGTTCTTAAAGACCACAATAAATACTGTAAGATAAATACAATATATCTAAGAAGCCTAATAACTATAAAAATTATTTAGCAACATTTAAATTTTTGCTTTAAGCTCAGATAAGTCCACATTACACTTGGCCGTTAGCTTATTAAATTCATTCAGAGATCTGTACATTGGTGAATTTTTCGAGTAATTATTTCCACAAGTCTCTAAATTTAACACTGTAGACTGCCGAAGCACTCTTGATGGGACATTGAAATGTATAGAGTTCAGTAGTGATGTGCACTCAACTCTCCCAGCTACAATGTCCAAAACAAAAATAACAGACAAGACAGTTCTCCTGTTCTCCAAAGACATCAAATTAATAAGATTCAATATAATTCAAAGTAAGAATCAAATAGGACTCAAAATTTTAAGAATGCTTTTTGGCTTAAGCATTATAAAATAATTATTTTCTTAACTAGTAGTATCGGAAAATGAAAAACTTGGATTTAAAATGATATGAAATGATATGATGAAAACATTATAAGAAAGGTGATCAAGTGAGGCTAAGTAGCGCCATGATAGATGTGAGAGCGAGTAGAGAAAATGGACTTACGTAAAGGAGCCATAACTATTATAAGAACTAATAAGATAACAATCTCAGTTCGTTTTAAGTAAATTTTTAAGCATAATAAGAAAAAATTCCAATTTTTCATATAAATAATTTGTAATCCACCGTTTATAGTTATAGTTATATATAGTTATTTAGTTTTTCCCTAATGATTGTTTCTATTAAATCTGATGTCATCGCGATTTGCTTTGAAAAGGGAATATCTATCAAAATGTCACACAAATACTTAAGCTGGGCTCTAGTGGAACGCGTAACAAAGTGAGTCGTGACTGTAAATCGTTTACAGTTACAGGTTTTTTACAAAATTAATTAATGGCCTTCAAACGTTGAGTTGGTGTTTGGAAGCAAAAATCGATTTCGCTATCGCTTTCATTGGAGACTAAGGTTTTAACACTTGTGTATATGTATTAAAAATAAAAAAAATAAAAAAAGTAATAAGAATGAGGCTACCACAGCCAGTTGAAAACTCAGATATATATGAGTTTTCAATTGGCTGTGGTCATATGGAAGAGTAGCTTAAACTGAAATGAGAGAGAATTGAGCCGCTTAAATGTATTTCATCTGTTGCGAAAAAATCCTTTTTTTAACAATACTACTTATATGCATTTACTTTTTAGCTTAAATCTTTTGAAACAACAAAGCATTGCTCAAAGCATCTTTTGTTTCAAACTTCAATAGTTTTCAAACTTGAATTTTCGACTAAAGCTGCTCTTTTGTTTGACCACAGATATGTATATGTACTTGTATGTATATATGAGAAGACTGTAGAATATTAATGAAAATCGTGTAACATTTCAAAAATTGCTGAATCAGTATTCACTATAACTGCCAAAAGTCACGAAGCTGCTCAGCAATCAGTCCAATTTTTCAGCTAAATAGCAAAATGATTTGCCTACACTACACATAATCTTGTTTAAAAATACATAGTTATGTGTTGTTTATAAATAAGTGGAAACACAAAGCCATAGCAGCATTAAAAACTATCTGTTCCGGAACCGCCAATAAGTGCTAAATAACCTTACGCACGTGTAACCGGAAATTTGAAATTATTTAGATTGCCAGCTGGTTTTGGATGGGTGTCGTCGATTGAAAATTAATAGCCGAATAATGAGCCATATTTCTGACAAGAAAATCATCAGTAATACTGACGCACGAAATTGCCATCAAGTCAGCTGCTACCATGTGACATACGTCACATTAGTTGTCATTGCTGTGACATTAAAGTTCAACAACTTAGTGAACACGCATTGTGCAATTGTTGCACGTACTCCATGCATAAAAAGTTCAATCACTTTTTCAACTTGAAATACTTTCAAAACAACTGACAAATACGAGTAGACGTACAAAACAATCTGACAAAAAACTAATTGAAAGTCGTGCTACACTGGTCTACTCGATCTGTATATGTAAAAGTGCGCATGGCGGACTAATTGCCTCGCACTTAACAACAGTTTTACATAAAGGATTTTGTTGATCGGTTTACTACGTCGAATAATTAGCCAAAATCATTACACAACAACTGGAAACAACAGAACAACGAGAAATCGTAGCGCGCACCGGTCGCCGTTGTTGTGCACTCGGCGCAGGTGATTTCGTACGTGGCTGGCATATCGGAAGGCCCATTAAGATCAATTCTAGAAAGCTACTGACACGCCAATAGAGCGAAACTAATTGCTACACTTTAATTTCCGCCAAATACGAGCAATCACTCAAAGGCATTTTTGCCTACACTTGGCTTTCAACCTTTTCGAGGGTGGCTTACAATTGCGCAGATTTAGGCATCTCGAAACGAATGCACGGGACATGCTAATGAAGATCCATAAATATATATTTGCATAGTTTAACTTTGCAAGACACGTACAATTAATTGGATGTGTGATAAAATGTTCATGCATTCATTAAAACTGCCCGAATGGATTCGATTTGTATAAGAAACGCATACAAGTTGGTGTAGTATTTCGGAAGTGATTGAGGCGCGGTTTCAAATGGAGTGCCAAATGTTGTTCTTTTCTTTAAATATGAATTGCGGTTTTTTGCGCAGCAATGAGTGCTCGAAACACAATTTCAAGGTCCATGCGCTAAAAGCGAATGAACGTTGACTAATCAATAACACTACTCGACAAAATATGGGTTCATCGTGTGCTTCTAAAAAAACAAAAGTATTTTTTAGACTAATCTTCGGCTGCTGAACACGAAACTGAAAATCAAAAACTTTTCTTAAGAAGGGTTTTCGAAAAATCTTTGAAAAACACTTTTTTTCCTCTTCTTTCAGTTATGAGCACATATCTCGTAAACCAACCAGGACCAAAATATGTCAGGTATGCAAAACATAAATGTTTTGGATCTCAGTCTGTAGATTCATACATCTAAATTTTTTTCTATTTCAAAGTTCTAAAAGTTCAAAATAGAAAATTTAGTTAGGAGGAGAAAATTTTCCTTTTTCATTTGATATCCATTTCTTCATCATTGCACAATCGCAAATATTTAAACAAATATTTGAAATGTGTGTATCCTTAAAATTTTAAAGTCCTTTAAAAAGGTTTTTGGGTCAGAAAATGAAAAACTGACTATGCCAGGATATTATAAATGACCTCTAGTTTCACGTCTATATCAACATTTGAATGGGTCTCGGAAAAATTGAAAAATTTGTTCTCACGGTGTAATAAATGAAAAGTTGGTGTTTTCACTCCGTGCATCATAACTTTGTCACTTTTCTTTCAATTCTATTGATGTTAGGCTTAATATTTGCTCAAATAATATATCTTTCATCTTGGATTTTAAAACCAGAGAGGATCATTAATTTTATATATAAAAAAACGATTCGAAAATGTATAATTTTTTAAAATTGTCAAAAAATTCAATTTTTTCAACTTTCATCGTCAGTGACTTCCCCAAATCTCATCTGATTTGGATATATCGTTGGAAAGGTTAGTTAATTGCCTTCTGAACGACGGCCCACTTGTGTTAGTCGAATGGTTGGTTTACGAGATATGTTCTCATAACTGAAATAAGAGGGGAAAAAACGTGTTTTTCGAAGATTTTTCGAAAACGCTTCTTAAGAAAATTTTTTGATTTTCAGTTTCATGTTCAGCAGCCGAAGATTAGTCTAAAAAATACTTTTATTTTTAGGAGCATTTTTCGTGTCGAGTTGTATAATGAAAGGAGAAGAAAGTGGAGTATATTGCAAAAGACGAAGTTATTTGAACTATTAGCACTTTGATTTCTGAGGAGGTTTTATATTGTTAAACACTATAAAGACCATTGCGGTAATTTTGAATATTCATTTCTAAATATCTTTCATTTTTAAATATCTGTAATTTCTTTGGTTTTTCTATCAACTTTTGCTTTGATGATTTTAATTTTTTATTGGGTTCTACAATTAGTTCTACAATTAGGGTTCTACAATTGCAATTAGCCAAATCCGATTTGTACTTTTCAAGATATCAGCGGATATAATATGTAGTCTTTGTAGGTATTTAAGACTTGCAATCTTTCTAATATTAAAGTGAATGAAATGAAGAGAAATAGTTAAGCGAAATTAAGCGAGAACATTTCTTTTTAAATTAGAAACCTAATTTTTTTTACTAGACACAAAAACTATTTTAATTTTACTTGCAATTTTATTTTTTTATTTTCAAACCGTATGACCATATATTACGCTACTGTTATACCACATGTTCCGTTATACGGAAATCCGTGTTACGACAAAAAGGCGTTTGAACTTACATTTGGAAAATTGTATGCCCCATTCTGGTTGTTGCGTCATTGCGTGAGGAAGTTAGGAAATATACTTGTAATCCAGTTTATAAATCGTTAAGGCTTCTGCAAAGGTTTTGTTTTTGGCACTTGGGTGTGTTTCTTTGATTCGTTGTTGTTTGTAAATAACACTTTTTAAAATATTAATTTTTAATTTTTCTCAAATATGGCACTGTAAGTAGGAATATTGGAAATTATTCACTGCAGAATATTATGCCGCGGCTTGTATACAGACAAATTATACGAGGTGTGTTAGGTGTGTTTTTTGATTTTTTAATTGTAAGTAGTAATTTTAATTTTTGCATTCAAAATTAATCGAATTTAAATTTTATTTACTAAATAGTAATTTTGTATTTGTAAGTAGTAATTGTAATTTTCGCAAGTAAATTTAATCGTAGAGAAAAAAACGCGCTGCACACTTTTACGCGAGGACTGCAGCCAATCCGGCGTGTTCGTTGCTTATTACTTTTATTTTTTGCTCAAGTTGTTAAATTGTTTGTGGCTTTCGACTTGGTTGAATTATTTTCGTATTGACTTGAGGCAGCTGTTGGCGTTCTGCCTTCAACGAACGTAAAATTTCAAATGAGAAACGATTTCTGAGCGGTTTTAGTTTATATATGTACGACGATAACTGAGTGTGGCTTTCCGCGCGATATTTTATTATGATCATTAGTGTTATTGTTATTATTGTAATTGCCTTATTGGCGTTAGTCTAGGCAATGTTGTAGATATGGATGCGAACAATATCGATATGGATGTTTTTTCATTTATTCATGGCTCCCGACTCATAATCCACTTCACAGTGGATAGTTCACTACACGCACACACACGTTGCGTACAAAGCACTAACGGCATTGAACGCGTTCACTCGGATTATGAACAGCCTGCGCCTTTGAATATTGTCGCAACATTCGACAAGTGTGTTCAGATAACGCGCTGGATGCGTTCTTTTCAAGCGCAATCACAGCCGCCAACATCCAGGCTTATGTGTCTGGCGGAAAACCAACCAAACCAACAACAAACGATGCACATAAAACTGGCAACACGAAAAGTGCCTAAATAAATAAATAAAACAGAGACGCGCCGCTTTCGTGCAATTGGCAATAAAGCAAAATTTTAGTCGCTGGTAAACCTGGCCACAATTCACATGCGTACTTGTGCAGTCACACACACACACGCATGTCTGTGTATGTATATGTGTATGCACAAATGTTGACCATAAACACTTTGCCATTGCGCCAGCGAGATTAGACTCGACGTTTTATTGACTTTTTATTTCTACAAAAATTTTTTGCAAGTTTTGTGTTTTTTTTGTGTGTTGCTCTTTTTGTTGTTGCCTTGGTCTCCTTCACTCGATGGCAATTATTGTTACAACAACAGTAACAAAGACAAAGCAAACAACCACGATAAACATTTATATCTAATCGTGATTTAGCCGCGCGCCTTAGACAAGTCTTAATCTTATTTTAATAACGTTTAAATGTTGACGTTTGGTTGTTGCTTTTTAATTGGCTTTATTACTTTTCACTTAAACCGAACTGTTGCGCACACTCGCTCGTGTAGGGTTGTATGAATTTTGTTCGCTAAAACAATTGGCGCCAAGTGCGCTTCCACCGACAGCAGTCGCTCACAAACACCGACTGTTTTATATCCGAATGCGGCGCGGTGCTTTTATTTGGGCGAAACGACAAAGTGCTGAAAACCGGGCTTAGAACAACTACAACCGCTGTCACTGTTGCTGTTGCTGTTGTCGTCACTGTAGTGCCAGCCCCAACCGCAGCACCAGCACCAGCGGCACTTCCACCAGCTGCCGCAGCGACCGCAGACAACAGTCAGCCAGCAGCAGCAATCGCAGACACGTTGACGGTTGCTGGCTGACGGCTGCATTGCCTCTCTCACTCGCAGCAATCGGTCATGATTTTTAATTGCGGACGAGCCTTCTCATTGGTGCAACAAGTGACAAATTGTCACCGCTAGTGAAATTTTGTTACATACGGCACTCGCGTATTCATTCGGGATCAAATTTCTCTTTTAATCGTCATAATTGAGACATGATTTCTCACTATGCAACCGCCACTGTGTTCACTGTGTTGCCACGCCCGCTGACGGCCAATGACGTTGCTAAATTTTTGACATCCGCCCGTTGAGTGCGCCGAGACAATACAAATAAATAAATAACAATGCAATAAATGATTCTGATTAAGATTGGCAGTGCACATTTTGAAGGATTTTGTTATTTCAAGGAAGAAATCAAAAAAGGCCAAAAGCAACGCAAACTAACCAAAACTGGTATCAATTTGACAAGTGACATGTGCTGAACCGCAGTAAAAATTAATATTTGATGAGCCAAACAGGGAAATTCTCAGCCGATTGAGTTAATTACAATGTTTAGTTTGTTTCATCTTTGTTCGAGACATAAAACAATCAGCAGTGAAAAATGTATGACGGGTGTGGTTAATTTTAAAATATGTGGAGCTTATGCAATATTCAAATGACAGTACTTTTTTCATAATGAGCGCAAAACAATCACAACAGTATTTGTCAGTCACGTGTAGCTACTATATGTAGAGAAATTAGTTTCGAAACTATAAATAATTGACACTTGGCCGTAAGTTGAAAATAATGTTGATAATTTGATGTACCTACCGAATTGTTGTTTCGTACTGCAAATATATTATTTTGCACACACCTTATTGGCGTTTATTATTTACTTAACAACTCTACATACATAATGTGCAAATCTCTTCGTCTGTCTGTCTTTAACATAACTACATACCTCTGCATGTAAAGTCTTTACTTTAAATATCGGTTGGTTTAATTTTTTTCTACTGTTCGCCTTACTTTTGACGGGGAACTACGTTTTGACAAGTCAACACGCAGTGCGATTGCACGTAATGATGAAACACACTGACACAATGACATCATACATCATACACCTGGACTGTAAGATAAAATTTTCCATACTAATGCACTAGTCAGATATGTTAACCCTTTCGATATTTTGTTGCCATATGGCAACATGCTACTTTGTGGACGTCTGCATCCTTTATGGTCGCAAGAATACATTTTTTGTTGGTCTTTCGAATAGTTTGGAGTTTTAGGAAAAATACGAAATTAAAAAACTTAATATTTAAGTTTAAAGAAGAGAAGTATACACTTTTTTAATGGTATATCTTGACATAGTAAAGGAAGAAGAAGCAGAAAAAATTAGAGAACTTTTTAATTTGACGTTTTCTTTCAATTTAGATACCTTTTTTTTTAATTTTGGCTGAAGTAAATTACGAAATATTCAAATTTTCGTTATGCGTAAAAAGTTTTATGTTTAAGTACATATTTATTACAGCCAAAACGATGTGGTTGCTCTCCTAGAGCAAAATAAAGGGTCCGAGTATAAAAATTCAAAAATTTCTTATGGAATGTTGCTAATATAACCACATAGAAGCCTAAGACGTAAAATTTAAAATTTTAACTTTCCCCAGTAAAAACCTGTAGCGAAAGGGTTAAGCTGCGGTTTAATTCTGGAACTCAAACAACAAGTTAACTGAATTTCCCGGTACTCCGAGTCAGTGGGGCACACAGGATTTTATTTTGGGGGTTTTGCGTACCACTTTTCAGCCCAATACCATTTGAAACCCTATTTTGCACCAGCATTTATTTTATTTGGTGGAGTTTGAACCACTAACCCTCCCCCCACCTGTGTGCGAAAATCTATATTCTTTTAAATATTTTTATTATTATTTATTTTATTTTTTAATTTTTTTATCATAAAAAAATCTATATTCTTGTAAAATTATTTTGTGAAAAATTTCCCAAATTCGATGTGTACTTTTTCAGATATCAGCTGATATGATAATTAACATAATCTTTGTCGATATAGAAAACTTGCGGTCTTTCTAGTGTTAAGGTCTCAACTTGAGAGCAAATTTCTTTTCACCGTTAGAGAATTGCCAAGTTATTCATGGAAAATGTCTACATCTACCGACTTTAGGAGTCGAAATGCGACAACACACTGTTTTCAACGTTATGAATTAGTGAAGGGTTGGTTAAAACTTTAATTCGAGTCTGAAAACCTTAACTGAAATTTGCGTGACGTGAACTCATGGGAACTCATTTAATATTCGCTGAAAGACTATTATCCACTTATTCAATATCCACTCCTTATACTTAAAAATTAATTCCTTCAATGGGAAGTAAAAAGAAGAGGTATGACAACAGAATATAAAACAAATTGATTATCTTCTTTCTTCTTTTAGATGGAAGTTTTATTTTAAAATTAAAATTTTGTATTTATTATTATTTATTAGAGTAACAATTATAAATAATTATCACACTTAAATACTAAAGCGCTGGCTGCCAGGGCCTTCGGCTTGTTGTAACTTAGCTTAGATGCGTACATTTAATGTTAATTTGTGAGGTAGGGAGATAAAGCGGATAAGTGACGACTGGTGGGTGGAGTGGGGAAAGCGGATTAAGGATATGTATGTATTTGTAATCGAGGGACATATGAAAAGTTAAATCTTTAATTTAGCTGTTGAAATGAATTTACAAATTGTATTAATATTATTATTGTCTGTGATTTTTAATAGATCGGACGGTTTATTATTTGCAAATATGGAAGCTCTTATTTGCTCCAGTTCCAAAAAATTAAAATTAAAATACTCTTTCTGATAAGCAACTAAAAGGATTAACAATTAAAATATCAAAAATTATGTTGAAAAATAAACAAATCAAGTATTGGCAACAATAAAGATTTAGTTAATTTAAAATTATAACGAACTATTCAGGTTCAAGTTATTAAAATCCAATTATACATAAATACATGTGGTTATCAATTGGTGCAAGGTTGACATTATTTTTCTTATAGAATATCACATGTCGTCATTGAATGATAATTTTTGTGTTGATGTTGATGTCTCTACAAAAGTCAACATGTCATTGTGCCACACTTCTAGACCGCAATTAGATTCTTTTATCTAATTGATTTTTGAATAGCTCGAAACACACACACATATCGATTATATGCTGTTAAACATGTATGAGATACGTTTTGTAATGTTTAATAAAATAATTATCAACATGTTTTGTGGCTAACTTTGTCAAATCGTACTGAAGCAGTTCGCATAGTAACTTTTGGCTAAAATGTGGAAACATAAACATACATACATATCTATGTGTGTGCATGTATTTATGTGTGTGTGTGTGTGTGTACGACCAGTTAAGGTAGTTCATTACAAGTATGTACCTGTCAGCTTAACATAAAGTCGAGTGCCTAATGTCAGATGCCGTCAAATGGTGAATTCATTAAATTCCCAAATGGATGGATTACAATTTAATTTGAATGAAATGAAATTAATTAAAGGACTGTATTGCGATCTAGTGTATATTTCTAATATAGTATATTTCTAATCTAATCATGGAACGTTTTTTAAGCCCAATTCTTTTAAGAAGTTTAGTAGTTTACAGAGGTTTCAGGTATGTTTCATCTCCTTTTCTAAAAAATAATGCCTCCTTATTTGAGTCAGTGTATCGTGAAAATGTCATGTCCTTTTACTACTTGCTTCAGTATCCCAAGAAAGTATTATTGCATGGGTTAGGTACTGAAGACTGAAGTAAGGAACGTCATCAACCCAGACCTGAGTCAATTCTAAAAGGCAATTTTTGGATATTGGAAAGGAGAAATCTTCTTGATATTTTTGGAAGAAGTTAACGTTACTTTAACCCAAATATGCCAAAGGTCCTTTTTGTAACTACACGTACATTTGAGGGCATTGGTTTGCACTAGAAAGACCATTGCGGCCATTTTGACGGTTTTTAATATATAAACCCTATTTACTTATTTAAGTTCAATTGAATAAAAAACTAAACATACACTTACAATAGTTCAATCTAGCTTTCCTCTTCTTTTCTCTTTTCCTCCTTCCTTCTTTCCTTACTTCCTGCCTTAGTTTAATTAAATAGTGATATAAGAATATAAGTTTTCAAAAAATTAAATCTGTTTACATATTGCAAATAACTTAAGCTTGTTAAATTTAAGATATCTTGTTATCTTGTAGCTTAAGGATATTTAAAAATAAATAAATAAATATCTGTGTTTTCTTTAGTATTTCAATCAACATTTGCTTTGAGGACTTTAATTTTTGTATCGAGTTCTACAATTAGCTCTACAATTAGGGTTCTACAATTACATTTAGCCAAATCCGATGTGTACTTTTCGAGATATTAGCTGATATAATATGTAGTCTTTGTTGGTATGGAAAACTTGGAGTCTTTCTAGTGTTAAAGCACAGTTACCGCAGCACCTTTAAACAGATGTACTACATGTAGTACGGTCGGCTTATCTGGGTTAAACAAATATACGAAGGTTATCTTTCGTATTGGCAACGACTATCGGATACGAATGAACAACGAGCTGTGTGAGATGTTTAAAGACATGGACATAGCACAGCGAATCCACATCCAGCGGCTACTCTGGCTTGGCCATGTCTCCGGTACGGATGATGAAGCGCCGGGCGAGAGTGGCTTGGAGTGGAGTTGGAGGATGGCGTCGAAGAGGGTGGCTGTGTCTCCGGTGGAAGGAGCAAGTTCAAGTCGTCGTATCATCTTTTTGTGTGAATAACTGGAGGAGGCGCTCAAAGCAGAGGTGTCTATAGAAAACTTTTGCGGCAGACCGTAACCTGGTAATGGGTTGATATGATTAGTTTAGTAAGTAAATAAATAGATAGAATCTATATTTGTAACAAATTATTGATTTCAGTGAAAATATACTCAACTTTTAATTTGCTTGTTGTTGGCATAAGAAAAATCTTAAAAATTAAAAACAAATTGAAAATTATTACTTTAAAATTATAACATTTTCAATATTGTTGCAAATCAGTTTCGGGCATTTCAACTGTTCCGCAATACAAAGTTTGGCATACACTGTCTAAGGAGCACTTCAAACAACCACTCAAGACATTTTCGATGTTTTCAATGGCGGTGTTAATCTTCATTTTTTTTATATACATATTACACTTTTAGCACGTGTTTCGTTGCCTCCACCGAAATATGGGTCAGTTTAAAAGTATACATACATGCAGCTCATTCCATTGACATTGGCTGCAGAAATTCAATCAAGCCGTAACGTAACGACTGCTTGCAGCTCATGGACGGACAGATGTAGCTTATCTGCACATGATCGACTTTCGGCTTGAACATTTCTGTATGTGATGAGAACAAGCACTTGTTGCTTCAGATTTTCATTGCCACATCAAGTGGCAAAAATTACTTAATAATGTGTTTATCAGTGTGCGTCTACGGGTCTGTGTGTGTGTGTGTGTGTGACAGTGTTGCTGTGAATTTTAACGCTTTGACATTAATTGGCATCGCCCGGTGATAAGCAAGATAGCATTGTTGGCTCATTTTCTTAATGTGATAAGCCACAATCATACATATGTATGTATAGTGCATGTGTGTTTAATTTTTACGTTTTTTCCAACTTTTCTACACAGCGCCGCTACATCAAAACAAGTAAGTAACAAGTTGTAAATGCTTGCTTAACCTTAAATAAGTGCCGTTACGCGCCTTATTGAACATATAATTGCCGGTTGTAAAATACAAATGTGCGGCTTGCTAAATTGTTGTGTCCACACGCGCAGTGCTTGGCGTTGGGAACTTTGGCCGAAGAGCAGAAACATGTTGACATATAGTAAAATTTGCACTGCAACACTGCGTCACTAAGTTGTAAATATTTAGCCATTTTAGCAGTTTTAATTACAAATGACGCACCGTTAAATAGCAACTCAACGTCGAGAATAGAAAGCAAACAGTGAGCAGCACAACTGAGAGTCGCAAATTTTCGCAAACGTTGATTCGCAATTTCCAACCAGCAGTCACAGCCAAACAGCGCATCGAATGCCAAATAATGCGAATAAACATTGGCCAACTGATGCGCTGCTCGATATGTTGGCGGTAGCGAACAAAAATGCGTCCGCGCACAGCTCAGCAGCAGCCACCTGCTCGCGTAATCGATTTGTGCGTCGCGTTGTGCTAACTGCGCTTGCACGCTGCGGCTGCGTAAATTACTTGAGCCTATTTGTCGCGCACATTATACGTCCAACAGCAGTTCTGCAAATATGCCGCATTGTGTACATTAACATTTCAATTTATTTCAGCCATTGATTGTGCGAGTTATTTTGATGTTTCAATTTCGCGTGCCCTCTCAAGCGGCGCTCAATAACGCGAGCCGACATTCGTGTCAGTAATTGCAAAAGTGGCAAAATTTCTGCCACTTCCCAATCGTTAATGGGAATCGTACGTGAAAAGCGCGAAATTATCACTGCCATTAAGCGCTCGGCTCATTATCATTAGCCGCAGGCAGCCAAGCAGCCAGCCACTCGAAATGCTAAGCATTCTGGCTTCTAGTGATAATCTTAATTGAAAGTTTAGTATTTTACTATTACTTTCAAGTGGGCACCTTAATCACAAGTTGCTTGTTGCGGTATTGAAATTTTAGGGAAACACACATTTTTCACACTTTCTATGAACGGACTAATCTAAAAGCAATTATTACATTTGTCAAGATAAGTTAAGAAATCCATCATAATAAAGTAAACAGCAATTAAATGTCCAGCATTTGCAAATAATATCAACATGTGTCAATTTGAACCAATTATCATTTAATTTATTGGAAATGCAAATACTTCAGATACGCAGCGAACGAGTCGTTCGTGACGCTTTTGACTGCTGTTGGCAACTTGAGTGGAAGGAATCTTGGCGAAAAAGGGTAGTTGCCAAGCAAAGCGTAATGGAATTGCAAAGATGTAATCGTACAATGGGATCAGAAGCAGAATTAGAGGGTTCCGATGTCGACTATTGGATTTTATTTACAACTAACCTCTAATACCATAGAATGGTCTACGAAAAAGTCTATTTGGAGTGAGCATAAAAATTAAAATCCAATTCATCCGAGTACAAATCTCTCTACATATAATTGTTTGTCCTGACTGACTAACTGATTCATCATCGCCCGTCATCGCCCAGCCCATGCCGCTCAAGCTTCAAACATGAAATTTAAACTGTAGGTACATCTAAAAAAATGAACCTCCGCTAAGATGGGATTTTTAAAAATTCGGGGTCTAAAAGGGCCAAACATGGGTTAATGGGTTGTATGAAGAAACACAACATAACACATCAAATAAAAAATTATTCAATACGTATTTTTTATTTTTTCGAAAATCAAAATTTATGGGATCAACAAGGGGGGTTATGGGTTAAAAAACCATGAACCGATAGGACTATTGACCTCAAAGTTGGTGAAATCACTTCAAATAAAAAATAAATTGATTTGATTGATTTCAAATTTGGTGAAAACACTTCAAATGAAAAAGAATTCGACACGTATTTTTTATTTTTTCGAAAATCAAAATTTAATAGGATCAACAATGGGGTTTATGGGTTAAAAAACCATGAACCGATAGGACTATTGACCTCAAAGTTGGTGAAAACACTTCAAATAAAAATAAATTGATTTAATTGATTTCAAATTTGGTGAAAACACTTCAAATAAACAATTATTCGACACGTATTTTTTATTTTTTTTCGAAAATCAAAATTTAATGGGATCAACAAGGGGGTTATGGGTTTAAAAACCATGAACCGATAGAAGTTTTTTGAAAATCAAAACCTAAAAGGGCGAACCAAGGGTTAAACGTTTATTTGAAGAAACATGATTTATTACGATTATTTATTTTTATTATTTGACTTCAAACTTAGTGAAAGTACTTCAAATGTGAAATAATGAGATACGTGTTTTTAATTTTTCCGAAAATCTAAATCTGACGAGGTCAACGGGTTCATGGAGAAACTGTGAAAAAACATGAATTAATGGACATGAATTAATACTCTTAGTGAGAAATAATTCGAGACGTGTTTTTCATTTTTTCGAAAATCGAAACTTAAAGAGGTGACCCAAGGGTTAATAGTTTGTATGAAGAAACATGAAGTTGTTACGCCTTTTGACTTTAAACGTAGCGAAAGCACTTGACATGCGAAATACTTCGATACGTGTTTTCACTTTTTTGAAAATTTAAACCTAACGGGGGCAACGATGGGTTAAGAGTTTGTATGAGGAAATATGATAATAATGCGCCAATTGACTTTAAATGTGGTGAAAGCACTTAAAATTAGAAATACTTATATAAGTATTTTTTCCTAAAAATCTGAAGCGTTCAACAAAGGGTTAAAAATAACTTGATTTATTTGCCCCATAGACTTTAAATTTGCGTGCAAAACCGCTGGGCCCTGATTGTACTATATATGTATGTACTCACACAACACTGACGGTTACGAAAATTCAAGTTTTACTATCGTTCAGTGGCGTATGCAGGATTTGATTTTGCGCGGTTCTGTACACAACTTTTTAGCCCAAAACCATTTGAAACCATATTTGGCACAAACAATTTTGGTAACAAACAGATAATTGGGGATTTGAACCAAAACTCCCCCTTGCGTTCGCCACTGCTCTCGTTATCAGGCTGTCGTGCCAAACATGTTTGTGTATATAGTTAAGTTCGAAAATCACGCTAACCCCACCACTTTATGATCCTATCAATTAATTCATTAAGTCTGGCTGACATGTGCATGAAAATCTCTAATTTCTCTGCACTAAAAATCACGTACAAATATAAAATTCGACCATATATTACTCTTCATAGTGTCACAAATTATATCCATCTTGTACCTAAATGGATGCACGAATAAATGTATAGTATCTAAATGTTAGCATATCATAAAGTCGATCAATTTATAAAGCTGCAATCTTTATGGTTATTGCACCACCGGCAACTTTTCACCTGCCAAGTGACTTTTATTCCCAGCACATGAGTAATAATCGGTTAAGTACTAAGGGACCATGTAATAACCGCCGGTATTTATAAGGCGTGCCCATAATTTACTTATCATCAATGCTATTAATTAGTTAATTACTTGAACTTTGCTTTCAGCGGGTGTTGTTGTTTGGTGTTTTATCGGTTGGTTATTGATAATGTTGTGCATTTATTGCAGGGAATGTAACAAAAGCCCAATAAGTGATTTGTCATGAGTACTAAATCCTATTTTACCAGAAACACTTGTCAAATGCATTGATGATTACACCGTGCGACAACAAATTTTACACACGAAAAAATGTATATGTTCGCGAAACTAGGGGCCAAATGTAGTAAAACTGCGTTTTTAGCTTTTCTCTCTGATGTCAGGATTTTTTTGAAAAGACTTTGAAATTTTAAGGACATGTTTATTTCAAAAAATTATTTTAAAAATTGAGCGCATTGTAGAATAAAAATATGGGTGTCAAATGAAAGAGAAAAATCCTTAGAATCTTAGAACATTTAATGGTTTGGTGCAAAAGGACGAAGAGGTATTGAAAATGTCCTTTTAAACTTAATTCTTGAATATCCTTGGAAATTTCCAATAGTTTTCTTTGCAAAAAATATATCTTGAGGACTAATATGTACACTACCACATCCTTGAATTTCTTCCTTATAACTTTATTAGTTTAAGATATAAAAAATTTTATAGTAATTACTCAGTAATTCAGTAATTCAGTAATTACTCCAATTAGCTACCGTAGTAAGATACGACTGCTGAAAAAAAGGTATCCGGGTTTTTTGTGAGAGTTACGGCCAGTAATTAAGCAAATGGCGCTACGAGCAGTACCTCACAACATCGTAGGCGTCGTTCGTAGATGGCAGCCCCATCACTTAGAACTACCTGTGACAAGCTAATCACCTACCCTGGCAGAACAACACTACCGATTAACGTAACCAACACAAGGCAATGTCTTGTGGAGGCCCTATGCTCCAGAGAGGAGTGAACAAGGAACAAAAAAAGTAATCTATAAGTATAAAAGTTGCTCCTTTTAATCCAAGAGGACTTCACCAAACCCTTCACTCTCTTCCTACTACTTACATATACGGTCGTAAATCGGTACTAATACGGAACTATTTATTTCACTGGGGATCGGAAAAAACAAAACTTTGATTATTTCCAGTTTACTTACTTCAGTCACTCAATATTCGCTGAAATGCTTTGAATTTGTGCTTCTTAGGTTGCATTTATATTTAGAGAAAATTGTATGTGTGGGGAAACCCCTAGAAATTTTATTAACAAATAGAATGCACATCAAAGTTAAACTTGCATTACTTGTTTCACACTTGAAACAACTTCAATAAACTGTTGAACCATTACAGATCTACGTTTTTATATTTGTAGAAACAGTATGTGTAAAGAGTGGGTGGAAAATTGTTAGAAAGAGGCGTGTGGCAGATATTGCCATCATATTTATCTGTATGTGTGTAGTATTGTACAAAGTTATTATCAGGGAAAGTATTTTGAGGAGCTAAAACCCTATAAAAAAGGCAAAATAAAATAGCAAAACAGGCACGGAAAGGCACTAAAAACTGCCAAAAAGGCAGAAAAAGGCACTAAAAACTGCATAAAAAGGCAAAACCAGGCATTTATAAATAAGAAAAAATACTAGAAAATCTAAAAAAAGGGGAAACGGTATGTATGTTTTAATAATTTTATTTCATCTGACGTATGCAACATACAATATTTATATATTTATACCTCGTTTTTTGTAAAAGAAAAGGAAGATCAAGGTTTTCAAAGATAGATAGATTTAAAAACTTAAACTAAGATATTTTAATTGAAATGTAGGCACATATTTTAAATTCATATTTTAACTTCTCATATAAAAGCATAAAAGCCGTACTTGTATCACATTTGGCATGTTTTTTCTTTAAATTTTCCAGTGCACATCAAAAAATAACGGCTTAGGAATGATCAAATCAATGTAAAAGCATCGATAAGTTAACGAAATTGCAATGCTGCTACTTAATTTGAAAAATAAAAAGACGCGCGACAAATCTTGAAAAAGGCATTTTGTGGCATTTATAGGTAAAATAGGCACTAAAAAAAGGCATTTATGGATGAAAAAGGCAAACTGCCTTTTTAAGGCAAAAAAATGCAAAATAAAAGTGGTATATTTCTAATCAGGTGGACCTAATTTGTGCTCATTTTCAATCAGAAATGCTCTATCTACCAGCAAACAAAAAAGGCAATTTCCACAAAATCCTTTCCCTGGTTATTATAATGCACTGTCACTCAGTGTATGAGCAAAAGTTATTACAATTAACCTTCTAGTTCCTAAAAAGAATATCGGCAGTTAAAACTACAACGTGTACTTTTTACACCAACTGTTATACTAAATAAATATCTACAATTTCTACAATTCTCTTAAAAATGTCAGTCTTACTACTTATGTGAGTTTGGTTTGTAGTTTCTCGAAAACTGGTCTGCAATGTGCCATTAAATTTCAGAGCTTGCTCGCATACAAGATGAATTGCTTCATTTTCACAATGCCTTGCGGTAAATTTCCACACTTGATTACAAGTGGAAAAGTTTGCTTCAAAGAAGACAAGAAAAAACGCTCGCTGCAAATATTTTTTCAGTGCTGTGAGGAGAGGAAAAAATCAACAAATTGCGTATGCAGTCGGCGACTGTTGGCTTGACTTGTCTTGTACTCGCGATCAACTGACTTTGGTCCATATACACATGTACATACAAGCACGCATACATAGCACACACGTACTACATACAAAAAAGTAGTCGAGCGCAGAAAACGCATGCCGCCGCATTTGAAGTTCATGCACATTTTGGCATTTATGTGCACAACTTTTAACATTTGCGTGTTTTTCTGATTCTGATTATCAAATGCCCTCGAAGCTTCATTTGGGGACATTAGGAGTGTATGGGAATTTTCGTTTATCCAATTGAAACGCTTAGCTCGACGTGCAGCTGCATTTCACTGCATCGCATTTAGCCCCAGCAATGAAAAATTTCACACAAATATACATATATATTGACTCGCATACATCAAATGTCGATGGCCTTTTTACCACTGGCCGACTGCAGCCGACAGTTATTTCAGCTGCCGGTGGCGATAGCAACAACAACTGTAAGTGCGCGCGCAATCTATGCGATCGCTTATAATCGTTCACTTTCCATTTTACTCAAGTATCGATAAAGAAAATTGCTAATGTAAGTGGCACACTGCGACAGCTGGCCAGTTCCCCGACTCGCCCTTAAAAGCTCTACATATATGTGTGTACGTATGCTAAACGCCTACTTTTCAAGTGTATATAATAAATTCTGCAGTATCGTAAGAGTCAAATAAGTGCAATACGTGTAATTTTACGCTATCTCACGCAGTCTGGTACAACACAAACAATTTACAGACAACAAGAGAAGGGAATTTTTGTATGTAGATAAATAGTAGTTAGGTATTTGCAGAATAATTCCAGTTTGCGTTATCAGAATTAAATGTGATGAATCGTGTGTACGTTATCAATAAATACAAAATATTGCTTAACATTTGATTGAATTGCTTAGAAGTTTGTTAAAATAAAATTTTATGTGGAAATAACATAATTCAACTGCTTAAATTTAGCAAATCAAGCTTTGTCAGGAATTCGCGCTGCAAACTGACTTTCAAAATTCACTAATCGCTAATCACTGCTGGTCTACTAAGGCATTCAATCCCTGGATCCCGAATGCCTCAATACCGAAACACTGCTATTTTTAGCAGCCCCGAAATGCCGGGATCCCGGGATTTTAAGTGTTAGGAAATGCGACAAATTGGTCGTCTTAATGGTTTACTGGTTGTTCCGAAAAATTAAAAAAAAGATTTAAATAATTGTGGTTCCGTCCCACATTTAACCATCTAAAAATGCCATCGGCTTCTAAGCAATAACCTAGCACTTTCGTGAACTTAGAACTCAATGCAACGTCTTTACCCCTACTCCAGCAACCAATTTTTGGATATGCATTATTTTCTTCTTTTGTAGATTCTTAAGAAGATAACTAAGTTTTCTATTTATTTATATTTTTAATTTATTTGTTTTCTGTTACCACTTCCACAATTCAAACAATATCCTTAAATCTCTTAGAAGTGGCATCTCGAACTTGGCCAATGTAATCCCTTTTCGAAACATATTTTGCAACACAGCTGACTGCTATGGCTGCCAAGACTTCATAATAACCAAACAATATATATCCGATTTTAAACGAATATTGTCATTTTACTAATACTTTGACTTACGAAATGTAATGTAATAATGACATTTTTATATTTTTATTGTTATACCATAGCAATTACAATCGTTTTGCCAATTCTGGGACTTATGCAAATATTTAAGCCACGCGTTGGCAGCTCTGCACTGGCCAATGCCATTCGCGTAATATTTTCTGCAAAAGAAAGAAAAAGTGTACCGCCTGGTTTCAACAAAGAAACGCTCGGCTACGGAAATGTTTATCAGTTAAGTTAAGCAGATTTGCTGGACATGCAACATGGATTCGATTTGCAATGAGATCGGCATAAGTGCGCAGCACCTGCACGAGTGCTCGGTGCCCGGACGTTATCAATTGATCTGCGACAAGCAGTGGCTGCAAACGCTTGAGCAACGGCGCAAAATCGGCGTATTCAGCAGCTGCCCCCATCTGGACAGACGGGCACCCCCCGCCGGACCACTGCAGCATCCGTGGACTCGCATACTGGTGCAGGCGTATCGTAAGCAACCGCAAGCGAAGGTGTTTCCGCTGCCGCAGGACACAGCTGAACCACTGGAAGAGTGCGCAGCGGAATTGGGCACCATTCCGCTTACGTACTCGCAAGCATTGGCCTATGTGACTAGCGTCAATTTTAAGAATCTCTGGGAAGCGGCCTATAAGCGTTACCATGCAGCGCATGTCAAGTGCTCAAAAACGTGTGGCGCTGCTGGCAAATTGCTGGGCTCCCCAGCCGCCTGCGGTTTGGCGCCGTACGATGTGGTGCTGAAGGAGCTGGTGCAGCGTGTCTTCCACTGCCCCATCTTGCACTGCCAACTGGATCGACTGCGCGAGGGCAACGCTAGCGGCAGTTGCAGTGACAATGGTAGCGGTAGTGCAATGAGCGCGAGTATTGATACCACAACAGGTATTTATTTGTGTATTTCAGCTTTGTTTGCAAGTTATTGTTACATATTTCCATCAGGCGAATGCCATGCAAACGTGATGCCCGCCATTGCCGCTATTGAGACATCGACGCACATTTGCGTGTTTTTCCATCCGCCGGCTATTGTGACCAGTCTGTACGAGTGCATCACCTATTCGCCCTCCATACTCAACAAGTCGTACAACAAGCCGCTTTTTCTCATATACCAAATATTCCAGTTGTCGAAGGCACTGCAGGCGTCTGGTCTCTTTTTAGGCGACGTGCGGCTGCACGACATTATGGTACGCGAGAATCTGTGGCTGCAGGTTGTGCCGCGTTTGGAGGCAAATATGCTTCTGCCTCAGGGCGTCGATGACAGTGCGCATACGGCAACGTCGCCCAGCGATACTGGGCACGTCGCCGAGGTGGATTTGCAGGTGTCGTCGGATGACGCTGCTGGTGTTATTTGCAACACAAACACCGATGGCAACGATGATGATGAGGCAGAGTGCTCCAGTAGCACAAAATTTGATCTGAAGTTCGCTTACGATCTGGAGCAGTTCACGTTGCGCGAGTACTGCGAGATGTGGTGCAGTGGCCAACTGTCCAACTACGATTACTTGACAATTTTGAATAATGCCTCCGGGCGCAGCCTCACCAATCCCGCCTACCACCACATCATGCCGTGGGTGACGGATTTTACGGCACGCAACGGTGCCAACTGGCGAGATCTGAGTAAAAGCAAGTATCGCCTCAATAAGGGCGACGTACACCTGGAGTTAATGTTTTCACATGCAAGCCACCAGCATCCACTTGCTAGCGCCGGTGGCTCCGGGCTGGGCGCACATACCGACGGTCAACCGCCAATGCATTCCGTGCCGCATCACGTGTCAGACTTTCTATCTGAAATCACATATTTCGTGTACATGGCGCGGCGCACACCGCAACACATCCTCTGCCAGCATGTGCGGCCCATTTGGGTGCCCGCCGAATACCCGGTATCCATACAACGGCTGCAGCAGTGGACGCCGGACGAATGCATCCCTGAATTCTACTCAGACCCGATGATTTTTAAAAGCATACACGAGGACCTGCCGGACCTGGAGCTGCCCACATGGGCCTCGTGCCCAGAGGATTTCATATGCAAACATCGCGAGGCCTTGGAGTCGCAGTATGTCAGCGAACGACTGCAGCACTGGATCGACCTGAATTTCGGGTAAGCCGGAAATTGTTGACTCCTATTATTTGTTATAAATATTTTGTCTCCTTTTTTTTCTTAAATTGATGTCGCGCAGGTACAAACTATCAGGCAAGGCAGCCATCAAATCGAAAAACGTCTGCCTCAGCATGGTGGATCAGCACAAGAATCTTTGCCAGCGCGGAATTGTTCAACTCTTCACTCAGCCGCACCCGCCCAAACGCTTTCCATCGCCTTGGTTCAATAAAACTGCGCCTAGACTGAGTCAGCTGTATCCCAGCGCACCGGTACGTCCTCCTAAATCCAACAACAAACTTACGCCCACCGAATCCAGACGTTTGGCCAGAAGCACCGAGAATCTCTGCAATGCGGGCGATGCCAGCATAAACGCGCCTTCAACTCCGCTACACCGCGGTGCCACTGGCTCGTCGTCTTCGCCACGTATGTCGTCGCGTACGCATGCGGCCAACGATGAGCTCGTGGTGAGCACCTCAAACTTCTACCAGTCTACCAACTTTATTGATCTGCCGAAGGACTACAATCCGTGCGCGCTACTGCAGTCGCTGGAAACGATGCAGAACTTCTTTGCGCGCACATTTCCCAAACAGAAGTCGGCAAGGAATACGCTGGAGAAAATGATTAGCAGCGATTTGCTGTTCGACGAGCAATCGGCTGAGCACTCGTTCACAAATCGCCTATTTGTAGAGGACCAGACAGCCAGACAGAGCAAAGCGAGCACAAAAAGTCTGCTCGCTCCCTGTGCCAACTATCTAAAGACGCGCACACTGAAGCACCTTGTGGTAGAGAAAAGGGAGCGCGAATTGCAGGCGCTCGGCTGTCTCATTGTGGAATTGTTCGCCATGCAACGCCTGCGCGCCATGCTGATGAACGGCGTGAACGCCAGCTTCGAGGAACGACTGCAAGCGTGTCGTACTGTCGCCGAATTACACCGGCAGGACATACCAAAGTGCCTGCGTCACATTGTCGGTCTGCTGCTGCAACAGCAGCCCTTAGAGTTGGTCACCAATCAGGGACTGCCGCCGCCAACCGCCAGCCAAATACTGGAGCCCATCTTTGCCAATCAGCTGATACCATTTCCCACGAACTACTATCCGACGTACACGCTCATACGCACACTGCACGCCTTCGATTTTGATGCGTCGCTGCTGGAGCTGTTCACTCACTTCAACTGCAACGGTCGCGACTGCGCCAAGTACACGGAAGTGGACCGACAGCGCGTGCTGTTCGAGCGCAAAATAGCCGAATGCAAGGTGATGTCTTGCTGCGCGCACATGGGTCACCTGCTGGAACCGACAGCCTACGAGCAGTTCACCTCGGTGGAGCTTCTGCTGCCGCACATCATTGATCTTCTCACAGCCGAGCAAACCTCGATCCTGGCCGCGTGGAACCTGTTCGATCCGGTGGCGCAGGCGCTCGGCATTGCCCAGACGCAAAAGTACCTGCTGTCGCCCATCATGAAACTGTACGATGTCGAGAGTTTTGAGCGCGGCATGATTTCGGTTCGCGCGCGTTCCATCAACTCAAGTAGCGGATCGGCGAGCCAGCTGCGGTTCTCCACGAGCAGCTCATTTAAATCGCGCAAGTCGGTGAAGTTGTACCACCACAGTTTTTTATTGCGGCTGATTGTGCGCTTTGGCTTGAAGTGCTTCTTGCAGAACTTCATTGCGCCACTAATTGAGGCCGTGGGCGGCTACAAGGAGCCGGAAGACGGCAACGGTTTTCACTATCACAGCTCCACAACTGGAGATGGCAGTCGACGAACGAGCAAGAATTTGAATTACGCTGCTGCGGATGAGGACAATTCATTGACGCTGATTTCGCCGGAAGTGGGCGAGTCTGAGTTGGAGGAAGCTACGCTACCGTTGGATGTGACAGGTGAGGTCGTGCTTCAGCAGAATTCATGTTAAATGGCTCTAAACAATGTGTAAATGTTCTTTTCGCAGCCGCGCATCTCAAGCAAGAAATCGAGGATGTCTTTAGCTTTGACGATGATGCCAACTCCGATCACGTCTCCAACTCGGGTACCGCCGAAAACAAATCCGTGGACTCGTTTGACTTGCGCGCCGCTCCCGCCGAAGAAGCCAAAGAAGAGGACATTAATGCCGACACCACACCAGAAAAATTGGCCATATCCGAAATTATCTATGGCTCGAAGATCTCGAACGCCTCCTTTGAGGAAGCCGACAAGCTGTCGCAGCACAGTCAAACTGCCAACGAATCGCCCACCGCACAACTGGGACCAAAGTCACCGACGATTGAGATACCGTCAAACGCCTTTAGACGCAGCTTCCAGCTGAATGCCATCGATTGCGACATTGGCTCTCGCAAGAGCGTGGACTCGTTCGAGATTATTACAAAGGCAGTCGAAGAGGAGCAGAAGCAGTTGAAATCACAACAAGCAGCTGCTGCCGCCGGCGCTACAGTCAAATCGATGGAGCTGCAAGATGACGATACGCAGTCGCAGATTGCGCTCGACTCACTCCAGGCATCGGTCATATCAAAAATGTCTGAAGCAAAGGCAGCCCAAAACAACCGCATTTCAGAAATGAGTGCGGAAAGTCTGGTGTGGCTGTCGCACCGTTTGGGGCCGGCGCTGACGTCACGCTACATCACACGCAATCTGCTGAAGATGCTGTCGTTGTGTTATGTGGGACAGGAAAACCTGCTGCCCGAGGCGGGCGAACAGAACGAGGCAAGCAATCTAAACTACTTCACCATGGCCGACGCCAGAGTGGTCGGCGATCGAAGCGCTGCACGAGTGTTGGAATGTCTGATGTCTATTGCTGGTTAGTTGAACTTAAACCTTCTGTAGCCTCTTTGTTACATACTGCCTTCGTTAACGTTTAAGCGCTTTTTGGTGAGGAGATCATACTGCTGCAATACTTTCCACACATCAGCGAACTGATTGCGTTGTGCTCGAAGCGCATCACCGGCAGCTTAGAAGGAGCCATAATTAGCACTTTGCAGCTTCTCAAGTACCTGGTACCTTGCCTCATGGACGCCACGCTAATGGAACACTTAAAAGTGAATAATTCATTATAACATATTTTTCATTTCTAACAAATTTAACACTTTATGCGCATTTCAGGAGAACATTCTCAACGCCATTATCTTACCAATTGTCAGTCTGGTGGGCTCCACGCGTATTCTCATGCCCAGCGGCTACTTGGGACGCTCAGTGCTGGCACGAAAATTACTCGATGCCATCTATGCGCTGTGTGTTCGCATAGGGCCCGATATGTCCAAAGAGTATTTGTGCATTCCGGCATTGCGTCCATTTTTTCTCATCTTTGACAAAGCCTTTGGAATCTCGGATAATTTTAGCCAATCTTCTGGTGAGCCGGCTGTATCGCCGCCACGCAATATTGCAATGGAAGCGGGCGGAAATGGCAACGAGCGTGAAATCGAGGAAATTCGTGATGTATTCAGTCCCGCACTGGCGCACATTGCCTACCTATCGTTTCTGCGATTTCTGGGTGAGGCTATAATGCAGCGCACTTTGTTGAATTTAGAGTTCGTGTTGACGCTGTGTCACGAGTTCGAGCAGCCAGAGTACAAGTCGTTAGATGCAGTCACAAAGACTGTGAGCGATTCGGTTGACTGTCCTACGCCCAGAAAGGATGTCTTGTTGGACGTTGGCGGCCCTTGTGCTGCCAACAGTTTCGGTACAAATGTCATTGGTAACCGCATCGAGGTGGTTACTGGAGCAACTGGATCGGCGCAGACTAAGCAGGAAATTGGGCCTATGGAGGTGTTGGATATGGTCGCCTATAAATTCGAGCAAATACCAACAACCCGTCATTTGAAGGGCAACTGGCTGGCATATTGGCGACATGAAATCAGCCGCCCAGAAAAGGACGCAGTGCTGAATTTAAAGCAAATCAAGCTGCAATCATTTGTGGGGCACACGAATTCGGTGCGTTCAATAGTGGCTTTGGATAATGAAAACAGTTTTATTTCAGCGTCCAAGGTGAGTGGAATTTTATAACTCAAGTACTTGCTCTCTTCAATATTTGCTCGCTCTCTTCTAGGACAAGACAGTAAAATTGTGGTCACTGCGTAGCGAAGGCGACGGTACAAAGGCGACCTCTTGCCAATTCACTTACACTGCGCACAGAAAATCAATACACTCTTTAGCTTTCCTGGAGGCTATGCGCTTTGTGGTGTCGTGCGATTCAGGCGTTCATGTTTGGGATCCGTTCATTGGACGGCCGCTGGGTGTGCTCGATGCACCTAAACATAATCCCATCACTGTGGTTAAAGCACCACCCTCGCCGAGTCCGCTGATACTGGCCGGCACCGCCGAATCTTCAGTGAAGGTGATCGACACACGCTGCATGCAATATGTGAATGAATGGCGCGTGACTGCCGCCACACAGGGCAATGCGACTGTGCGTTGCTTAACGGTGGCGCCCTCTGGCAATTGGCTTGCGGTTGGCATGTCGTCCGGCAGCATCGTTACGCTAGACACACGCACTGGCATGCTACTGAACAGCTGGCGCCCCATGGAGTGCGATCTGTTGCAGCTGGCAGCGCCCAACGATCAGCAGCTGGTGAGCTCGGCGCTGGATCATAGTTTGGCGGTGTGGCATGCCAACGATGGCATTTTGCACTATCAATTGAAGTAAGTAAAACGGATGCAAGATCAACTGAATGAGTAATATTTCGTTATTGTTTTGCAGGCCGCCAGCTGAGCCGGCGCATTTTCTACAAACCATCGGCTCCGAGTTGGTTTTCGCCACCACAGGCAATCGCATTGGCATGTATGCGGATATAGGCAGTTCGCATGCGGCGCACACGGTCACCAAACTGCGCGCTGAAACATTTCGTGGCGTCTTGACGTCTCTAGCCGTGCTGCCACTAAATCGCACATTTTTGGCAGGCAACGAGAGTGGTCACATTGTGTTGCTGTGCTAGAGCAACGCGAGCGTTTGATGAGCACCTTAGCAAAGTTATGTAAAGAGTTTATGGCGCACAGAAGGCGCTGCTGCTCGTGAGCGATACAATCTGATGACAAAACACAAAAGTATTTTAGTAGCTGACACCGTATCAAATACCAAGCAATATAACATATGAAATTATGGCAAATGATATTATTTTAAAAGTGCAAACACATAAAGACATTACCAACGTATATGATTTTTTACCCAAAGACAAGCATCATTCCGGCTTACAATGTATGCTCTAGGCAGTGTATCCTCTTACATTATTTCATTGTACATTTAATACGTAAACTATTTATGGAAAAAGATTATAACTACACAATTATTATACACTTGTAAAAAATAAAGTTTATACAATTAGCGCAAGTAAAGCGTCGTGTGTTGTGGGCATAAACTGTTAGTCCTAAGTGCTGCTACGTTTGTCTCCCTGGTTTTGCTGCGTATGCAACATATGGAAATTACACTGATTATTAAAATACGAATGAGTGTTAATAGTGTATAGTCTCGCACAAAGAGTGCAACGATGCATGGTGCTTGAATTAACGAATCAATCACTGCTTGCAGATTGGAAGTTGGTGATTTCATCCTAGTTGCAGTTTGGTTACCTACTACACATGCTGGGATGTCGTCTGCACAAGTTAAAGCTATGCGTTTTTATTGCAAATTTCCTTGCCTTGCGTTCGATTGCCTTCAAGTCATCTTTCAAATTGTAATAGCAATTTTTCGTGCTAGTGAACTGGTTTTGTCCGGAGCCGTTCAACTGGTTTGCAAGGCTGCAACTAAACATTGCACAATTTTAAACATGCCACATACAAGAAGGGGATACAAGGGATACATTTATGGAAAATCTCAGTTTATATGGGAATAAATATTGTGTTAAATTGCGTGTAAAAATCGTAAACAAAATATCTATAAAAAACGTTGTACTATAAATGTAAAAACTTAATGATCGCATCTTCCTCAGCACTCCATGCCACGCTGGGCTCCTGGGTGCCTCGTCAGCTCACCTAACCGATTGCGTTGGCATTGTTGGTGCGTTTGTATGTTTCCTTTATTTTCGCTTACAGAAAACTTGCGTTTCTTTTTCTTAATTAAATTTTAATAATAAAATTGTAGGTACTTTATTCGTTGTTTTTGTGCGAAAGAAAATACACAAACTTAATCAAAAGAGAAGAAAAAACGGCACTTAATGGCAATGAAACTGGTGAATTCTGTAGTATCCAGCTGAAGCAGGAGACAGGCTGCATTGGCGCGCGGTATACGTACTTCCACACGATTATAATATACCTACATACATATGCGGATATGTATGTACGTATGTATGTATGCACGTATGGCTGTGCGAATGTGCGCATGCATGTGCACATGTGCGGAGGATTCACTTGGCTTGCAATTCCACTGCATCTTAACTTTCTTTGTGTCGATTTTCACTCTGCATCGAAGCCCATTCAAGATCGATCGTCGAGCCGCTTTTGCTATTCGCCACTTTGCTGCCAGCCTGTTACTCTGAGGATTTGCAGAGGACAATAGTGCGTCTAAGTCTTGCAGCCCACATCGCCGCAATAGGCGGCGGAGGAGTGATGCAATGCAAATGTTCTTCCTAAAGGGAGCGTGACAAAGCGTCCGACCGTCGCTCGCCCAGGCGCCGAAATCAGTCGTATTAGTTTCAATTGGTAAGTGGGTAAGCGGTCCACTTCCTTTCGTGGTATTCATGCACTTAACCTTGATTGGAAGGAGCTCATTGTCGCGATGGCATCCACCTGAAAATGTAAGTCGGCGCAGTCCTTACTTTTATAGCAAACGCTAAAGTCAGTGCCAGGCGAACAGGCCAGCAAAAAGAAGTGCAGTGATGATGTGGATCTTGTATGGGAGATGCTTGCGTGTATGTCCGGCCGACAGACAGGCAAGCGGATATATGGCTGATGTTTACCCAGTAGAGAAATTGTGTTGTAGACGTTAGTCCGCAAGCAATATTCCACATATTGTTAGGTTAGGTTGCGCAGATTGTCAAATGGTTATAGGAAAAGGGAACTAATTGAAAAGTAGAAACAAAGATAGTAGAACAGAGTGTTCTACAGGCTTTGTGTAAAGATGTACGTAGTATTTTAAGAAGATTTAACTTTTACTTAACTGTGCACAATTCTAATGATAAATGGAGTTTGCGGATTTCATGAACCAGAGCTGAACACAAATCTTGGGAGGAGAGCGTTTTGATTTTGTCGCAATTTTGGAACGTTAGCAGACTGACGTGGGTTATGAATAATTAAACAAAGACGTAAGAGATAATGTGTCTAGATGGGAATTGATGCCAAAGAGTAAACAATCCACAAAGTATTTGTGTGCATAACTGTCACCATCAAAAAAGGAAATACCAACAACTGATCGTTGTAAACGGAGTTTTTTAAATAAGATTTAAAAAATAAGATCCAGCGGTGAAAGCTCAGTTTGAAATTTTGGAAATGCGTAGATCGAAATTGCTACCAAAAGCATTCACAGTAAAATATATCAAATTCAATTCAATAAAGCGTGACTATTATGAACAGATGACTGACTTCACGAGTTTATGTAAAAATTTACATACATATATACAAGGTGCGTCCCAAAGTAAACAGGACTTTTGCAATAGGGACGTTTATGGTGGCGCCATCTATGTGTGAGGACATGCGTTGGAAAGGTACATCTTTCATTCACATACTGTCTAAATTTCATGACATTTGGTCTAGTAGACGCCGAAATATCCCGCTCAATGTGACAGTATGTTTTTAACTTTGGTACGAGAATGTCGATCGAACAAAGAGCTAATATTAAGTTCTGTTTTAAACTTGGTAAAACTTTTACCGAAACGTTTAAATTGTTAAAGCAAGTTTATGGTGATGATTGTTTATCCCGTGGCCGTGTTAATGAGTGGTTGAATCGATTCAAGAATGGTCGTGAAGACTTGAATGACGACGAACACGTCGGCCAGTCGAAATTTGTGATTACTGACGATGCCATCAAAACTGTGCGTGATTTTATCAAAATGCAGCCAAAATCATCATTGGAATTGATGGAAATGGAATTGAACATCTCCAAAACATCAATTGATCGCATTTTAACCGAACATTTGGGTCTCCGTAAAGTGTGTTCTCGCTTCATTCCGCACACTTTAACCGACGACCAAAAAGCGCAGAGAATTGAGCACGCAAAAGACATCGTTCGGGAAGCCAGACGTGATCCAAATTTCTTGTTCAACATCGTAACCGGTGACGAAACGTGGTGCTTTCAATATGATCCCGAAACAAAGCGTCAAAGTGCCGAATGGAAGCACCCAGATGAGCCAAATCCGAAAAAAACCCGCCGTGAGAAGTCAAAAATCAAAACTCATCTCATTTGTTTCTACGATTCAAAGGGAATAATTCATCGAGAGTTTGTTCCACCGGGAAAAACAATTAACGCTTTGTTTTATGTTGAAGTTTTGAAGCGTTTGGTGCATCGCATTCGTCGTATTCGGCCAGAATATCGCGAGGAAGGAAGTTGGCGTTTATTGCATGATAATGCACCGGCTCACAGAGCCCTAGTTACGACCGATTATTTGACCAAAAATCGCATTTTTACCATCAATCATTCACCGTATTCGCCTGATATGGCTCCCTGTGACTTCTACTTATTCGGTCAGTTGCATTTGCCGATGAAAGGAAACCGTTATAAGGACGTTGAGGACATCCAAAAGGCTTGTACCAACATTCTGAAGGCGATGCCGGCCGATGACCTAAAACACTCATTCCAAATGCTTTTGGACCGTGCAAAACGTTGTATCGAAGCAGAAGGAGAGTATTTTGAATAAATAAAAAGAATTATACAAAAATAATCATCCGTTTTCTTTATTTTATAAAAGTCCTGTTTACTTTGGGTTGCACCTTGTACATGTATACGTACGAAAATATTTAACTTTGTATATAAAGAAACAAATGCTGCACCTTCTAATAAATTGAATCATTTACAGCCAACTATGCCTTGTCTACAGCTCTAACTAATTCAATTAGCAGATAATTGTGTCTGTTTTTTGTTGCCTTAAAGGATTTTATCGTAACCTAAGCTTAAATCAAAAAGTTGTTGTGCTTAAACACTGCATAACCTAACGTTTATGGCTACGTGCTTGACATCCACTAACACCGCTCGCGCTTTGTATTTGCAATAAGATATCTTTTGTGTCATTGCCAAGACACCAACCTCCAACCCAGAGCACGCTGCCATTCACTTCGAAATTGTGGCCAAACAGCGTCAAGCAAGCGAAACGAAAAATGCGGCAAATGAAAGCGAGCAGCTTGCATGGAATTTGGAGAATTCAAAATTTCCGAAGAGTGGTTGCATGCTATGCCGTTTGTAACAGGGCGGCAGGTTGTTTGCAGCGCGGCCGCTTCGGCTGGAATTTAAAGAGGAATGCGAATTCGGTGTATGGTGAATAAGTGGTGGTGGTTGGTGTGGACTGTTTGTTGCTGTTGTTGGCATCGATGATGAAAACGCCAACAAAGAAGAGACAAGCAAAAGCAATACAATTTCATGTAATACCAACCTACAGTTGTGGCGGCAAGTACTTGACACAGGTACATATAAACGTCATATGGAATTAGCCACTTTTGGGGCAGCGCACGTACGTACATAGTTTTCTGTGCACGTACATATGTACATATGTATTAAGATATGTGTATACTGACGAATTTGCGTTGGCCAAAAAAATAAATATGTATGTAAAAAATCTTTATTGTAAAGGAAGTTTTTTGCAGTCAAGGTCCTTGGAGTGGCCTGTGCGCTGGGAGCTTGGTTTGGTTGTATGCGTCAAGTATGTCTGCCTTGTCTTTAGACTAATTTGAAAGGGCATTCACTGAGTGCCCGCAGTTTGCCAATTTATTGGAAACGACTACACGAGCTCAGTTAAACAACAGTCTTCGCTTGACTGAAAGCGTGTTTAAAATGTAGAAACGCCCCATTCAAATAATGTATTAATTCAAGGTGATGCAGCGATTTTTTCCTTTTACTGCTCTGTATGAAAAAATCGTAAGGGGATGTAGAATTGGTGGCATTTTTTGTAATTCGAAAAATCACTTTTAGGGCCAATTAAATTTGCTGCCAGCTAAGATTGATTTCGAGGTCATCAGGTCCATAATTTAATGGTTCAGTGGTGGATTCCGGGGGAGAGGGGTTGAAACTTCCGAAATATTAGTGTCGACTTTAGAACTGAAACCGCCCCTGCAATGGTTATTAAAAGGATGGTAAGACTTTCTAAGTTTGAAACACCACTTTTCCTTAAAAAAAGTACATTACTGTGGCTCAAGTTCAGGAATGACTTTCCTAAGTTAATATTTCCAGAGAAAACAATAAATATTTATATAATATAGCTACAGTATAATCTCGATAATTCGGACACTCGCTAATACGGACAACGCGGTAATCCGGACACTCATTTCTATTGTAGACTCTGTAATCCGGACACTCAATTTCTATTGTAGACTCTGTAATCCGGACACCAGAGTCCGGTTTTTAATTGTCCGGATTATCGAGATTATTTATTTATTTATTTAAGTCTATTGTACATTAAGTAGCTTACAGACTAATAACAGATTAGTACAAATTATTTGAAGTAAGTGTTTAAACTATGTTTAAAAGACAATTTAGAAGATGAAAAATCAATTAAATTATAAAGCGAGTTAACTTCAGCCAAAGTTCTAGCCAGGGGCGCAAATTGGGCGTAGTTTGTACGACAGCAGGCAAGATTGAAAATTTCATAATTCCGCAACTGTTTGGCAGGAACATGAAAATTAATTCTATCAAGCAACAAGGGACAGTCAATACCACCAGTAACTAAATCAAATACAAAGCTCATAGAAAGAATCTTCCTCCTGTCTTCGAGGGACTTGATATGCAATAAAGAGCACATAGAGTAGTACGACGGAACAGGGTCAACAAATCTCAAAGATCGAAGTGCATATCTTAAAAACACTTTCTGGACTCGTTCAAGTCGTCTGATATGCACACTATGATATGGTCTCCAAATAAAAACCGCATATTCAAGCACTGAGCGGACATAAGCATTAAAAAGCGTTTTTACGGTGTAAGGATCAGTGAAGTCAGCACTGTTCCGCCTAACAAAAGCAAGCATTGAATATGCTTTAGAAATAGTAAAGTTGAGATGGCTGGAAAAAGTGAGCTTGGAATCAAAAATAACTCCAAGGTCCCTAATCTCACTAAGAGACTTAAGGGGCGCATTATCGATACAATAGGATGTTTGCAGCGGACAATGAGATTTAGAGTAAGCAACATGGGAGCATTTATTGATATTTAATGATAACCGGTTTCTGCAACACCAAGCAAACACGTTATCAAGGTCAGATTGAAGGTTTTGCTGATCAGTGATGGAAGTTATAGTAGAGTAAATTTTTAGATCATCGGCGTAAAGAAGAAACCTGGAGGTTGAAAAACAACAACTAATGTCATTAATGAATATTATAAAAAACAGTGGCCCAAGAATGCTCCCTTGGGGTACACCAGATGACGCTATAAAAGGCCGAGATGAAACATTGTCAATCACAACAGTACAGTTGCGATTGCTAAGATAGGAGGTAATCCAGTCTAAGAAAACAGAATGAAAACCAAGTTTAGCAAATTTTGAAATAAGAATTCTATGGCTAACCTTATCAAAGGCCTTCGAAAAATCCGTATAAACACAATCCACTTGAAAACCGGAGTGAAAAGCGGATAGACAGTCTTCGGTGAAAATAGCCAAGTTTGTTACAGTTGACCGGCCAGACATGAAACCATGTTGATTGGGACATAAAATGTTTTTGACAGCAAAATAGAGTCGATTTTTGATGATACATTCAAAGAGCTTGGAAACAGCGGACAACTTAGATATAGGACGATAATTGGTAACATTATTTTTGTTGCCACTCTTAAAAACTGGAGTGATTGAAGTTACTTTCCAAGCATCTAAAAAAACCCCAGAGGCAAGAGATCTATTAAAAATCAGTAGAAGCGGACGGACAAGGGAAGGACAACGCTTCAACATGGACGCTGATAAACCATCAACGTCAGGTTGAAACGAGGGTTTAAGTTGACGAAAACCCTCAATGACATCATCATAGGATAGTGAAAGAGAACCAATATTGATGGAAGAGCAAATATCACCATATGCATTCACATCGCTATCACGGTCGGACACAAAATTAGACCGGAAAAACTCAGCAAACAAGTTGGCAGCTTCGTAGGGAGTTTTAGCAGTTACATCATTTAGAAACAGGGTAGTGGGAATAGTAGAACAAGATCTCTTGGACTTGATAAAACGCCAGAAAGCCTTTGGGTTAGATTTTACCTCAGATTCGTACTTTAAAGTATAGTTTCGATATAGAAACTTATTCAAACAATTAAATTCTTTTGAATACCTCAAGTATTTGTCCTTAAAAGACAAGAGGTTGGTGGTCTTGAATTTTTTGAAAAATTTATTTCGCAGATTTTTCAAATATTTCAAATTTTTTGTGTACCAAGGTAACTTATAAATCCTTTTGGGAAAAGCAGGGACATGAAGTGAGCAAACTTTACAGAGCTTGGATTTAAAGACATTAAAAGAGCTACTGACATTAAGATCAAGAAGCAAAGAGTCCCAATCAATTTCGTCAAGTATTAAATTCAAATTAACATAATCGCATAACTTGAAGTTAAGAACCCTGCAATCATTGCGGTTGGCTGTGCACAATGGCTGAAATTCATAAAATTTAAGCTCAAGCACTAAGGGGACATGATGCATACTATAAGGAGAAAAAGAATTTAAGCATTCAGAAACTGTAAAGTTAACATTATCACTTACAAATACCAAATCTAAGATTCTATTTAGCTTGTTTACAAAATCATTAACCTGGACTAAATTCAGACTGTACAGGTTATCAACTAAGTAACTTTCAGAAGAGCTTACTATATTACGGGGGAAAAAAGTAGCACCATCGCAATTATTGTCCTCCAGGCGAGTCCAAGATAAATTGCACAAATTAAAGTCGCCCATAACACACAAGTGACAGTCATCTCCTCTACTTAAAGCTAAAGATAAGATGTTGTCGACATGAGCTTTGTAGAAAACTTCAGCCGAATTCGGCGGAATGTAAGAAGCACAAAGAAGCAATGAGTTGGACAATCCCTGAATGGAAACACAGAGTTGGTCCAATAACGAGTCAGCATTTTCAAGTAACACGAGCGATGAGCACAACTTGCGCCGAACTGCAATAAGCACACCACCGCCCCTACACAAGCCAGTCTTAACAGCGTCGCGGTCTTTACGAAAGACATTGTACAGGTTGGGATCGAAGAATTCCTCACTGTAAAAGGTTGAGTTCAGCCATGTTTCAACCAACACAAATATATCATAATCCAAATTTGAGCTCATTGCATAAAGATCATTAGATTTAGTTCTAAGACCAGAAACATTCTGGTAAAGAATCTTAAGCGAAGAATTTGAAACATTAGGGGATGCTAGGCCGTCACTGTTGGCTGGTCTATTTTTTGAAAAAAACGAAAAGGGCGCACCTTAACGTCAGCAGGCCACACAGAGGCATCTAGAAGCTTGGCATATGAAGATGAGGCAACACCAAGTTTAAAGTTAACACGCTTCAGAGACTCAGTAGAGACGTCTTTCTTTACTAGTTTATAACAGGAAATATTACGTTTGTCAACTCCGGCACGATTTGCAATATAGTCAGTTAGAATATCCTCAGTCACCGAGGGTAGAAACGATGACAAGTGCAACCACTTCTTACTAACAGCTACATCCAAACCCGAGCTTACGTTTGAGCCAATAACAACAATCCTTTGGTATTATACTGTACTATATTAGTTAGTAAAAAAACAGTAAAAAAGATAACAATGCATCGGCCGGGAATCGAACCCGGGCCGCCCGCGTGGCAGGCGAGCATTCTACCACTGAACCACCGATGCTTCATGCATTTCTCTCTTCTAACACACAGCTTTACCACCGCCTCGCCGGCTTCACACTCCAGGGGAAAATACCAATTGCCAGCGAAACAGATAACCCCACCACGAACCAACAATTGTCGACCGACAGCACGACACGACTTCAGCTACCAGATAAATGCTGCCAGCGAGCACAGCACAGACACCAAACAGATGGCAAACACAACATGTCAACATTGCCAGCGCCATGGCAGTGCAGCCATGAGGCCAGACATGGGGCGAAATTTTAATTTTAGCAACCGCTGACAATGTTACCAACATTTGCCCTCAACTTGCGACCAGGCCCCCAGAAGTGGCGCGTAGCCACGATACCGCAAACTGCACGCTGCCAACAGCCACAACGCGCCGCAGCCCCGCCTCAGCGACAAGGTCTGGTTCATGTGCGAATGTGTGTGCGTTCGTGTTTATAAAATCGGCTGGGATTGCGGCCACTGCAGCCAGTGCCGACTTTATAACTCACACTGTGTCGAGTCAATAAATTTTCGTGGCGCTCTTAATTTTTATAGTCGCACTTGCACAGATCTGACATAATATTGAAGAGGCGCGCAGAACGCGACGAAGGCTGTCCCGAGCAGGGCGACTTTTGTTGCTCCGCGCTAGCGGTGACAGCCACAGCACTAGCGCCGACAACGTCGAGTGGCGTTCTGCATGCGCTTCCATTCCATTCCGTCGGAATCGATTCGTTTCGACCATCGGCAGAATGTGGCATTCGAATTAAAATCGAATTTTCTACGTGCAAAGTGGAACAGAACCGCAGCAACTCCGCACCAGCGACCGCCGCGAACAATTTGCCGCTTTATTTATATTGCTCACATAAAAAAACAAAAAACGTAGCAAGTTAAGAGAAAATTAATAGCGCACCGAAGTTGCCAATGACAGCCATAACAACAACAAACATGTTAACAAAAAGCGCTCGCCGTCAACTTCTTGCTGCGGCGGCAATGTCTGATTTTTCGAGGCACCCACCCTACCGCTTGCACTATTAGGA
Organism: Melieria crassipennis; assembly: GCA_963668005.1. Lineage (NCBI taxonomy): Eukaryota > Metazoa > Arthropoda > Insecta > Diptera > Ulidiidae > Melieria > Melieria crassipennis. The sequence continues at coordinate 20,359,849 of OY764961.1, forward strand.
TGGCTAAAATTATAGCAAGTTGATCGCTGTGTGTGTTTATTGTGTTTGACTCGTAGTTGCTCGCAAATGCCTTGAAATGCATGATGGCATTCAGTAGGGGTAGACGCTTGCAATTGGCAAATTCTATTCAAATAACTTTTTAACTTTATCAAGGCTAATGGTCGCAGAGTTCCTGGTATATTGCAAAGCGATAACAACCTTTGGACAATCGATAAGCGCCGAAACATTAATCTCTTCAAGTCTACAACAAGTCATACTAGACTAATTTGATCAGCATTATTTGGTCAACTCTGCGTGTGATAAGTAATTTTGCTTTAACAACCAACGGTGCTTTGAGCTAATTTTTATAATGGCCGAATTAGACTAAAAGCTGATTCCGTTAAATGTCGCGTAGTATTTAGTGGCCATCTGCAGCAGTGATTAAAGATGTACTAATTGAATAACGCGCCGCCGCCAACGAGCCCATCGGCGACTCAGAGGCAGTCAATGCCGTTTATTTCATTCTTCCACGGCAGTACTGGCCGCAAGAAGAATATTTTAGAACGTTTTACGAATAGGCCACCATAATGCCTGGCCGCTGGCAGTGCTTGCAATCAGTTTCTGAAATATTTAGCAGCGCTCTTCAAGTCTCAGCGAACGTTTCATTCCCATAACTGCTGACATTATCGTTCTTTCCTACATGCTTCGTTGTGTGTTTTTTTCTCTATCTCTTCTGCCTTGTTTTGTCTGCCGTGTGACGTGCAAAAAAGCTGCGACTTAAGAACACAAGACGACTAGCGTAGGTTGGCTGCTGGCGCTTCATTGTGCTCGGCGGCCGAAGTGTTCTGCCCAGCGCTGCGCTGCATCTGCTCTGACGGCTGTGCGCGTTCGCTGGTCTTTGGGGAAGCGACAGCGTCACGCAGCACACCACCAATGGCGGTGGCACAGTCGGAGAGATTCGTTGCGGCGATAAACGACGAAGCGCTTGTATTGGCGTGCTGGACGCCTGTTCGCAAACGATTAAATTCAGTTTAATCATCCACTAAACAGTCTCGCCGGTCCTACCCCATTAGTTTAAATGATTTACGGGGCGCGTCCGTGCCGTGCGACGAGCGCTCTTGCACTCGCCAGCCGCCCCACCACTCGATGCGTTTTGGCACTTTTACAGCCGAGCTCAATTAGAAGTCGACAATGTAGTTTAATTTTCAATTCAAATTTCATTCAATTAAACCAACTCAATGCACTGCCGACAACACAATCCCAGACCACTTAAGCGCTGCCGCACTGTGCGCATGGCTCTACACACGCAAGCGGCGTGGAGAGTAGAAATGCACAGTGCCTTCTCGATGGGAAATCAATCCACCGACTGCGGCGCAGTCCACCCAGCAATCCCCTGCTCGCGCGACCAGCCGCTATTGGACGAGTGCATGACTTCATTGCGCCAACTGCTCCCCGACCCACTAACGCCCGTCGGTCGGTTGGCGCACGTTCGCCTTGTTGCTCGATTTTCTAACAACGTTTCTATTGAGTTTTCTTTGGAAATCTAAATGCCCTACCAAGACTGGTCGCGCAAGTCTGCCTGCATCGCTCTAAAAGTTATGTAAACCTAGTAAAAATGTTTGTTGTCGTATCTAAAAGAATGAAATAGGCAACACAGCGCCGGCACGGCGTGTGTTCAGCGAGTGCTCGCGCTCGCACAAGCAGTCGCTGTTGGCTGAAAAGAGTCAGCCAGTGCGCGGGCTGGGTTTGGCTCTGCGGTAGTGCTTGCTTCTCTTGAGCGTGCCACGGGCATTATTCGAGATATCATGACGAGCGCCAATTAGGAATAGATGACAGTATGATGTTTTCGTAGGGACGGCAGATACACGCGAGACTGTTAGCAAATTTATTATATACGGCTGGTATAGCGAAGGAAGGATACGCGATTTGTGAATGGAATATTTAGACAATTTTCAATAATACTGAAGGTGTTTAATTTATCTCATTGTCTTCGAGTTAGATGTTGTTAAGGTTTTCTATGCAATTCCTCAATATACAAGTAAACGTATCGAAACTATTATTGATGATCTGCTTCCCCCTTCTACTGGTTTTGGACGACTTCCGATCCACAATTCACATAAAATAAGAAATTGCTCAAGTCTTTAGGGCAGCGACATCTTTCTTTTCCAAGCATTACTGTCTGCTGCGAGACACATTATCCCAGTGGGGAATAATGCGGTCTGAATTATTTTTCGTCCTACCTCAGAAGATTCCACAGAAGAAGAACATGAAACTGCTGAAAATATTTCAGACGATTCAGGATTTAATATAATAATACGATAGTAAATGTGAGTTTGAAGCATTTTTAATTAAAAAGCGTTTGAATTTTCTCCAGCATGTTTGAATTTGAAGTCAGCAAGTATTGAATGTAGTGAAAAATTTTAAAATGATGAATTTGAGTTCAGCTGATGGTGAAATAATACAAGGTGGAGTTCAATATTTGCGATATTTCTCACTCACTGAGTGTCAGCAAAACAATGTTGAATCTTTGTTTTAGAAAGTGTAGTTATTGCAGAATATTGAAAGTCAAATGAAGTAATATGCATTAAGGAGCCTAACTGGCATTCGTACACATATTAAACTGGGCAAAAGGCTCTCTCCACTTAACCCTTTGCACTCCGAACGATTTTCGACGTTGGCTATCAGCTACTCAGCGCCACTTTACGGCAGAACCGAACATTTACAGACCCTCGTATTATTTCTTATCATTTTGGAACTAAGTAACGTATTATAATGATCTTGGTTTTATATGAATTGGTTGAGATCGAAGAATGTATATTTGCAAAAAATCAATACTTTATTGTTTATAATTTTGTACAGTATGATACACGTTCTCGTCTGCGACAAAACCCGCTGACATTTCTTGAATATATCTTAGTAATTTTACGATATCTTGATTTGATTTCTTGTGCCATTTCAAGAGAAAACTTAGGAAAACATGCTTGTCTCAAAAAGTTGCCCTGAAATAACTCAATTCTCCGTAATCATTAATAAACTTGAATGTCCCCTGACAGGGGACAGCGGAGTGCAAAGGGTTAATAAAATCGATAAGTATATAAATGCTGCTCAGAGTGTATACTCATACATTGATAAACAAAAAGTTGGAAGAATGAAGGCATGAATGAAAGTTGAAGAATGTGGAACTCATTGCCGATTTCAAATAAGGGGGTCGTCTACGTAGCGGCCTGATTTTGGAGCCTGTTTTTCAAAATTTATTACGAAGGAACGAAAGAAGATATTCACTCACTTTTTTTGTTATTTGTTTATTTAATCGTAATCTTTCAAGAGGCAAGGTCAAAAAAATTATATTTGTACATATTCGAGTGCAGGATGACCGTGAACGTGCCCTCATTAGAATTTTGATATCAATTTTCCTGCAAGATTTTGGGCCAACCACGTAACCTACAACAAAAAATGAAACTAATCTATAATATTACATCAGCTATGCTTAGACACGAGCTGTTTGTAAAATTCAAAAATCTCTCGAAATGGTGGACATTTTTGAAAGAAAAGTTATTTTTCCCTTTTTTTCAAATGTTTATTGCCTGTTATAATAAAAAAACCACAATATTTTGTCAAAAGCTCGTGTCTAACCATAGCGACATGTTTTCTGAGCAAGTAAAAAAAGAAATCGAATCGATGCGTGTAAAACTTTTCTTAAAATCGTGCAAGTAAGTTAGAAAAATACGACTTTCGGAAAAACGCGTTTAAAGTTCACAGGGAGCGCGCGGAAACACCGTGAGCGAGCTTGCGCAATGCTCTACAGCTCAATAACCGTGGAGAGTTTACCCAAATCCTTTGAAATTAACATTCCTCACGTCTTCAAAATGAAAATTATGTAAAAAAAAAAACGATTTTTTGAAATTTTATATGTAGACGACCCCCTTAAAAGTGTATCCAATAACCACATTTTTAAGTATCTTCATTTTCAGAATTTCACTAAATTATTTATCTCCCTATATCTACACATATCTATCTCCTATTTTTCTCTGTTTCCTTCTGTATTTCTTATTATCTTCTGTAATGAGCACTGGGATGGATTTAAGTCCTTTTGATATAAACAACTGTGTAAACTTTTAAGACAAACTTTATTTGCGTGTTCTAACAATGGCGTCACAAGTAAAAGTAAGGTAAAACGTAAAGGTAAAGGACCAGCATGAACTTAGCTGCAAGCCCGAGTTGCCACACTGCTTGACAAGCCCAACCACAACAGGGTTGCATTCACCATGGCACCACCTCCACCAATACACTACAACTCGGCCTAACCTGACATTCAATCGACCTCGATTGCTTTTACAATGAATCTTCTTCTAGCTTATCATCTAAAAATTCATAATCTGTACATTCATCACTTAAATTATCACCATCTGTGTTGCCTTCTGAGTCCGTTTCAACTGGCCTACCTCGAGGTTCCAACCATTTCTTCATTCTAGACGAATCAATTACATTGTCATATGGCATCTGAGTAACCTGACAATTTTCAACATCCGTAACAACATAACGATCATGACCTAATTGCTTACGAACTACATAAGGGCCTCTGTACTTCTGAATTAGCTTCTTATTCTTCCCTACCGTAGTGTCTACATTTTTAACCACAACTAAATCTCCTGGTTCAAATTGTTTCGCTGGCCTATGGCTCCTCTCGTAATATTTCTGATTGTACAACTGAGACTTCTGTATTGCAAGCTCTGCCTGCTCCCTTATTTCGGACAAATTAACTTCTTCTCTTGAATACACATCATGCAAATACTCCGTCAATTCATCAACTACTTTGCCGCGCTGCTCAACGCCAAAAAGCAGCTTACTAGGGGTCGTCTTTGTGGCACAGTGTACAGTATTATTCATTGCAAACTCGACATCCGTCAGTTTCTGTTTCCAATCTACATGGTTTATAGGGTCAGTCGTTTTGGCCAATATTGCTTTCAACACCCGATTCACCCTCTCAACCTGACCATTCGACTGTGGCGAAGCTACCGCATTCAAAACATGTACAATGTTATTGTTCCCGCAAAAATCCCTAAACTCCGATGACGTAAAAGCTGTGCCCCGATCATCTATGATTCTTCTGGGACGACTGTATTCAACAAAATATCTCTTCAACGCACAAATCGATTCTTTCGCACTACTATTCGTAGCATACATTTTGACAAATTTTGTGAAAGCATCAATCACCACAAACACATGTTTATGCTTTGAGTTCACACTCTCCAATGGCCCGAAATGGTCAATGTGCACTGTATCGAACGGTTCTGGCTTCTTTGGAATACTATATATATTACGCTCATTGCTTCTAGGCGACGTCGAATAATAAATGCACTTCAAACAATTTCTGATGAACACATTCAGCTTTTCGCGCATACGGGGAAACCAATAATGCTTCCGAATCTGATTTGCACATTTCTCAATACCCAAATGACCATATTTCTCATGTATCAATCGCATAATGTTCTCTTCCATCTCACCCGGCACATACAACTGTCGATTCTGACCACTGACACGAAAGACTAACCCATTCTCCAACTCATATCCTGGCACTTCCCCTTGCTCTAATTCTTCCCGCAGTTTATGAATCACAGGATCACGCGTCTGTATAATCTGAATGTTCAAATCAACCTCATTCTCCTCAATACTACACACAGCTGACAACCGGCTCAATGCATCAACATGCTGCATCTGTTCACCCTTTCGGTGTCGAACTGAAAAATCAAACCCGGCGAGACCCAATGTCCATCTGGCAATTCTTGGATTAATTGTTTTCTTCTCCAATGTCAAGACCAAAGAGTTGCAATCAGTCACAACTACAAACGGAATTCCATCCAACATAGTCCGGAATCTTTCCAATGCATTCACAATTGCCAATGTTTCCAACTCAAAGCTATGATAACGCGACTCCGGATCCGTCGTTGTTTTCGAATAAAATGCCACTGGGTGAAACCTGCCGTCATCTTGCTTCTGTAACAGTATAGCACCATACCCTCGCGAACTTGCATCCGTATGCAACTCTGTCTCCCGCCCTGAATCAAAGACACACAGTACAGGGGGCTCAGTCAATTTAGATTTCAAGGTCTCAAACGCATTCCTACACTCTTCTGTCCATTCAAACTTTACACCTTTTCGCGTCATATAACTCAATGGGCGCGCAATCTGAGAAAAATTATACACAAATCGTCTAAAATATGAAAAAAGACCCACCGCCCTCTGCACCTCCTTTATGTTGGTAGGTACTGCGTAATTCTTTATCGCTACCAAATGATCTTCATTCGGACGAATCCCCCGTTCACTCACACAGTAGCCTAAATACTTCAATTCTCTATATGCAAATTTGCACTTCTTCAGATTCAAGCACAATCCAGCCCCTGACAATAATTTCAAAACTTCTGCCAAAACCACATAATGTTCCTCAATAGTCTTCGTGGCAATGTTAATATCATCTAAATACACCACAATCCTCTTCGCATCAATCAACGGCCGCAACACTAAATTAATAAACCGCTGGAACACTGGTGGAGCATTAGTCAAACCAAATGGCATAAACCGATACTCATACTGTCCCATCGGAGTCACAAACGCAGTTATCGGTATCGATTCCTCATGCATCGGCACCTGGTGAAACCCATTCCTCAAGTCCAACGTACTGAAGAAACTCTTCCCACCCAAATATTCAATACAATCCTCAACTAACGGCAACGGATAATGATCTCTGACAGTCAACTTATTCAACGCCCGATAGTCAACACACATTCTCAATTCACCGTTCTTCTTCCGCACTAACACAATCGGAGACGCGTATGGAGACGCACTTGGCTGAATAATGCCCTGAGCCAACAAATCATCAATTGTCTTCTGTACTTCTGTCTTTTCCCTATATGACAACCGGCGCGGACCACTGTACACCGGCGCATCACTCTTCAACTGAATTTTCATGCAATAGCCACTCAACTTCCCCCCCTTGTTCTTCATTTTCAAATAGTTCTCAAAAACAACTGATTTCAAAGCATCTGCATCTGTTATAGACAAGTTTTCGTCCACATCAATTAGATCACCAATTTCATCCATCTCAGTTGCACCTACCATCAATATTACTTCATCATACAAATTCAAGTCTTCTGTTCCAACTAAATTTACAACTCCGATACACGACTCAAGTCGAGTTTCACACAAATTTGAATCACCAATTACATTTACCTCTGCATTAACTGAATTAATTTCTGACTTGCCACACTTATCATCTGATTTCAATAACTTAACTCTGTTTGGAACCTCTGTTATCTTAACTACTGGACTCTTTAATAAATTAAACAACTTAAGTGCACTGATATTCAACGGAACTTCATTTTTATTGGCATTATTAATCTCCAGCAGAGTACGTCTACTATATCTCACTGTGTCCATTTGGCACAGGCTTATATTCATTGCCTTAAGTAAATCGCGTCCAAAAAGTAGGGGCACCACTGCCTCTTCATCTGGCAAAACAAACAAATTATGGTCAAATTTACGGTTATCAAACACAATTTTACAAGTCACAAGGCCGTACGTACTTAAATTCATATTTCCCATCCCCCGATACTCTGTCACAGTCAATTCACCCGTCACTTCAAATGGCACAAGAGAACGCTTCACGAAACTAGTCGGACTGCCATTATCAAATAAAGCAAAACACGGAATTAATTCAGTGCACTTATTCTGTTTCAAAAAGGCAACACTTACAAGATTTCGGTGTTTCAGCTGTCGGGCTAAACGTCGGACCTCCTCTACCTCCGTCAATGGCGTCCCTGCCTCCCACTCCTCGACCTCTGCTACTGGCTGCTGTTGTTTCGGTACGGCTGGCATCCGTGTTTGCGTCTGGTTTAGTGTTGTATTCTGCATCCGACTACGACGTGGGCACTGCTGGCGCATGTGGCCTACTTCATGGCATATGAAACACGAGTTCGGTGGGCGTCGCGGGGCCCCGCACGCACTTTGATAGTGCCCATATTGAAAACAGTTGTAACACCTGACGGCCGACAAATCCGTGACTTTTGCAGCTGTGTTAGCAACTGGCACTGTTGTATACGACCTCGGCCTAGGCACGGCACCCGACATGACACTGATCTTCGGCACAACCACTGGCGCAGCTGCCCGACGCTTCTTCTCGTAACGCTCCATCAACCCCTTCAATTCACGCAAGGAAGTGGCACTGTACAGCATCGAAACCATATTCGTATCGTCGTTAAGCCCCTCGATGATAATGTCGATTAGGTCCGTTTCTGACACATCGGCGCGGCTGGCAATGTACTGCATCTCAACAATATATTGTCGTGGTGTTTCGTCTGGTCTCAGGACACGGGCACGTAACTGTTGCAGCACATCTCGAACCGTGAATATACGACGGTATTCAGTCATCAAAGCCATCCTTAGCTCACCATAGCTGCGAACACGAGTTATGTCCGCGAACCGCTTCGCTTGCCCAGTTATCAGATGTCGTGCGGCAACCAGCTGGTCTCGCTCACTGTACTGGAAACTCTCGAACACATTCTCCAAGTCGGCCAACCATTTGCTAACGTCCCGCAACTCCGAACCATCAAATTTGCTCATCATCGCGTCCAGTACACCCAGGTCGATTCTACGACTCTCGAACTCGTTCAACTCACGCTGCAGCTGGACAAGCTCACGTTTCTTGCGCATGATCGCCAACTGCCGATCTAACTCAGCCTCTTCAGCCTCAGTACTGGTCACATTCACCACACTCCCTGCATCAACTGTATCATCTTCTGTATCTGGCACATTCATGGGTCGCTCCCTCTGGCTGGCCCCTGGCATCTGTCGTCTAGTCGTCTGCACACTCTGGCTGGCATCTGGCATCTGTTGATTCAGCGGAACATCAGGCTCGCTATCCGCTCTGGCCGCTCTTCCGCTACCTCCGACACGACCTGCTACCGCTTGTTCATACACTGTCCGCAACTGAACCATCGTGGCGTCTTCCTCGAATTCAGCTCCCGCAGCCCGTAGTGCAGCAATAACCGCATTGCGCGTTAATTTGTTCGCCATTGAACCACAATAACTTTAGAACTTAGATAGAAAAAAAATTCCTGCTCGAACCCCACACTTGACGTTGTAATGAGCACTGGGATGGATTTAAGTCCTTTTGATATAAACAACTGTGTAAACTTTTAAGACAAACTTTATTTGCGTGTTCTAACAATGGCGTCACAAGTAAAAGTAAGGTAAAACGTAAAGGTAAAGGACCAGCATGAACTTAGCTGCAAGCCCGAGTTGCCACACTGCTTGACAAGCCCAACCACAACAGGGTTGCATTCACCATGGCACCACCTCCACCAATACACTACACTTCTAAATATTTAATGTTATTTTAATTTAATTTATATTTAATGTTATTTATTATTATTACTCGTTACTAATGTACTCTTTTTGTAGCATTTAAAAGAGCAATCTTGTATGCTAAATCAATGTTAAATAAATAAATAAAAGTGACGTAAATTAGTCTTACATTTATTATTTCGCATGTTTTCTAATGACATCACACATTTATAAATCCAAAGTCAAGTTTTGGATATGGCATAAAAAGTTAGAGGTGTTCCTTATTGCAATTTTTTAGTCCAAGTGACTTAAGGGTTAATGTTCTGACAAGCCGCTCTGGCAAATTTGCATCGCACACAAATCACCCTGTTGCCACTTTTGCTTAGGCTAAGAACTGTGCTGCTTATTTTCTTTTGTGTCAGACACAGATTTTGCTGCTAATGCTAGCCAACGAAGTAACGTGAAACCCTTAAAAAAAATAAATAACTTTGATGTAACAATAAAAAGGAAAAACGTTCACTTAGTAGAATTGATCGCACCATGAACGAATCGTCCAGTGCAGCAATCACAGTACCAGCATTCAGCATTAAACAAGAAATCACAGAACGCAATGCGAGGGCCGAGGGTGCTGCATGCTGCGGAGTTAAAGTTGAGAAGGAGCAGTTGGACTGTAATGCTGGGACCATTGAGATCCAGAACAATTTGGCAACTAACATCAAGCAGGAGGAGGAGTGTATCATCGATTGCAGCGAGGATGAGTTCACATGGGAGAATGCCGACAACGAGCAGGCATACAACATTTACGACGTGTACGAATACGACGCAGAACAGCCGCAAAAAGAGCCTTGTCCTACTACTACCCTTTCGAGGGCGAATATTACAGCAGAAAAAGAATTGTCATCGTGCACAGACGACGAGATGTTTAGTGGCAGTGAAACTGATTACTGCCAAAGCGAGGAATCATCCGACGATGAGTATGAGCTAGCACCAAAAAAACCAGTTCCTAACCGTAAAAGGAAGAAACAGTTGACGCCCATTGCAACAGCAACTCCCGCCAAGCGCGGCAGGCCACGCAAGATTATCAACGTGCGAGACGAAAAACCCAAAAACCGAATGCCGAAAGATTTGCAGCAAGTTGTTATGCAAAAGATGAATGAAATTGCAAAAGTTGTCGAGATTTACAGAAATCCCAACAAACCGCCGCCGGCTGTCATGGCTCACGCTCGCTCCACGCACGCGTCGACGCAGTTGCAAAATTCGCGAGTCCAACATGACGCTTTCCTGCGAATAAACTTTCTAAACTGGATTTGCCCTGTCTGCGACATCGATTGCCACTCCAACTATAAGTGGCGTCAGCACCTGGACGAAATGCACCAGCTGCTCGAGCGCGAGAATCTGAATATGGAGTACCTGTCGAACAGCAGGGCACGCTGTCGGCAGTGCTGCGATGAAATGCCGTCGATCTTTTGGACCGTGCTTAAGCACAAAGTGACACACCTGCCGCATAGTGATTTTCTTATGTGCAAATTGTGTCACTGGCGCGTAGGGAGCATGCGCGGAGCGCTGATGCATCTGCGGCGAGAGCACGCGGACGATACGATCAAGCCTCCTCCTGCCACCTGCCCGCCTCCTGAGGCCAGCGTGAGTGTGAAGTTGGAATCGAACGAATGCATCTGCCCCTTCTGTCAGCAAAGCTTCCTTGCACTGACGCCCATGATGGCGCACATCAAGAGTTTGCATAAAAGCGTGAATGCCGCCAAGGCTGTGTACTTGTGTCCCGATTGTGGACAGCGGATTCAGACGAAGTCGCGCTTTCACAAGCATATTGTTGAGGCGCACGACTACGACTCGGTCGAGAAATTGCGCTGTGTCGAGCTTGAAGTGGCTTGGAACAGCACGACCAGGGCTTTTAAATGCCTTCAGTGTGGGATGATTGAACCGAAATCCGCGCCGGTCAAAATGCGGGAGCACGCGCTGAGCCACAGCGGCGTTAAGTGCTTCCTGTGCGTCCACTGCGAGCTCAGCTTCGAAAACAGCAAAGAATTGCGCGTTCATTTTTGCGACGAGCTGCGGCAGAAGTTCCTCTTTCCGTATAATTTGGATGTAGCACATACTAAGGGGAAGCGTATGTAAAAACAACATATTAAATACGGCAATTATAATTTTGTTTGTTTGTAGATAAGAAACCCAGATTTATCCGGTACGTTTGCCCCATGTGTGGCGAGGAGACCGACAGCAAAACCAAACGTTCTGAGCATGAGGAGTCCATGCACAGCATGGGTACACCGGGAGGCTTAAACTTTGCCTTGGTTGAAGGAGATGGTGAGGACGAAAGCGGGGCCACGTATAAGTGCACTGTGTGTGAGAAGAAGATGGCGCTGAATGTGGCTGTGATGTACACGCACGCCGTTTCACACATGCCGTATAATCGCTGGAAATGTGCCAGATGTAATGCGCCGTTTCGTCGACTGCAGCATACGTATTTTCACAATTGTACCGTGGCCGTGAAGCGTCCGAGCAAATATCCGACCAAACGCCGGACCAATGATCATGTTTATTTGCATAAGTACGAATATATGATGATACATGTCTGTCCCGTGTGCAATGCAGATTTTGCGCATCGGCGCCAGTGGTGGCGACATTTGAGGGAAAATCATGCGCTAAATGCATTGGCCGACATGCGCATGGAGGCGGTGGACAAGCGCTTCGTGCGCTGTTTGGATTGCAACGCTCTGGTCCGAAGTCGTTACACTAACAGGCGCGAGCACCGATTTCAACATTTGGGGTACAAACCGTACCGATGTAAAGGCTGTGCGAAGACCTTCAACACACTTAGCGCCATATCGCGTCACATCGTCGTCTGCAATAAGGGCGCTGGCATTAGTAATGGAATGCCTGTGCGCGCAAAGGATCAACCGGCACCACCAGCACGGTTTGAGCACAAGTTTGTGAAAATCACATGTCCAATATGCGCCGATGTAGCGTTCACAACATTACCAGAACAGTTGGCGCACTTTCGCAGCGTCCACAATTACTTCAGCGACAAGTTCACTCTGCATGCTAATGGCTCCATGAACTGTCAGGTGTGTGGCAAGTACTTTCAAGACTCCGACAAAGTGGCCATGGTGAAGCATCAGCGCAGCCACTTTGTGAAGAACTGCTTTCATTGTCTGCAGTGCGATTCCACAGCGCCCACCTTAAGCAAACTACATGGTCACATTATGACTGCGCATGATGACGAGCTAAACCGTTTGGAAGCAGCAGCTCCAATTCAACCTGAAACAGAAGATCCATTGGAGAGTGCTGACAGCGACTTGGTACAGGGATCAATAACGCGAATTGCAGTGAAGACTGCCAATTCGCCAGTGTACAGCCAGTTTGCCAAATACATTTCGTACGCTTGTCCCGAATGCAACGAGCCGCTTCCAACCGAAAGCGATTGGCACGCGCACATCAATAGCCTTCATAGCTTTTTCAACGAAGAGGAAATGCATCAAGACTTCACCCTCGACGGCGAATTAGTATGTACGGTTTGCGGCGTCAAAGTCAACCAAGCTATTTACCACCAGCAACGTCACAAGCTGACGCACATGCCATACAAGTCATTCATCTGTACGCTCTGTACGCATCGCTCCAACACGATTGGCGTGCTCATACAGCACCTGCGTCGTAGGCACTTCATGCCCGGTCAGTACAAGTGCGAGGTGTGCGCGCAGGTATTTGGGACTTCGTACGAGCGCTACAAGCATATCAAGGAGCACGATCCCGCCGACTGGCCGCCGTACATGTGTCGCATTTGCTGTGCAGTGCTGCGTACTAAATCGGCGCTGCTGGTTCACTTGGACACGCATGACCCAAACCGACAAATGTTTCCGTGTGCAACATGCAACTGCGAGTACTCGAACCCGAGAGAGCTGCGTCGCCACCTGCAAGCCTGCCATCCGGGCGCAGCCGATCCTTTCGAGAAATACAAATGTGCTGTTTGCGAAGAGAATTGTATAAGCTCGGATGCGTTGACTGCCCACATGCAGCGGCACGATGCTAGCGAAATACCTAAAACTGTTTGTCCGATCTGTGGCAAGACATTCAAGGTGGCCAAATCGTGTGCGGTACATAAGCGGTCCATACATAAGCCTGCTCCTATATTGCCAAACAACTCCGGTGCGAATGTAATCGAATCAACAGGCACACACTGTATTCGTCCGAAGAAACCAGTACTCAGCAAAACAAACGGAAAGGCAGCAATGCCGTGCAGTAGCACTGAGTCTAAAGATGAGCGGTCCATACATAAGCCTGCTCCCATCACGCCACACAGTTCGAATGCGAATGAAAAGGAATCAATAGGCAAGAAGTTTAACAGTCGGAAAAAGCCAATAATCCGGAAAGCAAATGGAAAGGCAGCATTGCCGTGCACTAGTACTGAGTCTAGAGATGAGGACCCGGATGTTGAGATGATTGTGTCAAATGAAAATTGAGAGATATTTCCGGACAATGATTCTTGATTAATCGCTTTCTATAGGTTTATTGACAATATCTTTTTTTAATGCATAGATGAAGTTACACATTTTAACAATACAAGTAGGACTATGCGTTCATACGCATACCATAAGGATATAAGCCGCGACTGCAAATGGACTTTTTCTCGATTCAAATGAATCATAGTAATTAAACTAAAAAGCTGAATTTAATCAGTTAAATACTACTAAGCGTGAAAGTAAATTAAAAAAAAAACGAAGTACATAGAAGCGTAGATTTAAAGCTTAAAACAACATAAAGGAAACTCGGAAATAAGAAAAAAAATCGGAAGAGAACTCCATACAATTCGAAACTGACTGAATTGATTAATTCCAGTTGCACAATTTCGGAATTATAACCGTGAAGGAAAAAGCAAATAAACATTCAAACAACTTATAAATACACAAATTGAATTGTTAGAAAATAAATCAATAAGAGTAAGTATTGGTAAAAAACAATAATTCCAATTTGTATGGTTTTAATTTAATGCTATACTAAAAGAAACTCAATAAATGCACTTTGAATTGAGGCTCAGTTCAGTTACATGTCCCAGTGGGGATCAGTTACATTTCCCCGAAACTGATTTCATGGTGATTAGTTGATTATAAACATTTCCAAAATAACTGGTAGGGGAAAACCAATCTGACAAATGTTAATTTTTGCATATTGCCACTTACGCTGTTTTGCCCTGTGACTACAGCTGTTATCTATGCCATAAAAAAGTTTCGATATGGCAGCGTTGTGCTTGTGTTGCACGTGAAACCGGTTGCACAGTAAATCCTAAGTAGCGCGACTTTTTGGGCGATGTTATGCTGCCGGTCAAATGATCGTCGGTCACGTCATTTTTTACGATCTCGTTTTGATTTCTCTACTCCGTGCCGAAAGCATGTTATGCTGACGTCATTTGATCGCCGGTCACCACTACGATTTTCGCTTACTTTTACTACTTTTTCCGCACTTTTTATTGGGACTTTACTTTTTCAACTACAATTGGCAATTAAAATGTAAAAGTCTTTTTCGCGCTGGCATCGGTCTGAATAGCACACAATTCGAAAGGGATTCATGCTCCTGGAACTTGGTTATCGGCGCCTCAGTATTTGATTGGGCCGAAATTTCTGGCATTCTGAGCTAATAATTTATAAATGAAATTAATATAATATACATATGTATGTGTGAAAGTATCACAATATTTGTTTACCATTTAAATTCTCATTTTTCTTGTTTTTTTCCAAAAACACAAATTTATACACACGCTAGTGATGCGGGTTGCTACCAAACATTTTGACCGGCGCGGTCAAATTTTACTATCTCGCTCGCTCTCCAAATTTTCTCTTTTACATTTAAACAACAACAATTGTATCCGTGACTGGCGGCATAACATCCAGAGTTGCCACTTTTGGTCTTTTCGGACCAAAATTGGTCAGATTTTTTTACTTTGGTCCGCTGGTCTGCTTAAACGAATTTCGGTCTGTTTTGTGATGTGAATAACTTTTCAATAGAAAAAAAAAATGTATTACAAAAAATAAAATTGTCATTTAAAAATTACTTTAATAGCCTATTTCCACTGGGCCTTAACTGCAGTTTACGCTAAACTGCAGTTTGAGATCGCATTTAAATGCTCATATTCCCATACAATTGTTTTTGTATCAAAGTGCGTAAACTCACTTTCAAAACTGAGTTAACTCAATTTTGCCATTTACAGACGTCTAACAGAAAATTTTATGTTAAAAGCGGGAGCAATATTCACAAATGTACAAATTTGTATAGCATGCTTTCAGGCGCTGCAAGAGCCGTACGAACACAAACGAGAGAAGGGATTTGAATTTCGTTCGTTGTGGTAAATTTTTTGCCAAGACAATTACTTTTCACTACAGTTTTCGCAAAAATATATATTGTCTGTCATAATCAAAGTCAAAACTTCTATTATTTGCCAATAATAAATGCTGAAAGAGAAAATCAAAAACGTGGAACTTCTCACTAACCCTCTTGACATTAAAAATTCAGACAGCTCTGGTATCTGACAACTTTCATAAATGAAATAAACACTGACAAATGAAATAAATTTTCACAAATATGAAAACGCAGACATTCCTAGACTGTTGAGAAGGAAAGCGAATTGGTTTTCTTGCAGTAGAGGGGCTACAAGAAACCATACATACGTATACAAGGAGATGGCGGCGATGGGTAAGCGGTGGCTGCCCAGAAATAAATGCAGAATTTGGCTTGACCAACTAAAAATGTAAACAAAAACCAGCTGTTGCATTTAACTCAGTTTTGGTGGAAACGCTTGACAGTTCTCAAGCTTAACAGAGCCCTTTAATGCATTTAAGCGCTCGGTGGAAATAGGTATAATAGTTATGATTTTATTTGAATTATTTCAGTCAATTCAGTCGCATAAAAGATTTTGAATAATTAATACAAAACTGTTCTCCTGAACACATTCATCATGTTTTGATTAAATCATCGTGTCGTGCGCCAATATAAATTAATATAAACATATTTTTAATACAGTGGACGTCCAGTATAATGAACTTTCCATTTAACACTAGAATGCCCGAAAATCTGACATACCTAAAATGCCCATATGTAGTCATTTTGACTACATTATTGTTTACTGACTTTCTTTTATTTTATTGTTTTTTAAGTAGCAAATATGAATAAATACACGAGATTAAACTAAAATAAGCATTTAGTTTTTATTTTTTATGGTGTACAAAATTCAATTAAATAAAATAGCGCACTTTACACATAAATGGGATAAAATGGAATGAAATTTGAAATTTGGAATTTGTGAATGAATTTTATTAGTGAATTTTAATCTGAAAAACTTGGGAATTGTCAAAGTCTACTATGATATTATTTTTTTAAATGTTTGCAATTATTTGAAATTTTCTTATTTTACAATTGAAGATGCATATTTATCTATTTATCAGTAAGATTTGCTGAAAATTGTATATAGGTAGTCAAAATGCCTACCTTTGGGCATTTAAGGTAAATTTTGCAAAAGTGGGGTAAACAATTTTTTTACAATATTTTTAATTTATTTATTCCATTTAGCTTTAAAAATTAATAAAAGTCACATAAGATATTTTTTTAGAAAGCGATGCAACAAAAGTTATTTACAATAAAAGACCTCAAGGTAGTCAAAATGACTACCTTGGGCATTCTAGTGTTAACGAATTCCATTTAACGAATTTTTTCCATTGATGGATCTATATTACGAACGAAAGTGAAATTTGCTATTCGATATAACGAATATTTTTGTTGTTTTTCACCCTTCGAATTGCTTTTATTTGAACATTCACATTTTTTACAATAACAAGGAATGTTATAACAATTGTTTTTGTTACGTTAAAACTTTCAAATTTACGTCAAGTTATTAACATTTTCAAATTCTGTTTATATGCATTGCTGATCATTTTCACAGGATTTGTTTTGCGTTCGGTCGGCTTTTTTCTTTTAAAAATTAAAATTTCAATAATCAATCAAGAGAAATTGCCATACAGAAAAGTTTACTTGCGGTAAAGAGGCAATTGCGGATCGAAGACTTTCACTGTACACACATAATACATGTATATTGAAAATGCAAACAAAATATTTGTTTAGAAACTGAATATGTGAGACATATTTTTGTAAGAAGGATGGTTTAAAACAAAAAAATTTTGATCGATTTAACGAATTTTTCGATTTAACAAATTGGGGGTACAACATAAGATTCGCTGTATTGGACGTCCACTGTACTTGTTTTGATTTATAAAGATGCACAACTTTACTATAACGTTAAAGTTTTGAGATAAAGTTTTGAGATGTGGGTTTTTCACCTTGTACAAGAAGAAAATTACATTAATAGGGATTCAGAAAGTTAATTGTTATTTATTGTAAAATTATTTGTATGCAGGCGAAATCGAAATTAGTACTAAAATGTTCTCTATTTTAGTGAATAAACAACTATTGTATTTATACAGTAATTGCCCAGCTATCTTTAGATATTTCATCTTTCAAACATTTCTTTAATACTTGATTGACAAAGGATTCAGAAAATTAGGCACAGATTTTGCTGCCTAAACCAACAGAAAATAGCGTTGGGTTAACACTACCACACAATGTACTTTGCGGCAACACTGCCACATTTTGTACCACTTACAGCAAGGCACATTAATTAATACACCTTGACTTACAGCTCGAAAAAAGAGTCGCGCTACTTAGGATTTACTTTGCCTTTTGTATTTGATTTTGGATTGGATTTACTTTGATATTTTGTTGGGTTACTAACTTTAAAGTAGGGCAAAGCCAACACACTAACGTTTAGCCCCTAAAAAAAATATCTGAAGTAACCATGAACGAACCGTCCAGTGCAGCAATCACAGTACCAGCATTCGCCATTAAACAAGAAATCACAGAACACAATGCGGAGGCCGAGGCTGCTGCTGGGAAGGAGCAGTCGGACTGCAATGCCGGGACCATTGAGATCGAGAACAATTGGGCAACTTACATCAAACAGGAAGAGGAGTGTATCATCGATTGCAGCGAGGATGAGTTCATATGGGAGAATGCAGACAACGAGCAGGCATACAACATTTACGACGTGTACGAATACGACGCAGAACAGCCACAAAAAGAGCATTGTCCTACTACCCGTTCGAGGGCGAATATTACATCAGAAAAAGAATTGTCATCGTGCACAGACGACGAGATGTTTAGTGGCAGTGAAACTGATTACTGCCAAAGCGAGGAATCATCCGACGATGAGTATGAGCACGCACCAAAAAAATCAGTTCCTACTCGTAAAGGGAAGAAACAGTTGACGCCCATTGCAACAGCAACCCCCGTCAAGCGCGGCAGGAAACGCAAGATTGTGAACGTTCGAGACGAAAAACCCAAAAACCGAAAGCCGGAAGAGTTGCAGCAAATTGTTATGCAAAAAATGAATGAAATTGAAAAAGTTGTCGATAATTACATAAATCCCTACAAACCGCCGCCGGCTGTCATGGCTCACACTCGCACCACGCACGCGTCGACGCAGTTGCATAATTCGCGGGTCCAACATGACGCTTTCCTGCGAATAAACTTTCTAAACTGGATTTGCCCTGTCTGCGACATCGATTGCCAGTCCAACTACAAGTGGCGTAAGCACATGGACGAAATGCACCAGTTGCTCGAGCGCGAGAATCTGAATATGGAGTACCTGTCGAACAGCAGGGCACGCTGTCGGCAGTGCTGCGATGAAATGCCGTCGATCTTTTGGACCGTGCTTAAGCACAAAGTGACACACCTGCCGCATAGTGATTTTCTCATGTGCAAATTATGTCACTGGCGCGTAGGGAGCATGCGCGGAGCGCTGATGCATCTGCGGCGAGAGCACGCGGACGATACGACCAGGCCTCCTCCTGCCTCCTGCCCGCCTCCTGAGACCAGCGTGAGTGTGAAGTTGGAATCGAACGAATGCATCTGCCCCTTCTGTCAGCAAAGCTTCCTTGCACTGACGCCCATGATGGCGCACATCAAGAGTTTGCATAAAAGCGTGAATGCCGCCAAGGCTGTGTACTTGTGTCCCGATTGTGGACAGCGGATTCAAACGAAGTCGCGCTTTCACAAGCATATTGTTGAGGCGCACAACTACGGCTCGGTCGAGAAACTGCGCTTTGTCGAACTTGAAGTGGCATGCAGCAGCACGGCCAAGGCTTTTAAATGCCTTCAGTGTGGGATGATTGACCCGAAATCAGCGCCGGCCAAAATGCGGGAGCACGCGCTGAGCCACAGCGGCGTTAAGTGCTTCCTGTGCGTCCACTGCGAGCTCAGCTTCGAAAACAGCAAAGAACTGCGCGTTCACTTTTGCGACGAGCTGCGGCAGAAGTTCCTCTTTCCGTATAATTTGGATGTAGCACATACTAAGGGGAAGCGTATGTAAAAACAACATATTAAATACGGCAATTATAATTTTGTTTGTTTGTAGATAAGAAACCCAGATTTATCCGGTACGTTTGCCCCATGTGTGGCGAGGAGACCGACAGCAAAACCAAACGTTCTGAGCATGAGGAGTCCGAGCACAGCATGGGTACACCGGGAGGCTTAAACTTTGCCTTGGTTGAAGGAGATGGTGACGACGAAAGCGGGGCCACGTATAAGTGCACTGTGTGTGAGAAGAAGATGGCGCTGAATGTGGCTGTGATGTACACGCACGCAGTTTTACACATGCCGTATAATCGCTGGAAATGTGGCAGATGTAATGTGCCGTTTCGTCGACTGCAGCATACGTATTTTCACAATTGTACCGTGGCCGTGAAGCGTCCGAGCCATGGCCATGTTTATTTGCATAAGTACGAATATATGATGATACATGTCTGTCCCGTGTGCAATGCAGATTTTGCGCATCGCCGCCAGTGGTGGCGACATTTGAGGAAAAATCATGCGCTAAATACATTGGCCGACATGCGCATGGAGGCGGTGGACAAGCACTTCGTGCGCTGTTTGGATTGCAACGTTCTGGTCCGAAGTCGTTACAGTAACAGGCGCGAGCACCGATTTCAACATTTAGGGTACAAGCCGTATCGATGTAAAGGCTGCGCGAAGACCTTCAACACACTTAGCGTCATATCGCGTCACATCGTCGTCTGCAATAAGGGCGCCGGCATTAATAATAGAATGCCTGTGCGCGCAAAGGATCAACCGGCACCACCAGCACAGTTTGAGCACAAATTTGTGAAAATCACATGTCCAATATGCGCCGATGTAGCGTTCACAAGATTACCAGAACAGTTGGCGCACTTTCGCAACGTCCACAATCACTTCAGCGACAAGTTCACTCTGCATGCTAATGGCTCCATGAACTGTCAGGTGTGTGGCAAGTACTTTCAAGACTCCGACAAAGTGGCCATGGTGAAGCATCAGCACAGCCACTTTGTGAAGAACTGCTTTCATTGTCTGCAGTGCGATTTCACAGCGCCCACCTTGAGCAAACTACATGGTCACATTATGATGGCACATGCGGACGAGCTAAACCGTTTGGAAGCAGAAGCTGTTGAATTTCCTAAAACAGAAGATCCATTGGAGAGTGTTGACAACGACTTGGTAGAGACATCAAAAACGCGAATTGGAGTGAAGATTGCCAATTCGCCAGTGTACAGCCAGTTTGCCAAATACATTTCGTACGCTTGTCCCGAATGCAACGAGCCGCTTCCAACCGAAAACGATTGGCAAGCGCACATCAATAGGCTTCATAGCTTTTTCAACGAAGAGGAAATGCATCAAGAGTTCACCATCGACGGCGACTTGGTATGCACGGTTTGCGGCGTCAAAATCAACCATTCTGGTTCCCACCAGCAACTTCACAAGCTGACGCACATGCCGTACAAGTCATTCATCTGTACGCTCTGTACGCAGCGCACCAACACGATTAGCGTGCTCTTACAGCACATGCGTCGTAAGCACTTCATGCCCGGTCAGTACAAGTGCGAGGTGTGCGCGCAGGTATTTGGCACTTCGTACGAGCGCTACAAGCATATCAAGGAGCACGATCCCGCCGACTGGCCGCCGTACATGTGTCGCATTTGCTGTGCAGTGCTGCGTACTAAATCGGCGCTGCTGGGTCACTTGGACACGCATGACCCAAACCGACAAATGTTTCCGTGTGCAACATGCAACCGCGAGTACTCGAACCCGAGAGAGCTGCGTCGCCACTTGCAAGCCTACCATCCGGGCGCAGCCGATCCTTTCGAGAAATACAAATGTGCTGTTTGCGAGGAGAATTGTATAAGCTCGGATGCGTTGACTGCCCACATGCAGCAGCACGATGCTAGCGAAATACCTAAAACTGTTTGTTCGATCTGTGGCAAGACTTTCAAGGTGGCCAAATCGTGTGGGGTACATAAGAGGACCATACATAAGCTTGCTCCTATATTGCCAAACAACTCCGGTGCGAATGTAATCGAATCAACAGGCACACACTGCAACCGTCCGAAGAAACCAGTACTCAGCAAAACTGAAACCAGTACTAGCACTGAGTCTAAAGATGAGCGCCCCATGCATAAGCCTGCTCCCATCACGCCAGACAATTCGCATGCGAATGTAAAGGAATCAATAGGCACGAAGGGCAACAGTCGGAAAAAACCAATAATCCGGAAAGCCAGTGGAAAGACAACAAAGCCTAAGGATGAGCGGTCCGTACCTAAGCCTGCACCCATCGCACCAGATAGTTCGAAAGCGAATGTAAATGAATCAATAGGCAAAAAGGGCAATAGTCGGGAAAAACTAATAAACCGGGAAGCCAGTGGAAAGGCAGCACTGCCATGCAGTAGGACTGAGTCTAGAGATGAGGACCCGGATGTTGAGATGATTGTGTCAGATGACAATTGAGAGATATTTTCGCACAATAATTCTTGATTAATCGCTTTCTATAGGTTTATTGACAATATCTTTTTTAATACATAGATGAAGTTACACATTTTAACAATACAAGTAGGACTTAAAAAAAAAACGCATACCATAAGGATATAAGCCGCGACTGCAAATGGACTTTTTCTCTGTGCAAATTTGTTAGACCAACCTGGGGTATTCACTCCGAAAATGTAGCGACCATATACAAACAAGTGGTATTATTAATTGGTATTATTAATTATTATTGGCAGCCGCCGTGGCTCAGTTGGTTAGTGCGTTGGACCGCGAGTCGCAGGCAGCAACCTCAGGTTCAAATACTGCCTGTAATAACACCTAAAAAAAAAATAACGGGAAAACTCGTTTTCTCTTTCGGTGGCTGTCCTCTCAGCTGGAAATGGCAAACCTCTGAGAGTAAAAATTGCTTATGAAAAAGCTCCCAACCTGCCGTTCGGAACCGGCATTAAACTGTAGGTCCCTCCAACCCGTGTACAAATTCACACGCACAACACGAGTGGTTGCGGGAAGCTAGGCCTTAGTCTCGCGTAAGCGGGCTGTCGTGCCAGTCAATTATTATTATTATTAATTATTATTATTAATTGTAGAGGTTTACCATTACAAATAATTGGTGACATCGTGATTGAACATGATAATAATCAAATGGAAGTTGATGATGGAAATCTCACTATAGATCATGTACAAAAACCGAGACAAATTATTGGAGTTAGGTAAATTAATTTTTATTTTGCTTTTATGATCATTCATGACTCTAATAATAATTTACTAAATTTACCAAACTAAAATGATGGAATTATAGGTTGAACAAAGCGCCAAAAACTTCTGCAGAACGTGGTCGAGAATTCAGAGCACGAAAAGCACTGCTTAAACAACAATGTAAGCAACAACAGGAACCAGATGCAATAGTTGAAATTGCTACAGAAGATATTCGAAGTGAGTGCTGGTCCATCAGAAAACAATCAAGTCCCTGAACCCTCTGAAATAACGACAATAGAAAAAAGAGCAAAGTCTGCAGAGGCAACACGGCGATGGAGAGAGAAAAAAAAAACGAGTGTGCTTATGACCACACAGGCGAAAACTGCAGCTCAACGCATGCAAGAATACCGAGAGAGAAAAAAATTGTAAATATTAATTTATATATAAAACTTATGTCATTGAAGGCTCGTAGAATACTTATTTGCATTTTCTTACTTAGAGCGAAGAAAATACTGTTGGAACAGCAAAGTGATCAAGATTTAGATGCTATAGTCAGTACATCATCATCACAAGTGAATCAAAGGGCTGGTCCATCAACAATAAACAGCATATCCGCAGAGATAACTAGAAGAGGGAATTCACAATCACAGCAACAAATTGAAAGATCAGAATGTACACGAGAATATCGTGAGAGAAGAAATTATAATGTCAACATCAAATCGTAATTATTATTGAAATTATATATGTTGTGTTGTTGATAAAAAAATTTTAGGCTCATATTTTATGTTTTAATATACAGTGGACCCTCGGTTAACGAACGCCCCGCATAACGAACATTTCGCATAACGAACACTTTTTTTTGGGAAAAAAAGTTTCTCTTAACGAACGAAGTTTCGCATAACGACCAACGAAAAAGGGGGAAACCTTAATTGCATGTAAAATGTCTGTCTGTGCTAAGCAAAGAAACAGGGGAAACCCCGAATACACATTATAGTGCTGTCTGTGTTTAGCTTTTGTTTCATAATTGTGCATTTTGTTTTATTTTTGTGCATAATTGCCTGTGTTCGTAAAATTAACAAGACGTGTTGAAACATACAAATGTTCTATTTTTAATTTTGTTTTTATAAAAATTGCAAAATAACATACGTAAATGCCTTCAAAAAAAGATTCGGAGAAAGAAAAAAATAAAAGAGCCAAAATAACTATTGAAATGAATGTTACATTCTTTCAATAAAAGTTCAAATTGAAACATATTAGAGTGTATTTTTTTCAACCTGGAACGCATTAATTAATTTTACATTGATTTATATGGGAATAATGGTTTTGCTTAACGAACGTTTCGCATAACGAACAAGATGCTGGAACCAATTGTGTACGTTAACCGAGGGTCCACTGTACAGTGGACGTCCAATATAATGAATCTTATGTTGTACCGCCAATTTTTTAAATCGAAAAATTCGTTAAATCGATCAACACTTTTTTTGTTTTAAACCATCCTTCTTAAAGAAATAAGTCTCACATATTCAGTTTTTAACCTTCTGCCTGTCCCTTGGGGTCTATTTGACCCCAGGTGCAGTCGTCTACTTGTGTTATTTATTGTTAATCGCGCACACAACCCAGTAACCCTTTCCCTTTTTCCCCCTTTTCTTTGGTGATTTATGTGTAACATTTCTTCATGTTTTGTCAGTAAATTATATAACCGTTTGATTGGGATCATCCTGACCCCAAAGGACAGCGAACGCAATTTTGAGCAAAGGACAGACAGAAGGTTAAATAAATATCTTTTTTTATGAAAAAGAAAGTGAAAAAGTCGCCTCTTTACCGCAAGTAAACTTTTCTGTATGGCAATTTATCTTCATTGATTAATGAAATTTTAATTTTTAAAAGAAAAAAGCCGACCGAACGCAACACAAATCCTGTGAAAATGATCAGCAATGCATACAAACAGAATTTGAAAATGTTCACTGTATATCTTTTTTGAAGTGAAACTTCTTTACGCACCACAGTGCTTCGACTCCATACAACATTGCGGCAAAAATAGAAGGAGTACGTGAAATTCGCTGAAAATTTGCAGTCTAAGTCATTTTGGGCTGTTGACTTCAGAATTTGTGTTTGTTTCCAAAAAAAAAATTTTATTTAAAAAAAATCGAATATATATGGATATATATTATTTTATCATCACCGAGCCCAAGCCGCTGGAGCTATAATGATGGAATTTGGTCAAAAGTTGTATTTTATAAAGTCAACCCTTAAAAAGAAGCGATTTCAAAAACGTCGACCTTGAAAGGGCGAAAAGGGGGTGGTGAAGCTTATATGGAAGGACATTGTTTTTTGGTCGGATTGTTTTAAAATTGTGTATATGTATAGGTACTAATAAAGCAATAACAAAAGACGTATTTTTGCGTTTTTCTAAATTCGTCATTTAAAGGGTGGAAAGAGGGCGGTAAAGTTGCTTAAAAGATATATTTTTTGTTTATTTGATATCCGATTTGATATCCGTAGTGTTAAGCTCTGGAGATGAGACAGGTGAATATGCAATGCAGCTCAATTTATAACGGCGAGACTATTATAAAAATTATTCTTCAAAATTAGACGTTCCTCCTTTTTTTAGAATATATTAGCGTTAAATCACATTTGAGCAAACAAATTCCATAATAATGAAAAAATTGGATAATATGGCTCATAATGGGTTAAATAGGCGTGCCAAACCTATTTTTATAAAAAACATTCATAGTTCGTGGCATTGACTTGGTTACACATTTTGGTCGCAATTTTAACTCAAGCGCTTTCTGTAAAAAAAATCAACATTAGTAGTTTGAAAAAATTGAATATTTTCCAAAGGCGCAAAAAGACGCAGAATTTTTTTTACGGACTTAAGAGAAGAAAGTCCATCTAAAAAAGGTCATAAAAAGGATTTACGCCAGTTAATGCCATTCGATTTAAATTACCTTTCTAAATTTGGTTATTTTTAATTTTCATTGGTTAAAAAACATTCATTTTTGAAAATTCTTACAAAAAAAACTATTTATGCTAAACAAAAAAAACCGATCAGCGGTCTCGCTCCTATCAATATAATTTTAATTTTAAACGAAATTAGTAGCCTATCTACAACAACACATTTTCTACAATTTTTTTATACAAGCACCTAAATTTATTTTTTCCCCTTCGGGGCCGTTCACATATTACGTAACGCTCTTAGGGGGGGGGGGGGGGTTCAAAGGTGTGTTACGAAGTGTTACGACGGGGATGGGGGGTCATCGACTGCGTTACGTAACGTCGAAAAAATACCCAAAAATCAGCACCTGAAATTCAAATTCGCGCGCGGATTCGGTAAAGTTGGCAATGACTTGCATTGTGAAGCGGCCCTCAAACAATCTTGTGGCAGCACTGCTTTCCATTATAAAAAAAAAAAACCCGCGTTACGTTATTAGGGGGGGGGGGGGTAGTGAGGTTTGTTACGTTGTGTTACAACCAGGGGGGGAGGGGTCAAAAAAGGTCGAAAAATGCGTTACGTAATATGTGAACGGCCCCTTCATAAATTTTTGTAAAAATATATCCGACTTTGAAAAGCTATATCTCCTAATCTCGACAATTTTTTGAGAAAGTATTTCGGCTCCAGCTTAATTAAACAATTACCTGTAATATGATACTACTTTTGTCAATATCCGCGATAATTTATTTTCTTATTTTTGTCCACTCTCGAAGCACTGTGCGCACGCTTGACTTGGGGAGTAAGCAGGCGAACGCGTTACGAAAAGTGTGATCGGAGTGTCATGAAGTGTGACTTGTGGAGTAAGCTGGCGAACGCGTGACGTATGCGTTATGAAAAGTGTGATCGGGCGAGGCGAACGGGAGTTGAGTGGTTTACGCACGCTTGACTTGGGAAGTAAGCTGGCGAACGCGTGACGTATGCGTTATGAAAAGTGTGATCGGGCGAGGCGAACGGGAGTTGAGTGAGGGATATAAGAAAGAGACTGAAATATATACATATTTCATTTACTAGCTATAAGAGAAAGAGAGAAAGAAAATGTGCGCGCGCACTGCTCTCTCTTGCTCCTACATTGTGATACAGACAATAAGCCTGCAGTGTGCTTAGATATACGGAACGTATTTGGCTATGAGAGGAGGAGAGAAAGAACACACACATATATATATATACATACAGACACATGGTCATAAGCACACGTTTTTTTTTCGATTCAAATTAATCATAGTAATTAAACTGAAAAGTTGAATTTAATCAGTTAAATACTACTAAGCGTGAAAGTAAATTATAAAAAACGAAAAGTGCCTAGAAGCATAGATTTAAAGCTTAAAACAACATAAAGGAAACTCGGAAATAAAAAAAAAATCGGAAGAGAGCTCCATACAATTCGAAACTGACTGAATTGATTGATTCGAATTGCAAAATTTCGGGATTATAAACGTGAAGGAAAATGCAAATAAAAAATCAATCAACTTATAAATGCGCAAATTGAATAGTTAGTTAGAAAATAAATCAATAAGAGTAAATATTGGTTTAATTTTGTTTAATGCTATGCTAAAAGAATTTCAACAAATGTACTTTGAATTGATGCTCAGTTCAATTACATTTCCCAGTGGGGTCAGTTACATTTCTCCAAAACTGATTTCATGGTGATTATAAATATTTCCAAAATAACTGTGGGGAATACCAGTCTGACAATGTTAATCTTTGCATATTGCCACTTACGTTGTTCTGTCCTGTGATTATAGCTGTTATTTATTTCATTAAAAAAAGTTCGATATGGCAACGTTGTACTTGTGTTGCACGTGAAACCCTTTGCACAGTAAATCGTAAGTAGCGTGACTTTTTGGGCGATGTTATGCTGATGGTCATTTGATCGCCGGTCACCACTACGATTTTCGCTTACTTTTACTACTTTTTCCGCACTTTTTATTGGGACTTTACTTTTCAACTAAAATTGGCAATTAAAATCTTTTCGCGCTTGTATCGTTCTGAATAGCACATACAGTACTTTTCGCTTAAAGCGAACTTCGAGGGACTGGGCAAAATGGTTCGTTTTAACCGAAAGTTCGCTTTAAAAGGCGAAAACATAAAGCGCGTACTTTTGAAATTGGTTCGTTTTAAGCGGAAAATCGTTTTAAACGGGTTCGTTATAAACGAAAAGTACTGTATTTCTAAAGGGATACGGAAGGACTGTTATATCTGTTCCGTCGAGGAGGAGAATAAGATTCGGTGGGGAGTAGGGGGGATCCCCCATATACCGCTTTTGAAAGGAAACCTGTCGGAAATGTATAGTTTTTAAAAATTAATTATTTTAATTTTACCTCCGAAAGGTCGGTATGCAGCTCTCAAGAAAAGCGAAAACTTCATATAAAAAAAGCTCAAGAAATGTTCAAGGAAATTTCCTTGAGTCATATTTTCTTGAGGTGTACGCACCTCACAAAAAAACTGATTCGGTTTTTTAATACTTTTTTTCATTGGAAAGTGAAATGACAACACTGATTTCGGCAAGAAACATATGTGTACCCATAGTGAAATTAATAAAGTGTGCCAGATAGGAGGAACTCTCTCTTCATCGTACACTTATTTTCTGACAGTTAATGTCATTTTGCTGACAAATGCCAAAGTTCATAACCCATCTGTGCTATATGAAAAAATGTCAAAATAAATTGTTGTTTGAAAGTACGTTCTGCACCAAAACCGACACTAAAAACGCAACTACTTGCCAGGAAAAACGTGCTGTCTCTGCAAAAAAACGCACGGCAATTCAGTTTCTATGTTTTTCTAACATAAAATACATTACGAAAATATATATTTCTGGAGTACTGAAAGTAAATTTTAAATTTAACGACAACAAAAATAAAGGTTAATCGAACTGACACAAATAAATTGACACATTGACAATTGCTACTCAGAGAAATAAGTGTACGTCATCTACCTGGTACACTTTATTGATTTCACTATGTGTGTACCTATTTATTTCTCAAAGGAAAAGTGACAGCTGACTACTTGACTACTACTTTTTCACGCTCAAGAAATATAAGCTCGTTTTTTCTTGAGCGTTTTCTTAAGAGCTGCATACCTACCTGAAACGAGAAAAATTGTAATTACCTGCCAATAAGGTGGGGTGGTTAGGTGGAAAAGGAGGGCAGAGGGGTAATAACCCTCTTAAGTACAAGTAGGGCTTCAGATTCAGTAAAATATTACAGTACTTCTGCATCCAAACTCTTTTTGTTTGGCCGGGCTGCTTGAAAAATAACCCTCATAGGAGCAACTAGGGCCAGAGAATCAGTCAAGTGTTCACAGTATTTCTGCATTATAATTCTTTTTCCGTTACCGGCCTTCATTGGAATTATGTCGTCAGCCTTAAATCAAAATAAATACAACTAATACAAAAATAATTAAATTTTATAAACATGTTGAATTGCTTTAAATGTGGCTAATACTACGTTTACATTGAGCCTAAATGCGTCATTTGGGCAAAAATTCTCAAATGCGAAGCCAAATCACGCATTTCCCCATACAAATTAAAATCTACGAAATGACTCATTTCAACAAAACGACGAAGCAAATGCGATAAAACATGACCAATTTTATTGAACGCATCACAAAATGAAAGCTCTTTCAAAAGCTTCAAAAGCGTGATTTGGCTTCGCATTTGAGAATTTTTGCCTAAATATCGCATTTGGGCTGAATGTAAACGTAGTATAAACGTAGTATAAAATTCGAATGAAATGTACATTTATACTGAATTTAAAAACGTCAATATGGCAATATTGTCGATATTTCTTCAGCTTTTTTGCTATTGTGAATGCCAGTTGTATGGGGTGGAAGAAGAAGTTTAAAAATTAACACTAGAATGCCCGACAATCTGACATACCTAAAATGGCCATATGTAGTCATTTCGACTACTTTATTGTTTACTGACTTTTTTCAATTTTATTGGTTTTTAAGTAGCAAATATGAATAAATGTACACGAGATTAAACTAATATAAGCATTTCGTTTTTATTTTTTTATGGGTTTAAAAGTAAATTCATTTAAATAAAATAGCGTACTTTACACATAAATGGGATAAAATGGAATGAAATTTGGAATTTGTGAATGAATTTTATGAGTGAATTTCGAATTGAAAAACTTGGGAATTGTCACCGCCTACTATGATATTATTTTTTTTTTAAATGTTTGCAATTATTTGAAATTTTCATATTTCGCAATTGAAGATGCATATTTGTTTATTTATCAGTAAGATTTGCTGAAAATTTAATATAGGTAGTCAAAATGACTACTTTTGGGCATTTAAGGTAAATTTTGCAAAATTGGGGTACAAATTTTGTTTACAATATTTTTAATTTATTTATTCCATTTAGCATTAAAAATTCATGAAAGTCACGTAAGATACTTTTTTAGAAAGCGATGCAACAAAAGTTATTTACAATAAAAGACCTCAATGTAGTCAAAATGACTACCTTGGGTTTTCTAGTGTTAATAACTTAGAAACTAGACAACTCCGACGACTAAAAATTTAAAATTCCTCTTCTAATACTAGCTACCATAAAAATTTCAGTGCTCTTGTTAATGCTACTAGTAGTAATATACTAAAAGAGACCTAAAAAAATAACTGTAGTAACAATAAAAAGAAAAAAACGTTCACTCAGTAGAACTGGTCGCACCATGAACGAACCGTCCAGTGCAGCAATCACAGTACAAGCATTCGCCATTAAACAAGAAATCACAGAACACAATGCGGAGGCCGAGGCTGTTGCTGGGAAGGAGCAGTCGGACTGCAATGCCGGGACCATTGAGATCGAGAACAATTGGGAAACTTACATCAAACAGGAAGAAGAGTGTAGCATCGATTGCAGCGAGGATGAGTTCATATTGGAGAATGCCGACAATGAGCAGGCAGGTGTACAAATACGACAGCCACAAAAGGAGCATTGTCCTACTACTACCCTTTCAATGGTGAATATTACAGTAGAAAAGGAATTGGCATCGTGCACAGACGACGAGATGTTTAGTGGCAGTGAAACTGATTACTGCCAAAGCGAGGAATCATCCGACCGTACGTACGTAGGATCATCCGATCCTAACCGTAAAGGGAAGAAACAGTTGACTCCAATAGCAACAGCAACCCCCGCCAAGCACGGCAGGAAACGCAAGATTGTCAACGTGCGAGACGAAAAACCCAAAAACCGAAAGCCGGAAGAGTTGCAGCAAATTGTTATGCAAAAGATGAATGAAATTGAAAA
Source organism: Melieria crassipennis (assembly GCA_963668005.1). Lineage (NCBI taxonomy): Eukaryota > Metazoa > Arthropoda > Insecta > Diptera > Ulidiidae > Melieria > Melieria crassipennis. Next base: position 20,391,003 of record OY764961.1, read on the forward strand.
AGTTGTCGATAATCACATAAATCCTTACAAACCGCCGCCGGCTGTCATGGCTCACGCTCGCACCACGCACGCGTCGACGTGCATCAAACAGGAAGAAGAGTGTAGCATCGATTGCAGCGAGGATGAGTTCATATGGGAGAATGCCGACAACGAGCAGGCAGGTGTACGAATACGACAGCCACAAAAAGAGCATTGTCCTATTACTACCCTTTCAAGGGTGAATATTACAGCAGAAAAAGAATTTTCATCGTGCACAGACGACCAGATGTTTAGTGGCAGTGAAACTGATTACTGCCAAAGCGAGGAATCATCCGACGATGCGTGTGAGTGCGCACCAAAAAAAGCAGTTCCTATCCGTAAAGGGAAGAAACAGTTGACTCCAATTGCAACAGCAAACCCCGCCAAGCCCGGCGGGAAACGCAAGATTGTCAACGTGCGAGACGAGAAACCCAAAAACCGAAAGCCGGAAGAGTTGCAGCAAATTGTTATGCAAAAAATGAATGAAATTGAAAAAGTTGTCGATAATTACATAAATCCCAACAAACCGCCGCCGGCTGCCATGGCTCATGCTCGGTCGCGTGGACCGAGCGTGAGCCATGCGTCTGGCGCTGCGTCGCTGTCGACGCAGTTGCAAAATTCGAGAGTCCAACAAGACGCTTTCCTGCGAATAAACTTTCTAAACTGGATTTGCCCTGTCTGCGACATCGATTGCCAGTCCAACTACAAGTGGCGTCAGCACATGGACGAAATGCACCAGCTGCTCGAGCGCGAGAATCTGAATATGGAGTACCTGTCGAATAGCAGGGCACGCTGTCGGCAGTGCTGCAAGGTAATGCCGTCGAAATTTTGCACTGTGCTTAAGCACAAAGTGACACACCTGCCGCATAGTGATTTTCTTATGTGCAAATTGTGTCACTGGCGCGTAGGGAGCATGCGCGGAGCGCTGCTGCATCTGCGTCGAGAGCACGCGGACGATACGATCAAGCCTCCTCCTGCCTCCTGCCCGCCTCCTGACGCCAGCGTGAGTGTAAAGTTGGAATCGAACGTATGCATCTGCCCCTTCTGTCAGCAAAGCTTCCTTGCACTGACGCCCATGATAGCGCACATCAAGAGTTTGCATAAAAGCGCGAATGACGCCAAGGCTGTGTACTTGTGCCCCGAATGTGGACAGCGGATTCAAACGAAGTCGCGCTTTCACAAGCATATTGTTGAGGAGCACAACTACGACTCGGTCGAGAAACTGCGCTTTGTCGAGCTTGAAGTGGCATGCAAAAGCACGGCCAAGGCGTCTAAATGCCTTCAGTGTGGGATGATTGAACCAAAATCAATGCCGCTCAAAATGCGGGAGCACGCGCTGAGCCACAGCGGCGTTAAGTGCTTCCAGTGCGTCCACTGCGAGCTCAGCTTCGAGAGCAGCGAAGATTTGCGCGTTCACTTTTGCGACGAGCTGCGGCAGAAGTTCCTCTTTCCGTATAATTTGGATGTAGCACATACTAAGGGGAAGCGTATGTAAAAACAACATATTAAATACGGCAATTATAATTTTGTTTGTTTGCAGATAAGAATCCCAGATTTATCCGGTACGTTTGCCCCATGTGTGGCGAGGAGACCGACAGCAAAACCAAACGTTCTGAGCATGAGGAGTCCGAGCACAGCATGGGTACACCGGAAGGCTTAAACTTTGCCTTGGTTGAAGGAGATGGTGACGACGAAAGCGGGGCCACGTATAAGTGCACTGTGTGTGAGAAGAAGATGGCGCTGAATGTGGCAGTGATGTACACGCACGCCGTTTCACACATGCCGTATAATCGCTGGAAATGTGGCAGATGTAATGTGCCGTTTCGTCGACTGCAGCATACGTATTTTCACAATTGTACCGTGGCCGTGAAGCGTCCGAGCAAATATCCGACCAAACGCCGGACCAAACATGTTTATTTGAATAAGTACGAATATATGATGAGTCACGTCTGTCCCGTGTGCAATGCAGATTTTGCGCATCGGCGCCAGTGGTGGCGACATTTGAAGGAAAATCATGCGCTAAATGCATTGGCCGACATGCGCATGGAGGCGGTGGACAAGCGCTTCGTGCGCTGTTTGGATTGCAACGTTCTGGTCCGAAGTCGTTACACTAACAGGCGCGAGCACCGATTTGAACATTTGGGGTACAAGCCGTACCGATGTAAAGGCTGTGCGAAGACCTTCAACACACTTAGCGCCATATCGCGTCACATCGTCGTCTGCAGTAAGGGCGCCAAAAAAAGCATTAACAGACTGCTCGAAGGAATGCCTGTACGCGCAAAGGATCAACCGGCACCACCAGCACGGTTTGAGCACAAGTTTGTGAAAATCACATGTCCAATATGCGCCGATGTAGCGTTCACAACATTACCAGAACAGCTGGCGCACTTCACACTCCACAACCACTTCAGCAACAAGTACACTCTGCATGCTAATGGCTCCATGAACTGTCAGGTGTGTGGCAAGTACTTTCAAGACTCCGACAAAGTGGTCATGGTGAAGCATCAGCACAGCCACTTTGTGAAGAACTGCTTTCATTGTCTGCAGTGCGATTTCACAGCGCCCACCTTGAGCAAACTACATGGTCACATTGTGATGGCACATGCGGACGAGCTAAACCGTTTGGAAGCAGAAGCTGTAGAATTGCCTAAAACAGAAGATCCATTGGAGAGTGCTGACAACGACTTGGTAGAGACATCAAAAACGCGAATCGGATTGAAGATTGCCAATTCGCCAGTGTACAGCCAGTTTGCCAAATACATTTCGTACGCTTGTCCCGAATGCAACGAGCCGCTTCCAACCGAAAACGATTGGCAAGCGCACATCAATAGCCTTCATAGCTTTTTCAACGAAGAGGAAATGCATCAAGAGTTCACCATCGACGGCGAATTGGTATGCACGGTTTGCGACGTCAAAGTCAACCCACCAGCTATTTACCACCAGCAAATTCACAAGCTGACGCACATGCCGTACAAGTCATTTATCTGTAAGCTTTGTACGCATCGCTCCAACGCGATTGGCGTGCTCATACCGCACCTGCGTCGTAAGCACTTCATGCCCGGTCAGTACAATTGCGAGGTGTGCGCGCAGGTATTTGGCACTTCGTACGAGCGCTACAAGCATATCAAGGAGCACGATCCCGCCGACTGGCCGCCGTACATGTGTCGCATTTGCTGTGCAGTGCTGCGTACTAAATCGGCGCTGCTGGGTCACTTAGACACGCATGACCCAAACCGACAAATGTTTCCGTGTGCAACATGCAACTGCGAGTACTCGAGCCCGAGACAGCTGCGTCGCCACTTGCACGAATGTCATCCGGGCGCAGCCGATCCTTTCGAGAAATACAAATGTGCTGTTTGCGAGGAGAATTGTATAAGCTCGGATGCGTTGACTGCCCACATGCAGCGGCACGATGCTACCGAAATACCTAAAACTGTTTGTCCGATCTGTGGCAAGACATTCAAGCTGGCCAAATCGTGTGCGGTACATAAGCGGTCCATACATAAACCTGCTCTTATATTGTCAAACAACTCCGTTGCGAACGTAATCGAATCAACAGGCACACACTGTAACCGTCCGAAGAAACCAGTACTCAGCAAAACTGAAACCAGTACTAGCACTGAGTCTAAAGATGAGCGCCCCATGCATAAGCCTGCTCCCATCACGCCAGACAATTCGCATGCGAATGTAAAGGAATCAATAGGCAAGAAGGGCAACAGTCGGAAAAAACCAATAATCCGGAAAGCCAGTGGAAAGACAACAAAGCCTAAGGATGAGCGGTCCGTACCTAAGCCTGCACCCATCGCACCAGATAGTTCGAAAGCGAATGTAAATGAATCAATATGCAAAAAGGGCAATAGTCGGGAAAAACTAATAATCCGGAAAGCCAGTGGAAAGGCAGCACTGCCATGCAGTAGGACTGAGTCTAGAGATGAGGTCCCGGATGTTGAGATGATTGTGTCAGATGACAATTGAGAGATAATTTCGCACAATGATTCTTGATTATTTGCTTTCTATAGATTTATTGACAATATCTTTTTTAATGCATAGATGAAGTTACACATTTTAACAATACAAGTAGGACTATGCGTTCATAAAAATTAATTCCATTTTGTAACGCATACCATAAGGATATAAGCCGCGACAGCAAATGGACTTTTTCTCGATTCACATTAATCATATTAATTAAAATTAAAAGTTGAATTTAATCAGTTAAATACTACTAAGAGTGAAAGTAAATTATAAAAAACGAAAAGTGCCTAGAAGCATAGATTTAAAGATTAAAACAACATAAAGGAAACTCGGAAATAAAAAAAAATCGGAAGAGATCTCCATACAATTCGAAACTGACTGAATTGATTGATTCGAATTGCACAATTTCGGAATTATAACCGTGAAGGAAAATGCAAATAAAAAATCAATCAACTTATAAATGCGCAAATTGAATAGTTAGTTAGAAAATAAATCAATAAGATTAAATATTGGTTTAATTTTGTTTAATGCCATGCTAAAAGAATTTCAATAAATGTACTTTGAATTGATGCTCAGTTCAGTTACATTTCCCAGTGGAGTCAGTTACATTTCTCCAAAACTGATTTCATGGTGATTATAAATATTTCCAAAATAACCAACTGTGGGGAATACCAGTCTGACAATGTTAATCTTTGCATATTGCAGAGCTGTTAAATGAATGCAATCATTTGCGAATAATTAGTCAGTTGATTTTTTGGCAAAAGAGTGCATACATTTTTTGTATTCAATGAATAAGAATAAAAAAAATGAAGTCATTATTCAGACTAAAAATTTATGAATAATTATTCATTTTTACATTAATTTTGTGCTAGTCATTTGATTGCAATCATTTGATTGCAATATCAAAATGAAGTCAATTGAAGTCATTTGAAGTCATCTGAAGTGATTTGAAGTCATTTGCTGTTAAGCTAAAGCCAGCGATCCTAAGTCAATTCACTTTATGCTTGACATTCGTTAAATGCATTGACGGAGTGCGTAGGCGGTAGTCAATTTTTTGATTTTTCATCAACAGGTAATATCAAATAAATCAATATATTCAACAGGTTTTTACTACAGATTTTATATCAGGCCCGTGCAGGGGGGGGGGGGGGTTGGGGGTTCTAACCCCCCCATCGAGAATTTTTCCACATAATTTTCCACTATCAATAGTCCTTATTCTACGAAAGTCAAACCGACTTGATAATAAATATTTTGTTGTCAATTTTTGTTTCGACATTCTCAACTTTCTCGATCTTGTGCACTTTTTTTTTTAATTATCCCGCCTTTTTTACCTCCTATTATCAGTGTCATTGTGAATGCAACCATCGATAGTATCGATGCAACCAAAGAATATGAAATGTATAGACGGCGCATCTGAGCTCAAAAATTCAAATTTTTGTTTGCGAGCTTCATAGAGCGGGGGGAAGCCACAAAAGGGAATGAGCGGTGCCAGCAGGAGAGCAAGCGCTTCAGTTTACGCTCATTGACTGTGCGAACTGAAGCACACGCTACCAACAAACACACATGAAGTGAAAGCGCCGCTTCTCCTGTGTACTTTGAGGTGTTGGTGGTTGCAAGGTGTATTAATAAAGTGATGGCACTACTGCAAAAACAAAATTCCCATGTATTTTGTTAGTGCTTTTGGGCATCCTCGTTGTCAAAATCAAATCAAAACACAAGCAACACAAAAACAATTTTTCCAATTTTTGACAATGAGGATGCCCATTCGCGAAAAATCAAAAGAAGATGAGAAGAAAGCAAAAGAAAATGAGAAGAAAAAAGTTTAATCAGCTGTGTTGCCACCACTACCTTATTAATGTGCCTTGGGTGGTTGTTTTGGTCTCGCAATAATTTTGTGTGCACACATTTCTCACACAAAAGAGATCAATTAGCCAGCGCAATGATCGTCGTTTCAACAACGCCAATGCTTTTTGTTTTTGTAGTTTTTGTGTGTATGCTTTTTGTTGTGTTGGCGATTGGGTTTGCTACACAATTCGTTTTGCATCGTTTGGAACTTCCTATTTTTTTAATTTACTGTCACAGCATTCATCAGGGAATCTGAAGGAGCAAATAGGTTACCAAAGTCTGTAACCACTTAGCGCAGTTAAAACTTCATCATTTCTTAATTTTTGGAAACATATGCCACAATTAATTTTTGAAAAAATTTTTTAAACCACATATCCTACAAAATATATTATTTAAACTACATAACTCCACGTTCATTTCTACTGGATTGTCGAAGTTGTTATCTACAAAATAATTTGCGTAATCATTACTGCTGAAATAAAATAATACAAAAGACAGTTTCGTCTGTCTCAGCATGTAATAGGATTTGATCCATAGAATCCTGTGTATCTTCGAAATTAGTTGTTACACTTGACCGAGTAATACAGTGCAAGCTCGATTTTCGCGACTAATTAAAAACCAGACCTGTCGCGAAAACTGAATTTTCGCGATAAAAGAATCCAAAATTTTATTGAAAAATTTTATGTTATTTTTAAAATAAGAATTGTTTTTATTGATATATTTACATTTTAAACATTTTTAAAGAACTTGGAGATTTTGAGTTGCTTTTTTGGCAGTTTATTTTTTAAAATAACAGCTGAATCACGTAGTTCATACAGTGCTGTTGTCGGCTTAAAAATCCAAAAAGGATAATATACCAAAGACGGGTATTTCCCTTTTTTGGTTATAGGCATTGTAATAAAATTAAAAAAAACAAGTAAAAGTCGCGAAAATAGAACCCCGTCTTTCGTAAACTGTCGCGATTATAGAACCTGCAATGTTAAAAATTAAGCCGTTGCGATAACCGGGCCGTCGCGATAATGGGTAGTCGCGAATACCGAGCTTGCACTGTACTTGAATTTTGTCCCAAAATTGCAAAAGTATTTTCTAGTTTATCTTGGTTAAAAAACTTATTTGTTATAAAAAATTTATGTGGGTTATTGCTTAATTTCATCAGTGATTAAAAAACAGATTTTAGTTCTAAAAAAAAAACTTTTATCATCCATACATTTAACATCTTTCAAATAATTTAAAAAAAGTCTTTATAAATTTGTACGACTCACTATTTAATTGTAAAGCCGATCTAAAGCAATTATTCGATTGCCCTATTCATGCAATCAAATATTAGGTCAATTTTTTTTATATATTCTTTAGGAACTTTATTGGGGCCAATCTATTCAATTTTTGTTTCCATTTCCTTATCCTGTTTTCGGTTGTTTTTGTTTATTTTTTTAATTGTTTGTTTTTTGCATTGTTTGTAGCGACCATATAAGTCGTCATGCCAACCATATTTTATTTGCTTTTCTATGATATTGCGCACACTACAGTCGGCAATGAGTTCAGGAGCAATATGCGACGACGTGGAAGCTTATAAAAGAAGAACAAAAGCCAGCCAGAAAATACAAATTGTTTGTTTGTTGTCGCCAGCGCAACAACGTAAAAAAAAACGTAAAAATTCGCTTGAAGCACTCGATGTGTGCAATGGAGTTGCGTTTCCAAATGTTCATCAAATGCTTCGCATTTTGGCAGTTCTGCCTGTAACGACAGCGACGAATGAACGCTCCTTTTCAACATTGCGTCGCCTCAAGACTTACCTCAGGTCAACAATGTCTGAAGATTGGCTGAACGGATTAGCCTCGCTCAATATACATCGCGATGTCGAGGTCGATCCGCAAAGAGTTTTGGAGAAGTTTTTTTCTACACCTCGCAGAGTTAATTTATTATATAATAACTGAATATCAAGTCAAGACACAATAAAATGTCTTCATTTATAAGAAAAGTTTCTTATTATTTTTTATTAACTTCATAACCTAACATGATACACATATGTCAAAACCCCCCCATAAACGAATTCTGCGCACGGGCCTGTTTTATATAATTGTTTCTAGATGAGTTATCCCTGGAAACTTCTCGTTCTTCCATTGAAGATGAATTCCTTTCATACATGGTTGATAAGTCTTCATCGATAACAATGCTGAATCGCTATCCCACAATTAAAAAAGCGTATTTAAAATATAACACACCGTTACCTTCTTCACCTGCCGTGGAACGGTTATTTTCGTTTGCAACACTATTAAATACGCCTCGTCGAGGTTCCCTTTCGGACAAAAATTTCGAAAAATTATTATTGTTAAAAGTAAATCATGTCTTTTAAATGAATTTACATTCATTTGATTGCTACCTTTTGTTAGAATGAATTATTTTAATTTTGTTAATATATTAAATATTTTTCAAAAAGCGCTGATCTTAATTTAGTGACTTCACTGAAAAATGAAGTCATTAAGTGACTTCACCAAATGACTAATTAATCAAAATAACTGAAATGACTTCAGACTTCAAATTTTTAGTCTAGT